>CM057450.1:1311555526-1312155526 GCA_016271365.2 Neoceratodus forsteri
AAGTAAAGGATTATCTTTTGCACCTTCCCAACAGGTGGATTTATTTAATTTAGAAGTGGACTTACAACATTTTTTTAGAACATTGAGGTTAAAAAACCTTTATGGTATTCAGGAAACCAAGACAGGAATTACTATCAAAGGGATTTAAAACAAAAGATAGAGGTGAAATCTAAATATAATCCTCCTGTGGGAAGAAATCATGGGAAAGAGGCCTTTATTAAAACTGTTGATAAAGAAATTATGGATTTATTCAAAAATAAAAAGGATAGATTCCCTTCTCATGCTAACTTAGCTAAAAAAGGAAAAATTAGCCTTAGAAAGATTGCGTGATGACGTTGACATTGTGATTAGAAAGGGGCAGACAAAGGTGGGACCATTGTTATACAGGACAGAGAACAATACCAAAATGTGTGTTTTAAACTTATAAATAATTTAGAAAACTATGCTCCATTACCAATGGATCCCACCTCTGTCATCTTAAAACAACTTAAGAGTTTGGAAGAGGAATATACAGCCATGAACTGGTTACATCCATGGGAGGCTGACCTTCTTATAAATGAATACCCAAGAGTACCAACCTTCTACACTATTCCAAAGATTCATAAAAATGTTTTGGATCCCCCAGGTAGGCCAATTGTCTCTGGAGTAGGCTCTGTGTTTGAGCCTGTCTCTAGAATTATAGACTTTCATTTGCAACCTTTGGTGGCAAAAACTAATGCATTTATCAAAGATTCTATGGACATTATAAATAGGCTGGACTCTATATCAGAACAAGGAATTCCAGAAAATATAGTATTAGTTACATGAGATGTCATGGATTTATATATGTCAATACTTCATAGAGAGGGAGTTGAGTGTCTAGCTATGCTATTGGATAAAAGAATAAGTGGAGCACATCCCCATACCAGACTTCTACAAGACTTAGCTGAATTTGTGTTACAAAAAAACTATTTTGAATTTGATAACCAGTTTTTCCAACAAATTAAAGGTATTGCTATGGGCTCAGCAATGGCTCCCGCATATGCTAACTCATATATGGACAATTTTGAACATTAGTATATAGTTAATGAAACTGGAGAATATTACAACACTAAAATATTCATTTGGTTTAGATATATTGACAATATATTTATGATGTGGGCAGGAAGTGAACAAGAGTTGGGGAGTTCTATACAGAATTGAATTCAAAAGATCATAATTTGAAATTTATTATGAATGTTGATAAAGCTAGGGTACCATTTTTGAACCTAAATATACATTTAGAAAATGGGCATATTTACACTAGCTTACATAGAAAAGATACTGATAGAAACACACTATTGCATAATAAAAGTTTTCATGAGCCATGTCTAAAGAAAAGCATTCTTTATGTGCAATTTACTAGAGCCAAAAGAAATTGCAGTAGACAAGAAGATGCTGAAAGAGAGATAGCTTCGATGACAGAGAGATTCAGGGATAGGGGATACCAGTGGGGAACATTAAAAGCAGCGGAAAAAGGATAAAACTAAAGGATAGGAAAGAATTACTTAAACATACCCCTAAAACCCAGTCAGAACCAAATTTAGTGATGTCCATTCAATACAATCATAAAATGACTAACATCAGGAAGATTATACGTAAGCACTGGCATTTGGTACAGTATGAGAATCCAAACATTAAGGAATTATAATGTCCACCTATTATAACAGCTAAAAAAGTAAAGAATATTAAAGATAGGTTAGTGAAATCAAGGTTTAAACTACCATCAGACCCGGGAGAACAATTTTATTGGGTCCTCTGAGACCGGGAATGCACCCTTGTGGCAGGTGTGCAGCATGTAATAATACATCAAAGAAACAAATGTTTATAAATCCCCATACAGGAGAACATCATTAAATATTACAACACATCACTTGTCTTTCAGAAAGGGTTATATACGTTATTCAATGCCCTTGTGACTTACTATATGTGGGACAGACCAGTAGGGCACTCAGAACTAGAATTTTGGAACATAAAGGGGACATCAGAAATAAAGATATAAACTCTCCAGTGGCAACACATTTTAACAGCAGGGGTCATACTGGTGCATCCCTTCATTTTTGGGGTCTGGAAAAAGTACTTCCACCTAGTAGAGGTGGTAATTATAGAGGTAAACTGTTACAATGTGAAATGAGATGGATCTTTAAACTACACGTTTTAGAAAACAATGTAGGGGTGAATATTGAAACAAATTGGCAAGTATGTTAAATATATATTATTCTGACTTGGGTGTAATTTACAGTTCTATGATGCATGTGTAGACCTCTCCAATGTTAACTATAAACAAGAAAAGCTAATGATATATACTGGTCTTCTTTCTCTTGCCCCCCCCCCACCCCTCCATTTAGCCCTTTTCTATCTTCATCATCTTTATTTTTTAACCATTTGGAGTTTTGTATTCCTTTAAAAAACTGTTCTTGATTAGTTTGACAGAACAAGTATGTTAGATGAAACTAATGTTGAATAAATCATAAGGTATCATTATAAGATGGTAACAGATTCTCGTTCAAGCATGGAACAAGATAGGAGCTTCCCAAGAACAGTGTTATGCCTTTATGACCTATGGCAGAGTCCCTGGGCATGCACTATACAGAATTGGTGTATACGCATGCATGGACACACTCTAGCGACATCATTACGTCACCCCGCAAACAGTCTTCTGGGGAAGCTCGAGAGGGATGCACATCCAGCATGTTCTGCCATTACAACAGAATGCTGAGTAACAGGGCATACAAAACAGGATTTGTAATGTTTTGATTTCAAGGTAATAACAGCCGTTTGGCACAAATTAGTTTCATAAATCGAGAGATTGAGTCTATACTTCAAATTAAGTAACTAAATATTCTCTAAACTTTTTTGTCTTATAGAATGGGATGTAGTCCTCAGAAACATAGTTTGAAGCTCTTTGAGAAGTAGGGATAAAATCACAATGCTAGGTATGCCTGCTTAGTTGTTGTTATATATGAAAGACATAGTACTGGCCTTGAAGTAGTAGGAAGACTCATATTGTTCTGATGTAAAATGTAGTAGTAACTATATGTAGTCTTTGGAAAGACTTATAGGAGGATTTGTGAATTGCTTAACTTGAATGGCCAAAATAATGAACATTTTAATAATTTTATGTTTTACAGAGAAACTTATTCCCAGTGGGGAAATTATTTTGTAGACCTAAAAGAAACACAGATAAATCTGCAGATCTAGGTATGCTGGTTTGGTTATTGTTACAAAGGAGATATACCCCATATTTGGGGATAGTAGCATGATCTTGTTCCATGCTGAACAGAAGGCTTAAACTTGTTTTTTATTTTTACAGGAAAGTGTATGCAGTTTGAATATTGTAAGAAAGTATGCAAACAGAGATTTTAGGTAGGCTGGCTGCGTCTGTTGTAGTTGAACAAGATTGATTTAAACCTATATTAATTTTATGCAAAGTGATGCAGTGGACTAATTGTGTGTATATTTATGTTACAGATGCGAACTGAATAAGCAAAAAAAAACATGAACAAGCTTCAGAAATGGAGTGAATCATAGGGGGAGTTTAATAAATATGAATGGAATCTGATCTATAACATCTCTGTCTTTGTGAAGACCATGAAGGGCTTTTGCGCCCCCCCTCCACAGTTGGTGTAGATGCCTGGGAACTAGCCATTCCAGGATACACAGTGCATAGATGACATAGGGAAGGCAAGAAGGGGTGCCATTGTACATCAGGGAAGGGATAAAAGTGATAGTCCCACAAGACAAGGGGGGGAAGCAGAGGTGCTGTGGGTAACTCTTGAGGTTAGGAGGGGAACAGTACTTAGAATGGGAGTGATATACAGGCCCCCAGGGCAGGCGGAGGATGTAGACAGAGAACTACTGGAGACTATGGAGAACATGGCAATAAAGGGTGAATTGCTGCTGATGGGTGACTTCAACTTGCCAGATGTGGACTGGAGCATCCCAGCAGCTGCCTCAGCCAGGAGTAAGGGATTCCTGCAATCCCTGCAAGGGGCGGGTCTCTCACAGCTAGTGAGGGAGCCTACAAGGGAGAATGCAATTCTGAATATTGTCCTAAGCAATGGGGACAGGATAAAGGAAGTCACAGTGGGGGAGATCCTAGGGATTAGTGACCATCAAGCTGTGGGGTTCACCACAAGGACATCACAGGAGGCTAACCACACAAGGACTAAAATCCTGGATTTCAGGAGGACAGACTTTGGTAAGATGAAGGACGAATTCAGAAAGGCTATGCAGGGATACGATGACATAAGGGGAGTGGTGGAACAGTTGGATAAGATAAGGGAAGCCCTGCACCTAGTAGAAAACCGGTAACCCATGATATTAGCGACTGCATTTCGGGGACTACAAAACCACGAGCCCTTAATCATGAGTTATAGAATGGCAACATACAAAGTATAGCGCCTCATCAACAATAGCGCTTCATGCTGCCATTGTACAGTATAAAATAGTGAGTCAGTAAAAATCATGCCTCTTAGGTCCTGCATTACCATCAGGAACAAACAACTACTATAGCATGCAGCCTTGCAAGACAGCCGTACTTATGAGAATCCACACACCTCCAATACACTTTGTTCCCCTTCTCCTTATCTTTTCAGTAGACATAACCAGCTACAACAGCAAGTGGCCTACCTTTCTGACTTGTGACCAGCTCAACCTCCATAGTGGCAGCAAGAGATACACCAAATGAGTACTGGCATTTCATACAACTTTGTTGAAATTGAACTTGCTACATGCTGCATTTCTATTGGATATTGTGTGGGAATTATGGGAACAGGACAGCCATCAGAGCAAATGGTTAGTTACCCACAACAGCACTGATTGCTATGCAGATCGGGAACAGGGTAGCAGTGATAGCAGTGAAAGCAAATGGTGAGTTAGCATTCATAGCTTTCTTCAGAGCAGATTGAAATTGCTATTACTATGCAGCACTGAACATGCATAGAGCTAATATATGCAGTCGTTAAACTTCACTGGCTGTTGTTTATGAGCTGTTATGGCATTCACTATTTTGCAGTCACAATTCTTACATGGAACCAGCAAACCATTGCACCAGGCCCTGCAGCAAGAGCAAAAGAAAGAGGAAACCACTGTGGTTCTCGAGAGGAGTAGCAGAGCTAGTAAGAGGAAAACAGATGGCATTTCTGAGGTACAAGGCAACACAAAGCAAGGAGGACAGTCAAAAATACTTAGAAAAATGAAAGGCAGCGAACAAGGCAGTAAGGGCAGCAAAGGTCAAAACCAAGGAAAAGCTAGCTAAATCAGCAAAGGAAGGAGGGAAGGCATTATTTAGGTATATTAGCAAGAGGAGGAAGATGGGGGGATTGTGAGACTTAGAGAAGAAGGAGGCAGGGTAGTGGAGAAAGACATTGACAAGGCAATCATTCTCAACAAATACTTCTACTCCATATTCATGGAAGAAGACAATGGGAATGGTCCCCCATTAATGGAGAAGGCCAAACAGGGAGAAAGTGTGGATATTAGACCTTTTTCAGAGGACAGAGTAAGAACACTAGAACAGCTTAGGATGGATAAAGCTAAGGGGCCCAATGGGATACACCTTTCTGGTGTAAAGAAATCTTTTAGCCCAGAAGAGGGTCCATTTTCTCCCTGATTTCTGTCCAGAGTACGAACAAATCGACAGTCCCACAAGATACAGTATGTAGCAGAGTGCCCTTCCCTGACCCACACCTAGTGCAGACCGTGGAATGAGATCGACACATTTTAACTAATTTTTGAGGAATGCAGTAAAGATTATGCAAAATGAAAAATTGGGTCAGACATAATTTGTTCTGCATAATATAATAAAAAGATCTTTCATATCTTGGACCAATTAAATGAAACATATGGGACAGTATTATACCAGTAAATACATGACCCATTCCGATTTCTATTCATTTCTGTAAGAAGGGCCCAATATAGTTTAGAAATGGCATGGGGAAGTAATGCCAGGGTTTTTAAAGAAGAAAAAAAGGGATCAAAAGTTGCCAACCATGGTGGTGGGCCCACATATTGCAACACTGCATGTTAAATTGAAAATATTTGAATGTCATATTATGAGAGCAAGATGATCTTTTGCCTGATCAAATAAAATAAAGTGCCCCTCACAGAGTAGTTCAGAAAGGGAAATATTATTCATCTTTTGGTAACCAACCTGAGGGGATAAGCTTCCCACCTACTTTAAAATTGTGGTTCTAAACAATAAGCTGTGCAATATCTATAGTAAGGTTTAGGGACAAGGGTGTGGTCATTTGTTTGTGTATTAAAAGTGAAGTTCCAATCACTGAATGCAGAAGTGTGGGAGGGAGTAATTTGTATCTCACATGTAATAGTGAGTTAGGAGAGAGCCCTTGCAAATGAATCTGCTCCTGTTCTATAGTGAGCCGTAAAAGGATATAAGATAAGAGATCTTCTGCTTCCATTAGGTGGAATCATTGGAGATATTTGCTTACGTGAGAGGCACAGTAATAGAGCTGGATGTCCAGTAATTTCAGTCCACCTATACTTTTGGGGGTTGCCAATTTGTTGTATGCCCAATATAGGTAATCAGCTCAGATGAAATTAGAGATTATAGAGTGTACCATTCTAAACCATGATAATAGAATATATACAGTATGTGTAACAATTGCAGGGGGTAGAAAATCGTGGGAAGAACATTCATTTTAATTATATTAACTCTGCCCCAGGGGGTAAAAGGCAGGGTGGTCCACTGCTCCAAATCAGATTTAACAGAAGCTATTAAAGCATCTAAATTAAGTTTTTTAAGTTGAAGTGGGTCTATCGTAAGTTCTATCCCTAAATAACGTAAACTGTGAGGTGCCTAAACAAGGCCAAAATGTGAAATGTTTACACGAATGAGAAGATCATTTAGCGGCATCACAACTGTTTTATTAGTATTTAACTTGTAGTTTGAGAGAGAACTATAAAGGCTAATTGTGTCTAGGACAGCAAGAATAGCCATAACAGGACGTGTTACGTGAAGTAAGATATCGTCATCAAAAACAGAGAGTTGGTAGTGGGATGGTCCTAATGGCATCCCTGCAATAAGAGGATTCATTTTTAGTTTCAGTATCAATGGTTCCAAGTATAGATTAAATAAAACTGGAAACAAGGGGCACCCACAATGTAGTGTAAATAAAGATGAAAGCACCCAGTTGCAGTATATTTTAGCACCAGGACATGTATACAGTGCCTGAAGCAAGGTTATAAATTGTGGCGAATAACCAAATGAACAGAAAAGGCCAGGAGGCCCTATCGAATGCTTACCTGGCATCTAGGAATACCAAGACCACTGGCTGGTCCTGATCCCAAGATACTGAGAAGATATGAGAAAGTTTGCAAAGGTTGTCAGTGGTGGACCTAGTTGGCATAAAGCCAACTTGCTCTGGGCTTATTAGAGAACCCCATATTTTGTTAATGTGAAAGGCAAGAATCTTACAGAGGATTTTCAAGTCCTGGTTCATAAGGGATATTGGGCAATAATTGGAAACATATTCTGGGTCTTTACCGGGATTAGGTAAAAGGACAATTAATGCTTTGGCAAGACTTGAATTAGAGATGCCATTTACCAGAATATCTGTTAAAACTTGTGTTAAGATGGGAGCCAATTCCTATGCTTATGTCTTATAAAAATTAGTGGTGAAACCACTGAGGCCAGGAGCTTTGTCTAACCTCAAAGAGGAAATGGCCATACTAACTTCTACTAGGGAGATTGGTTGTATCAGTTCTGCTTGTTGGGCTTCAGATAATACCAGGAAGGGGACTGTATTTAAATAGGCAGAGATAGAATCTAAGGATGGTGGGGATAAAAGTGGACCATATAAGGATTCATAATAAACTTAAAATTCGTGAGCTATATCTCTAAGGTAAGACTGAAGGGAGTCGTCAACGAATTAGCAGTTAGGTGGAATAAGTCTGGAATTCTCCTGCTTGCGGAGGTGAAGGATCATTAACTGTCCAGCTTTTTCTGCTTAGTTGATCTATATATTTCAACTTTGTCTTATAGATGGCATGTTCTGCTTGTTCCCTCATGAAGTCAACATATTGGTTCATAGGATTCATAGGAGGTGTATGAGTAAAAAGCTTTCACCATAAAGTCTTGGTTAATTTAATTGTTTAGTATTTTTTACCTAAATTATTGTCTATTGCCATTTTAAAAGCTGTCATGGCAGGCTGTTTACAATAGTCTCAGTTAGTGTGTTCCAAGTATTCACCACATGCTGGTTTAACCACCTTCCTCTTTCTGTAGTTTTATATAGTTCTCCTTTTAGTTTTAAATTATGGGTTCTTAGCTCTCTACTGGTGGTGTAAATCTGTAGTCCCAAACACTCCCAGAGATAGGGGTTTCTAAAAGCCCTGTATACTAAGCAAAGATCTCCTCTGGTGCATCTGTATTCGAGTGAGAAGATAGTTAACTCTTCCAATCTTTCTTTATATTGTAAATGTGAGACATTTTAATGCTTTTGGTGGCCCTTCTTTGTACCCTTCCAGTTTTTAATTTCTTGGGCTTTATAAGGAGCCCAGAACTGGGTGCAGTATTCTATCTGGTTCCTTAAGACTTCCAATGCTATTCTGTGGGCTTTGGAGGAAGTCTGATTGAGATTTTTCTCTAAGGTCCTAATCTTATGTAATAAAGAAGACACTTTGTCCTGCTGAATTTTCTTATGTTTAGTAGCCAACCAAATAAATTCTCCACTTAACAAAGATTTACAGGTGGTCCATTCCATTCCAGTCTCTCCATGCAGTAGTGCCCCAGTTGTCCTAATAAAGTTTTGAAGAAGTTCCCTAAAATGATCAACAACATACTTATCTTTTAACAGTTGGTTGCTGAGTTTCCAAATGGAGTCCCTGTTGATATTAGGTTCTAAGGAATGGTGTAGCCAGACCAGAGAATGATCAGACAGCACATGAGGAGCTAAGTTGCAAGTGTGGAGGTCAGACAGAGTGGTCCGACTCACTAGAAAGTAGTCAATTCTGGAATAGGAGTTGTGGGCTAAGGAAAAAGAGGTGTATTGTTTGGTAGTAGGGTTGAGGATTCTCCAGGGGTTACAAAGACCAAGGGAGTCCATCACATCTAGTAGGGAGCATTGTGCGGAGGAGAAACCCACTGTAGATTTGCAGGTTCTATTGAGATTGCACGTTAGAGTTAGATTACAGTTGCCCCCTAAAAGAATTGGCAAGTGAGTGAAAGAGACAAGAGATGTAGCTAAAGTCATAAAAAAATAAGGGAAGTCTGCACTGGGACCATAGACACTACCTATTAAAACTGCAGTCTGGCCAATGAGCCATTCAAAAAGACATACCGGCCTTCCAGGCCAAAAATACTATTGGTGAGAGTGAAGGGTATTGATCTGGCCATCAGAATAGCCACTCCTTTCTATCTAGGACTATCCCCTGCCCCATATGCTTCCCCAGTACAGTCACTATGGAAAAGATTACATTCAGTGGACAATACGTGTGCTTCCAGTAAAAATGCAATGTGAACCCTTAGGTGAGCTAAAAGTTTTATAATTTGATACCGTTTAGTTTTAGACCATGCCCCTTTAACATTTCAAGATGCAGATTTCACACTACCTAACATATTATCCAATTAAATAGGATAACATACTGCCCGTGAAAGATTGACATTCAATAACATCAGAAGAAAAGTGGAATGCACATTACATTATGTTCTCTAAAAACAATCAAATGTAGTAAACAATAACTAGTAAAAAACAAGGTAACACACATGGTTAGCAAAAACTACCCTGGTCCAGGGACCACACTCCTGCAGTCAGGCCCACTTAGGGTTCATCGGAGGGGCTCTCAGCTGACCCCTGGTGAAATTGTGCTTGACTGTAATGGGACATGGTAAAATAAATTAATGAGTCAATTAACGTTAAGCACAGAAAGGAGACAATTATAATCACGGCCAATATATGGATGTAGGATAGAAGAAAAAGTGGAAGTGTAAACAATACAACTGAAAGATCTTTGAAAATGAGAGTCCAAAACGTAGAAGTCTTTATAGCATCATAGTAGGGGGAGAAGAAATGAGAGAGGGCTGTGGGAACAAGGTTCAGTAATGGGCCAAAATTATGAAAGCCTGGAGGAGTCTGTCAGTTCATATTAATGTACCTAAGCTATAGTAGTCATTGCTGTTAGGAACAAACTCAACCAGGCAATGATACCCCAATAATATGAATCATCTGTTTATAGTCCAAAAAGTCTGAAGCACAAGAATGGTTATCAAATAATGACTGAACACAATGCTGCCTTAGACAGAGGGGTCAGTGAAAAGTGATTAAAAGTGCAGCCTGCCTCTCATCAAGAGTGAGTCCGTGCCCCTCACCGCAGAGCAAAACTGTCCTGAAAAAAAAAGTTGCACTGCGCTTCTATGCTGTAAAAAGGATGATTCCAAAGAAAGCTATAACAGGACAAGTCCCAGCAGCATCAAAGCAAAAAAATCCATACTGGCAGGAGTAGTCCAGGACCCGTCAAAGATGACAGGAGCCAAACAATAGAACACAGCTGAAATGATAGAGAACAATATATCAGACCCCTTCGCTGACCACAACACTAGATGGCATATCAGGGCTGAGTCAATGAGTGGGGTACGTTGTTGAGGAAACAAACTGTGGAAATATTTCAGCAATTCGGCTTGAGAGTCTGAGGCCAGATGAAACTGCTCTTAATCTGTTGCTGTGGTGACAGGCAGGACAGTAAGGAATCGAAGACAAAATCATATACCTGCAGCATACAATTTGTGCTTGATGTCCATATAAGCCTGTTGCTTGGTGTGAACAGCAGGTCTGAGGCTGCTGAAGATAAAAATACATGCTCCTTCCCACCACAGTTGCTTCTGTTCATGGATTTTAGTTAAAATATGGATTTTATCCCTGAAGTTCAGCAGCTGAAAGATTAGGTTGCACGGCTTTTTTCCTGGGTTAGGGAGTGGTCTTAGTGAGCGGTGTGCACACTCTATAACGTAGGTAGCACCATATGGACAGGGACCAACAATTTCTCCAGCAACTGTTGTACAAAAAGGATAGGATCATTTCCTTCAGTTTGCTCTGTAATGCCAGATATAATTAAATTGTTGTACCAGCTAAGGCCTTCTTGATCGTCGGGTTTCTAACATACTAATATACTAAAATGCCAGCAGAATAGGCCTAACGGTCTTTCGTGTCTGCTCGTTTGGTCATCCCCCACCCTGGGAGCTGACCTTGCTGCCCCCCTCGCCTTTTCTGGCTTCTCCCTTTCCAGTTCCAGATATTCTCGCTGCACTGGATTTTGCTTCCAGAACCCTTCCCCTGTACCTGTCCCAACCCCTCTTGAACCCCTCCACTGTCTCTGCCTCCACCAGCCCCCTGGGCAGTGCATTCCATGGCTCCACCACCCTCTCAGTGAAGTAACACCTCCTTCTTTCTCCCCTGAATCTTTCCCCCTCCAGCTTCCACCCATGCCCTCTAGTTGCCCCCTCCTCCTTCCTTCGAAGCACCCTGACTGCTCCTCCCCTATTTATCCCCTTCATGTACCTGAAGACCTCTATCATGTCCCCCCGGTCCCTTCTCTCTTCCAATGTATACATATTTAGCTCTTCGAGCCTCTCCCCATAGGTCCTGTCCCCCAATGGACACTCTCCAGGACCTTAATGTCTCTCTTTAAGTGTGGCCTCCAAAACTGCATGCAGTACTCGAGGTGTGGCCTCACCAAGCAGTTATACAGAGGGAGTATCACTTCCCTCCTTATGGAGGTGATCCCCTAGCAATGCATCCCAGCATCCTGTTGGCCTTGGCTGCTGCCCTCCTACAAGTCTCCAAGTTGTTCATCTTGACATCCACCACCACCCCCCCAGGTCCCTCTCAGCCATCGAGATTTGTAGCATTTCTCCCCACAGGGTGTACACTTGGCCCGAGTTTCTGGCCCCCAGGTGCAGTACCTTGCATTTCCCTGCATTGAACCTCAGCTTCCACTTTCTAGACCATCTTTCCAGAGCCTCCAGGTCCCCCTGTAGGGCCACCCTTCCCTCCTCCCCATCCACCACCGCCCCCAGTTTTGAGTCATCCACAAAGAGACTCATCTCACTCCTGATACATGTCCTTATGTCAGAGACGTAGGCGTTGAACAGGAGGGGCCCAAGGACTGATCCCAGTGGGACCCCACTAATGACCCTCCTTGGGGATGAGACTATCCCGCCAACTATGACCTTCTGGGTCCGGTCCTGGAGCCAATTGTCTATCCATCTGATCATCTGGTTCCCCACCTCCATTTCTCCCAGCTTATCCAACAGGCCCTCATGAGGAACAGAGCCAAATGCCTTGCTGAAGTCTAGAAGGAGGACGTCCACTGATCTACCCATGTCCAAGGCACTCGTCACCCAGTCATAGAACTCCACAAGGTTTGTCTGACATGATTTCCCTGAGATGAATCCATGCTGTCTATCATCCAGGCACCCTGACTTTTCCAGGTCCCACCCTAGCCTCTTCTTGACAGTGCCCTCCATCACCTTGCCCACCACCGATGTCAGGCTGACAGGCTTGTAGTTTCCTGCCACCTCCCTTGATCCCCCCTTGTGGATAGGCACTATATGCGCCACCTTCCAGTCCTGGGGCACCCACCCTGTCCTCAGAGAGATGGTGAAAAGCTCCGCCAGGGGGTTCGCCAAGACATCTGCAAGTTCTTTCAGCACTCTGGGATGTAATTTATCTGGCCCAGGTGCTTTCTCCGTCTTAAGGGACCTGAGGGCTTCCCTCACTCTCTCTGCTGTGATTTCCACCTCTACTGTCTCTTCTCCCTGCTTAGCCTTCCCCCCTCCTGCCAGTGATGCCTCCCCCCTCCCCCAGACCCTCCGATCGGTAAGGGTCCCCCCTCCTCAGTATCACTATCTCCTCCCATGTATGATGCAACACCCCCAATTTCCTTGGTGAAAACTGAGGTGAAGTACTCATTTAGTACCTCAGCCTGCTCCCCCAGGTCTTTTGCCCATCTCTCCCCTGTTTTAATCCTGCTAATCTGCCCCTTCACCCTTCATTTTTCCCCAATGTATCTAAAGAACCCCTTGTTCCCTCGCCTAATTTCCCTGGCCAGGTTCTACTCCTTCCTTGCCTTAGCCACCTTCACCACCCTAGTGGCCCTTCTAGCCATCAGTTCATACTCCCCTCGATCCTTTCACTCCTTGAGCACTTGAATTGCCTATAGGCTGCCTTCTTTCCCCGCACCACCTCCTGGACCTCCCTGGTCCACCAGCAGGGTTTTCGGGCCCCACCACATTTTTGTCTTACTCTGGCACAGGTGCCGGTAGCATCCTGCACCCCTCTCCTGATTATTTCCCACCTACTGTCAGCGTCCATGTCTGACCCAATCACATCCAAATGCTCCTTAAGGATCCTTCCCATTTCCTTAAAATCCTCCCCCCTGAAGTCAGTTACCTCCGTCTTTGTGCAGCCTTCTACCCCTCCTAGGTCCAGGCAGAACCAGACTGTGTCATGGTCACTCCCCGCCAATGGGTCCCTTACCTCCAGGCCCCCAGTCTGGTCACTGTCTGCCAGGACCACATCCAGTACCCGTGCCTCCCTGGTCAGTTCCCCCACCTGCTGAGTTAGGAACTCATCTTGAAAGACATCCAACAACCTCTGTTCCCTGGCCACCGAGGATGTCATAGTCTCCCAGTCTGTTCCTGGCATGTTTAAGTCCCCCAACACCACCACCCTTCCCCTGCCCAATCTGCAATGTCTCCCAACATCTGCCACCAGACTCTCCTCCAGCTTCTCCGCCAGCGCAGGGGGTCTATACACCACTCCTATTTTTACTCTCTTGCTCCCCTTGTTATCAAGGTGACCCAAATGCCTCCACGGTTCCCTCGCCTCCTCTACTCCCCTATGCCAATGCAGTTTTTGACTATTATTGCCCCTCCTCCCTTCCTCTCCCTGTCCTTCCTGAACATAGTGTAACCCTCCAGGTTCAGGTCCCAGTCATGTCCTCGCGGTGGCCCAGGTCTCAGTGACCACTGCCACATCCACCGCTCCCTCAGTTAGCATCACCTGAAGCTCAGGCATTTTATTGCCCAAGCTCCTGGCATTTAGCAGGACTACCTTCCACCCTTTCCCTATACTTCCATTTCCCCTGCTCGTGTTCCCATGGGGATTCTGTTTTCCTCTGGTCTGCACTTTACCAGTCAGCCTTTTCCCGCATTCCTCCAGCTCCCCAGGGGGCTGGAGACAGAGTCTCTCCTTTATAGGACCCCCCTCGACAGCCTTTTCTCCCATCTCTCCCCCTTCACAAGTTTAAACCCCACTTTTCACCAATGAACCCCTCTATTTCCAACTTAAGGATTCCCCTGCCCTCCAAATTGAGATGGAGCCTATCTCTAGCATACAGCTCCTTATCCTCCCAGGTCTCCCCCCAATCCCCCATCAACCCATACTCTCTGGCCTCACACCACTCCCTGAGCCACTGGTTTATCTCCCTAATCTTCCTTTTGTGTTCTCCACTAGCCCTTGGCACCGGCAGGATTTCCAAGAAGGAAATTGTGCGCCCTATGTCATGACAGACCCCGGCAAGCTCCCCGAACCTTGCCTGTATCTCTAGCTTGCTATTTACCTCAATGTCTTTTGTACCCAGGTGGACCAGTATGTCAGGGGAACCCCCACAATCCTTTGCCAGCTGATATACCTCATGCTTGGCCCTGTGCACCGTTAGTCCAGGGAAGCATTTTGTTCTAACTGGCCAGGCTTCCCCCTCCCTATCCCATTTGATACCCCCTGATCATAGAATCCCCCAACAGGAGCACTCTGACCGCTCCGTTTCCTCCATTTCCCCCCCTTCCATGTCCCTCATCCTTTCTACCGGCCTCTCCACCCAGCCGGCTCCTTGTTCCTCCCCCTATCTGGGTTCCACATGCCGCTCCCTCATTTACCCTGGCCACTCCCTCCTCTCTGATCCTATGCCTCTCCTCCTCCCGAGTATCCTTCTGTGCCTTGCTAACTCTCCCCTCACTGCTCATGACTGGTCCTTCTCCCCTATCTGCTAAACTAGCTTGGCTCATCCTCCCTTCCTTCCTGTCTCCGTTCAGTCCCTCCTTGCTTGTCATGCTCCCCTGGCCTAAACCCTCATCTCCCTTTACTGTATCCTCCTTGTACTTCTGATCCTTCTCCTTGCCCTTTCCTCCCAACTGGTCCTTCTTCTTGCACTTTCCTCCCTCTTCCCCCTGCCCCTCCTGCTCTGATCCACTGCTCCCCCCTTTTTCCTGCATTCCAGGTTCCCCCCTGTTCCCCTGCTATCCGGCCCCCGCCTCAGCCCCTACTCCCTTTCCATCTCACCCCCTGTCATGGCTGCATCACCCCCCTCATCCTCAAGCAGAAGAAGAGAATTGAAATGGTTACTGAGTGTAAGGTCTGATCCACCTCCCCACCTTGCTTCCTTCTGTCCAGCCCCAGCCATCTGCCTACTTCCCTGAGGATGTTGTCCCTCTGGCCCCGCTTTGTGAGGGTCCCCAGTTACCTGCCTGCTTCCTTGGTAGTGTCCTCCTTTTGGGCCCCCTCTGCCAGGGTCCCTATGTGACCCCAGAGTATTCTCCTGCACTCCTTTCCCTATGCCCTCCACCTGTAGTGCTTGGTGCAACCCCGTGGGAGATCCCCAGCCCTCTTCCCCAACCATACCTCCCCCTTCCCCCAGCTGTCTCCTCTCTGCAACTTCCTCCCTAAGCTGTGCCAGCTGGTAGTATACTGGGCAACCACCGAACTTCCAAGCCCAGTCCAGTATCATGGCTGCCCCACATCCTGTGCACCCCACCACCCTCCCAAAGATGCTGGCCCTAATGACGTGTGGTCCCATCCCCCTCCAAGTAGGTTTCCTTGGGTGAGCCACTGTTTCCCACTAGTTCAAGATACACCCCTACTGACTAATCAGGTCATACACTAATCCTAGCTACAGTCCCACAGTAATCCGATAACCCTGTTACTAGGTGCAGTACAACACAGTAAACTTATAAGGGAAGTGAACAACTCCCTAAGGTCCTCTTTCCCAGCCTTTAAATCCAACCCCCAGTGGCTAGAACTACATGAGCTGTACCTGCAACCTTTTCCTCTAATTGCAGGGCAGGTGTTCCCCTATAAATAAGCAGAGCTCTGGGAAGGGAGGGTGGGGAGGGTGGGATTAGGGATAAGTTCTTCCAGCTTGGTTAATTTGTGATGCATTTCAATCAACTCCAGCTCCATTCTATAAGCTCTGTCTTCTAGGGATGCAATGCGAGCTTCTGAGTCAGAAATGTGCCGACTGAACAGTTTGTTAGGGTCTCTGAGCCCTGGTCAGATTCTTGGTAGTTATGGACTAGCAAAAGAGACCTGGACAAGCAGCATATTCAATAATAAACTCATTTATTACACAAAAGATAATCAGTTGCCCTAAGCAGGCCTTACCATTAGACACTTGGAGCTGAAGTTTCCCAAATACCCATAGGAGTGAAGATGGTCTTGAGGGGAATATATAGGACAGTAGGTTATATAGTTCTGATAATTACTATGGTAACTAAAAGACTAGATACATAAAATAGGCCCTACTGGCCAAAGGGTAAGTGGATCCACAGTGTTATCTATTGTTATACAATATCCATAAAGTCAGCTAAAAATATAGAACAAAGCACTCATACAAGACACAGAATGTATTGCAGTATTGCATAAATCAACACAGTGGCTGTGTAGGCTGTATAATAGGATAAACAAAGACACAAAGTGTGTCTTGGCACATTGCTTGTAACACGTTACAAAGCATAAGCAGCATATAGATTACAATTGCACACCTGGCTACTTACTCTTATATGGTAAGTGCTAACACCCTATATGTTAATACATCAGGCATCATAGTGTATATATATTGTCCAAGGTGCACAGTGAGTGTCCAATTAAAGTGTGAGAACCTCGTATAACATTCTCCCCTTGTTTCCTTACCAAAAAGACAACAACAATATGGGAAAGGATTGAAGCAATCTCCATCGTTTACAGACCCGACACACGAGCCTTGTAAAGGAACTTGAGTTGCTCACAATGTTGCTTGAGTATGCGCATTAAACAGCAAAATGTTAGTATCAAAAAGAAAATCAAAAATGCTTGAATGATAACAGAACCCTTAAATGTCAATTCTAACCAAGTATTGGAGAGTGCAGCACTTAAATCACTATCATGGATAAGGGTATTCGGGTCATCTCCAGCTTTGGAGATGTTATAGCTGAAGTAGATGAGATGGGCATCCTTCCTATCTAAAAGGAACTTCAAAGTTAAAATCAAAGGGTCAATATGGCCATTAAATATGGGCAAATTATGAAAGAGAGCAAGCATATATTCAGGGTGACTGTCAATAATGTCTGGTTCCGGAATGGGAATAGGAGTAATCACTGTATGACCAATTTCAGTAGTTTAATGAGGAATAAAACAAAAATTAGGAGATTTCACATTGCAAGTCTTGAGACCATATGAAAAGGTTTTATAATTAGTCACGATACAGTACTGACCATCAGAGTTCTAAGACCTTTTAACAGAAGGAACTCTCCATTTCTGTAGTTGAATTGGGCAGGTGAAAGATTGATTCATAAGTCTTGTAGTCAGCCGATGAACCTCATCGGCATATTTTTTGTAGAGACATCCAGTGTTGCCCACTGGTGATGTTGTTGATGGTGCCCTGGGTTTATCAGTGTCATTGGAATTAATGTCCAAGTCCATTGTAAAGGACCAATCAGTGCTGTCTGGTGAATAACCACACACTGGCTTGATGACATTGAAAACATCACAATGACACAAATAGTGATATCCCTTCTTAGCACAACAGTTCATATGAGACGCCACCCATGCCTCAAGGGTGGGTTGGAAAACCAATAGAGGTGGAAGGTCAATGTGTTCCCAGTAGATGTCCTTGTCAAGATGCCCAATGGAGTGAATGGAGGCTAAGTGATCAAAGAGAGCTGTACTGGGGTCAAAACATGGTAAAGATACAGTAAACTTTATGAACATGGTTTCTCTGATAGTACGATTAGCATTATAACAGGGTCCCCTATTGGGATGACAGGTGATTTAACCTATGTTAAGTGTAGTTGACATGGGGATGGATAGTGATCTAGAAGGGCACATAGTGATGCAAGTAGTTGATTTACAATGTGAGCAGTACCATTTAGCAAGTGTCTTGTCATGAATAACATCAGGAATACATCCAGATTCCACATCATGGAAGAGATTATTGACAGTGGTTATGATGTAAGAGCCATAAGCAGAGCAGAGAAGTTCCCTGGCAATATATTGCTTGTCTGCTTCCTTGTTATTCTGAGCAACAAGTTCATTCATTTTATTTTAAGTATCTGTAAAACTCTTGACAATATTGTGCATATTGTACACTGTAAAGAGCTCTTCCTAAGTCCATTCACGCCATGCAAAAAAGGTGGTAAATTTTTATGCCATCCTGGAATTTAGCAATTTGGCTAGAGATAGAGGCAATAGCCACTCTGTTCCAGGCTGACATGCCAGTTCTGAAGAGACAAGAAATCATGCCAGTGGCACCAGTGACATCAGCAGTGTCATGCCTTGTGATGCACCTCCCCATCCTCCTCCCTCTGTCTCCTTATACCTCCTGAATGCTAACTTTTTTTCCTTTACCTTCCTAGCCACCACTTTTAAGAAACAAAGTGGTCTCTTTTTCCTCTTGCTTTGGTTACTTGCCTGATGCACAGGTTCCTTGCCATCTCTATGGCCCCTTTTAGTTTTGCTCACTGTACTTTCACTCCACCCTTTTCCTCCTCCTGCCAGTGCATCTCTGTAGCATTCTCCCATCTTTGTAAAGTCAAGCCTCCTGAAGTCCAGGACCCTCACTTTTGTGTGGTTTGGTTCTGGCACCATACTTATATTGAACCACACCATACAGTGACCACTGATCCCCAGGTGGTCACCTACCATGGCATTGGAAACACTGTCCCCGTTAATGAGCACAAGGTCCAATGTTGCTCCCTCATGAGAGGTCTCTCTTACTAGTTGCCTGAGGAACACCCCCTGCAGGGAGTCCAGTATGTCCCTACTTTTAGTTGAAGCTGCAACTGGGATGCTCCAATTCACATCCTGCAGATTGAAGACCCCCCCAGCAGCACCTCCTCCTGGTTGCCATCTTTTGGATAGCATCCACAAGTATCTCAGCTGTCCCCCTCCCTTGTGCTGTAGGTCTGTAGATTACACCGGTGTGAATCGTGGTTCCATTCCCTGTCTGTAGGGTAACCCATAGTGCCTCACCCTTCCCTGTGTCTCTGTAGCTTTTATGCTATCCCATACATAAAGAGCCATTCCTCCCCCTATCTTTATCCTTTCTGTCCTTCCTGAACAGAGTATAGCCTGATATAGCAATATCCCAGTCATGGTTCTCATTGCACCATTACTTGGTAATCATGACAATGTCCAGGTCAGCCTCTGCCACAATGACCACAAGGTCCAGGATTTTATTTCCCAGACTTTGAGCATTTGTGCACATGGCCTTCCAAATTCTTGTACCACCCTTTTTATCAGTTTTCCTTTAACCCTTTTGCCTACTTACTGCATCCCCTCTGCCCTCATTCCCACCCCTCTTCATTTCTACCCTTTGGCTTTTCCTGTTATTAGAAACCCTTGGAGGTAGCCCTCCCTTAGGGTTATCCTTACTGACTACTTCAGCATGTGGGGGTAGACAGTTTATATCTGCCTTTGTCCTTCTGCCACCCCCCTCAGCTAGTTTAAATGCTTGCCAAAGTAGCATTTAAACAATCCACTAAAGACTGTGGTTCCCTTCCTGGATGGATGCAGGCCATCTCCCTTGTATAAGCCTTTATCCTTCCAGGTGGGACCCCAGTCCCCAATGTAGCCAAAACCCTCCTCTCCACACCAAACTTTCAACCATTGGTTGAAGCTCTTCATACAGAGTACCTATCCTCCCCCTATTGTAGACAGACAACACCTCAGAAAAAGACACTGAGCATGTTACCTGCCTAAGATCCCTCCCCAATTACCTGAACTCCTCCTGCACTCTCCTGACATCATCCCTAGCTAGGTCTTTGGTCCCTAGGTGAACAATGGCATCCATGTTCCCCTCCATTCCTGCTTTGCTAATGATCCCTAGGATCTGCTTTCCATCCCTTCAAGCTGTGGTGCCAGGTAGGCACCTCACCTCCCTCTCTCCCTCCCTTCTTGTCCCCTAATCTATCCCTCTAACAACTGAGCCTCCCACCAGGAGTTGCTTTCTCCTCCGCTTGGGTCCTCTGATGCCCTCCTTGGATCCTACCCTATGGAGGAACCCCACAGCCTCCCTGGCCATTACTGTGGGTGCCTCCATGGGACAATCCTGCCCTGCCAGAGTGGCATATGAGTTGTGTAGTGGTACCATCTGGGGACGTGCCTCTGACCCACCACCCCCACCCTTCCCGAGCTGCCCCTCCTCCCTGGCAATCTTTGAGGCAGCAATAGCAAACTTGGGGGTCTCTGGGTGGGGAAGGAGGCCTCCTGAATCCTAGTCAACTTGGCCTGGAGACAAGCAACTTCCACCTTTAGCCCAGAGAGGTGCATACAGATGGAGCAGCACCGCAGTCTCCAGAAAGTCTCCCTGAAAACTGTTGCCCCACAGCCACTGCACTGCATCACCCCCAGCATAGCTATTGTTTACCTTACCTGTTTTCATTTTGCATACTCAAATCCCTTTTTGACCTCTACCCTAGTTAAGGTATTTCACCTATTCCCACCTTTTTGCTTTCTTTAACCCTTTTTTACCATTACCCTAGATAGGATGTTTCACCTATTCCCAACTCTTTTTACCCTTTTCCTAAATAGGGTGTTACACCTATGCAAAAGTTTTTTTTTTCTTTTTTTTGTGTGTGGAGGAAGTGAGAAAATAAAAGATTCATTAATTTTATAGTAAGAGTTAAAGATTACTCCAGCAAAGGTGTCCTGAATAGGATTCCTTCTATCAATAACACAGGCTGAAAGGATATTACCCATGTACATATGTAGTTATCAAGTGACTGCTGCGTTATTCAGTCCCTGCACAACCAGTGTCTAATTTATCACTTTATAATGTATGGGGGACCTTTATTACTAACTGAAATCAAGTAGATTGCAACCTTGTTATGCCATCATTATGACAGCACTCTGCTAACACTTTTGAATATGTCATATCAATGGTATAACAAAATGGAATCCTCACAACATTCAATGTCCCACTTTGAGAAAAATGTTAAAAATGTTGGTATTAAATTAATTGATTTGTGCCAGGTTGTACCAATGAATAGTGTTGCAAAGAACATTCAATAAACATTGCTGAGGAATCTTCCTGCATGATTTATGACTGCTTAAGGTATGAAATACTCAGGAAAGTAATTCAATGTGCGAGTACACAATCTTGGTAGCCCATACACTATAAAATATAATATATGGTCTTTGGTTAATAACCTCACCGAAAACACTTCTTGAGGTTGCCATGACATCTCAAAACCTCTTGAGAGCTATGCTCTTGAGGGTTACAATGATGTCATGGCAACCTCCCGAAGTGTTTACAGCGTGGTTATTAACCAAAGACCATACATTATCCTCTATGTAATGTGCTATAAGATGTATTGTGTAAGAAAGGTAGCATATACAGTACTGTAAAATCAAATAGTAATTTACTGTATATGTTTATTTACTTATTTACTGACTTATACATGAAAGAATGACAGTATGAACACTGTGCAGACAACAAAATATTGACACAACTGAGCTCACGAGTATGCTTGGGAAAATTTCAGCCCCAGCACCATGTTACTCTAGCAAGTCTCTTGAATATGCTGGGCAAGAACTCTTTGTGGGCAACTAAAAATAGAGGGAATAAAAGAAAAAAGGTGAGTAAAAGGAATTGGCAAAAATATTTACCCTCAGTATCATGTACAAGATTTCAGTCCTACTGAATTCAGTATGAAGGACAATCTGCAGCAATTTGTATAATAAGTACACTACCATGATACACAAATACTGCCTCTGAAAAGAAGGATTACAGCCATATGGAGCAGCCATCTCAGACAGTAATCAATAAAGTAATTCACTACTGGAGACCCAGACTCAATAAATGTGTTGAGGGCCATAACTGCCCCATAAAACATTTAATGGATTAATAATGTGGGTATTTAGACATTCCCAAGGAACCTGGGAATAGTATTACAGAACAAATAAATGTTCAGCAGAATGCAGGCTTACTAACATTTAGGTTATGAAGATTTTTCTTGCTTTTGTTATTGCAATTAAGGTTCTTATAGGATTTCCATTTTTAACTAAGTTGTACAAGTCAAGAACCTCAGTACAAAAGCTCAGAGGCAAAGGTAACACTGGAGTAAAACCACTGGTAATAAAACCAAGTTATTGACAAAAAGAGGTATACACACATAACATCAGGAGAATTATACTTGCAACATTACTGAAAGTTACATGGCACTATAATGAATGAGAGACAGTGAACCTAACATATTTAGGTTAACACTGAACAGATGTGAGTAGGTTATCATGTGTTATAGGAAATCATTCCACCTAACTGTACTCATAATTTCATATTCTAGTGTAAAGCTGAGGAGAAGGCAATTATAAGATGACTATCTATTGTCCGCTGTTTCCAATTTTTAGTTAGATCACTTAGCTAAAATGCAGAGATGCAATGGGCAGAATCCCATAACTAATTGATTAATACCACAGAAAATAATACCAAATTATTTTATACTGTATATGATGTCATATCTGTTACTTCCTCTTCAGAGTAGCATTGCATTTGGATACATATTGCTTGTGTCATCAGTATTTATGTACTTTTAAACCTTTTGGTTTGCACTGTGACATCTGTGTCATTCCTGAAAATAGTCGTTTTATTTACCTGATGTACTTACCTGGTTACCAAAAACTAAATAAAATATTCCAGTTGTGAATATGAATGTCATACATCTTCTCAAGAGATGTATACTATATGCCATGCAGAGAACAATATTTGGTATGTGGGTGGCTGAGGAGTATCTGGTCTTAAGTGTATAGTTTAGAGGAAGATAACTGTAAGATGGCTCCCTACTGTTCGTTACAGTATTTCCAAAGTTTGTTTACTTTGCATAAGTACAGTGATGCAATGGAAAGAGCCCGATCACTAATTACTTTTTCACAATATAGATTGTTTTAATCAATGAGTGTAATGACATTCTATAAAAATATGGGAGGTTATCATTGTTTGTCAGTATGCCTGCATGAGGGCACACAATAGCCCCTCTTTTTCTTCTCAAAACTCTTATGCTCAGTAAGACACTGAAAAATACACTTAGAAAATAAAGAAGCATATATAAGCACATTTGAAAAAAAAATCTTCATAAAATGAAGTACATGAAGAAGTATATGGAAATGTTTCACCACTAGCTTTTCTTTTTTTGCTGTTTGCTTGACCTTGACTTTTGCAGTACTGTCCAAATGTTTCTGTGTTAAACACCGATTTTCACCATAAGCTAGCTTGTCTAGAAATTTACTGTAATTCTCTGGGAGAAAGCTGTTTTGAGTAATACAGTTCTCCAGATTTAAGGAATGTCTAAGATGTGCAGTATTTCTAAGTGCAATGCTAAATACTGTGTGTGCTTTATAAGAAGCACATTATCTCAATGGAAAAATGCCATCTTATGCAGGGTTCGAGGTCTGTGGAATCCTGGCAAATTACTGGTGTGGTATTCTTGTGGTTTGAATGATCATGTGATGCAGGGTTGTTATTACCCTAATATCGGCACTCTCTATGCAAGTATTGCTATGTCATTTGGGTTGGTGTAAACAGATGGGGTTTGGGTTGGTGGAAGACTGATGATCAATGTGGGAAGATGAGAGCCTATTTGCCCTGGACAGACTTCACCTGAACAAGGGTACTGTAGTACTAAAGATCAAATTAGCACAGTTTATTCAAAGAACATATCATTTAAACTGAAATTGGGGGGGGTTAAGATAAAGTCAACTCAAGGAGGCAGGAGCGATGGGAGGTATCCAACCTCCCCCCTAGGATGAAGAAAGATGGCTCAAAAAAGGATGACCAAGGGAAGGGAAGAGCAGGAGGGCAGGGAAGGGGGCCATGGTGGAAAGGACTGGCAGAAAATGCTAGGAATCTGGGCAAAAAAATGGTAGACTTGGAGACCAACATGGTGGGCAAGGGTCTGGACATAGTGGTGATAAGTGAGACCTGGTGGACAGAGCAGCATACATGGGTGACTATAATCCTGGGCTACAGACTGTTTAGGAGGGAGAGGACTGGATAAAGGGGGGAGGGGTGGCATTGTACATCATGGATGACATTAGGACAATGGAAGGGCAGGAGGCAGGGGAGACAGAGATCCTATGGGTTACATTGGATAAATGGATTGGAGAATCTTTGAGGCTGGGGATGTTATACAGATCTCCTACACAGGGAGAGGTAGGGGATAGACAGATGATGCAGGTGGTTACAAGGAAGGCTCACAAGAGGGAGCTTCTGATACTGGGGGATCTAAACCTCCCAGATGTGGACTGGGAGATCCCGGCAGCAGTATCAGCTAGGAGCAGGGGAGCATAGAGGCACTACATGGAGTATTCATACAACAGATGGTTAAGGAGCCCACTAGGGGTGATAACTTATTGGATGTGGTTCTGACGAATGGGGAAAGTGTGGAAGAGGTGGTGGTGGGAGATGGTCTAGGCACCAGTGATCACAGGGTGATAAGGTTCAGGGTGAAAATGGGGTGGGAGTCAAATCAATCCAGCATGAGGGTTATGGACTTCAGAAAGACTGACTTTACCAGATGTTTAGTGAAGAAATGGTGGGGAAGGGAAATAAAGGATGAGTGCAGGAGTTGAGGGAAACTATCAAGGAGGGGGTACTGAAAGCCATAGAAAATTGCTTAAAGAGGGTAAGAAAGAACAAAAAAAAGAAGGAAACCACTTTGGTTTACAAGGGAGGTGGCAGGGGTGATCAGGGAAAGGAAAAAGGCCTTCAGGAAATACAAAAAGACACAGAGGAAGGAGGATAGGGAGGGTTGCAGGGAGAAACTGAAGGTAGCAGTGCAGAAGATAAGGACGGCCAAAGCTGACACCAAGGTAAAAATTGCTAGGCAAGCCAAAAGGGAGGGATAAAATTGTTTTAGGTATGTAAGGGAAAGGAATAAGGTGAGGCAGAGGATAGTTCTTTTGAGAGGGAAGGGGGAAATAGAGGGGAAGGAGATTTTGAGAAAGCAGAGATGCTAAATAGCTACTTCTGCTTGGTATTCATGGAGAAGGGTGGGGGTAGGGGTCCCAAGCTAAGAGGGAGAGGTAGGGAAGACAAAAAGATGGATACTAGCCCATTCAGTGAAGACAGGGTTAGGGAGCAACTAGGCAGGTTGAAAGTGAACAAGGCAATGGGGCCGGACGGCTTGCACCCAAGGTTCTCCAGGAACTGAGGGAGGAGCTGACAGCCCCACTGATGAGACTGTTTAACTTGTCCCTGGATATATGATGTGTGCCAAGAGACTGGAGGGGGGTAGACGTGGTACCACTGCACAAGGGAGGCAGTAAGGAGGTGGCAGAGAATTACCACCCGGTCAGCCTCACCTCAGTGGTGGGCAAGGTGAATGACAGACTTATAAAAGAAAGGGTGGTAGACTACCTGGTGAATAGTAGACTGCGAGATCATAGGCAGCTTGGCTTCACAAATGGGAAGCCATGTCAGATAAACTTGATAGAGTTCTTCAATTGTGTGATGCAAGTAGCTGATCAGGGAGGGGTGGTGGACGTAGCATATCTGGACTTCAGTAAGGCCTTCAACACCGTCCCTCATAGAAGGCAAATAAATAAGCCAGAAAGCTTGGTGGTGGGACAGAAAATAACTAGGTGGGTGGAAAACTGGTTGACAGGCAGAAGCCAAAGGGTGGTTGTGAATGGAGTGCACTCCAAGGTGAGGGGGTGACAAGTGGGGTGCCTCAGGGGTCGGTATTGGGACCTCTCCTTTTTAATATCTATATCAGTGATATAGTGGATGGGCTGGAGGGGAGGGGGTGCCTGTTTGCAGATGATACAAAGATCTGCAATAAGGTAGACACACTGGGGGGGGGGTAGAAGTCATGAGACAGGACCTGGAGAGACTGGAGGCATGATCGGAAACTTGGCAGCTGTGTTTCAATGCCAGAAGTGTGCAGTGATGCACAAAGGGTGTAAGAACCCACAAGCCACTTACACTCTAGGAGGAGAAGGGATTAAGACTACTGAGCAGGAGAAGGATCTGGGAATTATAATATCAAGCAACCTGAAGGTAGGAAACCAATGAAGCAAATCGATAGGGAAGGAAAATGGAATGTTGGCATGCATCGGGAGGGGCATAACCAGCAGAAGGAAGGAGGTAATCATACCTCTTTATAAAGTTGTGGTGAGGTTGCACCTAGAATACGGAGCCCATATCTGGAGACCACACCTACGTAGGGGCATAGAGGGGGCAGAGAAGGTAGAAAGAAAGGCAAACAAGATGGTGCATGGCATGCAGGAGAAGACATATGAGCAGAGGGCAAGAGAAATGGATCAGTACCCATTGGAGACTAGAAGGGAGAGGGAGACATGATTGAAACTTTTAAGAATGTAAAGGGGATAAGCAAGGTGGAGGGGGGAGCTTATTTAAAAGTAAGGAGGGGGCTAAAACTAGAGGGCATAGTCTAAGATTAGAAGGAGACAGATTTAGGGACAATTTGAGGGGGTGTTTCTTCATGGAGAGGGTGGTGGAGGCCTGGAATAAACAACGTGAAGAAGTGATGGGAGCTGAAATGGTGGAGGGATTCAAAAGGGCATGGGACTGACACATGGGGTTGGTAGGTGGGGGAAGGGGAGATCCCATGTCAGAGGCGATGAGTGGGGGGGGGATAGGGCAGACTAGATGGGCCAGTGGGGTCATTTTTTGCCATCAGATTTCTATGATTCTGTGTGATTTACTGTGTGTGATCATATATGGTAGTATTAATATTAAGGTAATGCCATTCCTTTGTTGCATGACCATAGAAATCCCGAGGAACATCACATCACCAGTTTTCCAAGGGGGTCAGACACAAGTGCAAGACAAAAATATTTAATAATGTGTTTATCTTATTGAAGTGCAAAAAGTGCAAACTCAGTAATGATCAGACACCACTAGTTAATCTCCATCATCTGAACAGCAGCATCAGAAGCAACATGGTGCAATACTTATTAAAAGAACACTACTGGCAAATAATAAAAAGATATGTGTTTTGAAACAATTACTGTGCTTTAGAGTATGTAACAGGTTCAAATACATTTTTAAAATTGTGTCTCTGTTTTAGAGTGTGGGTGGTGCCATTTTAAGGAGATTTTTCCATCAGCCCTTTGGTTCCATTACTCACAGTGCATCACATCCTGAGAAACTATTATATCACACCAACCAAGTGACTGAATGCAGTTTGTGCAAGTGGAAGTTTCACTACATGGCACGTTTACATTCCACATCTGCATCCTTCCTTATTACCATCAAATAATTTTAGTACACATCTAGGACCATTCTTCAGATGATCTAAGCAAACAAAGGACTGCATTGATTGCAAATTGAGGGGAGGGATGGGAACTTTCCTACGACTTCTGCAAATGCTATCAGGCTACTAAGAATCTGACTTTAAATTATATAAGCTCACATAATATAATTTAAAAAGCCTTGTAGGTAGGCTCTTCTAAGAGAGCATAAAGAAAGGAATCCCCTGATCATCAGAGTTAGGTTGTGATGCAGTTTTACTAACATTGCCTAATTCCAGAGGCGAAGATAAATCCAGTATGGATAAAGTAAGAGTAGAGAAATTATCAAAATAAAGGACCACAACCAGTAGGCAGAATTTAGGAAACCCAGATCAAATATTTTAATTCCCAGTCTTAAACAGTCCTGATGGGAAGTCTTTACATGCTTCCACTGGTACTGGCACCACTGACACAGTCTGGCTCACCACTCCCCGCAGCAGGAGCAGAAACAGCAGCAGCAACACAAAGACTCCTGTGACATACACCAATACAAGTCCTCATGACGATACTATGATTATGATATTATTATCACCAACTAGCCCATTATGATGTGTGTTACACAGATGCATTATCAGTACAACCCCCACTGTAAACATGCTGAGTCACCACACACTCCATACAGTGGCGGCTCTACACCAGGGCCCGCCAGAGCACTTGCCCTGGTAAAAAAAATGCTGTGCCCCAGTTGGTGCCCCATATGGAGCAGAGCTTCCTCCACAGTAATAATATATCAGTGCCCTGGCTGCCTTCTGTTGTGCTCCAGCTGTGCCTCAGTAACCATTCTTGGCTAAGGCTGCTACTGACTCCATAGCTCCTCACTAGTCAGTGTACTACTACGTTACTTCTCCATCTTCTTCCTTCTCCTCCTCCTCCTCTGCCTCTTTGTCATTATTCTCTATAACTGTCTTCTGTGGTCAGTCTAATATAATATTATAAGAGTGCAATAGTGCCGCTATAGTCAGGGTTGAGTAGGCTGTTTAATATTAAACCCAAGATTTTTGCACCTTAATAATATGGCGTCATTTGACAAAATGGCCCAAAATTTGGTATGCACGGTCAGGCTGTCACAGTCTCAAGACATGAACAGTTTTGTGATGGCATCTTGTTTGGTTTTCGAGATACAGAGTGCTGAAAAATGGAAAAAAAACATGTTTGGTTTCCCTGTACTTAACATTGTGGAACTAATTTTCTAAACTAATTAGAGCGCCGCAAGGTACTTGCAGCATGGAGTCTGATGCAAGTGCTGACATGCGTCAAACCATGCCAAATGCGGATTTTCCAAGAAACCAGTTGTAATTCCCTACCGCATGTTCCTGTGTGTTGCAGCAAAGTTAGTCTAGCTACCCCCTGGTCTAACTTTGCGTCCATGGGGGAGTCAGTTTATGGGGCTTGCGCCACAGCTTTGGTGCAAGTTATAGTAAATTGAGAGCACTGTCGCAACCTATGTCCAGGGTTCTAAAACTGGGTGTCAGTTGCATCAAACCCATGGATGCAGGTACAGTTAACTCTGCAGGGACACAGGGCTTGTTCACAAGCCCTGCATTCCCATTTGAAAATCAGGCCCTGTGTATCTTTTGCTCTCACCTACAGCCTAGATGGTGTGGAATGTATTCATGAAATTTTCAGGGTTTAGGGGCCTACACCAAGGGTGTGCCTTTTGAAGGCTTTGTGAAAAAATATTATACGGTTCAAGAGTTATAAGGATTTCTTTGATAACCAAGAAATGAGAACAGTAAAGAAAATCCTGTAATTAGTGCTTATTTTAATGATTTACTTGTATGTGCAAAAAATACTAATAATGACTGCCACCATATTTTTAGGGTTTTTAACTCACAAGCATTGAAAATACATACAAATGATATATTTTTGAAAAACAAAGACCAGAACCTAGCTAAGTGGGACCCATTTTGCTAGGTTCTGGTGTTTGTTTAAAAAAACCCGCCAGAAATACCTTTTCTGGGCACCCCAAATTCCAGGTGACCAGCTTAGCAAAAGGAGCTGATCACCATCATTCTCTGAATAAGAACAGCAGGACTTTCATGAATACTGAATCTACAGCTGGAGTCATTCTGCCAGCTTCAGTTCAAGCACTGAGCTGACAATCCCTCTTCTCACTGTCTCTGTCTCTTGCAGTCTGTCTTTGTCTGTCTGTCTGCCTGTCTGTCTGGCTATCTATCTAATTATTTCTTAAGTAGACCGGTGTGTCCATCTTCTGTAGCACTTCTTTCTCCCCCTCTGCTCCAGGTCACCCACCCTCCCTTCACAATCTTTAGATATATTAAATATATTAAATGAGGGCACTGGGGGGCCCACCTCCAGTACTGCCTCTCATCTTATCCCCTCCATGTCATTCCCCCAGTTCCCACTAAGCAAGCGGTGGCACTGGTGTGCCCACTCCCGGTGCCACCATATGGTAGCCTGACACTGAGATGCCCAATCATCAGTGTCAGAATATCCTTTGAAATAAAGAAAACCATCCCCAGTGATTTTTCAAATTCTGTATAAAGGGGAAAATGGTCACTCGCTGATCTGATCCCCCCACACGCACACCCCACACACCTCCCTTGACCTCCCACTCAGCAACCACAACCCCACAACCCCCACACACCCTCACTTACCTGAACATGTCCCACGGTGTAGATCCATTCTCCGATCTAAGGCACTTCTTACTGCTGAAACCAGCAACTGCAATATGAGAAAATCAGGTAAGTGCAGTTTAATGTAGTTCCATGTAGTTTTGAACATTGATTCATAACTTTATCATTTTTACTTATTTTGACCCCAGATTTTCAACATGGCCTTTTGGGACCAGAAATCATGACCAATGACAGTGAAATTATGCAAATCTGTCCCAAAAGGAGATTTCGCAGTCACTTTGCAAAATCATCTTTCTGGCAAGATTCACCACACTTCTTAATGAGGTGGTGTCATAAGAAGTGTATGTTGAAAATTTGGGGTCACAATATGTAAAAATGACAGAGTTATGAATGTACATTTAAGTTTTTCTATGTTCACTCATAACTTTGGTAATTTTAAATATTTTGACCCCAAATTTTCAACATAGCCATTTTTTCACACCCCCTCATGAAGGTGACAGCTGCCATTTTTCAAATCCTACCCAAAATATGTTTTTGACCCTATGTCACAGAACAATGTTTTGGTGGCATGGAATGACTTTTCAGGGGCATTAGAAAGTGTTCACCTACCAGGTTCATGAGGTGGGAAAATAAGAAGACTACAGCATGTTGAGAATCTGGTGCATAAATACGGTAAAATACCCAGGTTATGAGTGAACATTACAGTATTTCAACACTCACTCATAATGTTGCTAATTTTCAATATTTTGACTCAAAACTTTCAACATAACTATTTTTACACACCACCTCATACATTTGACAGGTGTCTTTTTTTTTTACGGTTAATAACTTTTTTATTGATTTGACTTTAACAAGCATTACATGGATTAAAGCTGTCAGATACTGTATATAACAATAATATTACAGACCTGTTACATACATCTGTATGAATACAGTTAGAGGGACAGGCTTACAATAACTTGAGGAGCAGAGCCTAAACAAGTGGGCAACAAAAGAACTGTATTATTCCCTGGATGGATGAACAACACCTGTCCAGCTGGGAAGTAACCAATGGGAGTAATACCTGCTAGTGCTCATGTCCTGTAAATACCATATAAATTGGCTTACCTGGACTATTCTCGATGATGCCTGCATTGCTGGCACAACCGTAGAGTTCTAAGATGGTCCAGGGCCACTTCCTTCCAGTCAGGAACTACAAAATACAAGAGAACACACACAAAGCAAACCTATCTAGAGATCGTCACTGAATAAACTAGCAATTACTCATAGTATTCCAAGTTGCTGTTGGCACAGGGAGCCCCGGAACCACAAAAAGTGTTTCTTCCAGCCCAGCTCCAGACTCAAACATGAGAGGAGGGTTTACAAAAGTGAAGAGGAACTTTTCCAGCTGATTCCCCCCTTGGCTTCAAGTACATTATAAAGGGTTTCCACATGTTGATATATTTAGGGAGGATATCAGCTACAGTGTGTGACATTCTGGACCAGTTGGCCACCTGAACCAAGGAGCTAAGTACCTCCTCCATTGATGATATTGCCTATGTCCACCATTTCCACAAGAGGAGTCTTTCTACCTGCATGCTTAGGGTCAGGAGCAATTTTATCTCTGAGAGGCTTAACTGGGGGAAGGGTTGAGGACTGAATTCCTAGTATCAGCAGCTGGGAGGACATAGGAATGGGTTTCTGAAGAATACTGGATCCCATCTCACCAGCTGCCTGCCAAAAGGGCTGGATCCTCCTAGAGTGCCATAATATATGGATTAGGTCACCAGGGAGCTCCTGACATCTCCAGCAGAGGTCGGATTGGACCAGTTTAGCCTTGGCAAGTACCACAGAGATCCTATACCATGAATGCAGAATCTTATTCTGTATTAGATGGCTTCTAGTATCAGGGTATGCCCCATGTGCAAGCCTGAGACATGTCTTCCAGTCCAGATCTGTGATGTGGGCCTGTAGTGCCTGCTCCCATTTATGCTTAGACTCCTCCCCTTGGGGAGGAATGGTGTCCCTAAGGGCAGCGTATATTCTGCTAGACTGGCCTCTTTCTAGGGCCAGCCAAGATTCTGCCTGAGAGACTCGCTGCCTGTGGTGTTGCTTGTGAGTATATTCAGAGATCGTGCTCCTTAATTGGAGGAAGCACCAGAAATCTCTGGACGGGATTCCATATGTTATCCTCAGCCTTTCAAATGAATCAAGAGTATCTGTGCCAGGGATATACATATCCCAGAGTTTTGAGAGCCCACCTAGTTGCCACAAGGGCCAGGAAATTGATTGCTTATTGATAGTGATCTCACTATTGCCCCATTAGTGGAGTGAGTCTTGGGGGAGAAGGGAGGGTACCCAACTTCTTATGCACCTTGGCCCAGTACTCCAGAGAGGGACCTATCATAGGGTGAGAGTGAATGCCCTTGGGGGGGTGATTAAACAACAACAGAGATAAATGTGCCTGCTCATGGACCTCTCTCTCTCCATACCTAGCCACTGAAGGGAGTTTTGCTTTGGGGATGTGAACCATTTTACCATCTGAGCCATCTGAAAAGCCCACTTATACCCCTTGAGCCACAGAAGGCCCCAGCCTCCACCTGTCCAATGCGATCTCAGCTTATTTCTGCAGTACCTCGGCTTCTTGCCCTCCCATATGAAGGAACCCAGCAGGGAGTCCAGCTTAGTAAACCAGTATTGAGGAATTTTCAAAGGAATGTGAGAGAGGAGGTACATAATTTTAGGTGCTGTGACCATTTTAATTGCTGAAATTTTACCTACAAGAATGAGTCAGAGAGGCCTCCATCTATCCGGCTCTGTATGAATGGACACCAAAAGTGGCTTCATATTAATTTCCCAGAGTTTATGCAAATTAGTAGTGATATTGATGTCCAAGTACCTGAGTCCTTCCAGAGCCCAGCAGACACCATGCTGGGTAACCATGTAGGAGGTACAATTAGAGTTCAAAGGGAGGACCTCCATCTTGGACTGATTACTCGTGAGCCCTGAGAATGTATTAAATTCTGACAGGGTGCTCAATAATGGAGGGAGGGAGGTGGCAATATCTGCTATAGGAAGCAACAGGTCATCAGCATACATTAGAGTAGGATATTCCTTTTCTCCCACTCGTACCCCGGAGATTAATGGATTCTGTCTAATAGCTGCAGCCAGAGGTTCCACTGCCAGGACAAAGAGTAGAGGAGAGAGGGGGCATCCCTGATGTATGCCCCTACCCAATATAAAGGGGGGAGACAGCATCGAGTTGGTGAGTGCCCTAGCTGTGGGAGATGAGTATATGGCCCCTATCCAGGCCCAGAAGCCCACCCCAACCCCATGGTGCCGAGCACTTGTTGGACATAGTCCCACTCCAGGGAGTCAAAGGCCTTTTCAAAATCTATTGCTATTGTTGCAGAAGGAGACAGCAATGTTTTAGCCTTATGGATCAAGTTTATCAGCAATCTAATATGGTCTGCACTAAATCATCCCTTAACAAAGCCTACCTGGCAAGGGTGGATTAAACTGGGGAGGAGCGGGTTTAGTCCGTTAGCTAACAATTTGGCTAGCACCTTACTGTCCACATTCAAAAGGGATATGGGCCAGTAGCTGGATGCTTTTAGAGGGTCTTTACCCTTCTTAGGCAAGATAGTGATGGTTGCTTTCCTGATGGGGGGGAGGGCACCTTCTTGAAGCGCTTCGGTGAACACTTGTTGCAGTATCGGGAAGATTGTGGCCTGCAAAAGCTGCCATATTTTGATGGGGAACCTGTCCCCTCCAGGAGCCTTTCCCTTTTTAAGAGATAATATAGTCTCTGCCACCTCCTGAGGTGAGATCAGGGCATCTAAGGCCAAGGCCTGATCCTCTGAAGTTTTAGGAAGATGTAAGGATTCTAGAAATGGGAGGACACCCTTGGGATCAGGTGTGCTGGATGATTTATATAGCATGGAATAAAAATCCATCATTATGCTATTGATTCCGTCTGTCGAGGTGTGGGTCTTACCCCCTGCATCCACTAAGGCAGCGATGTGCCTTTCGGCTTGCTGCTTTTTGAGGTGGTAGACAAGGATCTTACCCCCTTCTCTCCCCCTTCCCAATATCTGTGCTTTAGCCTAATAATAGAAATCTCTGCTTTTCTAGATAAAAATTCATTCACGTGCATCTTCAGGGATGCCACTCGGTGTCTTGCCTCCGATCTGATGGAAGGGACGCGAAGGACCTTAAAGGTAGTTTCCACTTCTTGGAGCTTTTTTTTAAGCCCCTTAAGGTGCTGTTCCCTCCTCTTGTGGTGCCTGCTTGCAAATCCCATTATCGCCCTCCTCAGGGTAACTTTAAATGCTCCCCAGGTATTGCCTGCTGAAGTATCTGCTATGTGGTTATTCCAAAAAAATTCAGAGGCTTCCCTTTGAAGCCAGGGAGAAAAGTCTGGATCATGAATCAGCAATGGATCCAGCCTCCAGGATGGAGAGGTAGGGGAAGGGGGGCCCCAGGTGAAGGAGAGACGCACAGGGGCATGGTCCGAAATGACCAATGGATGAATAAAGGTGTCAGTGGTGTTCCTGGTGACTGCTGGAGAGGTGAGCCAGAGATCTATGCAACTAAGGGAAATGTGCACTGGGGAAGGGAAGGTGTAGTCTCATTGGGAGGGGTGAAATACCTTCCAGATATCTGTAAGGCCCATATCTTGTTGTAGCTGGCTCACTGCCAGTGATGCCCTGGAGTTGGGCTCTGTGTTAGAGGGGGCTCTATCAAGTAGTGGGTCCAGTGTGAGATTCAAATCCTCCTAATATTATAGGGGCATCACCAGAGGCCAAGGAGCCCAGCACTAGGGCCAGCTCATGGAAGAAGGAAGGCAAGTCTTCATTCGGGGCATACACATTACCCAGGAGTAAAGGTCCTTCCTCTGTGTCCATGAGTACAGCCACCCATCTGCCCCCAGGATCACTCACCTTATGCACCAGTGTCCAATGAAGCTGCTTGTGAAGCAGTATAGCTACCCCTCTCTTTCTGGAAGGGGCCGAGCCATGTATGACTTGACCCACCCAATCCCATTTTAGTCTATCATGGTCCCCTCCTGTGAGTTTGGTCTCCTGCAGCAATGCGACCTTCACTCCCAGCCTTTTAAGGTGCTGCAAAACCTGTTTCCTTTTGTTGGGGGTATTAAGCCCCCTGACGTTCCATGTCAAACATGTTATATCACCTATTGGTGAAAGGGAGCAAGTGTATTTCCAGGAAATGTACAGTATCATAGTAAACCAGCAGGCTGGGAGCAAGGTTGGTCCACCCAGGAAAGACTAGTCCCTGTAATTTAGCACCAGGTATGGAGAGAGTGAATAAACCAGGCATACCCTGACAGTAGCAACTGACCTCAATCTAACATCTAGCAGTAACCCTGTGTGTGTCTCTTGCATTGAAAACAAACAATAACATATACATATAAACCAACTATATACAGGGTGCACAACCTTCCGTGTATATTGGGGAAACAGAAGCTTCCCATTGGCCACAGAGCCCTGCTGTAGGTCGACCTTTTTTCCCAGGGTGCTATCCTGCGGTGCTGAACCCCCGTGTGTATTAGGGAGAGTTTGGGGGAGGAAGACTGCCAACAGGGTACCGTCATCAACACAATCACAGTATTAATTTGGTGAGGTCCTTGTAGCTGCAGAGGGGTGTTGACACTGCACCAGTTATTTTTGCATGAGTATTGGGGTACTAATGGTAGGGCTATGCATCACTGATGATGGAGTGGAAGGATGGGGGAGAGGGGTCAAGGTAGCAGCCTCCTCTAGTATAACTGGGCTTGAAATGGCCTCTGAGGGGAACTACAGGGGACTATTATAAAAAGAGTAGGTGGGGTGGGAATTAGTCCACTATACTGGAGAACATATGTGATCTGATCCCTCTGGGGGGGCCCTCTGCATCAGGGATTGGGAACTTTGGCCCTGATTCAGGAATACAGGTCACGGCTCGACCAGCCCCCGAGCAAAAACTGGGTCAGGAACCCAGCTGCCCACCCAGGAGGGGCTTGAGCCTTCCGTGTAAAAAGAAACAGCAGGCCAGTAGTGAACTTATTAGGCCTAAACATTAATACCCAACAGACTGAACAATAACACCAATTGGAACAGTATGTTTGAGATAACCCTACAGCAGGATGCTTTCCTCCCTCACCCCTCCCCACCAGTGAGAGGGACTGAGCCCTTCAGAATCCACCAGAGCTTGTGGAGGTGATTGATACTCCTCCATGCCATCAAGTTAAATGAGGGCTTCCTACTAGCCCTTGTGAGTCAGAGCATGTTTGTCGGCCCCTGCGGATCCTTCCCAGTATGGGAATGGGGCCTTTCAGCTGCAGCACAGATCGGGGGCTAGGCCTGGGGTAGGGGAGTCCCGGCAGACACCAAACTCAAGTGACGCAGATATGGCAAAGGAACAGCAGCTGGAGTCTCTCTCCACGGTCGCCGAGAAAGCTACCCCTCCCTTACGCCGGACCTGGTTTTCCCCAAGGTTTAGCAAAAGAACCAAGAATTAAACAAAAGCACTACTTATCTGACCATGTTGCTGAGGTCTCACTGTTCTTCAGTCTGGGAGCTTGAATCTTCTCTGGTTGGTCCATGAAGGAGGCTGAATCACTGACAATGGGAGAGGCCTCCCTGGAGACCTTTGGTGGGTGCTGTGCTCCATTAGTCATGGCTCCATCCTGCAACTGGTGAGGGGAAGTTGAAGGGATCCTGTGACTTGATTTCAGTGGAGGAGAAGGCCTGCCAAACACAGGAGCATCAATGGTGTCTGGCCGTGGAGCTGGAGAGTTAGGTCGCAGGGATTCAAACAGGGATTCATACCTGTTGGTGGTGTGGAAACCCTTTAGGGAGTCAGGATTTGTTGTGTCCATATGTATGACTCCCGGCATGTCTGCCTGCTCTTGCTCTGAGGGGTGTTCTCTGCGTCCATGCTTTTTAGAAGAGTGCCTCTTTCAGTTTGCCCTCTGGGAGAGCTCCCAAACCTGGTCCCTAATATCCTGCCAGACTCTGGACTGGTTAATCTGAGGAGGAGAGCGACGGTCCAGCCCTTCTGTGCTAACTTTTGCTGGCTGGGGCTTTGGGGTATTTACTTTGGATTCCCTTGTCCAGTTGCAGCATTGAAATTCTTTGAGGGAGACAGGAGAGTAAAAAAAAAATGGAACCCCATTGTGGACTACCCGCATTGTGGCTGGGTATTGCAAGGAGAACGGCAGCCCAAGTTTGTGCATTGTGTGCCTTGCCTCAGTGTAGGCTCTGCATCTATCAGACAGCTCTTTAGAAAAGTCCTGAAAAATAAGGATTTTGTTTGTTCTTCATGTTACCTGCTGATTTTCCTGGGCTCTGGCCAGGACCTTCTCTTTTTCTCTGTAATCTATAAATCTAGTGATTATAGGCAGTGGCCTGTCCTGGGCCTTGGGCATGGGGCCAGAGTGCGGTGTGTGCATTCCACCTGAAAGGGTCTCAATGGATCTAGCTGCAATATTTCTGATATTGCTAATTGCAGAAACCCTTCGGTGTCTTTCCCCTCCATGAGCTCCGGGAATCCCAAGAATCTAAGGTTATTGCACCAACCTCGGTTTTTGAGGTCTTCTATCTTGCTGCGTATCATTTGTATAGTGTGCTGTTGCTCCCTTAGTGTTGCTGACAGGTCTTGTATCTGACTCTCCATTGCTGAGACCCTCTGCTCAGTATGTAGCATCCTAGCCTCCAGGTTTTGGACTACCTGGGTATTGCTGTTTGTCGCCAAGGTGATCTGCCACATCTGTGCCATGAGTTGGCCAAACATCATTTACACCGAGGGCTGTTCCCAGGATTGTGATAGGTGCAGTTCAGCCATGCTGTAGGCTTGCCCTTCAAGATAGACCACTCCACTGGAAGAGATTTTTTCCGCTATAATTAAAGCTTTCTGCAATAATAAAGCGATTTTCAGATTCCTTGTACAGTACTCCTGTAACTTCTGTCATATAAGCTGCCATCCTGTTTAGTGCCCCTAGTGGCCAGCCAGGTGTCATTTATTTAAAATCCTGAATGAGATGTGTTTCACAATTCTGGTATGAAATGAATGACATTTTGGCCAATATACAATAAATGCTACATGTCATGTTTATAAGGGGAGTCATAAAATGACTATCTTGAAAATTTGTGGTCAAATAAAACAAACAAACAAACAAACAAACAAAAAAAATATATAGATATATATAAAATTGTTAAGAAACTTTGTTCATAGTGCCGGTCTTGACCCCAGTGGATAAGCTTTGTGTTCTCATGCCAGTGAGCTGAGTTTGGGGGCAAGCTCAGTGACCCAGCTGGATGGGGGGAAGGTGGGGGGATGGCCCTGGTATATAACACCTACCCAGCCATTGATGAAAGCTGCAAGGTTGCCTGCACAGAGAAGTGTACCATATAGTGAAGACAACTGTCCTCTTGGCATAGGGCCCTGCACCTCTGCACCCACGGGTAGCAGAAGGCCCTGTGCATTGGCTGAGAGATGGATGTCATGCCCTGTGCTTCTGTATCTGTAGTCACATGGAAGCACAGGGACCAGAGGGCCCTGTGCTTCAGCAGCCCATCAGACAGCCCCATGAATTCTTGACATCCGTCACTGGAGTTCTGTAGGCAGATGGAGTCTTTCCTTGGCACAAATGCCAAAGGGCCATGTGCATCTGCATCTGTTCACTCAGGTCCCAAAGGGACCTGCTTGAATTGGGGTACAATTCCACTTCTCAAAAAGAAAGGATATTCTTTACAAAAAACTTTCTTAATGCACCAGTTAGGGTTCAACTTAATGCCACAAAAGTAAAGAAATGTGGCATTAGGGTGTCCAACCCTAACTCCCCACCCCACTCCTCAAGCAGCAAAGGAAAAAACATTGCGGTCTGGGGTCTCTGGAGTGTTGGTGAATCAGTGGTGGGGTCTTCCTTGTGGTTAGGGTTTTGGGTCTCTGGAGTCTTGGCCTTGTCCCTGGTGTCTAATTGTGGTTTTAGCAGTCTAGGTGGGTTGCAGACTCTGTCACACCAAATACACAGCAGTCCCTAGCAGTGGTAGGCTAACATCACCTGCCATAAGGAAGGGAAAGTAATGAATATTAATTGCTGAGCTCAAGGATTTTATTAGCAACCCCCCCCCCATTTGTGGTCTAGTTTACTCCATGCCAATTACTGCATTGGTATTCAAAGTAGTTCAGCTGACTTCTCAAAGCTAAACCAAATTTGTATGCTCTGAAGCAAAGCTGAACCAAATTTGCCAATGGCCAGCTTCTCTCACTTTTAGTCTGATAGTACTGCTTCATCACACTGTAAAGGATTATTAGTAAAAATGAATCTTTTGTATTATGTAACCAGAGGTACAATACATCTACTTCAATTGGTCTACTAAGTCACATAGTAGGATTTGTATTATTAGAAAGTAGGATCCTTTTGTCTTTACAAGAAAACTTATTTTACTTCTTTTGTTGTCTTCTGGTAATGATAACAATCAAACCTGGAGCCTGTGACTCCTGTAAAAAGTATCACTTAAAATAATTTTTGTTTTAACAAGGACTAGATTTTTCACATATTAATATCAGAATTCTTCTCGGGTCAGATGAAATCAAGGCCTTGGTAAGAAGTCCTATCCTAATACAGTTTTAATATCAGAGACACAGCTAAACCAATCTGTCACAGAAATAAGACTTTGCTTGCAGGTAATCATTTCAGACAGGATATACTGGCCCAAGGAAGATATGTTGTGATTTATCTTTAGTATCACCTTACTGTTCAGGTGGGTCTCTCTAAATCAATGCTTAAGGTATTAGACACAATGATTGTAAACCTTTTATTCACCAATGAAAACTTTAGTTGTCTTGCAGTTTATTACCTACCATCTGTATCTGTTGACACTTTCCAAATTCTGAGTGACTTATTAGCCCCCTTCGTTCCCTCAGAGTTTTTACTAATGAGTGACAAAAACTGAAACATGAGTAACCTCCTATGGCTGTTAGCTTTTAATTAGATGCTTTGAGCTTCAGACAAAAAATTATGCAAGTTACAAGGCTTAACAAGGTAAAACAAACTCACAACAATGCCCTGATTGAAGTAATGTTAACAAATCTTCCTCACAAATATTGTTTAGGGGCCTTTTGCCCTGATGGTTATGATAATTGATACATAGTATGTGTCAGGGATAGTGTTAAAACAGTCTGCTATCTTAACTTGTCACGGGGAACTCCTACAGAACTTTTAATTACCAAGCATTTTTAGCAGATTTATCTCAAATTGATTTGTTTAGAATATATGTCATTTAATGAGTGACAGTTGGGATTTCTTTAAATGCTCTTTTACAAAATGCTATTTGTAGTCATTCTCCACTGAAATGTATAAGAGCTAGGAATATAACTAATCCTTGGTTTAACTCTTTAGTAGCAAGTATTATAAAAAAAAGAAGAATGCATGGCATATGGACCAATCTTGTAAACTTGAAATAGATTAGGCTTTAGTTCAAAATGTAGGGAATCAATTTATCAATCCTAAATTGGGAATACTAGGACTGACCCATATACATTTTGAAATATAGTAATTAGTTACAACCTGGATTTGTACAGGTGGGATTACCAGAATCTTCTCATTCAGACAAGTTGGTCACAACAGACAAGCAGCAACACAGTCAACTATTTATACTTTTCAAAAACTGGTCATAGTTTTGATTTAATGTACCCAGATTTATCTAATACAAAAATAGCATCCCCAACCTTTTCAATTTTGGATTACCATTATTTTGTAATTGCATTTCTTTTACCTTCAGAAGTAGAGAGGGAACTCACTGGTCTTAGCGTAACAAAAAAATCTGAATCTGATCACCTCTAACCATTTTTCCTACATTTAATAGTGGCAGTCATTTCTGAACTTCTAACTTACCTTTTTAAAAAAAAATCATTGAGGGATAGTAACATGGCTGCAGATTGGAATTCTAACATTTATAGAAAATACAGTAATAATGCTATTTAAGATCGAAAGGGACTCTCGGTCTATCATGCCCCATCCACTGCAAACATCTACCAATGTTCTGGGATTCTCTTCCCACTCTACTACCCAGGGTGTCTGGTGAGTTTCTTTGTAAGCAGAATTTTGTTCAGGCTTACCTTAAAGGTCTGTACTGTCTTCCTAGCCAATGTTTCCACTGGTAGACTGCTCCATTGGTTCACCACTCAGTGGGATAAAAGTACCTTCTAATGTTACCCCTGAATTTACCACCTTTGAGCTTTAGGGCATTTCCCTGTATCCTGTTGCAAGACACCAGATCAAATATCTCTGACTTTTCAATCTTGAGCATGCACTTGAGTATGTGAAACAATGGGAACATGTCACCTCTCAGCCTCCCTTTCTCCAGGGGAAATATGTTAAAGATAACAGAAGAAGATGCACTCTATCTCCAGGCTGGTGCTGCTGTAAAAATGAAGTGGATGACATAGAGTACAAAAGTAGAGCACATAGAAAAGTAAATAAAGGCAAATAACCAATAACATTATTTCAGGCTTTTCAAATTACATAAGCTAGGAGTATGGCCCAAAGCTTTGGATATGCTAAGAGCCTCCAGCCTCTCCATATACAGTAGCTTTTGTCCTGCATACCACTGATCCTTTTGGTGGCCCTACATTGCAGATACATGACTGCCAGGATGTCTTTTCATATTGAGGAGACCAAATCTTCACAGGTATTCCTGGTGGGACCTTACCATTGCCCTTTTAAAGTGGCAGATTTACTTACCTTTCATTGATTGTCACCTCCAATTAGATGCATCCCAGCATTCTGCTGGACCTCTATACAGTGGCTGTGTACTACTTTCCCTACTTCAGACCCTTGTCTGTTATGACTAGGAGGTCTTTTCCTCCTCAACTGTAACAAGAGGAGGCCCGCCCAGTCTGTAGGTCCTGCCTCTGTTTTTCCTCTCCAAGTGTAGAACCTTGCATTTGGCTTAATTGAATCTTAGGCTCCAGGTCACTGACAAACCATTCAGCTTGAAGTCTATCCCCATCCTCAAGGGAGTTCATGTTGCTGGCTAGATTAGTGCTATAATACTGTGCAATGATGATTACAAGGAGATATTATTTTTGTATGAATCTGCTTTCATAACTTCATTTTAAAGACGTCAAAACTACAGATTCTTATTTTTAGAAACCTATTTCTGTTCTTTTAGTGCTCAACAATATTTGAAAAACTAGTCTAACACCAGTTATTTCATAAATATCCATAAATTACTTCCACATTTACTATCAGGTACAGTACTACATACACTATAAATAGAACTGGTCAATGATGTAGTTTTGACTTTCAACACAAGAAGCATACTTCCTGCTTTTTTTTCTGAAATTAACCAAAGCATTGACACAGTGGAACATGGCCTTTAGGTTAAGTGACATGCAGACTTAGGCTTTAGCTTTCAAGCTATTCTATGGTTTCAGTGTTACTTAGACAACAGAATGTCCATTCATCCAATTACATTTCTGAGGATATCTCTCTTTAGAAGGTGGTGCCCCAGTACTCAGTCTTGGACCCATCTTATTGTCCCTGTGCATCAATGACTTATCTAAATCTGTAGGGCATCTCACTATCCAGTATTATGCAGACAATACAGTTTTATAGCTTTTTTCTGGTACTTCCTCATACAAATGCACTCAGTACCTTACAAAAGGACTTTAACAGAATGCAAACTGCACTTTTAAGACCTTCACCTCATACTTAATTCAGATAAAACAAAATTGGTAATGTTTTCTAAAGCTGATGATTGGTCTTGTAATTCAGATATTACACTTCTGCAAAGATGCCTGGTTTCATTATTGCAATATGTCTCATCATATAAGTATCTAAGGATTTACATATATTTAAATCTTACATTTAACATGCATATAAGTACACTTGAATCAACACTAAGAACTAATTAGTGCTTCTTTTGTCAAAATAATGGCATGTTTAATTTTAAGTCTACTTATAACTAGTGTCAGTTGTTTGCTTATTTAATACTTGACTACAAGGCACTGCTTACAAAAAATCAACTTTATTTTTTCTCTTGTCCCTCTATATCATAATGCAATATATTTTGTAACTGTGGCAGAATGCAATACTCATCAGTGTAAACTCAGTCAATGAGCTAGCCATTTCATAATGACAAAAGACTGACCCATTGGCTTTTGCTTATACTATATATAAAATAATGTGTTCTAAGGTCCAAAAAAACTGAATGGCTTCATTACTTGTTCCTCAGAGTAATCACATTATTTGAGTTCTACTAATTTTATTTAACAGTACCAAAATCCAGAACAAAGGCTGTGTTTTCTTCATTTGCTTATCCTGCTTTGCATCAACTTTCAAAAATGATTTAATACAGCAACTCCTGTCTCTATTAGCATGTTCAAAGGCATGATTGCAAGCACTTTACCTAGATACTGTCAATTTTGTATCTATATTATGTAATTTTATTAAGCGTATGTCTAATTCTAAGTTCTCGATTTGTTTATCAAAGATTAATTGCATTTATATTGATTTGTCTATCTAAAAAAATGTTTGGTAGTGATACGTATCTTGTATATTGATGCAACCGAAAAAAGAGAGCCACACTGTCAGTTTTCATTCTGGATTTAAATTTGAAACCTGAAAGCCTTGTGACTTCTGTGGGAATATATATCATACAGTGTCAATTGTACTGATAGTTGTTGCTTAAATTAATTGGGATTGTTAGTAGATTTATGTATGATATGCAATTGCCTGGCTTAGAATATGTCATTTATCTTCATGAGTGAAGGAGTCAGGAAAAAACACATGATTGGCATATTCTGAGTGAGGGAATTGTGTATCCAGTATATACAATGCATTTCAAATTGCAAAGCTTTTGAGTTAGTCCTTTTTTGAAGGTTTAAATGTTTTCTTTGTATTAATTGCTCTGTTTTGAGTGCAGTATAGGTCATTGTAATATCATCAGACATTGTGTAAGTCATTCCTTCATCGGTTAAGGCTTTCTTTGTTACTTGATCAAAGTAGTGATAAATGTTGATGATGTACCCAACATTAAGATAAATAATGTACAGTATATTCATTTAGAATTCATTAGTAGCTAAAATAAATCCTTTATCTTTTAGGACTGATTTCCATCTACTTTGTATAACTATGGAAAGTGCAATGGCTTGACTCAGAACATGACATTTTATCTTCATGAGTGAGGGACAGGACAATAATGAATAAGAGGCAGAACCACAAGTGAGTTATGTAAGTTCCACCCCCTCACATGTGATGATAGATGGCATATGATGAGTCAGGTCACTGTATGTCCTATTAGACTATATAAATAGAATAATAGATAGGGATATGTGTATTACAAGGCTATACTACCATTGAGAGATTCTGGGGACATGGGAACCATGCTTGAGAGGTTCCATCATGTACCCGGAATCTCAAAATGGTATTACAGACAGTCCCCTGTTATTTTATGTAATATATGGATCCCAGAAATGCATCCCGGAAATGCTTGAAGTTGTACTTGCCATGTGTAGATAGTCAATGATTTTGGGCTATAAACTATATGACATTTCTCTAATAGGAACAACAAAATTGTTAAACAGGAACAGTTTTAAACTGGAACAAACTTCAGAAAACAAAAAAAGGAAAAAAAAATTAACAGTTTTTTTTAATCACTCTCTGAGTTGAAGTAGATGACATAGCATAATTTCTTTTGGTGGTGGTGTGCTCATGATATTTATGGTAATACTGTATCACCATATAAATGATGTCTTTAGTTTCTTGAGCATCAGTGAACTGCCATCTTTCTTCATTTATGTTATTTTCATTTTGCTGAGCCATTTTTGGAGAAATTGTTCTGTTAGCAGTGGGATGAGCAACCATTGAGATATTAGTGGATTGTACAAGCTGATTTAGTTTAGGGTTCATTTGTAACCTAGCCAAAGCTCAGATAACTGCTAAAATGCACTCTATATTGAGATACACGATTTATCTTCATTTAGAATTTATCAGTGGCAAAATTAGAATCATCAGTAATTGTTTTTATTCGAAAATCAAGGAATGATGTTAGAAACCATTGGGAAGGGGTTGATTTTCAATTGCGTCTGTAATAAATCAGCATGGTTTGACTCACATACATTGTGTGAATGTAGTTATTTTATTTTTATCTCCGTCCGTGTTTGGTCTGCTCCACCTATGTTTTGGCCAGTAAAGTGGCAAGCAGATGCTTTCAAAGTAAATGCCAATATAGCTCTGCTGCTAGTCAGCAGTATTGTGTGAATGCTTTGAGACCTGCTACCACCATCCCTGAGAACTGACTTCCTCTCCTTTATAAACTGCACAGCATCAGGTGATTCTGGGGCTTGCATGCCAACCTCAGAATGTCACATAGCAGAGTGATTTATAGCCACTGTGCCATGGGTCTGGGGTTGGAAACATATAGTATTTTGTCTACAATGTCAGTTTATTCCAGATTTTTTGTACTGTTATCGTAAGTAAAAGCTCTCGTCCCTGTTTTTGTCTTCTGAATGCGAACTCTGCACATAGCCTGTGATTTAGATCTGGTCAATCAACTATGGCAATTTTGAAGTTTATAATTATGAATTTTTTGCTCACAATTGCTCTGGTGTCAATTTAAAGTAACATTTAAAAACTGCATTTCCCAAAAACAAAATAACATCACTCGTCTTGTGGAATGATATAATGAATTTACTACAGAGTACGTTACTGTGTATGCAGATGCAAGACCAATCAGATATCTATAACCTGTATAATAACATTTCTTAGCCATGGGAAAGTCACTCTTGTTAAAATTGCCCCAGCTGCAAACACCATAGTTTATATGTGGGAGGATACATGCATTGGAAAAAACAATTGCTAATTGCTGTGAGAGTAAAGACTTTACTGATTTGCACATATACAATTTAGCACAAGTTCCTTATAGAGAATGTCAGTGTGTGCTTTAAATGATAGATGTCTGCCCATTATTACCCTCAGATACTTTACCATGCCCACCACTTTGATTTCTTAATCATTCAGGGTTAATGTCAGGATTTCATTTCACCAATGGCTAGCTTTAGAAGTAAAAGCATGGGTACTGTCTTACTTATATTTAAAGACAGATGGTTTGTCCATAGTTAGGTACCAAATTACCAACTGAGTTCAGATCTTGATATTAAGTTTTTAACAAGGTAACCAGAAGAACATCGTAGGGAGATGCTGTAAACTTTACTGTATTTAGATTTTTATAATGCCTTTTGCAAGCCATGCCATCAGAGGCTGATATGCAACACCTGATATGCAACATTAGTACTTAGACATCCCCTGGGAGGGTTGCCAACTGTACGCCACTGTGTCACTCCCCCAACCCCCAGCCACAATCCATCCATATGTTGTGTTATTAAAAATATATCCCTGGTAATCTAGTAACCCCCCCGCCCATAGCCCCGATCCATCCATATATTGTGTTATTACAATAACATATATCCCTGGTGATCTAGTGCCCCCAACAGCCCCAATCTGCCCATATGATGTATTGTTATAACACATCCCTCAGTGACTATGTCTCTCACCTCACCCCACAGTAATGCCCACCACTCCGCTTCCCAATCCCAAACCTCGATCTGAGGACTGGCACTACCTCACACCACCACATCCAGCCACCAAATGAACTGTCAAAGCACATACTGTATACAGTACATGCTCTGACCATTCAGTGGCTGACTGTGGTGGTGTAAGGGGGGCATGCCAGTTGCTGGATTGGAGTTTGGTATGTGGGGAGTGGGGTGGTGGGCACTACCTGTGGAGTGAGGGGGTGGTGGCCACTAGATCACCAGGGATGTACGTTTTTATAGCAATACATCATACAGGTGGATTGGGGCTGTTAGAGGGCACTAGATCACCAGGGATATATGTTACTGTAATAACACAACGTTCAGATGGATCGGGGCTATTGGGGGGCACTAGATCACCTGGGCTGTAAAGTTATTATTTCATATTTATTTCGGTTTTGTTGGTTGGGAATCTGTTACTGATACACCGTATGGGTGTAACAGGGCAGGGGGGGTAACCACTACAATGCTTCCTTCCATGGGCAGGTGCAGCTGCCACCCAACTGCCCCACAGCTTGGGGCATATGTGGTGGATATGCTATCTGTTTGGTGCACTGCCACTGATGCTGTAAGCTGCAGGGTGCAGGGTCCGGGACCCTGTCCAATACTGAATCAGTCGCAGGGTCCCTGATGCAGGGCAGTCGGTGCAAGCCACCATTGTCGCAGCTTGTGACTGACCTTTGAAAATCCAACCCAATATGTCATGAGCTTTTCTGGATAGGTCTGGTACCAGAAGACTGGAAAGTGGCAGTGTAGTCCCCATCTTCAAGCATTATGCAGGGTCAAACCCAGGCAACTATAGTACAGGCTGGCTAGCATGACATCAGTTCTGGGCAAGGTCCTGCAGGCCATTATCAAGGACAGAATAATAGAGTACTTGGTTTAAGCCAGGGTTCTTGCCCCTCTCAGCATGGTATTATTAGGAGCATAATATGCAAGACCAACCTGATCATTGTCTTCAAGGGGTGCCCAAAGAGGTGGACAAGGGCAGGGCAGTGGATGTAAACTACCTAGACATTAACAAGCCCTTTGATACCAGGGGACATGACAAGCTTCTGGGCAAAGTAAACCAGTGCAGTACACACAAAACATGTATAAGGTTGACTGCTAACTGGCTTGGGGGAAGAAACCTGAGGGTGGTGGTGGAGGATGGGTACTACTGGGGAGGAGAGGAATACTCAGTGGCTTCCCTCAGGGATCAGTGATGCGGCAACTGCTCTACAGCATCTTCCTCAGTGATCGTAAAGCTGTGGTCTCCAGCAAGTTGCTTAAAGAGACACTGTCAACCTCCTTAGGCCTTAAAGTGTCCCTAGTGTAAAAAACACATTGCATGATTGTTCACATTCAGTATAGACTGTTTATACAGCTGATAGTTTGATTCTGAGTACTTTTTTCTTTTAAAAAGTGAAAAACTGAGTGCCCACCATTCTGGTATTACCACACCAAAACATGTTTGCTTACATTCCTTGACCAACTCCCACAGCATCTTCCTAGACTCAGGAACATCCCCAGCACAATTAAGCCACTCATTACAAGGCATGAATTAGTGTCAGAGACTTGATTAGCGGCCTTCGCTAATCAAAGTAAAAAAATGATTAGCAATTGGCTGAAGTTGATTAGCAATTAACCAAAAAATCATATTTTTGCTCAAAACACCATAAATGTACTTATCTTGCTCTGTATTAAAAAAATACACTTTTACACAAGTTTCTGAGAATATCTGTTTTATTTAACCATTTCAAGAATACAGCATTTCTTGTGTAGCAGCACATACATTTTAAGAGCCGAGATAGGATGTCTGCCAAAGCAGACCATGAATTTGTGAGCGTGATGCTGAGTCATGACAAATTAAACATAATGAACCCCTGCCCCAGCATAACTCCACCTGAGACCGTGATTGATCACACAGTAAATACCCGGGACTGTGATTGACCACAGAGTTACCAACAAGAATTGGGTGCGATCTATTTTGCTAATCTTCTCCACCAGACATGTAGCCGATAATTCTGGCCTGTTTTTTTGGGGGGGGACCTGGGGGGTTGTCCACCATCCTCAGCTGCCAAATCACCAGGACATCTTGGTTTAGCACTAAAAAATATGTCTACAACCCTGTCTGGATTTATTGCAGCTGGAGGAGTGCCCTGCTTTTTAATGCGAATCAATGTTTCTACAGTATCCTCTGACAGACTTGCTCTCCAGTCAGTTTTTACTTTGTTCATAGTTGAAAAACACCTTTCTACAATTGCATTAGACACGGGAAATACTCTCAACACATTGACAAGCTTCAACAGATTTTGATAAGAATTTTGGAAATCACATGCCAGCTTTGACCAGATACAGTAGCAGAGGCAGAAAGATTGATGAAATTGGTTTGAGCAAAAATCTTAAACTCTTGCCATTCTGCAAGTAGCAGAGTGCTGTCACACTCAGGCTGCAAAAGTGCTGAAAAGTGGTCAGCTACTGCAGTAATGTCACTGTTGCTATACAGCTCCAGTTCCTTTCTGTCTGCAACTGCTGGCCAAAGTCTGGTATCTAACACTTTTGCATGGTTATAGATATTACTTTCATCAGTCAAAATGAACCTTTGTTCGCAACAGTTCTCAATGTTTGTAATGTATTTCTTAGTTTGCTGTTTAAAAGTTTTAACAACTTGGCCAATAAAATGTGTTAATTTCACACCCTCGTATGTGACTTGAGCACATGCTCCTGAAAGAATAGCAGACCCATTTTTTAACAGAATGTCAAGTTCACTGTCACCTATGGGACCACTCTGCTTAGCATGGTCAAGAGTGTTTCTCAAAGTTTCAACAGAGTTTTTCAACTACTTCTTTTTGAAGTGCTGGTGAGAACCTGGCAAGTGGCTGAAGCAGCTGTTCAAAATAGAAAAGGTGTACCACCATTTGGAATTTAGTCATAATTTGCAACACTCCCTTGGCTTTGGCCTGGTCATGAGTTGGGTTTGCGGCCATAGATTCTAAATTGGCACAAATTACGGGGAATTATTTGGTAACAGCATGGGTGGCAAGACGTTTATGCTGCTCCCAACATGTGCCATGGGCCTTCTTGGGCTTTTCAGCTGACATCTCCATGGCCTGGGCAAGGGATCGTAACTCTCTAAGTCTCTTAGGACCTTTCTGATAGAGATAAAACAGTTGGGTCACAAAGTTTGAGACATTGTCGAAACAGATGTTATCCAAAGCATCTTTTATGGCCAGTTATAATCTGTGTGAGAAACAATGAACACCAACTAACCACTGCATGTCTTCCCTAAAAAGAGCAGCAAGACCCCGTCTTACACCCATGTTGACAGATGCCCCATCAGCCCCAAACCCAACCATGTGTTTTATATTAAGGCGACACTCTGTAAAAATGTTGAAAAGGAGATTTTTCAATCCCTCGCTTGTGCCATCTGATTCAGCTTTCATTCCTAAAAACTTAATCTCCACTTGACCATTGATGGAATTTACATAAATTACATAAACCAGTTCCTTTTCAATTACACCACTGTCAGTACTACCATCCATAAACACTGAAAAATAATTATCATTTTTGACAGTTGCCAGCAGATTGTCTTCTAGGTGCTTGCCAATGCACATTGTGAGTTCTTTCCCACTAACAGCGTTGATGTATTTATTGTCCAAATGAACTCCATGGCGCTTTTCTTGTTCTGCTATCACTTCAAACTTTTTAATAGGGATGTCCTCTTTGGCCATCATATACAGGATCTCCATCAGCCTGCCTAGAATCATTTTATGTTATTCCTCTGCATTACTGAATGCTCTCCCTGAAAATAAATTAAATAAGTTTTAAGTCTCTGTCCAAACCCCCTAACCCCCCCCCATTGTAAACTTACCAATTGTGGTATGGAGATATATATCAAGTAGTGACCTTGTTCTACCAAATTTGAAAATGTTAACAGCTTTCTTGTACTGCTCTGTCAGAAGATGTTTCTGGATGGTGTCAACTTTTAGCTGGGGGCCTGTAATCCCTGCAATTAATGCCTCACTGAAGTTCCTCAACCCACGTAGCTCATCTCTGTACTCACAGCACAATTTTCAACTGACACACACTGCACAGTCTCTCTCACTGCTAATCTGTAGCCAATTATTTTCTGGATCATATTTTTGGTGCTATCCCTCTGCAGTTGCTAATTTAACTCCAGCCATGTTGGACTGTAATTATTAAAAAGTTTGAAGTTAGTAAAACAAGGTGTCAGGTTGTGCAACTACTTAAATTAACACACGATGAGGCTTTTCCTGAAAAAAGAAAATGGCAGCGAGCAGATGTGTGACCCCCAGCCCCCTCGGGCCCAGTCACTGGCACTTTTCAGACCAAACCCTGTTCCTAACTTGGGCAATCCCTCCCATTGTGACTCAGGGCACAAGTCTTTTTAGTTCCCTCATGGATCTCTGCAAAGGGCAGGTACATAGTCTATCCTGTGTCTTCCCACATTCACTGCAAAGAGCAGGGCACAACACTTAGCAGGGCACATTTTCTGGTCTCCTTGGATTCTCTGCAAAGCTGAAGGGCATAACTTAGTCTTTTTCTGTTCCAAAATTGTTCACTGCAAGTGCAGGGCACACGTCATTGACAACATAAGCACTGGCACATATTTTCTTAAGTGCCTGGTTCCCCTCACCTCTGCAAAGCAAGTCTTTTTTTATCTCCTCTCTATTTTTCCTCCAGCAGCCACAGTCCCTGTCTACCTCCAGCCACCTCTCCTCCTCACCACCGGCCCCAGAGTTTGTGCATGCCCAGCTGGCATACGTTGCTGTACCATCAAGAGGGGCCCCCTCCGATGCCCCCGCACCTGGCCAGGATCCATTACTGGCACACGCCTCTTTCCAGGCATTTGCCGTCCAGTGAAGCTGCTGCTATCAAGCTGCTGTGGGCTTTATGTTGCCATTTTCCTCCTTATGTGGTCCCCTTGAGTACAAGTGTGCAATGAAGTTGCAAAGCACCGACATCTGTCACACTCCACCTTTTTTCTGCACCATGCTAGTAGTGCCTCCAGTCATCACCAGGGACCACTACAGAGCGGTGATTCCCTGGATCCCTCCCTGGGATGAGAGAGCAGTCCTCTGGATGATCAACCCATCCTTCCCCTGCTGACCCCTGATGCCCCAGGCTCACATCCAAACTCGGGTTGCCAGCATGGCACGAGGTGTGGCGTCCAGCGCCTCAACCCTCAACACCACCGGGCCTGCAAAGCAAGTCTTTTTCACAAATGTTCACTGCAGACACAGGGCACACAACATAAACAGGGCACAATAAGTAAATGGGCAGAGTACAGATCTCTGCAAATCAGGGTACATTAACTTAGTCTTTTTTGTTCCCAAATGTTCACTGCAGATGAAGGGCACACAGGCAGGGCACATTAAATAAGTTCTGGTTCCCCCAATCTCTGCAAAGCAGGGCACATTACTTAGTCTCTTTTTCTATTCCTAAATTGTTCCCTGCATGTGGGCACACAACTAGCTGCAGGGCACACATATCTCTGCAAAGCAGGGCACATTAAATTAGTCTTATTCTGTTCCCAAATTCACTGCAGACAAAGGGCACAGAAGTCAGGGCACATAAAATTGAAATTCTTGTTTCCCCAATCTCTGCAAAGCAGGGCACATTTTACTTAGTCTCTTTTTCTGTTCCCAAATTCATGGCAAAGTCAAGAGCAGGACACACAACTAGCAGGGCACATTACTTCTTGGTTACTGAGATCTCAAAGCGGGCAGGGCTGCTTACTTAGTCTTTATCTGTTCCTAAATGTTCACTGCAAAGATGCAGGGCACACAACATAGTAGCAGAGCCCATTAAGTTCTGGTTCCCCCATAATCTCTGCAAAGCAGGGTACATAGTCTTTATTCTGTTCCTGGGGGTCAGGGTGGCAAGATGGCTGCCCTGCCACCTCGCTTCGCACCACACCAGAAGATTGCTCCTCACTTAAACTTCTGATTTTAAGCCTCTGTAGTATTTTTTTGCCAGATTATGAATGAAACAGGCTTTATTTTTTGACATAATCTGTAGTCTGTGTAGCACCTGTGTTACATAGAATGCCGTTGCAGCCAGTCGGTGGTCATTTGTGTATGGCGTTTTGGAAGCACAACTGGAAAAAAGAAAGGTGTAATGGTTCGGCTGTGTTTAATTGGCTGATAGATGGTGAGCTCTTAATGAATTATTAGACCATGGCACTGTGTGACAAAAATGAGTACCAGTGCTAGTGTGCTTTTGTTAATAGGCTTGTTACAGCCTGTTTTGCCCTGTTTCTATTAAACCAAAAACCTTTTTTGTAGCCTGAGGAGGTCCATTGATACTCCCAGATGTATGGTGTCCAGTAATTAGCTGAACTCTGACAGACGCTTGCTTTTTTTACGGGTAAAAGAAATGGACCTAGTGATTTGAAGCATACATGGATTTATGTATTGACTGAAGACTTTGCTTGATTTAATAGCAGGATATATTTATGAACATACTGAAGGAAGAAAAGGAAGAAATACAGAGTACATCTGGATTTTGGGCATTTTCTAAGCCTTTAACAGGTATGTCATTGTTGTCTGAGGGGCTGGAGTAGTTAAAATTTATTATTTAAAGGTCTGCATTATTGCGCTTAGGGGAGTGCTATCTCTTTTTCTGTTTTGACAGGCATTCTACACTTTCGGAGCTGGACGAACAAAGGAGGAAGAGAAACGGCTTATGGCTGAGACTGTGTCCTGAAACCTGAAAATGAAATTATGTCTCCGGTCAGCAGAATACAAGTTCTGGGGGATTGCTATACGTGAGACTTTGCTGATGGCTTCTTATGGCAAGAGACACTTTTTTAGCAACCATTTGAAACTTGCTTGTGGGTAGTCCCCCTGCTTTTCATCTCAGGTACTGATTTTGCTTTCCTTTTAATACAGTGATAAACAATATGGAGCTCTAAGGGTAAAGGGCCCTAGGAGATGGAGCTGTTTGTGTGGTACTTGCCTCTATTGGACAACTGAAGTAGCATAGTAAGTTTTGTATATTAACTGGAGCTCCTTTTAGCTGGAGCAAAATGTACCTTTAAAAGGAGTTATTGTATTGTGTTTGGTGTGCTAACATTTTACACTATTTTTTTGAATGTTTGTTATTTTATTAGTTTGGACTAATGGATGTAATTAGAGCCTCTTTCTTAAATACCAAACTATGGATCCCTGAGTGATGTTGCACTTATGTGGGAACTATCTAAATGTTTGGATGTTCTTCATGTACTAGGAAAATATCACTAGTCTCATTTGTAATATTATGAGACGAAGCTAGAGTCTGGCATATATAGAAATCTATAGAGGGTAACCAGGTTATTGAATGTAAGATGGATGTAGACAATTAAAATCCAGGGAAAGCTTTCCCAGATGGTTACTGATCCTCCCAATTAGCCATAATTAATCGAATAGTGTGGACTGAACTGAGTCGAGTGATAGTGCCTAGGCATGAAGCTATGAATGATGCTGGAAATGAAATGACCCAGTATCCAATTATGGGCAGAGAGCTCCTGAAATGGTAGTTGCAAGATTAAGTGCGGGCCGGTAGAATGCGCCTGACCCAGGGACTCATGTAAGAGGACTACAGGGCAGCATGCACTGTGAGGCATTTCTGTTGGGACCCAGGGATGGGGCTTACTGGTGGCACAAGTGGATCAATCCAAATAAGGGGGCTTGGACCAGTTAAAGGGACACAAGGGACAGAGTAGGTTCAGTGCCATTTAACGGTATTCAATGTATGGCCAGATTTACATGATTTGGACTAGTATCTTGTATGGTTATGGTGGCTTATTGAAGTGGAGTGATTGTAGCCCAAGTGTGGAATGGCAGTCTGGATAAACTAGATCTGAATCCTATTCTAAACACTATGATATGCTAACTTGGGCCCCCTCTAACCTCTGATTGAAATTAACCAAGGTAATAAACCAGAGTTAATGGGGGAAAGAATTATTTAAATTATAGAAACTGTTAAATATGTCCTTTAGACTATTTATAGACTGAAAATTGACTGAGGCTTTTTATTGTCATCTGTTTTTATATGATGGAGCTGGATTAATGGAATTGTTCTAATGATTGTTTTTTGGAAATTTTAGCAATGCTTAACTTATACTGTCTATCTGTATGTTAAGATGCATTTGTTATTAGTATATTGTAATGGCTTTTAAGCTGAACAATAAAACTTACTACCTATTCTGTTCCCAAAGGTTCATTGCAATTACGTTCACTGTTTGTTCCCAAATTCACTGCAAGTAGGGCACAAACTTAAAGTTCAAGGTAGGGCACCCTTCCATGCCCTTGTTCTCCCACCTCCCACAGTCCAGCTCTAGGCCTTGCCCATTCGTTGCCATTACACCATCCTCCCATCTGTGCCCTGAAGTCCATGTGCCCCTTTTCCGTCCTCCAGCTCCCCAACCAAATTAAAATGTTTTACTTGTTTTGCTGCTGAGCTCCTCGATTGTGCTGCTCTCCTGCTTGCCTCTGAATCTGTCTGTCCGACCATACCTCACCCCGCGATGCAGCCGCTTGCTCTCCACTCTGTCCAAGTCACCCATGCCCTCTTGAGGTCTTTCTCCCTCTGGCTCCTCCTTAGTGCGGCCACCACTCCTCCTGGCTCCAGCTTGTCTCCTACCACCTGCAAAACAAAAAGACACAATTTAGTTAACCGGATCACAGTGCAATGATGATAAAAAAAAAAGTGAAATAAAATAAAGAAAACTCACCTTTGGACTACTACTCAACCTGCTGAAGCCTGCTTCCTCTTCTGTGTGCGCTGCAAAAGGACTTGGTCACATTTCTTCCATGCAGAGATGGGGTGGGGGGGGCAGGAGCATCACTGGACCAATCAGGGAACAGCTCAGGGTTCATGGGGCAGGACGCAGAGGAGAAGAATGGCAAAAAATGGATACCTGGGCAAAAAAAAAAAAATTAAGTGACAGTGCCCCATAAGGCACTTTTACAGGACCCAGGACCAATTGGCAATGATTAGCAATGACTGCTAATCATTGCCAGATTTGACTCACTTTTTACTGATCTTGGGTTGCAAATTGTGATGCGAACCCACTTATTTTATGCCTTGCATTATGCAGTGGGAGTAGAGGAGACTACCATATCATAAGTGGCTGTACTGTTTGAGGAAGTTTCTAATGTTCAAGAAGGATGAAATAAGAGTAGTTTGGGGATTTAAAGCAAAACAAGGCTGGGTATAGCTATACATTACCATGCATTTCAGTTCTAATAAGCAAGGAAGCAGATAAAACAACTACTAACATCAATGAATTCTGAAGAGTGTAAGCCATCACAAAATGTGGGTTTTTACCTAAAAATAATATGATGCAAAAAAGGTTGACAGTGTCCCTTTAAGTTCACAAATTGAGGCATAACTATCACTAGCTTTCCTTGTACATCTGTGCACAAGGAAAAACCCCTGAGTATGTCCTAGTCCACCTCATGAATTCCAGCAGTACGTAATAACTCAGTTCAGCAGTAGCACCTGCCTTATCAATTACCAGAATGAAGCTTGAATTTGGTAGTTGCAGCAATAGATACAGTCAGATATTTACAGACATTCTGCAATGTTTCTGAAGAGATTCTTTCTTGTGGTTCTATAATGGTGTTGCAGGAAGACAGGAAATTTCTCTTGAGATATCACAGAAATATTATGAAATATCTGACCATGTCAATTACTGCAGTTGTAGAAAGGCCTTTTTATCTGCAGCACCAGACACCTAGACCAAACTCTCTCTTCAACTGAAGAATGTTTCTAGCTTGGACATTTTCAAGTTTACTTCTTCCAGCCACCTTAGAACCCCCTGGATTTGTTGTGGTCCACTGTCCCCAACCCCCATCTGTGAACATGCTGCATAAAAATATTCATGTTCTTTATTTGCTGCAATATCACTTTGATAGCTTGCTTTGATTACTGTTCTTAAGTACTTACATTTGTTTGTTTTTTGTGTTATATATTTTTGCCTGTATGTAGCTATTCCTGTTAGACTATGTTAATCTATTGACTGCTGCTATCCTCCTTAGGAACCCCATAAAAATGAGGTGCTGCATGTCATAGGGGTTATCCTGGTTGGAGTAACTTTAACTATTAAAAAATTAAGCTTGCCATGATGGTGAACTCCTTTGAGGATGGGGACAACTTCAGAAGGACCTCAAGAAGCTGGGTGTGGTGTTCCTCTTGCTGCAGTCATGGAGGAAAAGGACCAAGAGGTCATAACAGATTAGGGGATAAAGCAAGAAAAGCTGTGCATGGCCACTGTATGGAGGGCCAATAAAATGCTGTGGTGCATCAACAGAGATGACCTACAGAGCAGGGGAAGTAATCCTACCACTTTGCAAGGCTCTGATCAGGCCCCACCTGAAGTACTGCATGCTGTTTTGGTCTCTTTGATACAAAAAAAAATGAGGGAGCTGAGAAGGTATAACATAGGGCCACAAAATGATCAGTGGTATCTGTGACAAAAAAAATTCAGGGGAGACCTTGGAGGCTCTTAACATGTTAACCCCTGGGAAAAGGTGGCTGAAAGCAGACATGATTCCAGTCTTTCACATACTGAAAAGTATTGACAGGATTGATTAGTTGGAGATGTTGTATCACTTATTCTGGATCAGGATGCAGAAACATGTTCTGCATCACAAGGGTGGTAAATTCAGGGGTAACATTAGGAGGCCATTTTTCTCCCTGGGGAGTGAACCTATGGAACAGTCTACCAGTGAGACAGTGGATATGAAGATAGTGTAGGTCTTCAAGGTAAGCCTGAACAAAATTCTGCTTACAAAAAAAATCATTGGTCACGCAGTGTAGTTCAATGGGTAGGGAATCCCAATGAATTGGTAGGTGTTTGAGTGGAGAGAGGATATGATAGATCTAGATCCCCTTCTGACCAGAGGATATAGGGGACATGAAGTCAGTACAGGCTTTCAAAATAAGTCTGGAAAAAATGTGTGTTTACCAGTGGAATCACTCAGTGCCTTAGGTATTAAAGAGTATAGGTAATCCTTATGAATTGCTACATGCTTGCACAACATATTTATTTCATCCCTGTTTGTGAAGCAGGGGACGCATACATGATGTGCCTTGAGTCCTTTCTGACCTTAAAGTACTGTGTCACTACATTATTGTACAAAGCTAGAAAGTGTGTGTGTGTGTGTGTGTGTGGAGGGGGGGCTTCAACACACATTCGATATTGTTAAAAATTACAGTGGGAATTAGGTAAACTGTGTGGTGGGTCAGAAAGATGGCAGATGTTACTCAATAAGAGGAAAGTGCAAAGTAACATACCTTGGGGCGGTACCAAGGAATGGACTTACATGCTAAATAGTACTGTCCTGGATGTGACAGAGCAGGAGAGATACCTTTGGTTTTGTAAAGTAAGCTGTGGTAAGATATAGTCCTTTTTGACTCATAAAGTGTATTTAATGAGATACTTTCGGAAAGCACAAGGCTGATCAAAAACACAAGCACTAGAGTAATCAGGTCTAATGGGATATAACTAAGAGATGAAAACTATTATACAGAGAAGAGAGGAAGATGGTTTAATCAAAGGGTTGTGGATGTGTGGAACTCCTTACCAGAATCTGTGATTGCTACTGATTCCATGGACTCATTTAAGAAATTACTTGATGATCACATGGGTGATGAACTTACCAGAAGGTACCTGATATGTGATGTGTCATTTGTAGGTCCCCCAAACTCCTGACCCAAAGTTCTTCAATGAACCAATGAACCTATAAATTCTCTGATATTTGTGGCTTTAAATTTGTTGATTTAAAAGGCTTGTTGAATAATTTTTTTATTCTTTAACCATGTCACCTTTTCAGAACTAAAGACACAGAATGCAGCCCAATGGGGTGGGGGCTGGTGGTGGTGGGGGGGTTGTAATGGATATGAAAACCAAACAATTATACTTATGGCTGGCAAAATTCAACTCTTGCTAGTAATATGTTTTCAGTTAGTCCAAAGATTTGTTTAAGGTTTAATTTGAAAAGTAAGGAGAAAAAGATAGGAGGGGCATAGTTGGGTAAGACAAAAAGAAAGATAATTCTCAATAAACCATAAACCTTTATCATCATAGAGTTACCATGTTTTGGCTTTGCCATCTCCTACTTATAGTAGGAATGAACACCATATGTAACTTTAAGACCTGAAATAAACTGAAGGTGTTAGAAAATGACAGGCAGGATGCTACAAGTTGCTGGTAATGATAAAACATATGTGACATTAACCGAATGGGAATTGATGCTTCAAAGACCAACCAGTTATAATATCTTGCAGTGGGGCAACACCTATTTGAACCCAAAGTTGGAAGCTACAGTAATTGGTAATAGAAAAGTGAAAGAAAAGGGGAAGTGGTAAGATTCAGATTTTCTCCCTTAGTACAGTAAGCTGTTTTTCTTAAACTGTTTTTCATCTGTCTAAAAGTTTTATTTTATTTTAAAACATTCTGGTGTACCTAGCATATTCATCTATAATATTTATGTGATGTTGCTGTCCTGCTCATATTTTATAAACAGGTATGTATGTTATGTCCAGTTTATGAAATGTTTAAAACTCTAACCATGACCTTTGCTGAAAGGGAATCATAACAACGTTGTTGACTGTTTTGTATCCAGTACCTTGAATGAAAACACAGTACTAAATGAAGCACACCACTCCAGTGAAATGGGTGAGTGTTTTCAACATCCTATAATTCCCTGGTTTTCAGCACTGGTGCATTGGGTCAGCGAGTCCAGTGGTCCCAAGGCACATGGGTATGTGTGAGCAAGCACATGAGAAAAGAAGGGTGAGGGATTGACCAGGTCTATGATAGGGTTACTACTGAATAATCCTATGAAACTGTCCAAACAAGGCTCAATAGCAGCCAGCAAAGCAAACCCAATTATATATTCCATTAAGTTATATTATCTATATAACCACACTCTGATGTTTTTGTAATTTTATCTTTGCCTCTTGTCTGGCTCTTGCCTGTCTGATTGCACAATCAAATTTTTCTTGAGACACCCATGAATTGACCACTCCGATGGTCCCACAGTTTCCCCAGTTATCTTCTTTCCTTCACTTGCTGTTTCTGTTCTTTGTTTCTCCCTTCTCTGTGGTTAACAAATATATATGAATCTTTATATGAAACTGGGATCCCTTGGTTTGTAAATGTATATCATTATATTGTCTAAATGACTGCAGAAAGCTATTTGGGTTTATTAGAAAAAACTATCAATCTGGAACATACTGTAAGGGGTTGAATTAAGATGCATTTTTTTGATATAGGTGTTTATCTCCTTCTCTGCTCCCAGCTTCCCCCTTCTAACTGCCCCCCTAGCCCCATCACCCCGGTCTCACTGGAACTTACCCAGAGCCAGCCCGGTCACCGTGTGAGGAGCCTGAGAGGGGTTGGTTATCGTCTGCAGCTGGGGCTGTTTTTCCTCCATGTTTTCCCTTCCCAATTGCTAGGGTGCACATGCAGGATATGCACATGTGGAGGCTTGCATGCATCCATGGACATCCTGCAGCACCCTGCCTTCCATGGCACCCACAGTCCCACACTGCTGTCAGGCCTCCACCTGGGGGCAGTCATTCGGTGGGAGCGCCAGTTCTCCTTCCCCGGGAGAGGAGAGGAGAACTGTCCTCCAGATGCTCAATCCTGTCCCTCCCCTGCCAACCCCCAGCAGCCCATGCTCATTCCTGAACATGGTCTGTTGACATGGCACAAAGTGTGGCATCCAATGTCTCAACCCTCAGCACCACCAGGCTGGCAAAGATGCACTTTGACATCCACAAGCTTGTTTATAGAATTGTCAACAGGAAATCAGCTCTGGGACAAAATGTATTATTTTGTTGCATGCTGGCCTCAGGAAGGAAACTGACCAAGTTTTGATACATTTTGTGAAAAACAAGAGATATAATTTATAGTAACATGATGCAGAGTTTGAACTGCCAGGCAAAAAGATCAGATATGAACAGAGCAGTGTTTCTCCATGGGAACACTCAGATAGAAGACTTTTTATTTGTACTGCCTTGATGAAAAGTTATCCTGTACAATTTTATTTTTTGTATGTTATTGCTATTGATAATAAAATGCTACTTGTAAATTGTATAACCCTTCCTGGTTTGTCCATACTTCCTGACTTATGCCTCTACTCATACAGTACTTCCCTTCCCCTCTCCCCTGGGTTGCACCTAGAAATGAGCCTTCACTCGGTGTACCTTTCCCAGTTACCAATTTGTAAGTAAATAAAAATAAATAAATAAATTAAAAGGAACATTTATAGTAGAGAAATTTAGGCGATCATTCCACTGGATAAGGCACTAGTTAGACCATATCTGGTGTATGTTGTACAATTTGAGGCACTGAAATACAATAAAGACAGATAAGAGATGGAATGGTACAGCAAAGAGCTACAGAGATGATTAGAGGGCTAGAAAATATGTTGTGGCACATACTGGGAAGTTGGGGCACCTCAGGTTGTTGTCCCTAGAAAAAAGGAGGTGGGGAAGGATTCTTGGGTTACCAGGGTCTCAAAGCAAAAGAAGACATTGTGGTCCATTGTGATGTCCCTCCACTTCTCAGTTGTAGTAGTTCATTGTATAGCCCGTGCAAATCAACTTGTCAATCTTGCACTTAAAGATCACTTTAGTTTTATAGTTGTATTTGTTTATTTATTTGAAGAGTTTCACCAGGAAAGTATTTGTTTACCTGGAAATGCCTCCTTTGAGTGATGCTCATCTACTAGGAAGTATTGGTTAGGGCAACCAAAGTTACAGTAATAAATATGGAGCAATGTGTAGAGAACATAACTGTCACAGATGTAAGATTGTTACATAAGCACAATGACACTCATGACACTCAGGATTGCTATGCAGTATTTTTTTTTCAAATAATAAAATATACATATGAATATACTGCTGTTTGGGGTAGACTATTGCATTCTCTCACAATTCTCTGAGTGTAGAACATTGTTCATTTATTGGTTTTAAATTTGTGGATTTTAGTTGATTATTATGTCCCCTGCTAACCACCTCAGTTTTCATTAACTCCAATTCCAAACCCATTAAAACCACATCATGTCGGATATCATACATTAAAAATAAATCCCCCTTTTTATGTTTGCTTGTGCACATGCACAAGAAACATCTTGCGGCAGCTTGCTGGAGTAGCAGGTTGTGGAGGTGCGGCAGTGTTGTGGCCAATGCTGGCAGTGCTTTTTGGGGCTTGGTTCTGTGGCACCAATAGAGGAGCTCACTGTCAATGACAGCAGTATTGCAGCATGCCACCAACTTGAAAGAAATTCACAGCTGCAATCAGGGAGTGCCCTGTCATTTAACAATCAGCTGTTTTTGCTGCTGGGGCGGTTCTTGATTCCAGTGGTGTATCACAGCTTGCCTTGTCTGGTGTCCCATTTCAATAAACATGGTGGCAGCTGTCACTGTCTGCCTCTCACAGTCCCCATGGAAGCTGACAGGGGTGCCCAATCTCCCTGTCAGCATGCCCCTTCCCAGTTAATTTGCCGACAGGGGTGCCCAATCCCCCTCGGCATCATACACCCCCCAGCACATACCCATTTTCTGTGCCAGTGGGGGGCCCAACCCCCTTTGGCTTCAGTCTCCCTCCCCAAAAAATACAGGTGGCATACTGGGAGTCCACCCCAGTGTACCAAAACAAACCTGTGAAGGAAAAACCTTCCCAAGATTTTTTTTTTTTTACCTGTAAAAGAAAAAAACGGTCCCTCATTGTCTCCGGTGCCCCCCCCCACTGTCTGCACACCTGATCTCCCCACAGCTCCCTCACCCCATACTTGCCTCCAGAGCCTGGCGTGACAATCTTCGGAGTAGCAGCCACATGTCTGCACTCTTCAAAGCCGACCGCAAACTGAAGAAATGCCGGTAAGCTGTATAATGGCATAAATGTTTTTTTTTTCAACTTAGGTGGATTTTTCTGAATTTTGGCACCAAATTTTCAACATGGGGTTCTTGGGACCCCACCTCATGAATTCTGTAACTGTCATCTGGTTATTCGGTCTCGAAAGGTGATTTCACGGTCACTGCATGGAATCGCCTTTTGGGACTGATTAATGAAATGGCAGTGTCACTGTTCATGAGGTGGGCTCCCAAAAAGTCTATGTTGCAAATTTGATGAAAAAAATTCCCAAAAATGACTGTGTTATGAGCGTGTGTTGCGCAGTTTCCACACACACTTGTAACTTCATGAATTTGTAATATTTTCACTCCAGATTTTCAACATTAGCATTTTTTCACACTTCCTTATGAACAGTACAGCTGTCATTTTTCACATCCTGGCCAAAATGTGTTTCCCACATCCAGCACACAATAGCGTGGTCTCTGTAGGAAATCAGTGTTCAGGACAGATTAAGAAAATCACAGTGACACTGTTTATAAGTGGAGGTCCCAAAATGCCTATGTTGAAAATTTGGTGACAAATGTCCATAAAATGACTATGTTATGAGTGTGCATTGCACAGTTTCCACGCACACTCATAACTTTGAGAATTTGTAATATTTTCACTCAAGATTTTCAGCATTGTAATTTTTTCATACCTCTTCATGAACAGTACAGCTGTCATTTTCACATCCTGCCCGAAATGTGTTTTTGCACATCTGGCGTACAATGGTGCGGTTGCTATGGAAAATCAATGTTTGGGAAAGATTAAGAAAATCATTGTGACATTGTTTATGAGCAGAGGTCACAAAATGCTAATGTTGAAAATTTGGTGAAATAATTCCACTAAATGACTCTGTTACAAGCGTGCATTGCACAGTTAGATAGACAGATAGAGGGTTACGGTACCCAATCAGGGTGCTGAAGCGTAAGCAGACTTGATAGACCAATAGGCCTACTCTGCTGGCATCTAGTATGTTAGTTTCCACATACGCTTATAAGTTCGAGCACTTTTAATATTTTCACTCCAGATTTTCAACATTGCCATCTCTTCACACCTTCCTATGGATGGTACAGCTGTTATTTTTCACATCCTGCCCAAACTGTGTTTTCACACATCTGGTGCAGAATGGCACAGTCGCTGTGGGAAATCAACATTCAAGACAGATTCACAAAATCATAGTGCCACTGTTCATGAGCAGGGGTCCCAAATGCTTTCATGAGGTGGGGTCACAAAAAGGTCATGTTGAAAATTTGTAGTGCAAATACCAACAAAAGCCCGGGGCATTAGGGTTTCTAACCATAACTTCCCACCCTGTACAGACTGACAGGCATCAGATGTGTGCCTTTGTATTGCCAGCTGTAATGCTCATGCCATTCCACCCCATCCCTACCCTGAAGCCAGTGACAGGCATCAAGGTGTGCCTTGGGCTCTTTGGCCCCAGAGTTCACCCCATTCTCCTATACTGCACCCATTTCAACATATGTCCTTATGGAATGGGGTGACAGTAAAGCTGAACACCCCAAGGCACACTTCAACACTTGTCAGTGTCTGCAGGATAAGGTGAGGTGACATGGTATGAGCGTTATGGGTGACAACCCAAAGGCACACCCCAATGCCTGTCCATCTCTGCAGGGTGGAGTTGAAGTTGGCATGAGTTCAATACTTCACTGCCATTTCTATTCTGCATCTGTCTAACTCCTGCACTTCCAATGCTAATACCAGCAAGCAAACATTTGGCATTGACAAATGCTTGTTTCAACATGTCTCTACTTGCGTGAGCTCAACTGCTTTCAGTCTGTCCTCCTAGCACAATTCCTCCATACCCAAACTCATCCTAGTCATCCTGCTTTGGATTCTATTCCACATATCCACATCTCAGTGTATAATTGAAGTATTCACAGTCATGCATTTTAAACAGAGATAAAGGCAGGCTGTTAGCAGAATCTGGGAAATCAAAACCATGGGGCATGAGTACAATCTAAAGGGGAGAGGGTACCAGGAAGTCTATAAGGAATTTTTTTTCACTCAGAGAGTAATATGGTATTGGAACCTATAAGCAGATTATGTAGTAAGTGTAGACAGTGCTCAAAGTTTCAAGACTAAGCTTGATAAATATCTGAAGGGAAAAGGCATTTCATATTATTGGTGTGTGGATAACAGGCAGGTGAACTTAATCAGCTGCATTGTCTAACTACATTTATATACCCAAGGCACTATCCATTCTCAGAGAAATTATTTTATATGGCACTGCTGTGTAAGGGACTATGGCCAACATTTTTATGAACTGCTTTAGGCCCATTATAAATCAATGGTTGAGAATAGAGCATTCAGATTTGCCTACACACATTCTAACAGGTTGTATTACTGGCTGGAAACCCTCATGCACAATAAAATGATTATCAATATATATATTAATTAAAACATATAAACATATGTTAGGTTTTTTAATTACATCATGACATGGCCAGCAATTGGATTATCTTCATTAACCTAACCCTATTGGCATAAGACACCCAACTTTGCATCATGTCTTATGATCCCCCTAGCATTAGATTAACTGATTGCAACCTAACCCCAGTCATGTCTTAATGCTAGGGTTTTACTGGGGTACAGGAGGCCAAATCAGAAAATTGATACGGGGCTCATTTGCAAAATCAATAGGGGAGGGCCCCAGGTGATACACTCGTATCAGTATTCCACTTAACTATGATACACTAGCTCTGTGTTTGCATCTTACATTTACTTGCAGTTCCCAAACTACCACATTTAATTACGAAATAGATGATAAATGTAAAGATTTTCTAAGTTTAAAAGGCAGTCAGGTATCAAATAAAGGGGGACCCACCTGGAAAATTCCAGTTATTCTAGTAGGCCAGTCAGCATCTTCTTAACGCATAATAAAGTCCTTATCTTTTCTCAATAATAAACTCCTGGATGAAGGCTCTGTGTACATAGGTAGACACTGTAGTTTGTATCAACTATGGTCATTGTTTCTGGTGCTCAAGTGGAAAACAATATTTACCCATTTCTTTGATGTACATAGTACTGGGTGGAATAACTAGGTGGTAATCACAGAATGCAGCCTAAGAATAGTAAAGGTGCATGTTTTTTTGTAAAAAGCCCCCATATGTTTTAGACAATTTCCATTTTCCTCCTAAGTATTGATTTGTCTTGCTACACCATGTTACTACAATACACTAAAGGCATCACAAGGCTGGTCAGGGACTTTTTTTCCATATATATTTTATACTCTGTCACTCCCAGCTGCCCATCTGACTGCCCTCCCAACCCCATCACCCCGGTATCACTGTGACTTACCATCCTAACTTTCACCCAGTCATCTGGTGTGGCACTTGCAGAGGGTCAGTCATCACTCACAGCTGGGGATTTTCCTCCATTTTTTGTCCCATCCCTGTTGCTCGGGCACGCACGCCAGACATGTATGTGTGGAGGTGTGCACATGTCCACAGAAGTCCCACAGCACCCTCCCTTCCCTGGCACCCAACATACCTGCACTACCCTCAGGCCTCCACCCGGGGGCAGTCATTCAGTGGGAGCACCAGTCCTCCCTCCCCAGGAGAGGAGAGCAGTCCTTTGGATGCTCAATCCTCTACCTCCCCAACCAACCCCTGGTGGCTCACTTGCACTGCGAACATGAGTCACTGGCATGGCAGGAGGTAAGGCTCAGATGCCTCAGCCCTCCAGGCCACTGGGTCAGCTCTGGTCAGGGACTTCTAATATGACATGATGTCATAAATTTACTCATTGAGGTGCAACCAAACACATTGGAAGAGCAGAGATAGGTAGAGTACAGTAGCTAGAGAAAGCACAGATGACCTTAGCTCATGGGGGCCTGTTAAAGATTTCCATTACTGGTATTGCTAATCAACAGTAAGGGAAAATGATAGTGCTCCTGGAGAAGAGCAGGACCCACTAAGAAAGCTCTACAGGATGAGATGCCTTTGATATGTTGAAAGAAATATATGATGGATATAAACTGGTAGGTACTGATATTGACTGACTTGCATAATACATGGATTGCTGGTTAATATATCAGCACAAAAAATTATCACAGAGACTTAGAAAGGGAATATTATCATCCACGGTTATAAAAAAGGTAATATGAAGAACCTGGTCTCATATTGACTGATTAGTCTAACCAACAATATTCCAAAATATTTAGTAAAATGATCCTTAAAAAGCAGGAAACTGTGTGTCTAATAACAATATTTTATATAAGCTACAGCTGAGCTTTGAACCCAGTTATTTTATGACAGAACATTGTTTCAAGTTGGACCATGTAATCTTCAAATATACTAAATACGCTGACAAAATGTGTTTGTAGCAAGTAGTAGACCTAACTTCTGTTTTTGAAAATGTATCACTAACAATATTATGGCAGAAATTAGAGGAATGGATATTGATTTAAATTGATTAAATATTGTAGTAAATCTGTAAACTCAAAACTAGACAAAAATAAATATGCAAGAGATGTTACTACAGCAGGTAGTTTTACATTGTATAAATGAATTAAGCAGGACAGTAAATTAGCTCCCTTGTTATTCTGTTTGAATTTAAATAATTTTTTGGTTACTCTTGAACATTCTACAGTTGATACCACTATTATTGATGGGAGGGAAGTATCAACATTGGTATATACCAACAATATTGCTTTCATGTCAATGTCTTCAAGTGGCCTCCAGAAAATATTTGGTTCTTCTCCAGAAGTTTTTTGCCTCTTCTAAATTTGAGATAAACATTAATAAAATCAGCATTATACAATAAGGAGAGGAAAAATTTAACAAATTTAAATGGAAGAGTAAGTCCCACATGGAGTGAGGAGATGGACACAATGGGTGAACCTGACTTCTGTCTTAAGAACCGAGTATAAGTGGAGTAGAGTTAGATATTGTTAATTCATATACTTATTTGGGTATAGAATTCTTAAAGTATGCCAATTAGAATAATCATTTAATCACATTAGCAAATAAAATCAATCAAACATTATTAGGGTTAAGTAGATTTTATAAATGATATGGTGGATATTCTATCATCTCATGTTTAAAAGCAGAAAATGCTATACTTTTATTCCAAATTTTGTATCAAGTGGAAATTTGGGCACCATCTAAAGTTGAATCACCGGAAAAAAATGAACTACATTTTTAAGAATAATTTTAAAGGTATACCATCTTCTGCCATGAGGGCAGAGTGGGTTAGCAAAAACGTATCAGTCCATTGACCCTTACAGTTAATCAGCCCTTACAAAAAAACAGGATTTTCAGTTACTGGTTGCATATCATTAATATGCCCCAAACAAGACTTTCATCACTTGCATATTTAGAAATGTTTAAAATTCATAATCTGGGTATTAAAACAAAATGGTTTTCACATGCACTTGAAATATTAGATGACACAAAATTAGCATCAATATTCCCTCTGACAGAAATATGAATTTGTTTAAATACTTCCTATAAGTATTTGATTTAAAAACAAGTAATAATCTTGGGGAGAAAGAGGATATAGAGCTTCTCTTAAAGGTCATGTTAAGTGTTTGGTTAATAAAATAAAACACACAGCATCCATTGGAGTAATATTTAACTAGTCTTGAGGATCCAGGGTGCAGAGCTAGTTTTACCAGATTCAGATTCCAGTGCTTCAAGTCAAATGTACTTAAAGTTAGGTCCTCTAGTGCATCACAGAATTGTGCAATCACAATGTGTGTATGTGCAATTGGTGTACCAGAAGATTCCCTTCATGTAATACTATTTTACCTTAGATACTGTCTAATTAGGAAACAGTGGCTAGAGAAATTAATTCAAAATTCTTTTGATTCCTTTTTGCTTAACGATTTATGATATTGATTGGTGGTATTCTTTGGTTAACACTTAGATGTGTTATACAATATTTCTCGAAGCTATTTTGATCAAGTGAAAAATGTATAAATTATAATTGGAAATAGAACAACATATGTATTGTCCCCGTGAATATGACAGCTACATCTACTGTTACTAAAATGGTAATATATGCTGAGTATCTCCTATTTCATTGAAGATCATGTCTGCTTGTCCATCCTCCATGCTCTAGATTAGTGTTATGTTTCTATTATCTACAAAGGAGAATATGCAAATTAACTTCTTAAAACCTTTTGATTATCAATCCCTAAAGGGATTAAAAGATTATGGGGAGACCTGGATTTAGGAAGGGAGGTAGGTAACCAGGCCTGAACCACCAAATTTAGGTTAAAATTGTTTACACTTTGGGTATACCCAAGTTTGCTAAGACTACTTTGTGTACCCTACTTAATAAGTGTAATAATCATTGCTGCTATTCAGATTTTGCCAGTATGGTATCAGATTTTTCTTTAAATTAGTTATATAAGATGCTTTTCTTTTTATGAAAGTAAACACCAACCACTTTTTGAGAAATCTCTATGTTGTAAAATACTTGTTATTATGTATTATAGTAACTATGAATGTTAATTAACAACAATAGGTTAGGAACTTGGATTAACAAAATTATGTATGTCTTTATTTATGATGTGATATATTAATGTATATGAATTATGTATATTTTATGTAATGGCTTTTTATATTGAACATAAACTAAACTTGACTTGATGGAGGACTAACCCAATCACCTTAAATGAAATATGTATCTCTGTAAGCAACTGGAATCTAGCTACACATAAGTGTTAACTAGTTTTATAGTTATAACATTTGGGGTGGGCAACACTTGTCATGCATATTCTTAATCTTGCAGCCTCCTGCATGGGGAGCCACTACAATGTGTCTCATATGCATACTTATATCAGAAGGTTAGTTGTGGATATGACTAATGTGTTTTTGCTACAACTGTGTTCAGATTCAGAATCTCTGATGGGCTGCAGATAACCTTTGAAGTGATGTTGTGCAACCCATATTAAAATAACTTTCAGCCCTTTTAAACATATATAAACAGGGTATTCATAAAAGTAGCAGGCTTGGAAGGTCATTTTCTTCTCTTATAAAAAATGCTAGAAACCTGACAGGAAGATAAGATAAAGCTGTGTTTACATTTTTTGAATATTGGGAGTATATGAGGTGGGCAAGAGGCTGAGAATTAACATTAAGATAATGAGATGTTAACTGTGAGGTTGCTGGTGAGTGGGAAGTTGGTACATTATTATACTGTACTAAGATAGTAGGCAGATATTTTCTCAAAATATTCCTAGGCATCACTGATATCATAATGTGCTACACCTAGGTTGTTGAATAAACAACTGGTATTTAAGCCAACTGATCGTGGACAAACAGAATGTCTAAGAATGTTGTAAAGAGATGGATTGCCTCCACATCATAGATGAGTACAAAGCAACACTGAGGGACTCTGTGCTATAATTAAGAATGCCAAGGAGAGGCTGGAAACCAGGAGAGAAGTACAACTTAACAATACCAAATGGAGTGGAGTGTGCCTCTGAAAAGAACAGGAGGAGGAAGAACATGTGATAGAGCAAGGGGCAAGGGCTCAGATGCTGAATGCATACCCAAAGGAGGAAGATACTTACAGTAGGGACACATGGCATCTGGAGTAACCATGATGCAGCCTACAGACATCACACCCACCCTACTAGCTTACAGCCAGGTGACGATCAGCCCAGGAAAGTCCTAAGAAGCAGACAAAATGTGCACCAGGATCATGGTGGAGCCAACAGAACAATTAACAGGTCTGCTTGCAGTAATCTTTCTGAAGTCTGTCCAGACTGGTGTGGTGCTGAAGGATTAGTTTTGTTTATTTTGTTATTTAGTTAAGTGCATTGGAGCCATGAGATTCTTTATGAGTAAGACCCAGGCCCAGATATTCAGACTTCACCTAGCAGTGGTGCAAGCGTGGGTGCAGCGCAACTGGGATGCGCCAAGGCCAGGTCCAGGTGATATTCAAGGGTGATGAGCCATGGCACAGCACTGTTGAATATGGCATGGACTGTGCACAGCACAGAAGCATGGGGATATGCCAGTGCAAATGCAGTTGCGCTAGGTGCATCATCCATGATATTCAGCAGAGGGCATGCAAATGAGGCCATAATATAGGCAAGGTGCAAATGGGGCCATTTGCATGTCATTATGGCCCCATTTGAATGCCTTGCACAGGGCAGCCTGGCGACTTGCACCTGGAGACCTGCACAGCATGACTTGTGCACAGTGGGGGTCCTGGGGCATCCCCCGCCCCATAACTGCGATCATGGCAAATCTCCATAATGTGATTCTCTGGTAGTCTAGTGGCACCCCCTCCCCCCCAATTCCCTGATCATGGTAAACGTATAATAAACCATTCCTCGGCAGTCTAGTGGTAACCCTCCTCCCAATGCCCCAATAAATGTATAATAAGTCATTCCTCGGATTCTAGTGGACCCCCTCCCGCCCGATTCCCTGATCACCGGTAAATCACTGTAACATATCCCTTGTGATCAGTGGCACCTCATCTCTCCCCACCCACACAGGACCCTTTCTCATCCCACCCCCGTCATCAGCTGCAACCCACCAGCATACTGCCCAGCCATTTGCGAGAATGACAGGTACAAGTATGGGCTTGCAGGGCATTCTGTACTAGACGGTCCCGAATATGTGAATGAAGTCATTCTCACATATTTGGGATCAGTCTAGGCACAGTATGCCTGCAAGCCTATTGGTCCAAATCTAGGACCAATGGGCTTACAGCCCATACTGTACCTGTCATTCAGCGGTGGCAGGGCTGCATGTGGGTGGGTTGCATCCAATGATGGTGGGGAGTGGGTGGCAAGGGCTCCTGTGGGTGGAGGGGTGGGGGTGCCACTGGATCACTAGGATTTATGTTACTGCGATTTACCAGAGATCAGGGAATCGGGTGGGAGTAGGGTCCACTAGAATACCAGGGAATGACTTATTATACATTTATCGGGTATTTGGGGAATCGGGAGGGAGGGGGTCCACTAGACTACCAGGGACTGATTTATTAGGCATGTACCATGATCAGGGAGTTGGAAGGGAGGGAGGGGGGTCCACTAGGCTACCAGGGAGCCATGTGTGCTTGTGGACGCTGTTCAGGGTAGGTGGGTGGCCACCTAAGGCTGGTGACTGTTGTGTTGCACCCTGCACTACAGCAGCCTGCCTGTGTGTGGCCAGTTGTTCCTACTCACACGGGCTCAACTTTGAGCCCCCCATGTGGTGCAATGCAGGGTTGCTCCAGCATATGCACCACACATCCCGGGCTGAATATCGGTATGTGCTGCATATACGTGGGCACACCCCCTGCATCTGCACCACATACAATTACATTGTGCCCCAGCATATCAGGATTTGTGCTGTGCCTGGCAGCCCTTTCAATATCCCACTGGGGCACAATGCAGGGTTGTGCCATTGTAACTCTGGTTGCACCATGTGCAACCCCTTTGAATATCTGGGCCCCAGTGTACAAAAGATACAACACGTATGCAGAGTAAAATGAAATGTAATAAACATATACAAAAAAGCAGCATATCAAAATATCAAAATCATTTTACACATGCAAATATTCATTTAAAAAAAGCGTTGTTTTAAAAATATAGTAAAAGCATCATCAGAAGGGGAGTTTTGTAAAGTTACAGCAACAGAGTTCCAAGCTAATGCTGTTTGGTAACTGAAGGACTGCTGCCCCATATTAATGCTCATGAAAGGCTCTTCTAACAGATTTTGCCAGACAGACGGGAAATATAAACTGCTATCAGTTGGCTTGAGGAGATTCTGCAATCCTAATGGCTTGTTTTGCAAAGAAATCTTAAAAGAAAATTAACCAAAATACTTTTGTATCTTTATTCTGGAAAAAGACAGTTTAACTTAAAAATGTTGCTGCAGCGGTGCACTATAGAAACATTGTCAATGATGGCAGAAAAATACTAAGGTCCATCTAGTCGGCCCAAGTATGTTGCTGTATCCTAGAGCAAACTTAGCAATTTTGGTATGCAGTATTAATTTCTTGGCCAAAAAAGATTTTGGAGAAGGGTGGTGAAGACCAGACTGGATATAAATTCTGTTAGTTAGAAACTACAGAGCTAGCAATGTTGATGCATTAAATTGATATAAAATACATTAATATAATAAAATTTGGTCTGGACCTCCTATTGATTGTAGCCCAAAAATATGAATATCAATGTAATACTTGTACACATAGTTTTCTTGTGAGAATATATATGTAGAATTGCAAACATTTAATATTGAGTGGAGAAAGTCTAAAAATGTGTTTTCTGGTTTTAAACATGTACTTTGTCTTGTTCTTCATATTTTTGTGAAAATGGTATAGCACTTTATCTACATTTGGAACTTTATTAAATCATTTGCACTATTGTCACTTTAAATTAAGGACATGTGATATAAGTATATGCTATAAATACAAAGTGTGCACCAGAGGGCACTATCTTCAACAAAGACCATCTGGTTGAAATGTTAGAGGTGATTGTAGCTGTGGTTCCTCCAAGCATGGGCCTTTTTGGCCACTGATGCATTATTGTGGTAATCAAAAAATGTACTGAACTTTGGTTGAAAAAAACTTTATTTGTGGCTTCAGTTTTTTGGTGTGGGTTAGGTGTGCCTTGACTTTTTTCTCACTGTTACTGGGTTTGTCATTGAGCACCCTTGGTCCCTGTGCGGCTCTTTTTACTTTCAGAGATTTTGGAGAAGAGTCTACTGTCTGAACACCATTTTTATCTTATTGTATAGTATTACTTTTATGTGGTTTGACTACTGATGTTATGTGTTCTGTAGATTCATACTTGCTGCTGTACACCCAATATGCTTGTCTGCCATTGTACTGTTCTCCTAGGCATGGAACCTTTGTAAACAAGCTCTGACCTCAAAAGCTGTATCTGAAAATTAAATAAATAGTCTATGATGGTAGACTACACTGTGTTATAAGCAAACAGGTCTCATTGGTCAAACATTTGGTTAATCTATACAACTGTCCTATTTTCTGAATCACTTGCATTATCAAAAGGTTTATCTGATTTGTAAAAGTTAGGCTTAGGTTAACTTAGATACATAAATATTCAAAAACATCTACATTATCCAGTGGTATTTTGTTGAGCATAGTGACTAAAAAACTTGTTTAGTCATTTTTTAACTTCTGGGCTGTTCAAGTCTAACTAATTTTGGGTGATCCATAGTTGTAAAATCAAGAAAATTATGATAAAGTATTTTATTAATCTGATTTATATCTTTTGAATGCATATACAGTACTGCATCATGCATACAACAGAATGAAAGTAGTTGAATAGGCACTGCATAACATGTATAAGAATACTGTGAATAGTAAGTGCACCAAAATGGACCCTTGTGGAACACCAGAAGATATAACATTGGTACTGGAAAAGATCTCACCCATTTTAGCAGATTACATCTTGTCTTGCAAGTAGTCTATGAATCAAAATAATGCTAATGAACCCATACCAATATCTCAAAGCTTCTGCAGGAGCAGGGCATGGTCTACTAAATCAAAAGCATTGGTCGGGTCCATGAATGTGGCACCAGTCAATTGGCCATTATCCATGGTTTAAGTATCATATCTGCGAACCCAACCAAGACTGTGTCCTTGCCATGCCCCATGAGGAAGCCATGCTGTTCTGAGGACAATAACTAGTATTGGTCAAGGAATGAAACAAATTGTCATGTCCAAGCCTTTCCTGTAATTTTGACAAAGCTGACAAAATAGAAATGGTCCTATAATTCTCTAGATTAGACCATTTACCCGTTTTAAACAGAGGAAGTACCTGAGCTACCTTCTAAAAGTCAGGTACCTGATCTGTCATAATGAAAAGACTGAATATTTTAGCCACAGGTATAGAATAGCTTGGAGCAGCCAATTTAAAAAAAAATGTAGGCCATCACTTCTCACAACCTTATCTATGTAAAGTCTACCTCTGATTGGGTTATCATTTAATAATATAAAATGGAGGGTTACTCATACCAGAATCAGCAGAACTATCTGATCATGACTACTCACTGGCAGAAGTAGCTTTCCGGTACATCTCTAAACCACAAAAGTGATTATTGATCACATCAGCTATTGACTTAGGGTCAGCGTAATTTTACTTTCAGATTCAATTTTAGTTATATGAGTTGTATTTTGTGGGTGAATCAAATTATTGACACATTACTGTATTTGAAAGTAACAAATGTAATCCCTATCTTCAAAAAAGTGGAGGGTCCTACACTGGCACCTACAGTACAGGCTGGTCAGACAGACATCAGTGCTGGGGACATTCCTTGAACCCATTACCAAGGAAAAACTAATGGCACACTTGACTGATGCCACAGTTCTTGTCCTCTAGGAGCTTTAATTTATAAGTGTTAGTTAATACCAAACTAACCTGATTACATTCTTCAAGAGGGGGACCAGCAAGGTTGACAGAGGCAGGACCATAGTTATTAAGCACTTTTACATGGTGCTGACTTGTGCCGCTCGGTTTTGTCACAGTCCTGTAATGCTCCACCTGCTGCACTCCCATGCCACTTGTACACTGCAGTGGTATTTTGATTGCTTGTCTCTTCCTGTGTTTTGGCTGTGTTTCCAGCTATCCAGTGCCTGGTGACATTGTGGCAGATTAACGAAACCCTGGGCAGCATTCTGCCTTGATAACATAAAAAAAATCAACTTCTATGCAAAATTCATTTAGGGCCGTTTCCCCCTAACGAATTCTGTTGAAAACGGGAAAATTCATCCAAAGTTAAGTGGAGAAAGGTAACTCACAAAACCTATAACTTATCAAAATGTATTAAGGAGCACAAATCAACAGGGATGATTTTTTAAACTGTTTTCAACAAAATTAGTTAGGGAAAATCCTCCCTAAATGAATTCTTCATTGAAGTGATAATTTTTTTAATGTTATTACATTTGGGCATTTTGCTTTGCAGAGCTAGCCATTCACCGAAGTGAATAGAAGCTGCTTTTACATGCCAGGACACAACGGAACAGAAGCCGGTGAACCCACTCAAACAGGGAACCTGTTTTGGGGTGAGCACTCACTTTTGTTGCACAATCGGTTGTTTGCACATACAGTTTTTGTATTGGAATAGTGAGTCTGTTCCATTACAAGGCACTGTGTGTAAAAGTGTCTATTGTCTATTTAAATTTCAGAAAGACCTTTGAAAGTATGGTGCATGACAAGATTCTGTGCAATGTACACCAGAGTGGTATAAAGAGGGATTCCGGTTTTCAGTGTTTATTATTTCCAGAATCTGGTGTTTATTTTGCATCTGATTCAACAAATTTGAAATTTAGTAAAAGTAGTGTTTTATCAGTGTTTTTCAAATAAAGAATGCTACAATGAAGATGTCGTTCCATCTTTGCTGAGCATTCAGCTCACAGCAGGGAAGCAGCAATTTGAGCACTGAAATCAGTTTCAGCATTTAACTATCAGTGAAGGGTTATCAGCCTTTCTTTTGTTTAGTGCATGGGGCTGTATAGGATTGATTCCTAAAGCAGGTTATCTGGCAAATGTAAATCTGCTCAGCCCCCAAACCTGCTTTCTCTCTTCTCTCTCTCTCTCTCTGTCTCTCTTTCTCTCCCCCCCTCAGGTGTTCTTTCTCTTGTCTGTGTCTAAAAACACTGGCAATAGCAGGAGACAGATTTTTTTAGTATAACAATTTTAATCAGTAGATTAATCCTGGTAATGCTGAATGATACCATACACATGAGGCACATGCAAGGTGGATTAACTATTGCATGGGCAGGAAGAATAGGGTTGCTGCCAATGGAGATTACTCTAAGTTTACAGTGGTACTCAGTGTCATTCCTCATAGAGCAGTGCTGGAACCACTACAGCTCAACATTTACAGCTATTCATGACCATTATTTCAGCAAGTGCTGGTTTACTGTAAAGGTTATAGCAGTAGAGGTGCAATTTTAAACAACCTTATCCAGCGAACACTAATAAAGGCTACATTTATAGACTGCAAACACCTGTGGGATAATTGATAGGCTATTCTGTAAGAAAATAGATAGATAGATAGATAGATAGATAGATAGATAGATAGATAGATAGATAGATAGATAGATACTTTATTTATAAAAGCGCCCATTTCCAAAGACTCTGGGTGCTGTACAACAAAACAAACAACCACATAATAATATACAGTAATGTGCAACTATATACTTAACAGTTCAACTGGGAGCGACAATAATATGCACCTATCTATCATTAAAACATTAAAACAGACCACTAGTCAGTCAATAAAAGCCTGCCGGAACATGTAGGTTATTAACTCCTTTTTAAAGGCTTCCACCAAGGCAGCCTTCCTCACATAAGCAGGAAATGAGTTCCACAGTGTAGGCATGGCCACTGAGAATGCCCTGTTCCCTGAATGCCACAATCTTACTCTTAGAACTCTAAGGAGGCCTCCCCCCATGGAATGGAGTGCCCGGGGTTGATGGTAGAGGACAAGGAGATCTTGCAGATTGACAGATCCCTGATCATACAGGGTCTTGTAGGTCAAAAGCCCTACCTTGAAGACAATCCTCCCCCTGATGGGCAGCCTGTGCAGTCCATGGAGAACTGGGGTGCTATGTTCACACCTTCTCACCCTTGACAATAACCTTGCCACTGCGTTCTGCACCAGCTGCAGCCTGCAGAGGTTGCCCTCCAGATAACCCTAGGTAAAGGGCATTGCAATAGTCCAGCCTGGAAGTGACAAAGCATGCACCAGCATGGCCAGGTCCTCAGTCAGGATCAGGGCTCAGATACAGGTGATATTCCTCAGATGATAGAATCCGCTCTTGACCATGGCCGACACTTGTTTATCAAGTGTCAGGCCATCATCCAGGATCATGCCCAAATCCTTCACCTGTCTAGCAGGGGTAAGGGGAGTGCCCCCAACACTAGGCCAGGGGGAGACCTCACACCCCCCCTCCTCTGCCTCTATGACCTGGGTCCACCACCAGTACCTCTGTCTTGTCTGGATTAAGCTTAAGCCAGTTTTGAGTCATCCAAGACTGGATCTCCTCGTGGCAGGTATTAAATACAGAGGTTGACACCTGGGTATCAGGTGCACAGGACAAGTACAGCTGGGTATCATCTGCATAACAGTGAAAACACAGCTCATACCATCCGATAATGTCCCCCAATGGCAGCACGTACACTGTGAACAGCAAGGGCGACAAGACTGATCCCTGTGGAACCCCACAGCACAGAGGCTTTGAGTTAGATGAGGCTAACCCCATCATTACCCTTTGCACTCTGCTTGTCAGGTATGATCTGAACCAGCTGATGACATTACTGGTCAGGCCACACCAAAACTGCAGACAGTCAAGCAGCACCTCATGGTCCATGGTGTCAAATGCCTCAGAGAGGTCCAGGAGGACCAAGATGGTAGGTCTCTCCTGCCCCTCACCATCAGGAGACCATTAAGCACCCTCACCAGGACATTCTCTGTACTATGCCCCACACAGAACCCAGACTGGAAAGACTCAAAGGTGGAGGAAGAGGTAAGATGCCTCTCAAGCTGAATGGCCACCACCTTCTCAATAACCTTCCCTAAAAATGGAAGGTTCAAGACTGGCCTGTAGTTGCTGAGGCAGTCTGGGTCCAAAGAGGGTTTCTTTAAATGGGGTCTAACCAAGGCCTCTTTCAAGGCCAATGGGAAGACCCCACTCCTCAAGGAACTCCAGATGACCTTAGCAAACACAGGTCCAAGTTAGTCCAAACATCCGACCAAATGTCGGGTTGGACCTGGGTCTAGATCACATTGTGTTGTCCGCAGCTTTGAGACTACTGTATCTCAATCACCTCCTCCACCCCAACCAGCTCAAACTCATCCCAGACAAGAGGAGTGTTCTGGTACAACTCAGGATGGACTCTGATTTCCTTTCGAGAGGCACTCAAGGAGACTGCATCCCTGATAGAGGACACTTTGTCAGCAATGAACACAGCCAGCTCCTCCCACCTAGTGCTAGAACCCACTCCCCCTATATGGAGGCAGGCAGGATGTAAAATCCCATCTACTGTGCAGAAGAGCTGAGCCGGCCTATTCCTCACCGCAGCAATCTCCCTAGACATATAGTTAGCCTTCTTACGCTCTATTGATCCCTGATAGTTGACATAATGTGACTTCAGGGCCAATTTGTCCTCCGGCAGGTCAGATCTACTCCAGCACCTCTCTAACCTCTGCCCTTTAGTCTTTAAACCCTGGAGATCCTCATCAAATCAAGGTGATCCCCAGTGAGTAGATAAAGTGAGGACAAGAATGGGTGCAGTGGAATCGAAGGCTGCAGTGACAGCCCTATTATAGGCTGCCACCGCTTCCTCTGTCCCAACTGCACAAGCTGTGTCAACACTCGATAGGTCCAGTACCACTAACAGTCCCCTAGAGGAAACTCGTCTTAATGGGTGGTACCAGACCATCTCCACCAGGGCGGAACCAAATGGGGGAGGCCTCTGAACATGAACCCCACAGTGCTATGATCCAACCAAACCACCAGATCTACTCTGAGGTCATTTGTATCCAATCCTAAAGAAAAGACCAAATCCAGAGTGTGGCCACCCTAATGCATTGCTGTTTTTACATTCTTTAGCAGACCCAGGGCCCCCATGCTCCCAAGGAGATCATTCCCAAAACTTGAAAGCCTGCCGTCGATCAAGGCATTGAAGTCTCTGAGGATCAACCACCTGGGAGACTCCAACACCAGACTGGTAATGAGCTCTTCAATCTCCCATAAAAAGTCCCCCTCTACACCAAGGGGACGATAGAGCACAAGGACCTTGAAGCCTGCATTTACACCCCCTAGAGTGGCCACACACTCAAATGATCATGTATGAACTACAGGTAGCACCATGAGGTTCAGGACAGATTTAAAACAAATGGCCACACCCCCACCCCTGCGATCCTCCCTCAGGTTATGTATCATGGATTACCCAGCCGGTACTGCCACCTCCAAAATGGGGAGGCATTTTCATCCAACCAGGTCTCCATGAGCCAGGTCAACCGAGAATATCAAGTCCGCCATTATAACAGTCTTGTTCCTCATTGACCTGGCATTGCATAACACAACCCGAGTAGGATGAGGTGGGCAGCTGGACCTGCTATCTATCGTGGAGCCCTTGGGTATGGGAACTAAACATGGCAACCCCCTCTCAAGTTCCCATTTCACTTCAGGGCATCTCATTGGCCTCACCACCCAAATCCCAGACACCCCGGTAGCCTCTCGGGTACCATTGCCCCCGGACCCCCCCTGAGCTATTCCCGGGGCTCTACATCTCTGGTAGGCCTCAGCCAAGAGTGTTGGAAGCTCGAAGGGATGGAGGTCATGGAGGCAACCCCCGAGTAGCTACACTTTAAGGGCCTCTGTCCCAGACACATTCTAACAACTAAAATGCTCTACAAAATACTTCAAAAATAACAAAATCCCACAATCAATACAGTTTCTAATCCCCACTTTAACACAATTCCCCAACCTTCAATTCCCACTCCTCAAAACAATGTTAACCTTCAACTCCCACCCCCCACAAAAACAGTTCTATCCCACACAATCACACAACATCCACACACACCCAAAAACACACCACTCATTCATACACTAACTAAATTATAAAATTACAATATAATAAAAATAAATAAATAAATACATACATCCTACGAGCAAGACAGAGAACAATTTGAGGGACTATTTTTATCCTGCATTATTCAGAGCCAGTCAAATTAATATATCAAAACATGTCCACTGTTTGTCCAAGTTCCATCTTGAAAAAAAAAAAAATTTTCTGACCAAGAAATACTGGAGAGCTCTCACCTCCACAGCCCAAACTGCAGGTAATAGGAGGCTCTCACCCTCTCATACTCATACTCTTTATGCTTTCACTGTGTTTAAAGAAATACATACAGCATCCAAAAATTATCCAGTTCCTTAAGCCCAGACACCAGGGCTTTAAGCAAAGACTTCAGGCCGGCAGTTTGACATAAGCAAAAATGGACTCACTGTAGGTTCTCCCAATAATCCAATGAAAGTTGACTACAAACACCACATTTCTCTCCCAACCTTTGCTTCTCTCCTGGTTCTACCCAACCAAGACCCCTGCAATCATCCAGGGACTCCCCCATGAAGAACCGTCACCTTCCAGCAGCTGTCCCACTGGTTCCCTCTGTTTGAGTTTGAACACTCTCCAGCATCCACCTCCATGGATACCCCCTTGACTTTCACAGGAATCAGGCACCAGCTGCACAGGACAGTCCTTCAGCTCTTATTCAGAGGTAGGAATGGAACTTGAAATTGGAGACCTCCAAATGTTCTCTTTCCTGGGTCAACCCCAGTCCATCAGCATAGCGCTTTCTCCAGATCCTGGACCACCTAATCATTCATTCCTCCTTCACCACAATACCGTTCCACCAGTATCACCAGCAAAGTCAGCCCAGTGCCACTGTCTTCTAGCAGCACATAGCTGCTCTGAAGTCCAAGCAAGAGGCACAGCAGTTATCACTTGCATGAGCCACAGGCACTGAAGTCAAGAACAGGTAGTCTGTTTATTATGTGTATACACAGCCTTGAGCCAAAACACAGTGTCTCATAAAAGGGAAAGCAAATGGCCGGCTCTTCACCGCTATGTTCTCCGTCTTCTCTGATTTTTAAAACAATAGACACAATAACACAAAATAAACTAAATCAAACAAAAGAGCTAAAAAAAATATTTATGCACTTAAAACAAGCATTATTTAAAATCTTATCTGCTCCTGAACTCACAGCTGACCCAGCGTGGCCACCATGTTGAAAAATTTCTCTTATGAGCTAGAGTCTTCACTAATTATAGTCTTGATGAACTAGTGTGTTTTGTGTACTTTTTATGGCTATGTGTAGTCTGGTGAAATTAGATGTTTTAAAAACAAAAGATTTACTCCTGCTGACTGCTCTGGACACATACCTAGAAAAAAAAAAAGATTGGATTAGAAGTAGTTATTTAGTTGAGGCCAGAATATCAGGCTCCTAACAGCAGATTGTTGCTGAAGCAGCTATCACTCACTGAATCTATGCTTATGAATGCATCACTGTCACATGGGACAGGAGGCATTGTAAGAAAAAGAAGACCACTAAAACATTCAAGCATGGGGATCCTCAGGGGTCATAAAACTAGTAGGACACATTAGGGCTACACACAAAAATCAAAACACTGCACAACACATGTTTTCACAAATGTTGACTGTAGTTCTTCTTTTATGTTCACTGATTACACTAATCTGGCCAGGGTGCTGGCTTCCCTTGAGGATGGGACAAACTTCAGTGGGACCTGAACAGGTTGGGTGACAGGACAGACTCCTGGAGTATCAGATTCAATAAAGCCAAATGCAAGGTGATACACTTGAATAGGAAAACATATTTAGGACCTACACATTGTGTGAGGCTCCTCATGCTGCACTGGACTAGAAAAAGGGCCTAGGGATTGTAATAGGCAAGTGACTGGAGCATGACAAATAATGTGCTGCTGTTGTCAAGTAGGCTGGCAGAATACTGAGGTGAATCAAAAGGGAGATGACCAAAAGGGCAAAGGAAATAATCCTGCCTCTTTCCAAGGCCATGGCCACACCCCACCTCTAGTACTGAATGCAGTTCTGGGCTGCCTTATACAAAAATGATATTACAGCAGTTACGAGGGTGCAATGTAGACCCACCTAAATGATCAGAGGTATAGAAGGCAAACACCATGAGGAGTGACTGGTGACCCTTAATAGGTTCATGATGGAGAAAAGGAGGCTGAGAGAGGACATGATCTCAGTCTCTTACATACTCAGGGTCATTTACAAGTCCGAACAAGAGAGCTGTTTGATATGGTGTGCTCCAACAGGGCTTGCCCTGAAGATCAGAGGTGGTAAATTCACAGGGAATGTTAGGAATCATTTCTCTCAGAAAGTGGAGAACCAATGGAGTAGCCAAACAATGGAGACAGTGGACATGAAGACAGTACTGTCCTTCATGCTAAACCTGGAGAAATTTATGATTACCAAGTGAATCGCTGAATATCCCGGGTACTAGATTGGGTAGAGAGCCCCTTTAAGTCAGTATGTCTGCACAATATACTTACTCATATCTGCTTATGAAGCAGTAAGCAGACACAAGAGCATCTTTTGACTTCAAATTACTTAGTTAATTTGTAGAAGTCTGAAAACATTGGTTGTCACTGTATTATAAAATGGGTAGAGACTATATTGCATTCTAATTAATTAAAAGGATATCAAAGTCATATGTTTAAGGAGGAAACAATCAAGGGTTTTAGACTACTTTCAGTAAGCAGGGCGCTGCACACTGACATAGCTATGTCCCCCCGAACTATTTTTACTCATCTGTAATTGCCATCACAAACATGGCCACGACCCTTACTATCTGTAATTGCCATCATAAACATGTCCACCAGCTTTACTATCTAAAAACCTTCCAGTAGTCCCTAAAAAATTACAGTCTCTCATATTTGAAAAAAATAGTTAAATCTTTTGTCTCCCTTATAACCCCCTCCCTACACACGTACAACAATTAAATCAAATGTACCAAAGATACTGACAGGCACCAAAGATTATGTGTTTTTATAAAAATGGTTTATCATGTGTCATGTAACAACAGGGCATAAAGACAGAAAATACGTGGGGGGGGGCCGGGACAAATTGTAGGTGAAGGGCTACAGGGAATCTAGGGAAGAGATGGAAGGAGTAAGGGAGGGGCAAGACTGTAGAAGAGGTCATAGGGAAAGGGGTTGGGACCAAAACTGGGGGGGGGGCAGACTGAAGGATTATGTGCATGAACAGCAGGGGATTGGGTAAAATAAAGGTGAGCTTGAAGTGGTGGTGGTAGAAGTACACTTGGACCTGGCAGCAATCACAGAGACATGGGCAACCCAGTACTACAATTGAGACACAAACATACCAGGGTATACAGTATTTAGGAGATATAAAGAGGGAGTGAGGAGGAGGGGTGAAGTTATATCTAGAGGAGAGGAAGTATAAAGGCTACATAGATCAAAGATATAGGGAAACTGTAGTACACAGAGACAGTATGGATGCAAGTAGTGATGGAAAGTGGAAAATCATCAGGATAGAGATGGTGTGGTGGCCAAAATCTCTTAAAGAGGAAGTGTATAGGGAGTTGGGGATGAGATTAGAAGAGCAGCAAGGAAGAGAAGCTTCTACTACTGGGTGACTTCAACATGCCTGACATGGACCAGAGGATTCAAGTGGTAGCAAGTTTGAGAAGCCAACAGCTGATAGAGTTTTTTCAGTAAATATTCCTAATACAGGAGGTAGAGGAACCTGCAAGGGAGGTAGTCATCCTTGACATAGTCCTTACAAACATGGACAGTGGAGGAAGGCACAGTACTGGACCCATAAAGAGCCAGTAACCACCAGACAGTATGGGTTGACATAAATCTCAAAGCAGAGATTAACATAGAAACATAGAAACATAGACTTTGATGGCAGATAAGGACCGCTTGGCCCACCTGGTCTGCCCATTTCCCAACCTACAGGATAAGCCGCAGACCCTAGTTAGCCAACAGCCTATTTCTTCCTAACCCCCACAAGAATTGCTTTATGTCTGTCCTGTGTATTCTTGAATTCTCTCACAGTTTTAGACCCCACAACCTCCTCAGGAAGGCTGTTCCATGCATCCACTACCCTCTCTGTGAAAAAATACTTCCTCACATTGCCCCTGAACCACCCCCCATCTTTAAATTGTGTCCCTTGTTCTTGCATGTCTCTTTCTGAAAGATACTACCCTCTTGGACTTTGTTGATTCCACTGAGGTACTTAAACGTTTCTATCATGTCCCCCGCTTTCCTCAAGGGTATACATATTAAGTTCTTTTAGTCTCTCCTTGTATGGCTTCTCTTGCAGACCCTGCACCATTCTAGTTGCCCTCCTCTGGACTACCTCTATCCTGTCTAAGTCCTTGCGGAGATGGGGTCTCCAGAACAAGATGCAGTACTCCAGATGGGGTCACTGTATTATAAAATAGGTAGAGACTATATTGCATTCTAATTTATTGAAAGGATAATCAGTCCCAGATGAAGGTCATGGATTTTAGTAAGCTGATTTTGATAATATGAGGCAGCTGTTGTGGGGGAAGCTAGAGGAGGCAAGAGAGAAAGGGCCGGGTGGAAGCAAAGTGGGACGTGTAAAAAAAATTGGATATTAGAAGTCGCAAATCTCTGTGTGAGGGTAGTATTTAAAAATATGAGGGGTTAGATATCATTGTAGTTTATGTGGGGGTGTTGGTGACCATAAGATCAAACAAAAGGCATTTAAGAAAGAATCTTCAAAGCAGTCACTAAGGGGGATAAGATGTTCTTCACATAAATAAACGAAAACAGGAAAGTAAGGGGAGATATAGCAAGAATTAGTAGGTGGGGGGACTGCTCTGAAGAGGACGAAGAAAAAACAGACATCCTGAACAAGTATTTCTACTCAGTCTTCACAGTGAAGGGAGGGGAGAGACTGCCTGGGAATATCAGGAAGAGAGGAGAGGGGAGGTGGACACATGTCCATTTTTATAAGGAATCCAGAATGGACTTGCAGCTCTGAAGGTGGACAAAGCTATGGGACAAGATGGGATACACCCAAGGGTTCTAAAGGAACTCAGAATGGTGCTGGCTGCCCACTGACAGCCTTGTTTAACAGCTCACTGGAAATAGGAATTGTTCCAGTGTGCTAGAGAAGCACTGACATGGTCTCCTTACTTAACAGTGGCAGCAGGGAAGAGTCACAGCTACTTCAGTGGTGGGGACATTAATGGAAAGACTGCTAAAAGAAAGACTGGTAAAGTATCTTGCATCCAATGGGCTGCAAGACTATAGGCAGCTTGGAATGGATTCCTGGGTGGAGGTCTTGCCAAACAAATTTGATGGATTTCATTAACTGAGCAACCATAGAACTAGATCAAGGATGGGCAATGGACATGGCCTGTCTGGACTTCAGCAAGGCCTTCAACACTGTGCCACACAGGAGACAGGGAAAGAAACTGAGAAGGATGGGGGTGGGCTCCAAAGTGTTGAATTGAGTTAGAAACTGGTTAATGGATAGGAGACAGAGTGGTGGTAAATGGTATTCACTTAAATGATGGAGAAGTGACTAGTAGGGTGCCACAGGGCTCAGTTGTGGGGCAGGTCCTCTTCAGTGCCTTCATAGCCAACTTTGCTGAGGAACTGGGAGGGAAGACATGGAAGATATGATAGAGACTTTCAAGTTCCTGAAGAGAACAAATAAAGCTATCTGCAGGAAACTATTTAGCATGAGTAGAATCAAGAACCTGAGGTCACGTGTGGAAACTGGCAGGTTGAAGGTTTGGGAGGGATGTGAGGAATTTCTATTTTACAGATAGGGAGGTGGAACCATGGAACAGTCTGCCAGTGGAGGTGTTGAGCACCTAGACCATGAAATGTTTCAAACATAGAAGGGACAGAGTGATGTGTTCTATGGTTTCTCAGGTTGGTAGCAGTAGGGAGGGGACCAGGGGGGTGGACCAGAAGGGATAAAAACCCATATGGACAATAGGTCCCAGGGTAGAAAGAGAACTCCAGGCAAACTTGACGGACCTTTAGTCTTTTTCTGTTATCAGTGTATATGTTTTGTTTCATTCAGCTAGTCGCAAGACCCCACAGTCTACAATGACTTTCCAGTCTCTGTTCACCCATCAGCATAAAATGACAAGACAAAACTCAAAACATCTAAAATCACTGGTTTTGTTTACTTACCTCACACATTTTCACACACTTTTAAGACCCTTTTTAATTCCAGCTTCTGAGAGTTTTCTTTGAACTCCTTTCCAGGGCTGGGCCAGAAGCCTGAGCTCCATAGAAGATAGTGGTAACCATTCCTCCAGAACTGCAGGTCCTCCTGCTGGCTTGTCTGCCAGCCTGCATTCCCAGCAGATAACCCACAGCCTTTACTCCTCTCCTGCCTAATGTACAAGACAAGTTGTTGGTCATCAGCTAGAACATGAGCTCACTGAGACTCAATATTTATCTCTATGTATTTATTTGTTGATAATAAAAATCACTTTATTTTTCTTAAATGGCTGAAGGCTTGACTTCCTGCTTTATGGGAATAAGTGCACAGTCATGACAGCTCACACAACCTGGGCAGCTGTTTAATTTTTATTTATTAAATGTCCACCCTTGGAGTCTTTACTCTCCAAACTGCTAGCCAGCATAATGTATTTATTAAATACTGGTGTGCCACCTGGACTATCCTCATGGCCCTGGGTGTGGAAATTACCCAGTAGTTTACTGCCATCTACCTGCCTCCATTTCCCTCTGCTCCAGCCTAACAAAGTCCAATGAACGGATCTTTCAAATACAAAAATATGCCCTCCTGGGCTAAATCTAAGCCACAGTAAAAGCTAATCCCAGACCACTGTGTATTCTATTAATAACCAACACCCCACCCTAGCTTAACTCATTGTCTCCTAGCAGATGCCTGTAGTCATCAGTAAAATACACTGGTGTGTCCAAAGAATGCCTACAGAAGTCAGCTACTGACTTCCTGTGTGCCCTTGCAATGTCTGGAGAAGTTCCTTATATATTTTAATATATAATATAGCAGAATATAATACATATTTGATTGCATAGCACTGTTGGAAAGGTAATTTTGTGCTGAACAACTTTGCCACTGATATTTTGTATATATCATGTATACTTTAGGAGTTATTCACATTTGTTTATGGTGTGGTGTGTATGGCTTAAGTTTCCTATTTTAGTGAAAAAAAAAAACTTTTGTTTGCTGTTTCAACCAGCACAGAAAACAAACAAAATTACATATTATTATGTGCATATCACCACTGGAAAGGTAATTTTGTGCTGAACAACTTTGCCTCTGATATTTTGTGTATATCATGTATACTTTAGGAGTTATTCACATTTGTTTATGGTATGGTTTGTATGGCTTATGTTGCCTATTTTAGTGAAAAAAATATTTGTTTTGCTGTTTCAACCAGCACAGAAAAACAGCAAAATTACATATTATTATTCACATAGCACCATTGGAAAGATAATTTTGTGCTGAATAAATTTGCCGCTCATACTTTGTGTATAGCACTTATGGTTTTTGAGCTATTAGGATTTGTTTGTGGCATGCTGACCATAGCCTGATTTTGCTTAGAAAATCTCAGGATTCACTGTTAACAGTATACAGGAGACAAGTGGTTCAACTTTAGAGAGCTCCTGTGGAGGCAATGAGTTAAGAATATTGCTGCAGGTGTAGTGCCTGCTTAGCAGTCTCAGATGCTCAGCTGTGCTCCCGTGGCAGGAGTTGACCCTGGGCTCCTCTTCACTTTTTTTTCAAAAGTGAATGAGAGCCCTCCTGGACTTTCCAATTCTGCCACAGTCTGTGGCATCCATTTCACTGTTCCTGACTGTACTGCAGCTGCCCATCCTCTCCACTCCAGCCTTACTACACAGTTAGCCTCAGCCTGAACTCTGCAAGGGCTGGAGTCAGCAGAGCTGCAAGGGGTATCTTAGATCAAGCATGACTGTTCCTAAAATAGCAAGCATAATGGTTCTCATGATCTGTTTGACTCCTGCAGCCACAGATGCCAAGGAGTGGCAGGCACAAAGGCAAGGAAGCAAAACTTCCTGGGCCTACTAGAGTACCAAGGATTTTTCTTTTTTAAATAAGTATGCTCCCACCAGATCTCAGGGATGCACACCACAACCACTGGCCACAAAACCACAAGAGCATCCAGAAGCACACACTAGCACAGTGGACCATCAGTGATTCTTAATTAAACACTGGAGTACCATTAAAAATATCTGAAAGCACCCATGGGTGCTGAGGGGACCTAGCTGACCCTCTCAGATGGTACCTCATCTCTCTTTTCTCACTATTCCTCTTTCTTCCTTTATATGTTTGCCATTGTGCTTGCACAAAATGAACACATTGCTGTGATACTGGATTTCAGAGTTGTGTCATTGTTGGGTCCAATGCAGCACAAGCTACAATGGACTCAACTGTGACAGTCCAATGATCCGCAAGGCTGATCATGATGCTTCTCTGCTGACTGATGGGTGGAAACTTTGTGTATTTGAAAAGAGGTAGCCACACCTATCAGAGAGTGGCTGCCTTCCTTCATCTGCATGACAATGACCACCAACCTGCTGAGTGGCATTTCTGCAGATCATGGGGGAGAGCTACTGTTTCTGATGTTTGCACTGTTTTGAAATGACTGAATGTGATACAACCATCAGTGATGCAGAAAAAGACAGCTTCAAAGAAGTGATCAACAACGAAGACAGTGGTGCTTATTTCTTTAATCCCTTGTCCCCTTCCTCCAGGTGTCTTGACTCTGACAGGTTATGCCCACTCTCACCCTCCTTGCTTCTTTTTCCACCCGGGATGGAGTTGCTGAATTTCTGTCTCCATAAACCTCATCTTGCTCTGATATCTCACAACTGATGTGGGTCACTGCGAAACCTCCTCCTGCTGCTGCTCAGCTATACCAGTACTGGACTCACTCTCTGACTCTGCAGCAGTCATGCTCACCTCATTTGTTCCTATCCTTCCTGACTGCTATGGGACACTCACTCCACTACCTCTGACTTTCTGAAACTTTTGATCTGTGCGTCTCGCCTATAATCTCTGTTAGAACTGTTCATGACAAATGAATCCCTAACAGATTACCGCCACTTCAAAGTGGGGGAAGGGTAAACTAGATGGGTTTAAGCAAATTTCTATCCTTGATTCAGGTATTGTAACCAGAAAAAATACATCTGCTCAACACTGGCAACCTCAGTTTAAACCTTGCATTTAAAAACATTTGTACATTGAAGTATTCAAGCTGAAAAACAACTTTAATACTTTAAAGATGGGGGAAGGGGGATAGAAAAGGGAAGAGAGGGAGAATACAGAATAAAGTAGGTCAGTGACAGGCAAGAAAAAGGTTCTCAGGTTGGATCCCCCTATCATTAACACATGGGGGATATACCCCACCGGGATATACAAAAATTGTGAAGATACAAATTAAGACTGAGGCCAACAAATTTGTGCCTCTCTTCCAGCCAGCCAGCCAGCATTAATGTTCACATCAGTGGGCAGATTATGTTATGGTAGCAGAATTGTGGCAGTGAGAGAGGGCCCTGACCCTTTAGTAGCTGTTCAATGTTCACAGATGATGTACTGTAAGTCCAGGAAATACATTTAACCTCCGTTGCTACTTACAATGAGAATGTGTAATGTGAATGCCATTTCTTTTTTCAGAACACTCTTGGAGTCCATGAAAACTATAGTTTGTCACAGATTCACAGATTGACATGAAAGACTGTTTTTAAGGAAGTAGTTTTGTGGTGGGGGTGTAAATTACCTTGTTTACTTGTGCAATGTGATCAAGGAAGAGGGATCCTGCTGGTAGTCGCAGCTGCAATTCTATTCTTCTAAAGTATATCATCACAATAGCAGACTGCTTATAAGGAATCACAGTTTGAGCCTTGGTAGAAGCAACAAGCAGTTGTCAATGCCAAATGTTCGCCCCTTGCATTGCTGTTGTAACAGTTCATGACACGGTGGGCCTGGGTGCCCTTACCTGCTGTCAACTTCTATGTTTCTATGTTTCTATGATTATACACATTTTTACTATATATTTACCCAAGATGGAGCAGAGGATATGTAATATGTCTTTTGCAATGGGGTCCAGATTTTTTTTTCTGCTGAGGTCTTTTTTAGTCCCTGTCTGATGAACACTATGGGTGTCAATGTTCAAATCCCATTTTGAGGTGGATTTGAATGTTGACAACCATAGTGATCATCAGAGATGGACTAAAAGACCTCAACAGAAAAAAATACAGTAGATACAAATATTGAAAAACAAAAAGGTTATGAAGTAAAGAAAATAAAACATTGAAATGAAAGGGTTCACATTTCCCATTCAGTTCAAAGTTTTTTTATCTAGTTGATAACTTTTGTATGTTTGAATATTTTTAACTACAAGTTCTTTTTTTGTCCCACTCTGATGAACATTATGGGTGTGAATGTTCAAATCCACCACAAAATGGATGTTTGCAGAGTACACCAGCATACCCTGCAAACACCCATTTCATGGTGGATTTGAACATTGACACACAGTACTCATCAGAAAGGGGCTAAAAAATACAGGAACAGAAAAAACTAGGCAAAAATGTTAAAAACCAAAAAAAGTTATGAACTGAAGGAAAAGCCCAGTCAAAATGATGGGTTCACACTTCCCATTCATTTCAGTTTTTTTTTAGTTGATAACATTTTTTTTTATATTTTTACTTACTTTTTTTGGTTGAGGTCATTTTAGTTCCACTCTGATGAACACTATGGGAGTCAAAATTCACATCCACCCTGAAATGGGTGCTTACTGTTCATCAGAGAGTGACAAAAAAAGAACTCAACAGAAGAAAAAATTAGGACCCTGCTGCAAATGACACTTTACATCTCATCAGGTCTACTGTGGGTTAATATATAGTAAAAATGTATATAAGCAGGACCTGCTACAACAGCAGTGCAAGGGACAAACATTCAGTATTGACAACTGCTTATTTTGTTTCCCTATTTTTTGTGCTTCCTTCCTGACTAACACTATCCCACCTTAACCAAACTAACCTATTTTTCCTTATTTTACAGGTTTGGATTGATGTCACACTTACCTTATCTGGTAAGTACATTTTTCTTCCTACACCACTCCAACCTAGTTTAGGTCAAAAAAATACAGATTTTTTTTGTAATGTCTTGCATTTACTTTATTGTAGAGCAGTGGTGTGGCTCTTCAAGGTATAATTTGTGGCTCTTTTTGCAGCTCCTTAACACTTAATTAACATTGTGTAATCTGTGGCTCTTCCATGTAGAAACCCTGGTTATGAGCCACAGGGGAATTGTGAGCAAGACAAATGAGTCATCAATCAAAATTAGCAAAGTTAAGGAGCTGCACAAATAAGTTTGAAAACTGAAGCAATAAAATCAGAGCAGTCATCTGATGTAGCTTTAATCTCTGGGGAAAAAAAGTACAGTGATCACTTATCCTATCAAACTGCCAGCTAAAACTGTTCATAAACATCTGGTTATCACCTGTGCTCCCTAAATGTAGAAAAAACAAGGCGTGTTATCTGATCAAAGAACATGCATAGTTTGGAAGCACCAGGTTTTTGCTGTTTCTGCCTGCACTCAAATAAATGTACCTTTGTCAGGGCAAGTAATGTAGCAGCAGTGTTCTTTGCACACTCCTTGTCTATCCTTGTTGGATCACATTTATTTACTTAAGTGTGCAGTTGGTGCATGAATACCATGAACTGTTACAAAATGAGATTTCTTGATTGGTGACACACCAGTTAGTTCTTTTTACAGTTGCAGGGCGAAACTGTGCAAACATCTTGCTATCGAAGTAAAAAAGCAACTCACCAGATTCCTACCAAACAACAAAATGTTGGAGTTGCAGCACAATCACTCCACTAGTGGAAGCACTCCACTGTGTCCATTCAGTAGCCCTACTGCAGTGTCGCACCGCATTCTTTTTTGCTCTCTCCCCCTCCCCCAAAGCTTCTCTCTGTCTCTGGAGTCTGGCAAGCAGTGAAAGTTCAGAGCCATCATGACACTATAAACAAACTGTTCTATTTTGCAATCTGCTTATTTTTGCCCTGTCTGCACTGCGTACTGCACTTTGTAATTTATCAGTGCTGATGTCAGGACTGTACTGGACATGAAACTGAGCAACCCTGAAAAATAAACAGCATTTTGTTTTACTTAAGCCTGTACATTCTATAAACAGTTCTGGTGACACTGGTTTGTAGCTGCATGTAACTTGATATACTCAAACAATGATGAAGGTATATCCCCCGCTCACAATTACTTCCATACCCGTGTTTTATTTTTGAGCTGTGCTTATCCCTATTAATTGAACATCTGCACACTGTGTTCTAAAGTTCTCATTTTCTTAATGCATTTCTCTATCAGCTTCAGTAATATGGGTTAAAACTACAGTCCTAAACTGAGAAAAAATCTTCTAGCAAACAGGAACTGCAAACAGAATATAAAAACAGTTTGACTTTGTTTCTTCGGTTCTCCACCCTGTGTCTAGAAATGAAGTTAATAGGGTGATTAAAAGGCAACCAGTTAACTGTGAATTTAATTTTAAGTTAATGGGAATGACTGCCCAACCCACTGCACTTTGTAATTTACTTCATTCTCATTAACTTAAGATTCCATTCACAGTTAACTGGTCTACTTTTAATCACCCCATGTACTAATTTAATTTCTAGTTACAGGACGGAGAACCAAAGAAACAATATCAAACTGCTTTCATATTCTGTTTGCAGTTCCTCTTTGCTAGATTTTTTTTCTTAGTTTAAGACTATAGTTTTAATCCACATTACTGAAGCTGATAGAAATAATCTATATAGAGTCCCATAACTTTACATCGGAGGACCACTGGCCAGGGTCATAGAGTCCTAGTAAGGGTAATCCTGAAAATTTTAACTCTGATATGACTGGAATACTGGAATACTGAAACTGAGCAACCCTGAAAATTAAACAGCATTTTGTTTTACTTAAGCCTTTATGTTCTATAAACAGCTCCAGTGACACTGGTTTGTAGCTGCATGTAACTTGAGTTATGCAACAGGTGTCAGGATAAAAACTGGTGCATAAACGTGTTTTTCCTGAGTCACTGTGTGGATATATGGGGGATGATGCAATCACTATGGCAATAACTTAACATTATTACCATAGTGATTACATCATCCCCCATTTATCCACACAGTGACTATGTCATAGGTCTCCCCCACCCCATTGCCTGCCAGTGCTACTTCCACCCACTTCTCCTTTCCACTGTCACTTGTCTGCACCCGTCCCCCCGCACTTTCCTAGCTCACACATTTCACACAAAAAAAACAAGCCTTCCCATAGCATGACTCTCGGTGCTGTGTGATGGTCTCTGCCAACTCCCGAGGCACCCACAAACTAACAACACCTTTTCTTCTTTTTTTTTTATACATGAAACACCTGGAAATAAAAAAACACAAAAACAAAAAAAAAACTGCAGCCCGTTACATAGTGCGCTTCTGAACTGCTCTAGGGAACAGATGCCACCATCTTCATAGAAATTCTCCTGAACACGTAAACCAATCAACTGCAGCATCATGGCATTTTCTCCTGATACCACCGCGGAAACCCACGGAACATTACAACAGCCGAACAAAGAGTAGCCTTGAAAAATAATAAAAAGAAAACAGAATCCATCTCAATTTCAACCAAACAATCATAACAAAAAAAACAAAACTGTTGTATAAATTCAATATGCAGAGTGCACCTGTGGGATAAGCAAGTTATTTGTACAGATGCCTGTCACCTCTCATAAACCTCACCAGTGTCTTCTCATGAGGTTTATGAGAGGTGACAGGCCTCTGTACAAATAACTTGCTTATCCCACAGGTGCCCCCCACTTATCTCTCATATACTTAAACAATGACAGCTGTATATCCCCATTTCACAATTACTTTCATAGCCATGCTTTATCTTTGAGCCCTGCTTATCCCTCCTAATTGAATGTCTGCACACTGTGTTCTAAATTTCTTATTTTCTTTGTGCATTTCTCACTGATGTTATAGGCTTGAGCTATATAGCAATAAACTGAGCATAACAGAGTGGAAGGTAGGTACACCCCCCCAAAAAAAAAGTAATAGAGGGAAAACCACTCAGTTATTTAACTACACTAGACTTATATTTATAGTGCTGTTCGTTTTTTTGGTGCTATTGTTCTTCAGTTCTGGTTTCCAGTGTATTTACCTACAACATCTCATTTCCAGTGGGGTCCTGTGTTTGCTAATTTTTTTCAATGCATTTACCTATAACATTTCATTTCTAGTGGGGTCTTGCATTTACCCATTTTTTTCCAATGTGTTTACCTACAACATCTCATTTCTGGTGGGGTCCTGCTTTTACCCATTTTTTCCAATGTATGTACCTACAACATCGAATGTGAGATGCTTAGGTAACAAATCAGCTGAGTTACAGATGCTCTTGGCAGTGAGGAGGGTGGATATTGCAGCCATCACGGAAACGTGGGCCTCCGAGTACTGTGACTGGGATCTGGCAATCCCAGGGTATAAATTGTACAGGAAGGACTGTGGAGTGGAGGGGTGGGGTGGCAATCTATGTGAAGGATGGCATCAAATGTATAAGGGAAGAGGGGAGGAAAGGATAACTGAGGTAATTTGGATGCAGCTCCTGGACTACAAGGGTTGGAAGCTGAGGTTCGGGGTGGTGTACAGGCCGCCATCCCAGGCAGAGGAGCTGGACAGGGAGTTAGCAGAACAAATCAAGAGGTAATGTAGGAAGGGGAACGTGGTCATCATGGGGGACTTCAATTTGCCAGGGGTTGGCTGGAGCACTCAGGTCACCTCCAGTGCTAGGGAGCAGGTGCTGTTGGACGTGATCCAGGAGGGACTCCTGACACAGCTGGTCACTGGACCTACTAGGCTAAGTAATAAGCTAGATCTGGTACTGTCGAATGGGGAAGCAGTGAGGGAAATAAGGGTGGAGGACCCACTAGCTGACAGCGATCACCAAAATGTGTAGTTTACTATCACGATAAGCAGGGAGTCAGGGGGCTCATTAACAAAGGTGGTAGACTTCAGGAGGGCAGACTTCGGAAGGATGTGGGAGATACTGAAAGGGAAACTTGAGGGCATAGGGCCAGGGATGGAAGCCAAGCAGAAATGGGACAATATTAAATGGGGGCTTACAGAGAAAATGGAAGCTTGCAGCAAGTTACAGAGTAAGAGGAGCAGAGCAAGGAAACCATTCTGGTTGAACAGTGTGGTGATGAAGGGGGTGAGGGCAAAGAGAGCTGCATACCAGAGGTTCAGAAAGATGGGGAAGGAGGAGGACAGGGAGAAGTATGCAAGACGGTCAAAGGAAGTGACCAAGAGGGTGAGGAAGCTAAAGCCTCAGGAGAGGTAAGGTTAGCACAGGGAATTAAAGGGGGGGGACCTTTTCAGATACATCAGAGAGAAAAGGAAGTGCAGGGATAACATAGTGAGGATAAAGAGGGGTGGGAAGTGGGTGGAAAAGGGAGAGGAACAAGTGGAAGCACTAAATGAATACTTTTGCTCAGTGTTCATGCAGGAGAAGGGAGGACCACTACCACCTTGGACTGGGAGGGTGGGGGGGGGAAAGAGGTGATGGATGGAATGATTGAGGGAAATAGAGTATTAAAGGGACTGAGAGCACTAAAAGTGGACAAGGTACCAGGGCTGGATGGTATCCACCCCAGGGTGCTGAGGGAGATGGCTGAGGCACTGGTGGAACCACTGGTGGATCTGTTTTGGCACCTCCCTGGATATGGGATGTGTACCTCAGGACTGGAGAATGGCCCATGTGGTGCTGATACACAAGAGCGGCCTAAGGGATGAACCAGGCAATTATCGTCCAGTCAGTCTCACTTCCATAGTGGGTAAGCTTATGGAGACGATACTGAAACAGAGGCTGGTGTCATTTCTAGAGGACAATTACCTCCAGGATGTGAGCCAGCATGGGTTCGTATTGGGGAAGTCCTGTCAAACTATCCTAATACAATGTTATGACTGGGTAACAAGAGAGCTGGATAGGGGCCGTGCAGTGGATGTCCACTACTTGGATTTCAGCAAGGCCTTCAATTCAGTACCTCATGGGCAGCTTGGGGGAAGCTAACTGGAGTGGGAGTGGGGGCAAAGATGGTAAAGTACATTACAAACTGGCTGCTTGTGAGGCTACAATGGGTGGTGGTGGTGGTGGTGGGGAACTCTCAACACCTAGACCAGTGACGAGCAGAATGATGCAGGGCTTGGTGCTGAGCCCAGTGCTATTTTGGCTCTAAATCTCAGGCATCACACACAGAGTGGTGAGCTGGATAAGTCTGTTTGCAGATGATACCAAAATGGGTGCATCAGTGGACAAGAAGGAGGGATGGAAGCAACTGCAGGGGGACCTAACCAAACTGGAGGAGTGATCAGAGAGGTGGCAGCTGGGGTTCAATGTGAAGAAGTGTAAGGTTATGCACTTCAGGGCAAAGAGTCTAGTATACCATCACCACAGCGACTCCAACTCCGCGAAGACCATCACAGTGACAGGATTCGGGCAAAACCCGTATGTTGCTGTGATGGTCTGTGCAGTGACTGAGACTGCCTCACTGGGTGTTTTGCCCCCCCCAGTACAACTCAGACTCAGAGTTGGAATCCAAGAGACCAGGGGTGTGGGGGTGGAGCCCCCCACATGGGGGGTTTGGGGGGAACAGTTCCCCGATAGAAAGCACCAATATTCTAGAGGCTACAATGCCAACAGTTGGCATGGTAGCTGTCGCTGTAGGGGATGTCGGTGCTAGCGCTGTTGAAGCGCTATGGTAAAACCAAGAACCCATGCAGAGAATGCTGGTTGGAGGGGTGAAGCTTGGGATCACTGAGGAGGAGAAGGACCTAGGGGTGATGGTAACAGGGAGCATGAACAATTCTGCCCAATGCAGCAAAAGTGAACAAGATGCTGGTGTGTATAGTGAGGTGGTTCTCATCCAGGTGGAGGGAGGTGATCTTGCCCCTCTACAGGTCACTGGTCAGGCCACACTTGGAGTACTGTGTGCAGTTCTGGAGGCCATACCTGAGGTGGGATATCAAGCTACTGGAGGGAGTGCAGCAGAGGTCAATGAGGATGATACAGGGAATGGAGGGAAGAGACTATGAGAACAGGCTGGGGGAACCGAACAGGAGGGACGTGATCGTAACTTTCAAGTATCTGAAGGGAATCAACAAGGATGGAGCTGACAGGGTTTTTAAACTGAGGAAGGGAAGGGATACTAGAGGGCACGGGCTAAGAATAGAGGGGGGATGATTTAGGAGGGAGATGAGGAGGCATTACTTCACAGAGAGAGTGATGTTGAATTGGAAAACCCTACCAGAGAGGATGATATCATGCAACACTGTGGGTAGCTTTAAAAGGCATGGGACAGAGAACAGGGAAAGTACAGGTGGGTGAGGCTGAGAACGACCAAGAGCAGACAAAAGGGGTGGGGGTGGGGCAGCTGCAACTTGGGGGCACTAGCTGCACACTTGAGTAGACGTTTATAGACCAGGAGGTCTGCTTCTGCCGGCACATTTGTATGTTTGTATGTACATATGTATGCTCGTATTTACCTATATCATCTCATGTCCAGTGTGGTCCTGCGTTTACCCATTTTTTTCCAATGTATTCACCTACAACATCTCATTTCCAGAAAGATCTTGTGTTTACCCATTTTTTCCAGTGTATTTACTTACAACATCTCATTTCCAGTGGGGTCCTGCATTTATCCATTTTTTCAATGTATTTACCTCAGGGTCTGACAAATCCAGTAGCTCAACATCTCGGGCTATCACTGCAGAATTAGGGACAAGCAGTTTTTATACTGACAGTTTTTTTGTTAAGTTGATAACTTTTTTTCTTTTTATAATATCTTTATTGCATTTTGAATGAACATACAAACAGATATATAGAGCGAACCTGGGTTTCCGGGTGCCCACCCCAACAACTGGGTAGGCAAACTATATACAGAGACTATATACAATCACAGCTGCCGAAACCCCACCCCCTATCCAAACACTAAAACCAGCTCACCACTACCCAAATTGAGGGAAAATGAACACGAGGCTACCCAGTTTGAAACTAGATTTTAGAAGAAAAAAAGAAAAGACCTCAAGGCATAAAGGCTGGGATTAATCCACAAGTCCTATAATTCCCAGAACCCTCTAATCAAGGGGGAGATGTTCCCGCAGCTGTGTCCTGAGAAAGAGAGAGAGCCCCCCAAAAAAAAAACTCCCTTTGTTTGGCAGCCCAGGTCCTATCTACTTAATGTCACACAAAAGAAGAAGAAGTTAATCCTGATACATACAGATCTCCAAACCTAAAATAAAAACAAAGATAATCCAAATATAGATATTCAAGCATAGATAATTTAATTACCCACCATGTCAAAAGACTACACTTTGACAGACAGACCGATGACAGGGAAGCTAAGTTGGGTCGAATAGATTGCCTCTAAGATTCCCCACCTCTTATCATATGTTCCTTTTTTCCCGTTCCGAGACATTTGGCGCTTAATCCTGCCTAGTGCCCTCAGCAGATCCGCTAACCAATGTTCATATGAATAAATACATTCACTTTTCCAATGCCTCAAAACATAAGCTTTGACTAGGGCAGACATCAGGGCAATATGATACTTGATCTGCGATCTCGGGATTTGAGACATATCCCCCAAAATACAAACCTTGGGTGAAATATAGTCCACATAATTTAAAAGGGGGTCCATATACTGCTTAATCTGAACCCAAATTGGGTATATCCTAGGACAGTCCCAAAATATATGCAACGTATCCCCCGGACTCAGTCCACATCTAAAACATAGATCTGTCTGTCCAAGCTTCCTAGCACAAAGTTTGACAGGGGTATAGTACAAATTGGAAAAGATGAAGAATTGCATAGTTCTATATTTAGGTATAGGTATGTAAGCCACACTTTTCCAAGTTGCCTCCCAGTCCGGCCTCAGGAGGATATCCTTCTTTTCCCAATCGGCCACCTTCGGCAAAACCTCCTTACTAAAGAAGTCGAGAAGCGCCCTATACACCATTGACAGGGGTTTATGAGCACAATTAATTCCCTTAAGATTGTCCCAGGTAAATGGAGTCCCTGGCGGACATATATTATCCCTCTGCATTCTCTGCAACATTTTAGTTACCTGAATCTTCTTAAAAAAATTGATACCACTACATTGAGGTGGAAACACTACTTTATCGTCTAGAATTAAGTCTGACCAAACATATTTATCTAACTGCGGAGCCCAATAACCCCTAATTAATCGCACCAATAGTCATGTTAGGATTACCTAAAATAGGTTGATCTCTACAGCCCTTCTGGAGTTTTTACAATGGGGACAGGAGAGCCCACCAGGCCAGGACTGTCTTAAATATTGGGGAATCATTACCCACTCCAGGAAGAATTCCGGATTAGTAAAGAGCAATGAATTGGGGGAGATACCCTCGTCTCTCAAGATTTGCTGTTCAATATGTAACCAAGTTGGAGTGTAGCCCTCTCCTTCCTGGGAACTATTCCACCAGGTCATTATAGATAATTGCCCGGCTACATAATATAAATAAAGATCTGGAATTTTAAGACCCCTAAACTAAAAGGAAGTCGCAAAACCACATGTTTCCTCCTCAGAGGTTTGGAATTCCATAGAAAATCAGAAAAAAGGTTTTGTATTCTAGTAAATCAGGACTTAGGAATATTATACGGGGACAAATATATGGGATACAAAAATCTAGGCAATAGATTCATTTTAATTAATCCCATTCTAGCTCTCAAGTTTAGAGGAAGCTTGTTCCACCTATCCAAGTCAGCCCTAGCTGCTACTAATACTTTATTCAGATTTGCCTCTACACCTTGCTGAAAATTAGGAGTAACCCAAATACCCAGATAATCAATACCATCTGGAGCCCATTTCAGCTGGAGATGGTCAACGTCTACCTTATATACATGTGGGGTAAGAGGAGGACCTGTGTCTTGGTCAAGTTTAGCTTATAATTTGAGACCACCGAGAATCTCTTTATAACCTCAAAACCCTGTCAAAACTCTTCACAGGGTCAAAGATGCAATAGGATGTCATCTGCAAAAACCGAAAACTTCAGTTCCCTTCCCTGAACCACAATCCCCCGTATTTCAGGGTCCGATTGAATTGCCCGCAGTAAGGGCTCCAGATAAATATTAAATAAAATTGGTGAAAGGGGTCAACCCTGCCTGGTCCCATTATCAAGTTGGAATTCCTTTGACAAAAAACCATTGCAAAGGACCCTGGCCGTAGGTATAGCATAGAGATTCCTAATGCCCCTGAGAAGACCCTCCGGAAACCCATCCTCTACATGGTGGCAAATAGAAAGGAATGGGAGACCGGTCAAAGGCCTCTCAGCATCCAAGAGAAAAGCGCCATATCTGAGCAAGAGCTGGAGGCCTCCAAAGGACATGGTGAAGCTACATGAGGCATCATGAGCCCCCTGCCCGGCATAAAACCAACCTGGTCTTGGCTAATAATCCGAGGAGCTATCCTTAAAATTCTATTAGCCAATATTTAGATAATAATTTAATGTCCTGGTTCAAGAGGGCAATAGGCCTATAACTCTCTGGCATTTCTAGGGTTTATCTGGTTTGAGAATAAGTATAATATAAGCCTGGTATAGCGGTAAATGGGAACTCCATCAGACAGAATACAGAAAAAAGCTCGAGGAGTAAGGTGAAGCTTCAAATTAGCTTTATAAAACCCAGCTGAAAGACCATCTGGACCTGGAGTCTTGCCCCTAGGTAAAGTATTAATTGCATCACTTATTTCAGCCTCTGATATTTGAATTACCAAGGCCTGGGCTTGTTCTTGCTTCAGTCTTGGTAAATTGATACTCTCCAGAAACCCCCACACACTCTCCTCAGTGCTACCTGATGCCCCTTGATATAATTCTGTGAAGTAATCCGCAAAGACATCTGCCATAGCCTGTGGGTCTGTAACCAATTCCCCATGGTATTCCAAAAATGAGATTGTGCGAGCGGCCTCCCACTCTCTTACCCTACTTGCAAGAAGCCTACTGGGCAGATCCCCTTGCAAAAGGTATTCAGCTTGGAGCCTTTCGGTCCAAGCTTCCAATTTATAGTACATAATGTCCGTCATTTCGTCCCGAAGTTCCCGAAGTTCCCTGTCTACCTCCTCGCCAGATCCCTCCAAGGGAGCAAGTGAATTAATAGCACCCCAAATGAATTCCTCCCTTGCTTTCTTCATCCTGTTTCTCCTAATGGAGAGGGTCTGAGCTATACTGGTATATAGAACTTTACAAGTAGGCCAGGCTAAATTCTTATTGACGAGGGTAGGGATTCAATGAAATAATATCCCTAAGAGCTTCCTCCAGACGAGATAACATATTTGTTCTAAGAAGAGAGATTCATCTAGCCTCCATCTGAAAGGTTTTGTCCGAACAGACTCCATTATCCAAGACATCTGAACTGGAGAATGGTCAGACAAAACTCTACTGTGAGTAAATATTTTCTTAACCCCCCGCAGGGCCTCCTGATTAACCAAGAAAAAGTCAATACGTGTTTGAGTTTTATACCCCAATAAAGGTCATATTACAATCCCCTTGTTTAAACTTCCAAAGGGGTCTGTCAATGCTGCCACCTCTAGAAATCTAGCCAAAGATACCTGCACTCTAAGAAGGCTTTTTAGAAGGGCTTCCTATCCACTAGTTACTAAAGCAGAGATTCCAATCCCTGCTATAATTAGGGGTGAGATGAGAAGCTAGTTAAATCTAATTCCAGGAGGAAAAATCAGGGTTAGGAGGGTTGGCCCATATACAGAGGTGGTTGTATTAACCTCCCCATAATAGTGCCCGTGACAAAGACTCCCCACGCGTCCTCCCGCGCTTTATATTGCAAGGGGACAAACGGGCAACTCTTTGCCATCAAAATCACAACGCCCCCTGAAGCTTTGACGTGCCCCTCTCCAAACACTTGACCCACCCAGAGCCTTCTCCAGAGCGTTAACTCTTCCTTTAACAGGTGGGTTTCCTGCAATAAAGCAATTTGAGCCCCTATCTGTGAAATATACTTTAGGGTCACTAGCCTCTTTTTCCTCCTCTGAGGCCTTTAACATTCCAAGATACTATGTTGACCGTAAACATAATAGTATACTACACCCCATCTTGACCTCCCAGCCCGGCTGCCAGCAAAAAAAATTAAGGATCTGCACTTTGGACTCTCTCCTCCCCTCCTCCCACCCCTCTTTTGACACAACCCCGATCCTCTGATCGTCCTCCTAACCACCATCGAAAACAAGATGAGCCAGCCACTGAGCGCTCTCCCTAGCCTCCTCCAACCTCAAATTAACTCAAATCAGGCTTCTACTCCCCTTTACCAGGGATATCAATATTTGAAAGCCCCTCCCCCTTCCTAAATTTCTTCTATAGCCCCAACACACAGCCCCTCCCTCATAAGGGCTATAAAGCAAAAGTCACAAAGTCTTCAAAATCCTCAGGGGGGATTGCACAACAGTACTACTGAATGGCTTTATTCCAAGGTAAAATAACTGGGAAAAGCAGTCCTCAGCCACATCCAATAACTTCTCCCATCATAGAATTTCAGGTTGCCGCCCTGAACAGATCTGGAAGTTCAACTTTCAGACCCTCTGCAGCATCCCTCGCTGTCAAAAACCTCCAGTCTCCCTACTGCAATTTGACCACCAAAGTAGCTGGATGTTGCATCCGAAACTTCACGCCTGTTAAGTATAGTTTTTTCTTAATGTCAATATATTCTTTCTGCTTTTCACGGATGGCAGGGTGTCTGATCCTGGAAAAGCCAGATTGCAACTCCATTCTCAATGCAGGTTTTAAGGGCTTTGCTCTCTCATGGGGCGATGGTCTTCTCCCTAAAAATTCAGGAAGCATTATAATAACCTGAGAGGCGAAGAGCCCTGGGAGGATCTCAGAGATCGGTGTGCCCTCTAGATGTTATATGCCTCTCCATAAGGTGTAGGGCCCAAGATCTTCAAAAGCAGCCCCTGGATGAAGGCAATACAATCCAAACCTTCAGACCGCTCTGGTAAACCTGCCAAAATCAAGTTATTCCTTCTACTATGAGATTCTTGGTCATCTACTCTCTCCTCGAGTTTTTTCACCTGTCTCCTTAAAGCCACAAGCTCCTGTTCATGTGCCGACATTTTCCTGTCTTGCGAAGCAGCTCTAGCTTCAAGATCCCCTACTCTCTGTGCCAGAGCATTCAACATAGGTTTAATTGTAGCAAAGTCAGCTACCAACCCCCGAAGGAGTGATTTGATTTCCATTATATCATCCAGGGAAATCTGGCCTTTCTCCTCCGCACCCAAACATGCCTCCTGGTCTTCTGGCACTGGTGAGGGGGGCCTCGGGCGCTTGGAAGGCGGCACCCATGCGTCTGAGAGTTCGGGGCTTCCGGACTCCATAATCGGTGCTGCACCACAGGGAAGTACACTCGCGGTCCCAAAACAGATTACCGGATCCAACAAACTTCTCCGGTACGCGCGGCAATCAGTTGCCGATTTTAATAACAGGTGTCAGTCCGTCTACGCTAATCGGGGATGTTTAAATTACTTTTGGGGTTGAATCAGCTCGGGAGCAGTGCTCAGCACGTCTTCACCGAACTAGCACATCACGTGATCCAAGTTGATAACTTTTTAATTGTTCTTTGTCAGTTCCACAACTTATTGCTTGGTAGCTTTTTTTATCAGGTTTTTTTTAGGCATAATTGTCCTGTTTCTTTTTGTTATACTTATTCCATTTCATAAGAAAGTGCTGGCAGAAGGGGACCTTGTAATCCATCTAGTCTGCCCGTGAAAGCTACACTCCCTCCTAGTTTCTTTACTGCCTTAGGTTTCCACAGTGCCTATCCCATGAAAGCTTGAACTTCCCCACTGTCTTTGCTGCCACAACCTCTGGGGGAAGACTGTTCCAGGGCTCCACCACCCTTTCCATGAAGAAAAACATCCTGCTGTTTGTTTTTAAACTACCTCCCTTCAGGCATATGTTGTGCCCCCTTGTCTAAGTATTCGTGTTTTCCCTGAAGAGATCCTGTGTTTGTACTGAGTTGATACCTTTAAGGTATTTAAACATCTCTATCATATCTCCCCTGTCCCTTCTCCTCTCCAATGAGTACATCCTCAGATGGTTTAATCTCGATTCATACGGTTCTTTGTGTAGTCTGTGTATCATCATCAAAGACAGCAACTAAACGTTCTGAATATTTTTTCAGTCAGTTAATCCCTAGGTATTGGAAAAAACTTCCCGTTAAGTTTCTTTCTTTTTTTTTAACTTTCTGATTATTAAAACCATGTACAAGTACAAATCACATGGAGTTGACCTGACAGTACATATATGTGTAGGACATTATTAAGTTTCCATTTTATCTCACTTATGCAGTTGATTTTCACTCTAAATAGCACTACTTGGCATACAGTCCATTGTGTCTCAGTATATTCTAATACAGATACAGTGCAGGTAACTCCTATAGACCATCTGGACCCAGGGTCAGACCCCGCCAACTCCTCCCCCCTCTCCCTATCCCCTCCCTTTTTTACGGGACAAAGAATGGGTCCCACTCCAAAATGAAAAAGACCCAGCTGTGCCATTAGATTTCAAATTTTTTGTAGTTATTATTACATCTGGCAATTAAGCATTTCATAAGTTATACCACCTCCATCATTTTATACCAGTCCTGTATTGTGGGGGATCTGTTCTGCCTCCACAGGTGAGTAATTGCCTTCCTAGCCCCAAGTAAATAGGTGAACAAAAAGGAGCCTTTTTGTATGTGTAGGCCCTCTGGGGTGACCAAGAGCAAGACTAGTTCTGCAGTGAGGACCGCCTCCTCTCCCACCAGCTCCACCAGTGATTCAGCTATCTCCTGCCAAAATAATCTTGAGGCAGGGCAAGACCCAAAAACATGGACATGATTGGCCAGGGGTTCTCCACACTGTCTCCAACAATTACCCACTGGACCCGGAATAAACTTTGCCAACTTTGCTAGCATGTTAAAATAGCGACTTCACACCTTCCAAGTGAATTCTCACCAATATGGGGCCAACGAGACCCTGAGTGAAGGGCGAGCTTACTTAAACCACATTTCCTCTAAAACCGGGACTGGCAATTCCCTATTCCAAGCCTCTAGGATTCCCTTAGTTGAGTCCATCAAGAATTCCCTAAGTCTTCTTTGTAAAAGTCCAATCATATGTTGAAATGTATTGCCTCGTAGGAGGGATATAAACATATTTAATAAAAGGGGAAGAGGGTAAGGGAGACAGCTCATCTGTGGGCCTTTGTGTAGTAGAAAAGTTTGCACTTGGAAATATCTGAAGTATTCCCTGTTAGTCAAGTTGTAGGCCTCCTGTAATTGTGAAAATGGCTCCCCCCCAGTATCAAGGAACTGAAAAATAAAGGATAGGCTGCTTTGGTGCCACTTCTGAAAAGTAAGATTTATCCAAGCTGGTAGAAATTCCTCTTTGGACTTGAGTAGTCTTAGAAAATATAACAGAGGTGCCAGTGCTGGAGTAGCTCTTATTTTATACCATATTGGTAAGGTATGTTGAGCTCCCATGTAATAATCATTTAAACCAGGAAGGGATGATACAGGTGTAAAAACTACTCAGGAGGTATCATGCAAATCATTAACCAAAATCTCTATAATCTTCCAAGAAGCTTTATAGGACAGGTTAAGCCAACCCAGTATTTGGCTTAGTACAACTGCGTATGTGTAATGTAGCAAATTAGGGAGGTTCAACCCCCCCTTTATCTTTTAGGAGCTGAAGGAGGGACCATCTAATGCAGGATTTTCATCCCGCCAAAACAAATCTAGTCAGAGATTTGTTGTTCCAAGACAAAAAATAAAAGGGTGTGGGGGGGGGAGGACTAGGATTGTCTGGAACAAATATAGCAATCTAGGTAGGAAGTTCATCCTTATAAGTTCTTAGTATCGAAGGGGAGACGCAGCTGTGCACACCGGTGAAGGTCTGGCTCTAATGTTTGTGTAAGGGGTTCATAATTTATGAGGTACAAGTTTTGAAGACATTGGGGCAGGTAAATTTCAAGGTATCTGATTTTTGTGCCTCTCCATTTGAAAGGAAGAAGCACCCACAATGCTGGAGAAGGGATGAAATTCAACGTCAAGACTTCTGTCTTGGATGAGTTTACCGTATAACCTGAAACCAACACAAACTCCCTTAGTATCTTCCAGACTGCTGGAAGTGATCTTCCAGGTTCCAGAAGTGAGAGCAGGATATCGTCCGCATATAATGCTATTTTATAACTTTCTTCTCCCACTTGGATTCCCTGCACATTTTGTGTGCTCCTGATGGCTATTGCCAATGGTTCCATATAAATAGCAAAAAGAAGGTGGGAGAGGGGACAACCCTGATGAGTGCCCCTCTCCAAATGCAAAGGGGTAGAGGCACAGCTGTTTATTCTAATGTAGGCCCTGGGAGCAGCATATATATATTACCTAACCAGGTGATGAACTCTTCTGGAAGCTAAAGGAGGCCATCGCCTTCCATAAAAAGCACTAGTCCACCCTATCAAATGCCTTAAAGGCATCCAGACTAACAAAAGAGGTTGGAAGGGAGTGTATAGAGATATGATACATAAGATGGACAGTCCTCCAAGTATTATTGGAGGCCTGTCTCAGCTTAAGTAAATCTGCTGATCCGTATGGATCACCTCTGGCAAGATGTACTCCAAACGATGGGCCCAGACAGCCATGTATAGTTTATAATCACAATTTAAAATGGAAATGGGTCTGTAAGACTCCGGCAGCTGGGGATCTTTCCCCAGTTTTAGAATGGCGGATATCACCGCATAGTCCCAAGAGGCTGGAGGGGGTTCCCCCTCCTGCACCTCCAAAAAGCACCTCTCATGAGAGGTAAAAGATGGAGCAGGAAGGTCTTGTACCACTCCACTGGGAACCCATCTGGATCAGGACACTTCAATGTGTTTGCCTTTGTTAGTACCACCTTAATCTCCACTTCTGTAATTGGGCACAGTAAGGATTCTTGTTGGGATTGGGAAAGCTTGGGTATAGAGAGGGGGGGATAAAAAGGCTTGTATTGAGGGATCGGGAAGGGGTACTGGGTCCGCATATAAATCTTTGTAAAACTGCTGGAAAACTTGCAATATATCTGCGGTAGTTTGTGCTAGTCTGCCTGTCCAGGATTTTTGATCTTAGTAACATGGAAACCTGTCAGAAACCTCTAATCCTTTTGGATAGGGCTCTGGTCCCCCTGGGTCCACCCTCATAATGAAATTTCTTAAGATACAGAAAGGCTGCCTGCACCCTTGAGTCCAATATACTTTGAAGTTCTGACTTAAGGTGTAATATCTCTTCATATGAGGCATCATTGCCCTTGCTTCTTAATCGTTGTAGGTCCCTTAATTGTGTTTGAAGTTGAGTGTATCTAGCTTCACATTGTTTATGTTTCCAAGAAGCATATGTTATAACTCCTCCATGGATTACTGCCTTAAGAGTATCGCAAATTAATGCTGAAGAGGTATCAAGCAATAGATTATCTTATATAATTTGAGGAATTTGGTGGTCTATCATAGTGCGGAATTCCTCATCTTTAAGCAGGGAGAGATTTAATCCCCACAATGTAAGTTTGTGTGGTTTACCTAGGTCTAATTTAAGCAAAAGGGGTGTGTGGTCTGACAAACCGAGCACCTAGTGACAAATCTCGTATTCTGTCCACATGTTTGATGGACACGAAAAAATAATCAATACCAGAGAAAGTTTGAAACTGAAGTGAAAAATAGGTGATGCCACCACCCCTCCAGTTGGAAAAAAAAGTGTTGCCACACATCCACCAGCCCATGAGCTGGAAACTGTGCTCATAGCAATCTCTGAGAGGGTGTTACCTGGTGTCTCTGGGGATGAGATGCATCCAAGGTTGGGGACATCGTTACATTAAAGTCTCCCCCAAGGATCAAAATCCCACTTTGGATTTCCACTAATTTGCTAAAAAAATTTCTGGGGCCGGCCCATCGGCGCAGCGGTGGGATTTCCGCTTGCGTCGCCGGTGACCCGGGTTCGGGAACGGATCCGGGTCATTGGCGAGGCCAGCAGGGAAGTAGATCGAGCATCCGTTGGGCAGCTCTCCTTCTCGGGGAGGGTGTGGGTTGCACTTTCGGTGTGTTAGAGACTCTGGCAGAGGCCGGAGTTCTCACCAGCCGAGGCTTGACGTATGGGAGGAGGCGGGCGGACGCTGGGCGCCATTGCACGCCCCGCCTCTGGGGAGAAAAAGGAGGAAAAGATGGCAGGGCAGGACCACCGATAAATGAAGCCTCCCTGGAGAGCTCGGCGCCACCGCTGCTGCAGGACCCCAACCAGTTACAGTTCCGGGGTCACGGGTGGCCCATGGCCCCACCTCCGGGGCAAGCCGGGGTGACCGAGGTCTCTGCAGCAATAGGCGGTGGTAGAGGTCTCCGGGGGCCGTGACCAGGGCAGAGAATGTACCCGGTGGTCCTGCCAGGGGATAAAGAAAAAAATTTCTAAAATGGGCCGGTGGAAAATAGACATTTGCAAGTGTTACTTGTGTCCCATACATTCGCCCCTGTGTGATTACATAACATCCATTAGGATCTACCATTTCTGATTCCATCACATAGGAGGTGGAGGCCAGGATCATAATTGCCACCCCTTTTCTCTTCTCCATTTTACTGGATGATGACACAACAGAGTATCTACCTCCCAAAGATAATTTCAAATGTTCCCCCGGGAACAAATGGGTCTCCTGAAGGGACACCAAGTACACCCCTTGTCTACGTATATACTGGAGGAGCCTGGCTCTCTTAACCAGACTATTTATGACATTAATATTTAAAGATAATATTTTAACAGGGGTCACCGCCATAGCCCAAAATAAAACATTAATGCAACTTGACAAGTCTCACCTATTCCCACTTCCCACCCCCAATGCCCTCCCAATATATCCCTACATAGAACTCTTCTTTCCTGTAACCATAATTTGGGATCCTGGTGAAAATCATTTTGAAATAATTCCCATGCATTATGGAGAGGGGATAATCCCTCCCCCAATGTCATGAAACCTAGTCTCATTGGGTCCCTCCACAAAGTAATTTTTTTTAACATCCATTCAGGAATCCATTATTTGCACCCCAATACATATCACTCCAAAAAGTGAATTAACTATCCTTAAACTTAAGGGCAACCATGCCCTTATAACCAATAATAACTTTAACAGTAACAAAGAGCAAATCAGTACTTTATAATATACTGCAAACTGTCTGATCTCCATCATACTATTTCACTTGAAATATGTAATTTGGACTTCCAAGGTAGGGGAGGTGCGTAGTATCCTCCCTTCATCTCCTAGAGGGAACTCACAATAAATTAGAGTCCACCCAGGAGAGGAGGTAGTTCCTGAGACAAGCCTGTCCAGGGCCTCCTGAGAACCTGGACAGTCCCCAACATAAATCAAAGTTATGAAAAAAACATAAAAAGGTAAGGGTAGGATAATCTCCCTCATAAGTAGGCCTCTCATAAAAAATGTTCACATGTCCACCTCTGATATATCTCTATCAAACTATATAGACTGGGGCTGGGGCTTCAAAACAAGATTTCCCCCAGCGTATCCATTCTCTTGGTTAACTCAATTAAGCAGGAAAGTCACCCTTGCTCCCAGAATTAAGCCTTCCAACGAAATAATAATAATCTCTCCCTTAATGAGTCATTACATCCCCCTGTTTGCGTCTACTGCCCTGTTGCTATATCAAGGTAAACAGGGAAAAGCTCAAATAAAATACTTAGATCATTATATCCTTTAATGCATTCTTTTGAGACCTTTGACTTAAATCATAAAGTCTGTTCTGGTTACTAATAAATTTGTCTCTTAATCTATCTCCTGTTCGTGTCAGTTAGAATCAGATCAGTTCTCCAAACCAGGAAGGGCTAATAACGTTCCAATTTATGGAATAAACTAAGTCCCCGAACAAAGAACTCTTCAATTAAGAATAATGCAGAGGGTAATACTCCCTACGAACTAGTGCACTGCGGGGGGTGGGGGAGGTTTGAGACCTCCCACAGCTTCACCCCGACAAGTGGCTAAGGTACACCCAAAATTATAGAAGGTTTAGCTCCATGAAATTGCCTAGAGTCAGGGGTGAGTGTGTGAAGAGTCCCTGGTGCACCCCCCAGTGGGGCCCCCCCACAAACGCATCTGTCAGTTATAGAAAAGTCGATGAATTAAAGACAGCTTCCAGAGTCTCTCAGGTCTTCCTGGGTGAATCAGTATGCCAATATGCTGCCAAGGCTTGCTTCGGATCATGGGTGGTATTCTGTCTGTCCCGGGCCTTTGAGCTACAGTTTGCCATCTTGGAAGATGCTGAGGGGCTCCGTCCAGCCCCTGGCCCAATCCAGGAAGTTCACTCCAACCTTAATGAACTTGGCCTGGTCTTCTTGTGCAGAGTTAAATTCCTTCTTACCCCTGGCAAGTGTACCACTAGATGAGCTGGGTAGGGGGTGGAGAATTTATGGCCAGCAGCTTTTAGCACAGGAAGAAGCAGGAGATAGACCCTTCGTAGCTGCATCATCTTAGGGGCATAATCATGGTCTACATAGAACCGGGTTTATCCGTAGAAAACTTTTTGGTTTTTCCAGGCCAACAACAGGATTTGCTCCTTCATGGCATAGCTGTTAAATCTGGCTATTATTGAACGAGGAGGTGCATTTGCCATAGAGGGTTTGGGGGCTAGAACTCTATGCACTCTCTCCAATTGCAGTTGCAGATCCTCAGGTAACTTTGTAGTTGTACGTAGTAAAACCTCCACAAATTCCTTAATGTTATTCCCCTCAGAACTTTCTGGTATACTGTAGATCTGAATATTTTTCCTATGTGCCCTGTTCTTAGAATCTTCCTGGTGAGCTTCTATCTGGTCCTGCTGTTTCCTCAGTTGTTGAACTGCCATCTCCAAGTTGTCAACTTTGTTTTCTGTAGCAGTAAACTGCTGCTCCATATCATCAGCGCCTTGTTCAACCTGCATGACATTGCGACGTAATTCGCTATATAAATCTTCTGCCTGAAATGCCACCAACTCCTGGTATATAGTGTCCAGTTTAACTTTCTTGTTTCTGGGCTTTGCAGTCTTTGCTGATATTTTAGTAGAATTTCTTTTGGTACCCAAGGACACCATTGATCTCTGCATACTCTGCTCTGAGGCATTAGAGTCAGATCGTCCCTCCGTTTCCTCCATCCTCACTGTTTTCATCCCGGGACCAGTCTGTTTCTCTTGTTGACCCCCTTTCTTATGGTAAAATTGATTATTTTTTTATTTAACTGCTAAAATTGAACCAGATGGAGGGTTTTGTTGCAGAGGTTGGTTCGAGCACTGAAACTATGCGGCCATTGCTCCGAGGGTGGATCCAGAAGTCTTCCATCTAAGTTTCGATAGTTTAATACAAGAATCCACTCTCAAAATGCTGTTAAGCACTGGTTTCTAGAGACAATGTTGACTCAAACTAAGACCTGCTGTGGTTGATACAAATGTAGTGTTGTATGGGATTACATATATTTGCAAAGTATATTTGCAATATGTTATGTGTTTATTTTATGTTTTTTATATGTCAGCAACTGTTCAGTACTTGTATTGTAAATGCCATGGGTCACCATTTTAAATGAGTTTTATTCAATCATCTAATCCATTTAATAAAAAAATTAATGAAAATGAAAAATGAAAATGAATCTTTGTAGCTTTCCTCTGCACAGTTTCCAGGCGATCCTTGTCCTTCTTGAGGTGCAGCTTCCAGAACCGTATGCAGTACTCCAGGTGAGGCCTCACCAAGGACCTGCACAGTGGGACTATCACTTCACTTTTCCTACTTGTGATACCTCTTTCTATGCATCCGAGAATGCTACTAGCTGTTTGCGATGCCTTTTTGAACTGCTTGGTCGCCTTAAATCATCAGATACGAGTACTCCCAGATCCCTCTCTACCTTCATTTCAGACAGCTGTTCCCCCACCAGGGTATATTTCCAGCCTAGGTTCTTCCTCCCCAGGTGCATAACATTGCACTTCTTGGTGCTGAATTTCAACTGCCACTGTTTTGACCATTCCTCTTGTTTTTTTAGATTAGCGATCATTTCTGTGACACCCCCTTACATGTCCACTCTACTGCAGAGCTTGGTGTCATCTGTGAACAGGCATACCTTTCCTTGCAAACCCTCCACAATGTGACTGATGAATATGTTAAACAGAATTGGCCCCAGCACCAATCCCTGGGGCACTCCGCTGATCACCACTTCTTCCTCCGACAGAGAGCCATTCACTAACACTCTCTGGGTTCTCCCTTGGAGCCAGTTTCTAATCCTGCCTACTATTTTATGTCCCACTCCTGTGTTTTCCAACTTATTTATCAGCCTCCAATGTGAAAGGGAGTCGAACGCCTTACTACATCTACTGCACCTCCTTGATCCACTGTTCTGGTCACCCAATCAAAGAAATCAATCACGTTTATCTGACATTACCTGCCTGCTGTGAAGCCATGCTGCTTTAGGTCTATTTGGCTAGTTGCTTCTAGATGCTGTACAATTCTTTCTTTCAGTAATGTTTCCATGATTTTCCCCACCACTGAGGTGAAGCTATTTCAATATATTACATTCTGTATTTTTGTATCTGTTATCTTTTCCTCGTTCCCCTTCCCCCAGGATGCATCTGAAAATTAGCTGCAGAAATATAACAAATGAAGGTGCATACTAGTACCCGGTAAGAAACCCTTCATTGGGGGGAGCAGTTAGCTGGAAAGAGGTTATGCCAATTTATACAAGCATCTCATGAATAAACATGACATTAAGTAGAAAATAAATTTATGTATGTACACAAATACAAAAAAAGTGAAAAACATGAGAAAATGCAGAAATCCTATGCCAATCAAAATATCATCCGGACCATACAATCATAACATTTCCAAGATCATTTTTTAAAATAAAATACATGATCAAGAAAAAAATGTTTGTTTGCTTATTGCAACCTGAAACTGGAGACATGCTGGCTGTGGATAGGCGAAAAAGGGGGCAAAGGCTGTTGTGATCTGTCAAGGTAAATGTGATCAGCAAACGCTGATCTCCATAATGGACAAGATCAGATAGAAGATACTGTAGTCATCTAAAAGAAAACAGGCACAAATTACTTAGGCTAACATTTCCGCATTATAAATTTGTTGAATATATATACATGTTTCAGATTGCAATAAACAAAATTGTTTTTCTTGCTCATGTATAACGCTTGATCATGGATAATGTGCTCAATGAATTACAGCTTACTCTGAGCTGTCAATCAATGTCACTGAGCGCATACAGTATACAGTACATGCTCACTGAGATCTCAGTCAGTAGCCAGCCATGGTAGAGAGAGGAGGGCTGTGTTGGTCATCAGCTTGGCTTTGGGATGGGGGAGTGGGGTGGTGGTCACTACCTGCAAGGGTGGGGGACTCACTAGCACACCAGGGTAAGGGTTCCTGTCACTAGATAGGGGACAGGGAGGGGTGTTATTCTAGACCACCAGGGAATTGTTTCAATTTTCTATGCATGAGATCAGGATGGTGGGTAAACTGGGCAGCAGAGGACAGTATCAATGTGGTGAGCAGGTGATTGGGTGGGGGGAGGGATCGCTAGCCACCAGAGGATACCATCACTACTTCAGGCAGGGCGTCAGGTGGGGTGAGACCACTGGACCAACAGGGATATTTTAGGGTAATGTTCTCGAGCGGTGATTGGTGGAGGGAAGGACCACTGGACCACCAGGAATGACATTTTAATATGTCTGGTGAGGGATCTGGTGGGAGAAGAGACCATGGAGACAGCCTTTTTTTTCTTGGGCCGGTGATTGGTGAATGGTGGCGGGGGGGACCACTAGACTACCAGTGAACTGAGTTTTACGAAATCAGGCCAGCAATCATAGATCAGAGGAGGAGGAGGGACCACTGGACTACCAGGGCAATAATTTTACTACTACAGGACAGTGATTGGAGTATGAGGGGAGGGATCACTGGACACCACGGACAATATATCTATGGACTGGGCATGTGATCTGGTGGGGGGGGACCACTGGCCAACAAGGAATATATATTTATATCAGGTGAGAGATCAGATGAGGGAAGGGACCGCTAGCCAGCAGGGTGATACTTTTTATTCTTAACAGGATAGCGACTGGTGATCATGGGGGCACCACTAGACTACAAGGGACATTTGTTTTTTATTATGTCAAGGACAGCACTTGGCAATCAGGGACATTTTGTTTGTAGTATGAATGGGCTGGCAATTAGTGATTGGGGACAGGGAGGAACAACTAGACCACTAGGGAGCTGTTTATTTTTTACCAACAGGCCGGCAATCATCAGGGGGATGCAGTACCTCTTCCAATCACTAGGGTTGCATGGAGTTAAGAGGAGGTTTTCCTCGAAGGTTTTTTCTCCACACAAAGGAACCCCCAAAAATGGTCCTTGTGAGGAACAAATGTTTGCAGATGGGACTGCGCCAATATACAGGTCCCCTCTCCCTAATTTGCAGTGAGGCCCCCTACAGACTTTAACCCCATACAAGCCTGGTTTAAGTGTGAAAACAGGGCTTTTGTGACAACCAACTTGTCACAAAACCCAGTCTGTGCCATGCAAACTGGGTTTACGCTGGGGCAAAGTTTTGTGGATCTGGCCACAGAAGTCAAGTGCAGGAAGCAAAAATGAATTACATCTATATAGTGTTCCCAATCTCTGGTGCACAGATTTTACTAAAATGGAAATATGAGAGCTATAGAAAAGTGTGCTGTCCAGTGTAAGGCCCAAATGTTTGAAATCAGTCACATTTTTCCTATTTTTTTTTTGTTCTGGTTCCCCCCAATCCTCAGACCCGCTCTGCCTTGAGTCCTTCCATGCCCAGGATTGCTCCCCTGAGCAGGGCCACCAGGAAGGCTCCCCCTCCCAACAGACACTATTGGCAAGCCCTGGTTTACCCCCCTGGATCAGGGCCATGGGAGCGGGACCCCTCCAGGGGACATTGAAAGCAGTGGAGATGGTGGAGGCACAGCGGATCGTCATGTCAGGGGGCTGACTTTTGTCTGATGCTTGCTCCCTTGGGGCAGGGACATGCAGTGATGTCCAGTGCCCACCCTGCCCTCCTAACATGATGGTGCCAGTTGCAGTGGTACCCTCGGCATCTGCCAGGGGTCCGTAAAGAGCTGGACACTCTTCCTCCCTCCCTCCCTCCCCCAGAGAAGGAGAGCAATCCTCAAGATGCTTGATCCTTCTCCCCTGGCCAGCCCTCTGACTTCCAGGTCCATTCCTGACCTGGGTCATTGGTGTTGCAAGCAGAAATCCAACTGCTGTGCCAGTGGGCCAGCAATGACATTTTTCCTATTATAGTATCCTAAAAAGCTTTTAATTCAGTAATAGAATATTCTGGCATTTCTTCTAACATTGTGGAAAAATCAAAGATTTTCTTTTAGCTGCACTTAGTGCCAATTTCTGTGACAAAAAAATAATCTTAAACATTAAAATCATTGAATCATCTCAAGTTCACAAGATTATCCCCACTCGTGAAGATCACCACATCATCCATGTATAACAGAATACTAGTTCTTTTTGCAAACATACAAACATTTAGAAGAGACTTCAGAAATAAACTGAGTATAAGGGGTCCCAGTATTGATCCCTGAGGAACCCCTAAAGTAACTGGGGCAGTAGAGGAAAGGGAATTAGAAATGTTTGGGTTTTTTGTTGCATATTATCATATAGATAATTCTGGCACCAGCCCACCACGGCACCAGAAAACCCCAGGTCACCCAGTACCTTAAAGAGAGTTGGTGATTAACCAGATCAATGGTCTTGGTAAAATACATGAAGTTAGCCATCGAACAGAGGCCCTTATCCAGGGTCTTATGGAGTGACTGCATGAATCTCATCAAGGCCATCGCTGTATTGTGACCTGTTTGGAAACTGTGTTGGGCTGGAGTCAACATCATACTTGGGAAGATAATGCAAAAATTCATCAAATGCAATACATTTCAGGACTTTTGCTAACAGAGTCAAATGAGAAACTGGTCAATATTTTTTTATGTTAGACTGATTACCAGTAATATGAAAAGGAATGAATATTACGCTTTTCCACAATAAGGGAAACTAGCCCAAACAAAATGAACTATTGAAAATGCTTCCCAAAATAAAGTATATCTGCAGTGATCTTCATGAGCCAGAAATCCATTTTATCAATACCCACCAAAGGCCTAGGTTTAATCTTAATAAAATAACCATAAAATCTAATTTGGGAAATGCTTTGAAATAAAATTTAGAGACAGGCTTACTAAACAGGAACAGGGGAGTCCTGTTGTCTCCCATACCTTTCACAAAATCTTGTGGAACAAATATATTCAAATTGGTGAATACGTTTATTAAACCTCTCAGCTATAGAGCTCAGCTTAGTGAGTAAGCCCACCAGAGCCAGTATAAAGCATATTGGGACTCTTCTTATTACTATTACCCACCATCTCATTAATGAGACTCCAGGTTGCACCCACATCCTTTCCTGTAAATTGTTGCTGCTGTTGAATTAAATATTGTTGTTTGAATGGTCTGATAAGTGATTTACAACTGTGCCATAATTGTTTATAAACAATTAGTGTGGCAACATCCTGGGTTCTCCTAAACTCTTTTCACTTTTTATCCCTATTTCTCATCAGTTCTAATAGTGCTGGTGTAACCCACTTCTGTTTGTTGCCTATGATCAACAAGTTTCCTTTTTTAAGGGAATAAATTTATCACACACTGAACTAAATAAAGAACAGAATTTTCAGACTAGGAAATCAACAGAAATAATAGGGTCTAAATAGGACCTACCAAGTTGCCTTACTGCTTCCCTAAACATTGAACTATCCACATTTTTGAAGTTTCTAGAAAAAATAAACACTGGGGGAATGGAAATCTGTCTAGCAGTCCAGAAGCAGAACACTGCACAATGATCACAAAGATTGTTAGAGAGGACACCAGAATATTTTAATTTCATAACATTAGTAACCAAAATTCAATTGATTAACATGGGCTTCCCAGTTTTGTAATTAAATCTTGTTGGATTTTAAATAATCTGATTTAACCTTGCATCAGACAATGCCTCTCTTAAGTTAAAATCAACCTTGCTGTTTCAGGTACGGTTCATTTCACCCATAATTAGGGTTTCTCTGTTAAATGGAATGGAGTTTTTAAACTTAAAAATTACAGTATATCAATAGCTTCTTGATCAAAGTCATGGGTGGTGGTGGTGGGATAAATTACTCCTAGAGAAATGAATGTTTTTTTGGAAAGAACCAATGTCACCAACAAAAGCTCACAATTATTAGTTGGATTTGTACAGTTGCTTTCACACACCATAAATTGGTCCTTGGCAAATAAACAACCCCCTCCCTTACATCCTTTCTTGTCCTCTCTAAACACATTTTAACCTTTTTAAATTAATCACGGAATTAAGATTTTTTTCTTCCTGAGAGTCAAGTCTCAGAGAGGGCAATAAAGTCAAGGTTATTGTTTGATTCCCAGACCATTTAAAGCTGTCCCATTTTGCTATTAGACTCTGAGTGTTCAAATGAATAAAACAAATGGAGTGCTTTGAAAAGTGAGGGTCAAACTGTGCATGATCAGCAGGTCCCATATTAGTATTAATGGACACAGAGGATAGAAGTAACAAAATAATTAACAATTGTTTAAATTGTGCAGTGCAATTAATATAGACCTTGTTTCTAACAGGAGGGAACCCTATGTAGTGCTTGATGATGACAAAAAAAATTAAATGGCTCATTCCAGATGATTCCCTTTCTAATAAGGAACAAGTTGCAATCCAAAATCTTTCCAAATGAATGCAGTGACTCTAAAACTGACTTCAAAAACAGTAATCTTAGTGAGGCTGTAAATAGAATTTCTCTGACTATCAAGCTTACAACAATGATAATCTGTCGTATTTGAATCTAAGGAACTGGGAATTAACTATAACAAAATTAAAATACTGAAACACATTCTGTTACAATACATTGTGTTAATTGAAGCTAGTCTCATAGTCTACCAGGATTAAAATTGAATATGTTAAAAATCTAGTATAAGTTGAAAGAGAAACCTGAAGTAAAAATCTCTGGCCCCAGCCCCATCTTATTTGGCTGAGTATGATGACAGACTGGAGCACACAGCGAGGATTCTGTTTAAATAGCCTGCTTGGCCCACTAGCAGTGGCCCTGCCACAGCAGCTGGTTGGTGAGTCAGGGCAGCTAGTGGGGAGTCAAAGTACAAGCCAGTAATACCAGAGGGACTGCAGAGAAAGCAACCAGGTAGAAAGCAGTTATGTTGTGCAAAGGAAAGTCACACTGTCACTTGTAGGCTGCAAATAAAGAGTCTTGTGCAAACAGTTCAAAGACAGCAGTTGCACAGGGGATAAATACAAAAGCAGATCACAGTCAAACTTACACACTTTCAAAAGTTTAGCAGGCAGGGACCCACTTGTGATTCAGGCACCTTCTGAACACAGACTGTACATTTGGGCTACTGGAAAGAGCTATGTGCAGAGCAGCAAGTCTTCAAAGTACATAGTCACTTTCTTTAATGCACCAGCAGGTCTGAGAAAAAGAATCAATGCAGGCACCCAGTCAGCTAAAGATGGAGTTACCCCATGTGAATGCTGTGAGATTATGTCAGTTCATGCCAAAGCCTCCCTCCCCCCTCCACCCCGCTGGTGTGTGACAGAAGGCCATACTTAGCATGACGTATAAGAACTTTGTCCAGCATAATTTCAAAAACATATTGACAGAGCCAGATATTCAAACTGATGAGTGAGTGACATTTCAAGACCTAAAGACTATTGATAGGTTTTTCTATTGTGTAAGGAAGTTTAAAAGTCTAACCACACTAAAGATAGTTTCACAGTCTTGTTATGTTTTTTATTAAATAAATCAACTTGAGCCCATATTTTACCCAACGTTTCACCAGTTTGATTTCTCAGGAAAGATAGGACAAAAATCAAACATATAGCACATGTAAAGGTATAATACAAACAATTTTTCATAACCCACCCTCAACAGGAGAGGAGAGCAGTCCCACAGATGCTCAATCCTCTTGTCCCCGGCCAACCCCTGACAACCTGAGGTCGCGCTTGACCCGGGTCACAGGTGTGGAAATACATAAGGCACTTGGGTGCCTCAGCCCTCTGTACCACTAGACCAGCTTACTTTGCTTTTTAATTGCAATAATTTAGGTATCCAGGTCTTAAAAAATCATTAAGAGAACCCCTCAAATAAAAAAATGAAGGATGTAGAATATAATTTTTATATAGAATCGATGTATTTATGAATCATGTTTTTCATTTTTTTTTTCAATGTTATAAATATCATTAATAACATTTAATCTGCCTGACTTGTACCCTATCCAATCAGGTCTGACTAATTACTGCTGCCCCTTTTTGTAATAGCCCATTCAATTGCCTGCCTTATTCGCTTCTTTCTTCCTTCCTCGGCTACCTTGGTGCTATTTTGCAATCCTCTCCTTTCCTTTTGTCTCTTTCCCCAGCCTCATTCCCAATGCTTTAGTAAGCGGCTCTCCTCATCCGTTCCTATTCCTTCGGTTACTCGGGCTACGTGCCTGTATGTCCTCCTCTGGCAGCTCCTTTAGGCTCCCCTCTGCTCTCCCTCCCACCCACCCTCTGGGTTCCCACACCCACACTGCCCACTGCTCCATCTGGTCTCAGGGCTCCTGCTCTATTCGCTGTGTGTTTGAAAATGATTAGCACCTCAATACTGGTGTTGCTGTACATACTCTCAGCTGCAGGCCCTGATGAGCACCACATAGCCCCCCTCCCATTCTCCTACCATGATGCTAGCCTTGGTTCAGGTGCTTTGCTGAAGGCCCTAGCAGTAACTTCCACATCATGGTACTACCCTGAGGCTACAGTGCAACCGGCACAATTGATGTCCATAAAGCATGCCTCTAGCCATGGTTACAATGCACCATACTTGCCACCACCTACCTCTCTCAAAAGCAGGCTGCCCTACCTAGGTAAACTTAAGTTCCATAAGGGAAAGTCCCTAATTACCATCAGTACTTCAACAAGAAAAGATGTTCTGATGTTACTACTTCTGTCGGGCAATGTACATCCAAATCCTGGACAGCCAAATGTCAATGGGTCAAATGGGTGTAAGAGTAGTGGACTAAAAATTGTGGCAATGAATATTTGTAGTCCGTTTTCCAAACTAGAGCAATTCCAGGCCAGGACAGCCTTGAACAGCCCTGACATCATTTGTCTTATGGAGACCTGGCTAACGGACAAGACAACAATAAAATTGCACTGCCAGGCTATCAAGCTTTTAGGTGTGACAGGATAGGAAAGAGGGGTGGTGGATGTCTTATCTACATCAGAGATTCGCTCCAAGGGATTGTGCTCCCCATAACAGGCAGGGCGAATGACCATGAACTGCTTGTAGTCAAGCTCCTGTTTGACCAACAGAAAAAACCCTGGTGGCCACTTCAGTCTATCTCCCACCAAGAAAGGCCTGCGAGTGCCTTACCAAAGTCATGGATGCATTGGCTTCCCTTCCAAAGGATTGTGAACACCTTATCACTGGGGACTTTAACATAAACTGGCTCAGTAATGAGTCAACCCCCCCTGAAGGACGTTGTGGCCAGTTCATACCTCACGCAGTTAGTAAAGGAACCCACCAGGATGAATTACAAAATGGGTAACAATACACTCATAGACTGGCTTCTCTCCAGTTCCCCCTCTAGGATATCTGAGGTCATGGTGCAACCCGACACCCTGAGTGACCACTGTCTGATTACACGCAGGATCGCCCAATAGATATAAAAACACCCCCAATCATAGTGGAGAGCAAAGTCCTGAGAAAAGGACAGCTTGGGTCCCTCAAAGCAGCACTGTCCCTTATTGATTGGTCACCCTTAGATGCACAGCCTGATCTTGACCTTGCATTAAAGTACTTTGTAAACAGCTTCAAATACAGTCTACAATAAATATGCCCCTGTCAGGAAAAGGAAATCTCGTGGCAGTAATAATGGGTGGATAACTGGTGAACTCCTTGCTTTTATGAGGGATAGGGATTATTGCTGGTTAAAGACCAGGACCACTGGTGAAAAAAATGACTATCAGATCTATAGGGCCACCAGAAACAGTTGCATGCAACTTATCAGGCAGGCTAAAGCTAAATACCACAAGGATCAGTTGGATAGGAGCTGGGGCGATGGGAGGAGGTTCTGGGAGAACATCAAGATTCTCCTTGGGCAAGATGACAAAAATCACCCCCAGATGCTCAGTATCAATGGGGCTAGGACCATGAATTCTTTCACCATAGCTGAGTCATTCAATAATTGCTTCACAGATCTAAGTTCTGTTCTTCCTCCCGATTACTTGAAGCCTACAGGAGTGAACTGCAGCAGTAACCCAACCGAGATTAAATACCTGCACTTTTGCTTTAAGTGGGTAACAGTGAAGAAGGCTATGTCATATGTAAAAAAAAGTCATGGACTCAACCAGGTTGGGCAGCAATGGCGTTGTTATGAAACTGGTAGCCCTTACCCTTGATGAGCTTATTGTCCCCATATCTAAACTCTTCAACAAATCATTCTCCCTGGCCAAATTCCCCACAGTCTGGAAACAAGCCCTGGTCCTGTATTGCCAACTATAGGCCTGTCTCTATCCTCTTCCCTCTATCCAAAGCACTGGAATGAATTGTGGTGGGTCAAATCACCGACTACCTTCAGAAATACCAACTGCAATTTACATAACCACATGCTTTTAGAAAGAACCATAGCACTGCCACAGCCCTGGTGGCCTTGGATGATGGCAAACTGGTGGGGTCCATCTTTACTGATTTAACAAAGGCCTTCAATATGGTCAACCACCCCCTCCTCCTGGCTCAACTCCAATCCTTGGGGGTGTCCTCCAATTCTGTACGCTGGTTTCAGGACTATCTATCACACAGGTCACAGAGAGTCAAAGTCGGCCATGCTGTCTTGGAGTCTACAGAAGTGTCCCTAGGTGTTCCTCAAGGGTCACTTCTTGGACCAGTGCTATTCAGCCTCTTCCTGAATGCTCTACCTGAGGCCTGTAACAGCAAAATTATCCTGTACACAGATGATACCATCATTCTCAGCAGCAATTCACACATCTTTCCACAGCAGAATGAGCTACAGTCTACGATCCATCAGCTTGAGGACTGGTTCAGCGTTCACAAGCTCTTACTTAATTATAAAAAAAAAATTAAAAATGCTACTCTCCAGCCCCCAACTCAAAAGTAGGTACCGCACCCTATCCCTCTACAACAAAATTAAGGCCACTCTGGAGCAGGTTTGTTCCTTCAAATAATTGGGGGTCACCGTTGACAACACCCTTTCCTTCATGCAATATATTGATATGGTGGTTAAGACTATCAATACAAAACGTGGAGTGTTATATCGGCACAGGAGAAACCTCTCACTGACTGCTCTCCACCGCTCTGTCAACAGCTCTATTCTATCCATTATAGATTACGGTCTAGTGGTCTATGGTGCAGCCATGGACACAGTACTTAAGTGGGTCGTTACTGCTCTAAACAAGGCATGTAGGCTTACTTTTGCTGCTGACCACTTTACACACTCCTGCTCGCTGTATGCTCAGACAAACTGGCTATCCCCTGGGAAAAGAATCAAGTTCCAAACTTGTCTCCTTGGCAAGAAGGCTCTGCTGGGCAAGGCTCCCCCTGCACCACTGAAATCTTCTTGTCTGCCAGTACAAAGTATGATACAAGAGGTAGAATGCAGAGCATGCTTTCTATTCCATTTTGATGAACAGCACTAGGGCAAAGATTATTCTCCTACAGGGCCCCCCTTTGGCTCAGTGAGGTTCCAGTGGTTTTGCACAATGCATCCAGTCTCCGCGCTTTTAAGCCTGAACTCAAACAGTACCTTTTCAGCAGGAGCGCATGTGACTGTCTGTTGGCCACCTGACGTTCTCCCACTGTCGCTCCTGACCTCCTCCCCTAGGTGGACCTCTCCATTTTTCTTCCATGTTCTCCCTCTGCCCTCTTCCCTGGTCCTAGCTGTGTAGCCACTCTGACTGGATACTCCCAACTTGACCCCCCATGTTTTTCTACCTCTTCCTGCTTTGTCTCATCCCTAACCCTTGATCTTCCATGTTCCCAAACTACCTCCCCATCCATGGTGCTCCTTCCTATCCCTGTTCTCCCTGTGTCTCCTACCCTTTTGTCCTGGGGCTCATACCTAACCTCTAACTCACACCACTTTCCCCTGCTTCTCACCACCTCCCTTCTCTCTAATAACAAGGCCTTGCGTACGAGGCTGCTCCCTAATATACTAATTCTGTTTCTCCCTCCTTGCCAGGATAGCACTCTTGAAGCGCAACTGTAAAAATGTTCTATTTGCAATCTGTTTGCTGTAATTAGTCTGATGTATTTTGTGTTGTTATTTGTTGCACCTTGTACTGTGTTTTATGACATTGAAACTTCGTAAAAGAACTTTTGCTCAAAGGTTGTTTCTGAACTATTAACTAATAAAAAAATAAAGGCAAGGCAAGGCAAAATTTATTTAAAAGACGCCCAATCCCGGAGGCTCTGGGCACCGTACAAAGTATTAAACAGAGTTTAAAACATAAAACAAGCATACAAAATTTATGCATAGTAAAAATAAATAAATCTGATAAAATTACAAACTTTGCCATATATATTAGTCTAAGTATCGAAGGCTTTGGAAAAAAAGAAATTCTTCAAAAGGGCCTTAAAAATGTCTACTGAGGGGGCTTCCCTGACCAAAGTTGGCAAAGAATTCCACAGAACAGGAGCCACGGGCTGAAAGATCTATCGCCAGCGGATTTAAGCCTTGTTCTGGGAATGGTCAGGAAGCCACCGCTAGAAGAACAAAGAGGGCGGGTGGAGAGGGCAGGTAACAGAAGGTCTAACAGGTAACCAGGGCCCTGCCCATGTAGGGCCTTATAGGTGAGAAGACCCACCGTAAAGAGGACTCTCCACCTGACTGGCAGCCAGTGCAATTCGCATAAAACCGATGTAATATGGCAGAACTTTTGCTGCCCAGTCAACAACCGGGCAGCTGTGTTTTGCACCAGCTACAGTCTGCAGAGAGATCCTCCTGTGACCCCGAGATAGAGTACATTACAGTAGTCAAGCCTAGATGTGACTAAGGAGTGTATCAAGGTAGGGAGATCCAGAGGCAGAACAAGGGGCTTAATCCTGGCAATGTTTCTGAGATGAAAAAAACAGGTACGAACCGTGGAGGATATTTGGGCCTCCATGGTTAAGTCCCTGTCCAGAATCACTCCCAGATTTCACACCCAAGAGGAGGCCTTCAATGACACAACTCCAAGAACAAGCCCAGTTTCTGAGTCAGAGGCCATCCTATCACGAACTCTGTTCAACTCCACTACCAGTACCTCCGTCTTGTCAGGGTTCAGTCGCAACCAGCTGGAGGCCATCCAGTCGTTAATCTCGGCCAGACAGATGTTAAGCACATCCACTGCATTGGATTTTCCTGGGGCAAAGGAAAAATATAGCTGAGTATCATCGGCATAACAATGAAAACTCAGACCATACTTCCTAATGATCCCTCCCAGGGGCAGCATGTACACTGCGAACAACATTAGGGCCAGTACCGATCCTTTAGGGACTCCACAAAAAAGGAGACTGGGTGTAGACGAAGACTTCCCCATCATAACCCGTTGCCTCCTGTTGGTAAGAAAGGACTCAAACCAGTTGATGACAGTACCGGTGTGTCCACATAGCTCCCTAAGGTGGACAAGCAACACACAATGGTCCACAGTGTCAAATGCTGAAGAGAGATCAAGGAGAGCAAGAATTGTCTTGTCCCCCTGATCTTTAGCCCTGAGGAGATCATTCTGCACCCAAACAAGTGCAGTTTCTGTGCTATGTCTGGCCCGAAATGCCGACTGGAAGGGTTCGTACAACTCGTGAGACACGAGATGCTCTTCCAACTGAAGCGCTACCACCTTCTCCACCACCTTCCCCAAAAATGGAAGGTTGGATATAGGACGGTAATTTGAAATGATCTCCGGGTCCAAAGATGGTTTCTTTAAGAGGGGTCTCACCAGAGCCTCCTTCAAGGCATCCAGAAAGACACCCTCAGAAAGGGAACACCGTACAATCAATGCAAACACCGGGCCAACAGAGTCAACGCATCTCATTAAAAAACACGTTGGCACCAGGTCCAGTTCACAAAAGGTATGCTTTATGTTGGCTGCTATCTCGATAACCTCACTAACCTCCACTGGTCTAAACTCTCCCCAACCAGGCAGAGTGCACTCAGAGCACATCAGGCGATCACTGTCAGCTATAACATTGCTGGCTGAAGAAGCCACCAGCCGGATCGAGGACACCCTGTCTGAAAAAAAAGAGCAAATTCCTCACAATCTATACTAGAAAAAACCCTCCCGGGCCATAGACAGACAGGATGGAGAAGCCTGTCCACAGTCCGGAAGAGTGAGGCCGGTCGGTTCTTCCCGGCAGCAATCTCCCTAGACAGGAACACTGTTTTCTTATGGTTGATTGCCTCCTGGTACGCACCATAGTGCACACACAGGACTAGTTTGTCCACTTCCAGACGGGATCTCCTCCAGCAGCGCTCTAATCTCCGACCCATCTTCTTCATGTCCCTGAGCTCCCTGTCAAACCACGGGGACCTCAGGTATGAAATTCTGGGTCGTACACGGACAGGTGCGAGGGAGTTGATGGTGTCAGATAGCACCCTATTATAGGTGTCAACCCCAACATCAACACCTCTGACGCATGCAACACCCACACTAGACAATTTGGCTGCCGCCAAAAAACCCTCAGGGGTCAACCCCCATAAAGGGCGACAGCTAATCAGCTCAACAGGGGAAGGGCTTATGGCAGGAGCCCCAAGCGTGAACTGCACCGTGCAGTGATCGGACCAAAAAACTCGATCAATCCTGAGATCGCTGATCTCAAGCCCCAGTGAGAACACCAGGTCCAACATGTGGCCATCCTGATGAGCTGATGCAGTAACAGCCTGCATCAATCCTAAGGAGGACATAATCTGAGAAAACTCATGGCCACATCTATGATTCCCGTCGTCGACCCAAACATTGAAATCCCCCAGAAAAACACATCTGGGGATCCCAATGTCCCATCGGTGACGAAATCTGCAATCTCCTGCAGGAAATTCCCAATTGGCCCAGAAGGGTGATAGATGAGGAAGATCCTGCAGCCCACATCAGGTCCTTCATGGATGGCCACACATTCAAAGGAACCTGGAGCTCTCACTGGGTGCACGGTGAAGGTCAGGCTGGATCTAAAACAGATAGCTACACCGCCACCCCTGCATTCCACTCTGGGGCAGTGCACCATGGTATACCCAGGAGGGACTGCAGCCTCAAAAATTGGGCCCCCATCATCTCCCACCCAGGTCTCCATGATACAAGCCAGATCGACCAAAGAAATCAAGGCAGCAATCATTGCCATCTTATTTCCGATCGATCTGGCATTGCAAAGCACTGCCATCAGGGGATTTGGGGGTGGTGCAGCCCCTCGGGTTACCTGACCACTCTATCTGGTGGACTCCCTTGGGGTGGGCACCAACCACATCTGGCCTCTCCCAGATGCCCGTCGTAACCCAGGGTGCCTTCTGGACCCAACAACTTCAATCCTACCACCACCATACATGGGTGTCCCACACGTCCACGACCAGCACAATCCCTTCCAATCCCTACTTCCCAGCAACGTCTAACAGTAGTGTCAGAGACTGGGGGGATAAAGGACATAAGTCGTGTAACAGTGAGCTCCCATAGATAATCCTAGCCCCCTTAAATCCTCCCATATAGCCCGTACACATCCCAAGCTGCTAATAATACTTAGTTATCTAACTTTAAACAAAAGACAGTTAGATAATATCTAAAATATAGTTGCCTGGCCTATTCAATTATCAAGATAATACTACTAACATTTAAAATAAAACAAACACTGCTTAACAATAATACCCTCTAACTAGCTAATTCTCTACCTCAATAATAATTTAGAACAATAGAAGATAAACTATTAAGTTGTAACACTGCTTAAGAGGTGCAAAAGAAAAAACATACCTTTTCCTTCTTTGTCTACTAATAAATTTCGGGGATACTGTCCCCGCCCCCAGAGCACATGGGTCCTAGCTCCCCCCCAAGATAATCCCTGGCAAAAGATGGAAAAAGCATGGACCCGCTGCACAGCCTCTCACGCCGTGCAGGTCCTGCAGTCCAGGGGACACCTCGGGCTTCAACGCCCAGCAGACAGGGGGCACTAATCTGTTCTTCTTCCAAATCCCAACCACCTACGAGCCAAGGCCACAGTTCTCAGAAATGTCCAGGAACACATCTAAATTAGCCGCCATGAGCAGCACAGCAAAATTTGAAGGGGATACTGTCCCCACCCCCAGAGCACACAGGTCCTAGCTCCCCCCAGATAACCCCTGGCAAAAGATGGAAAAAGCACGGACCTGCTGCACAGCCTCTCATGCCGTGCAGGTCCTGCAGTCCAGGGGACACCTCGGGCTTCAACACCCAGCAGACAGGGGAGCACGAATCTGTTCTTCCTTCCAAATCCCAACCGCCTACGAGCGGCGTCACAGTACACGGCAATGTCCAGAACACATTCAAATTAGCCATGGTTGCCAAGAGTACCTGAAGGGATACTGTCCCCACCCCCAGAGCACACGGGTCCTAGCTCCCCCCAAGATAACCCCATGGCAATGTCCAGAACACATTCAAATGTATTGATTCTCTATTTTTGAGGAGGAGGAGGAGGAGAGGGAGCAGGCCCAACATGGGCCGCAACGCGGGCCGCAGAGAAGGTATGCTGCAAACCCTGCCAGATGAGCACATCACTGGCCGGTACAGGATGAACAGGGGAATGCTGAGGCAGCTATGTGAACCCCTGCATGAGCAGCTGCACCCCAACACCAGACACAGCCATGCCATGACAGCAGAGGAGAAGGTGACAGCAGTGATGTGCTTTCTTGCCACAGGGATGTTCCAACGACCAACGGGTGACACCATTGGGGAATTGCAGTCTGCCACCTCATGCCTCCTGACCCAGTTCCTAGAGGCTTTTCTGCCACATGCTAGGGAGCTCATAGTATTCCCCAGCATGGCAGCAGAGCGCACAGAAACAATGCAGCAATTCCATCGAGTTGCGCACCTACCAGTGGTACTGGGTGCCATTGACTGCACCCATGTCCCCATCTGTGCACCACCTGGCAATGGCAGTGACATCTACATAAACAGGAAGGGGTACCACTCCATCAATTGCCAGGTGGTGTGCGATGCAACTGGGTGCATCAGCAATGTCTATGTGCAGTACCCCGGCAGTGCCCATGACACCTTAATCTGGCACCAGTCCCAGCTGTGCCAGGCATTTGAGGAGGGCAGGATACCCAGTGGGCACCTAGTCAGTGAGTAGCAGCTGACAAGGCACACACACCACAGCATGGATGGGGACAGGCATGGGGAGGCCAGGGAAGAGGTGTGGGAGGTCAACACAGGGGTGCATGACAGTAACGGGCAGGCAGCAGTACAACACTAACAGGTGCACATCTTTCAACAGAGGACAGCGCCTATCCCCTGCAACCCAGACTACTGACACCGGTGCCCCGGCCACCCATAGTGGCAGAAGAGCAGTATAACGAGGCACACACCAGCACCAGAAACATCATAGAGAGGGTATTTGGCATACTGAAGATGTGCTTCCGATGCCTAGACACATCAGGCGGTGTCCTACAGTATAGGCCTCAGAAGGTATGCCATATCTTCCTAGCATGTTGTATGTTGCAAAACATGGTGATGACCCATGGGATACAGGCACCTGGACCTGAGGAACAGGCCGACAGTGACCCAGAGCCAGCAGTCATGGGGATAATGGGAGCAACTCAAGAGGAGGGAGCCTCACATAGCCCGCAGGGTCATAGAGCACAGAGCTGACATCATCAGGACACTGTCACAGGCCAGAGGGTGAGTACAGACTGCACAGCAACATGAAACAGTACAATAGTGAATGGTTTAATGTGTACAGACAACCATAACAGTTACAACAGCAATCACAGTAGGAGCACAACAAAGTGGCACAGAACGCATGTGTGTATGCGGTGCAATGTGTGGAGTGTGCAGGTCACACGGGAGGTGGACACACAGCCATGGTACAGTGGAATGGACGATGTTCGATGTGTGGTGGTAGTGTGAGGAGGGCCACCAAGGCCGTGCAAGTGAGACGGTGCATGTGATGGAGTGCGGGGGTGTGCGTGTCTGCCTGTGGGCGTGTGTGTACAGGGGTGTGGGTGTGCCAATGTGTACATGGGGGTGACGACCATGCACAGGTGCAACTTGGCAGTGCCCATCACTGGCAACAACCACCACACACAGGGCGCACACCACAGGTGTGGGTCACAGAACCAAGGGTGCCCTGTGCTGAGGACACAGTGGGGGATGACCGTGGTGAGGCAAGCAGGACAGACCACCTGCACCCCCATAGACCAACGGAGCCTGACAGGGTGGACGGGTGGCTATGGTGGCACTGGGTGCCCATAGAGGTGCCCAATACATTGGTGCTGGGGCCAGTGCCAGCCCTGCAGCCACAGGTGGCTTGCCTGTGGGCCCCTGTGCCATGGTCACCCTGATCTCCTTGCACTTCCTGGTGGCCCCCATGCACCCCATGCAGCACAGTGGTGAGGTCGACCACTGTGGCCGTGAGCCCAGCAAAGCCATGGTCCAGTGCAGCAACCATGTGGCCCATACTGTCTTTGGCCCGCTGTTCTGCACGAGCAAAGCCCAGGGACAGGGACGCCCACATCAGTGATAGCTCATGCCTGAGCTCCCTCCACAGGCCATACAGGTCCATCCGAGCCTCCTGCTGGGATGACAGTGCAGCCTGGAGCAGTGGGAAGGACCCTGGGGCATCCTGCTGCAGGGGCACAGCCCCCTCTATGGTGGCTGGCACTGATGCCTGCAGCTCACCAGGGCTGGGACGCCGGTGCACGGGTGGCATGTCCTGCCACTGCAGGCCACTGGCAGTGTGCTGTGGTCCCAGAGGGCTCTGCCCCCAAACCATAGGGGACACCGCATGTCCAGCAGGGCACACACATTCCCCACATGGCCAACCACTGTTTGCATGGGTACGCCAAAGCCAGAAAGGCCAACCACCCCTTGGCACCTGTGCCGCAGCCTGTGCCCAGCCCCACCCCTGTACTCCCATCCACAGGTAGGAGGTAAGAACCCTCTGACACATCCATCTCTATGTCACTGGTCACTGTCAGCAGTATCACCTGCCCACCACCCAGATCCTCCACCTGGGCATCATCCAGGTTAGCACTGAAGTCCAGCTCCCTGCCAGCAGTGGGGACCCCTCCCCTGTTAGCTGTAACCCCTTCCCAAGGGAGTGCCACACATGGTGCAGCCCTGGGAGTCCTTGTCCGCCACCCAGACCAGATGTTGATGGCAGGTTCTCCTCCTCCTCCTCTTCCTCCGGTCCCGAGACAGCCATCCCGGCCTGGTCCTGGTTTGCTGCAGGCCTTGCACACACCACTGTGGAGAAAAACAGGACAGGGTCAGTCACCTGTACACCCACAGTGCACCCTACCACCACCACCACCACCTGAACATGCACACCCTAGGACACGTGCCACCTGCTGTAGACATGCACACCCCACATACCATCCCCACGACTATGGCCTGTGGCCACATGCACCCAACCACCCCACAGTGCACATGCATACCCATCCCTTGTATATAGTGTGCACAACAGTGCAGTCCCACTGTGCACCCCAGGCTAGTCACCAACACCAACACTCTGTACCTGTGCCATCACACCAAACAGGGTACACACATGCAGATACAGACCTGTCCTGGGCAGTGTGAGAGGCATCTCACACCCACCACCTGGTACACCAGCAATGGCCACCAGGCACAGTGTGGATGCCACCATGTTCAGGAGTGGGTTTTCCTCCTGTTGTTGTGTTGATTGTGGGCCACCACCGGTATGCATCCGATCACGTACCCGTTGTGCCTCCTCCTCCTTCACCTGGCACAGCAGGTCACTGCAGTGCTTGTGCACTGCTTCAGTATCTTGCCATGTCTGCTGACTGCGTTCACCCCTGCAGTCACCTCTTCCCATGCCTGGCGCACCACCGCATCTGGGGCCCTGTGCTGCCGCAGCACCTGCTCCCTCTCGTTCACACAATGCACCATGGTCTTCAGTTCCTCCTAGGAAAAGTGGTGGGCACAAATGCATTCAGGCCATGCCACACTACCTATGGGAGAGATGGAAAGGGACATGTGTCACCAGCTGTGGTGGGCCTGTGGTGCATTGCACATGCGCAACAGTGTGTGCATGCCACCACCTAGAGTGGCATAGGTCACATGGATGTGGCACTGGCCAGCATGTGTGTGTACAGCGCACACAGCCACAGTGTGCTGCAGCCATCCCTGTATGCACTGTGCCACTGCACGGCTGTTGGTGTCCAGACGGCACACACTGGATCCACAAGGGCACCGCCGACGCCCATGGCTGACATGTGTACTCCAGGATGGGGCCACCTCAATGGTCATCACCTGGCACTGTACCATGCCCTATAGGGGACGTGAGCACTGCACACAGGGTGTGAACACAGAGAATGGCATGCATACAATAGCAGGCTACCAGGCACAGGCCACACGGTGCTGTCAACAGCACACTGCCAGGACCCTGTGACCCCTGGGCTGTAGCTGTGTACTACCAAGCACTTGTGACCCTCCACATCCCACATCCAGGATGACAACCGAGGGGCCATGGACCCCATGGTAGTCAGCCACTGTCGTGGGGCACACCCGCACTCTGCGCTGGGGCCCCGCTGCCCCTGCCTGGCACCCACAGTGTGCAGGCAGTCCCACAAGGCACAGGCTGATGCAGGAGCATGGGTACAGCACACATGCCAGTCTGCTGGACTGCCAGTCATATGGCTATGTGCACAATTACGCAGCACTGTGCTTGCCTCTGGTCCTATGGTTAGCGGACCTATCCCCAGCCAGTACAGCTGTGGACTGCAGGTACGCAGTGCATACACCCTGACCCTGTGTTGCACCAGTTCCATTCCAACAGTTCTCCAGCAGCTATACAGACCTGCCTCTCACTGCTCTGCCTCCTGTTGCATGGCTCCTTCAGTAGTGTATGTTCAACTGCAGTATCTGCTGTATGCTGCATTCCCACAACACAACACCGGTGGAGCACTGCTTGCCCTTTTATAGCCCAGCCAGGCAATCCAGCCTGCTATGCATGCATATCATTGGTTAAAGATATGCTAATCACTGTGTTTGCACCATGCATGCACAAGTACCCTCATTTGCATATGCCGGTTGAATATAGGCCTGATTAGCATCAGGCTAACAGCTTAGTGCCGTGCAAACAACAGTGCCGGGCTATGGGGTGGACAGCGCATGCTGGCCCAGTAGCGCAGTGCTATGTGGCATAGCGCGACCACCACGCATGTCCGTGAGGCCCCAGGGCTGCACTAGCAGCCAGGTATAGCATGGCATAGCGCCGTGCTAGACCACACAACGTGGTGCTACATGCATTCATGGTGTTGTGGCTCCAGGGTCATGACGGGGTCACGCTTGCACAGTGGGCCTGCTTCTGAGTAGCGCCATGCAACATCATGTGATAGCGCGGTGCTACTGCACTGATTGCTGGAGGGTCCTAGGTGTGGGAAAAGCTGTGTAGTGCAACAGGTGGCAGGGTATCTGTGCTGTGTGAGCAATGCCAGAAAGTGGAAGACAGCAAGCTGTGGTGCACAGGGACAGGCGCTGGGGAGAGGTGGAGACCGCCAACCTTGTGCAGCTTGTATAGCAGCCACACAGATGGCTGTTTGGAGAGGTCAGAGATGGTGACCTCCCATGGCGGCAGGTGTGGGCATCCATCACCAGGCAGCTCACAGAGCGGACGGGCATCCAGAGGGATGCTGAGAAATGTCGACACAGGTACATGGACCTGCACCGCCACCAGAGGGGCCAGCTGGAGGTTTTCAGATGCATGGTGCGTGAGGGCACTGTACCAGTGCCAGATGAGTGCTTGAGCAAGGTGTACACATCCACAGCATGTGTCGTGGTCTGCCTGCATGTGCCTGCATGTGCGTGTGTGTGTGCACACTGGTGTAGGTGTGCAGGGTGGTGGGTCACATGTGGTGCAGGTTGTGGGGCATGTTGAGGGGCACAATGGTCCATGAGGACATGGCCGCCACATGTGCCAGGTGGCTGTCACAGCTATGGCATTGTGTGCATGGGCATTGTCGGCAGTGGGGCATGCTACAGGCCCATTCTGCAGCCTTCACCAGTGTTGTGCGGGGGTGTTGATGCATTGACTGCAGACCACCTACACAGGTGTGCGTGTCTCCAGTTGCTGTGCCCATGCACCCTGCATGGTTGCAACACTGGGCCCACATGCCAACATGCCCTGTGTGCCTGGTGCATGGTCAATGGTCATAGGGTCCGCTGTGTGGGTGTCCCCTACATGCTATCAGTGTCCCTGGGCTGCTCTGCATGTACGGTGTCTTATTGGTGGGTGTGTATCTTGCTGTTGTGATCACAGTTCTTGCTGTGCATTGCAGTAATGCTACTTTTTCCCCTGTCCACTGTAGAGCGGACCATGCAGCCTAGTGCAGGGAGAGAGGGCCCAGAGCAGTCCCAGGTGCCAACCAGAAACAGCCCCAGGGTGCCGGCCATGCCACAGCAGGCCTAGAAGAGTAGTCCCAAGGGTGGAGGCCTATTGCCTGAGTACATCTCAGTCTTCATTTGTGCTGTGCCTCTGTAATGTGTTGTTCCTTCACTGGGCTGTCATTGACTGTACTGGGGGGTTGGTCACCATGGTTATCATGCTATTGCTGCTGCTGCTTTCTGCTGTGTTGCACAGCACTGTTATTTGGTGCTGGCAGTATCTGGATGCCATGACCTGTGATGGGGGGGCGGTATGTGCCAGTGTCGGCATGCATAGCTGGCATTGCCGTGCTGTCCACATTCACCGCTGGCCATGTTAGGCTGGTCACCTGCTGTGTGGTTGTTCTGGCTGCAGGACACCACACACATTGCTGTACATGGGCCATGTGTGGCAGTGTCTGTTGGTCCTCCTCTACTGGTGTGTCTGCCCTGTGGGCTTGCAGCTCCTGTAGGTTGGTTCTGCCCTGGCTTGGGTTGGCCATTGGACGCCCACCATTCCTGCAGTGCGCTGCCCCTCCACCACTGTTGTTTGCTGTTGCACACTGCTGTCTCATACATTGCTTTCTGACTGTGGGCAGCATGTCCTGATGTTAGGTCTCCCATGTGAGTGTTGTTGTGTGGCCCATACCCACCACCATTCGGGGGTCTGCCTGTGTGTCTGCACTCGCTCACTGTTTGCAGTGTTGGGGTGGGTGGTGCTGTCCTTGCCTTGGTGTTGTCAGGGCCTGCGTCTCCATGTGTGTAGGTCTTTGTGTTGTTGCCTGTGTCTTCCAAGTCTTCCCTGTGGGTGATGGTCAGTTGTGCCTACCATTGTGTTCCTTGGCACCACATGGGCATGGCTGTCGGGACATGCTGTCCATCCCTGTCTGGCCACCTGTGGCTGCAGTTTGCCTCCTGGCTAGTTTACCATACTCACATGCTCCTTCTTCCTCTTGTAGGTCCACTCTGATCCTCATTGTGGGCTACACAGCCAGAGGAGTCCAAGGACAACGAGGACCTCCTGCAGAGAATCGTGCATCAGCAATGCACACTTATAGAGCAGCAGGCAGTGCTCATCACTGAGACCCGGAGGGTGGCCACTGTTCTTGAGGCATGTCTGCCAGAACCTGTGAGCTCACAGCCATAACCTGTGGCAGCACATCTTTGTTTACCCTGTGCCCCCCACACCTGGACTTTGCTTTCTGTTGCCACCCTTATCCCTCATTGTTTGTGTTCATATCCCCATCCCCGCCTGTGACTTTGCTTGGGCGATTTCCTCCACCGCTGTACATATGTTTATCTTTGTATTTACCTTTGTTGCTGTTGTTCACTTGTTCATTGTAGTTTAGTCACCGTTCTAGTTTAGTGTGTAGCTGTAGTGGTAGCATAGTTTGTTGTAGGTTCTGTAGAGGTAGTTGTAGTGTTAGTCATAGTAGTAGTTATAGTTGTAGTCATAGTTGTAGGTCCTGTGCATGTGTATATAGTGTTCTGTGTAGATTTCCTTTTGCATTTTTAGTCATTTTACATTACATTGCTGTTTGGTTTGATTGTGTTGTTCACCTGTTGCATACCTGTTTCTGTTCCCTGCGTCATTTGTAGTATATATACTTATTTCATACTTGCACTGTGTTCTGTCTTTATTGTGTGCCTGCCATTTACTGCAGGGTTGTTCTGTACTTTGGTTCTGCTCATGGGTCCTGCCACACTCTGGCCTGTCCCCTGGCTGTGTGTGTGTATATCGGTGTCTGGGTTCTGCACCGCTGTCTGCTCTTGGGGTCCCTTTCCAGCCTGTGCTTCTTTGCCTGTGGTCCAGTGACTGGCAGTTCCATCTGCACTGTGTGCCTGTTGGTGTTTGCACTGTCTGCCTTGGGTGCTATATTCAGTGCTGTCTTATTTGCCATATTCAGTGCTGTGTTATTCCTGGGTTGTTTTTGCCCTACACTCCTGGACCTGTTTGCCTGGCTTCCTTTGCTTGCTATAATCAGCTGGTTTTGCCCCGGGCTATTCCTTTTGAGTATGGCTTGCATTTTGCTCTGGGCTAAGTTTGCATGCCGGGCAGTGCAAATCTTGGCCAGGGGCCAAACTTTGAATATCTGTCCCTGAGTGTCTTATTGGCAGCTACCAGGCAAACACACAGTAGCTTCCTGGAATTAGGACCACAAAAAGCTAGGCACAAGGTGGTTTTATCTGCAAGATGGAAATTATTTTCCCCAATTAGACTGCAGGGCTGCAGTAATTTGGGTCCAAAAGTGACAAAGTAATGGGCATTGCCACAATTAGGGAAAAAAAATTTATTGTGTGGCTTGGAGGGTAACACAGCTCTCCAGTAGATTACACATTTACCTGAGTTGTATTTATCCACAGTTTGGAGGGTATAAAAAAAGACATTGACTTCCAGAAGAACTCTCTCCATATGTGAGAAGAAGTTATGCTATGTATGTTTGTCAGGTATTTGTCTGATTGGTGAGTTTCAGTCTGGGTTTTTAAATCACTCTCCCATTTCTGGTAAATTATTTTTTCTGTATTCTGGTATGTAGGTTGTAGCAAATCTTTACACAGTTGTGAGATAGGGCATATAGTTTGTTCTCCATTTAGTACTCTAATAATAAGTTGGTGGAACAGAGGAAAATCCATTTTTTTGTGCATTTGTGGGAGGATGGGTTATTTGAAAGTTAATAATTTCAAGGCAGTGATAATGGTTCATTTCTCTGAATTCAATAATATAATATATTTTCACTTTGAGAACTTGTCGGGCATAATTAGATCAATATGCTCCCTCCTGTGATACGCATGGTCTAAATGCAGTGGAATAAAAGTGGAGTTATTTGAGAATGGAGTTACCAGGAACCTTGTGTCCTGTAAAGTTTTCTGTGTGTAAGCTTTATATCACTGCACAAGGGTTTCTCTGGTATGAATTTGCTGTTAAACTGTAAGGTGGAACATGCTGTTGCACTAAATAGTAATTTTATAGTGTTGAGAACAGCTTCTTCAACTAACTCTAATGATTTCCTGTTAAGTTATATTCTTGTGTGAGCCAATAAATAGTAGTCAGGAGTTGAGTTGTACTGTGGTAACATCAAATTAGGAAGTGCTGAGCCTGCTTGGGATTGGTAAAGTGCAGACTAGACAATTAAATTAGTAAAAGGAAACCATTCCAGATATATTTTAAAAACAGTACATCTTATTTATGAAAAACAAAATAGGGGCATTTAGAATGGCTGGGAATGTTCGGGCAAGGTGGACCAGAATGGGAAGAAGAATCGTGCTAACTCTTATCAATTCTCTGTAATAAGGAGAGTGGTATAGTATGACAGTTAGCAAAGTCTTGGTGTGAAAAGCTGAGCATCCTGATTGTGTTCAGCTTCATTCTTCACTCCAGTTTTCAAAGAGCTCTCTGACCTTCATTACAGATATTCAGCATCGAGACAAAAGTTAACTTGTACATGCAATAATTTCTTCTGTAAATAAAAACTACTTTTTTGAATGCTGCATGTGCATAAAAGCTTATGTATTGAAACTACAATTCATTGAAGCTGGATTCAAATGCATCTATAACACAGAACTGTTCTTTTGTTTGTAAATACATTTTATATGTATACTATTGTAAAAAGACTGTTCTCATTAAAACTGAGGAGTGGTTTATTCTGTAAGTGGTGATAAAAGAATCCAGTAATTTGTTAATGCATTTCAATCTTTCCGCTAGCATTGTACTACATCAGCAAACCTGTCCCTCCACAAAAACAACATTGAATCAATTATGGCAACTCCTGACTCCCATAGATGTATCAACATCAGTGCTGGTCTCTCATTTAAAAATATTTTCTACATATTTCATACTCAGCCATGATGTTACCTTTTACATAAAAATAGGAAGTTTTCTTTGGAAACAAATTCACCAAGTTCTTTCCAGTAAATGAGTTCCACTGCTGAATATAGAAACTCCTGGCTGTTCTGCAAACATATATGTAGAACTTTAAAATCTGGTGCAAAATAGAAACATAGAAACATTGAAGCTGTCAGCAGAAAAGGACCTCTCTCTTGGCCCAAATATACCTCGCAGCTAAGTGGAGCCAGTCCTCTGACCAACCAATTGTTGATAACCCACATTTCAAAATTGGAGGTGTACCAATACCTCATGTCTTTTGGCCCTGGTTGAGTCAATGTAAAGTCTCAGAGATATGGAGGGGTGGAAAAGTGATTTCCCTGACTCAATTATGAGACTCTGCTGGTGCTGTAAGCAATGAACCCTTTAAACACCTCCAAGTCAGCAAGGCCCTATCCTCATTTTCCCGGCTTTCCCCATTAATAGATATAGGGGAAAGAGATCCTATTGCACTCCTGCAGGTTGCTTCCCAACCACATAAAGTGTCAAATTTGTATAAAATCCTTCAGGATTGGGACCATAGATTACCCTCAGGAGTTTGCTTTTATTGGGTAAGGGAATTAGGCCTCCCTGAAGATGTTAATGTGTGGAAGAAACTTTGGGTATCATTGTATAAGTTTGTCAAATAAGATAGACTCAGATTAGTTCATTACAATATTATGTATAATATGTATTTGACACCAGCCAAACTCTTTAGATATGGATCCTTGCATACACCAACATGCAACAGATGCAAGGAGGATATAGGGTCACTCTATCACATGTTGTGGCTGTGCCCACATATAAAGACATTTTGGCAATCCATCAATAATTCTTTGGACCCTATCCTTGGCTTGAGGGAATTATTTACACCCGAAGTTTGTCTAATAAATTATTTCCCAGTTGATACTCCAAAAAGTAGGAAAGCGCATATGACTCTTGTCACAGCAACTGCTAAATTAACAATAATGAGGCACTGGACAGATGAAAACCCACCTTTAATTTTGGAATGGTTTAGGGAATGTGTTTTGGCTTTACAGTTGGAAAGACATATTGCACTTGTACCAAATAGAGGCAAAACTTTTACTTCACTATGGGGAAGCTTAGAGGCCATCCTGATGATATGGAAATCCTAATGAAAAGGGGCCTCAGTATATCTGCAGTTCAAATGGTAGCAATGGTGTGTAGTCTGGGGGGTGGGGTGGTGGTAGATGGGTTTTTTCTTTTTCCTTTTCTTTAGTGTAAAAAGCATGCACCTGATGTTCTCAGCTGTACGAGATTACCTGATGTTGTTTACCGGGTGCTAATATATTAATAAAGCTTTTAAATAAAAAAAAAAGAAAAGGACCTCTTGGCCCACCTAGTCTGCCTTAAAGACCCTACCTAATGTGCTACCATAGACCCTACTCGATCTCTGGTCTTACCCCCCCATCCCTGTTACTAAGATCTGCCTGTGTCTATCCCATACATGTTTGAATCCTGCTACCATTTCAGTACCCACCACCTCTGCTGGGAGGCTGTTCCAGACATCCACCTCCCTTTGCATGAAGAAGTAGTTTTTCATATCCCCTCTAAGTCTCCTCCCTTACAGCTTCATATGATGCCCCCTTGTCCTTGAACATCTCTTTCTATGCAAAATGCCACCCTCCTGTACTTTATTAATACCTTTGAGGTATCTGAACATTTCTATCATGTCGTGGTGGACACAGTGGAGGGGAGACAGGATTTAAGGGAGGATCTGGCTAGGCTGGAAAAATGGTTGATAATGTGGCAGTTGGGATTCAGCACTAAGAAATGCAAGGACATGCTCCTGGGAGCCAGGAACCCAGGGGCCAGCTACTGGCTGGGAGGAGTACAGGTGACCATCTCAGAGGAGGAATAGAACCTGCGAGTGTTGGTCAGGGGTGGCATGAAACACTCTGCACAGTGCCATAAGGCAGCAGCCAAAGCAAATAAAATGATGGGCTGCATCACCAGAGGAATCACCCCTAGGAGGGAAGAAGTTATACTGCCACTGTACAGGTCACTGGTGAAACCACACCTGGAATACTGTGTTCACATCTGGTGCTCTTATCTGAAGAAGGCTATCAAACTACTAGATGGGGTCCAGCAAAGGGCAGCCAAAATGATCCAGGGCATGGGGGACAGAACTTATTAGGAGAGGCTGGGGGAGCTCAACATGTACTTCCTGAAAGACAGATGAAAAAGAGGGGACATGATAGAAACCTTCAAGTACCTTAAAGGGATAAACAGGGCTGGATTGGAGGGTATCTTCAGTTTAAGAAAGGTGGGAACAACAAGGGGGCATAGCCTGAAACTGGTTGGGGTAGATTTAAGAAGAAACTGAGGAAGCACTTTTTCACTAAAATAGTGGTGATGGGGTGGAACGAGTTGCCGGTGGAGGTAGTTGTGGCAAATATGGTGACCAGTTTCAAGGGGGGAACAGGGTGAAAAAGAAAATCAGAATGGGAGGAATCAGTACTGGGATGTGGAAGGGGAGAGTAATGGTGTGGAGGAGGAGGATGACTCCAAGAGGAGTGGGGGGGGGGCAGCTCCAGGGAACTAAACTGAGCTGCACACTCGAGCAGACTTGATAGACCATTATGGCTTATTTCAACTGACAATTTCGTATGTTTGTAAGTCTCCCCTTTCCCTCCTTTCTTCTTGAGAGTACATATTTAATTATTTGAGTCTTTACTCATAGGAATTTTGATGCAGGCCATGCACGATTTTCCTAACAGAAATAATTATATGAAATGTTTTCATGCTGCACACATAAAACTACCCATGTGATATGCGAGCTGCAAGCATGATTTAAATGTGGCATGCATGCAGCAAGCAAGTGTGGAAAGCATGATTTTTATGTTAAATTGGAACAGACTGCATGCATGTGGTATGCATGCAAAAAGCAAGTGGTCACTGATAACTGCACACATAAAAGTTAAGCGACTTGCTCAGGAACACACCATATAAAAGCGGGGTTGATGAGATTCAAACCCATGTCATCAAGTCTCTAAGCCTTCTGGTTTGCAGTTCATTGCCATTAACCATTAAGCTATACTGCCTGCACACATATGGCTCACTTGTACTTCAATACAAATCTGCATACATCTTCATGAATGCAACATGCTTATAGCCACTGTTATACTTTTCAGTTTTTTTGTCCCCCCTCATCTCAGCTGCACAGCTGAACTATAGCACAAATACCAATGGAAACACATGTGGTTCTTCCCAACCCCAATACACACACACTTACCCACAAAACTGTTCTGTCTAGCATGTACTCCTACTATTTTCTCTCCATAGTTTTGAATACTTCCATGCAAACAGACTTTAAGAGGTAAACACAAAAGTAGCAATAACTTGACACCCACCCACATGGCCAGTCCCCCCCCATGCACATACACTGTGGCAGGTGCGGCCATGCTGCTACGGACAACTCACAAAGTAGAGATATAAGTTGAGAGTCTGTTACCTGAGTACTAGGGAGCCAGAGGCAAGAGTTTTTAAGAGATGATGTTCATGGGTCAGAGTGCTGGGGTGTACCCCCTTGAAAGGAATGGAGTTATTTTTTATTACTATTTTATACATTATGATGGCAAGTTGGAGAATAATGAAGGCCACTTTCTACTAACAATGCCCTTGTTAGTCGAGTGGAGACCTTCATTAATCTCCAACTCTCCATTAATAATGTATAAAATAGTAATGAAAAATACCCCCATTCATTTCCATGGTGCATGTCCCCAAAGTCTCCCTTGCCCCATGTCATAATGTACATGAGCATGGGATGTAGAAGTCAGCTTCACAGGAGGGGGGCATAAGCCTGACTATAGTGGGGCTCCAATAGTCTGTGCATACCATACTGCTCAACTGTCCCTGAATGCAAGGGACAGTCTTCATTTTACCCCTTAAAACTGGTCTGCTCCTCATCCATCCCTCATGGAAAATGTGCTGCTCATACAGAGGATGTCCTTTAAATTTAGACTTTATGGTAGGGCACCTTTTCAGATTTCAACAGTAGGATCCATCAACCAGTGGAGGCCAGGTGCTGGTTAGCCTCTAGGTGGCAAGCTCTAGAATGTCTGGAACATCTCTAAAAGGTAAAACTTATTTGTTGTGACTGAAAACTAATATGCAAATCAGGAAAAATTCAAATATACAGTGGTGATTGTACAAAAGTATACCAATAGCTTGGTATAATGCTACCGCACAAATGCGGTACCCATTGAATAACATGTATACCACTACCGTGCAATGACGAGCGGTGTATGGTAATGGTATACAGTACTTTTTGAGCAATCACCACTGTATGAGATTCATCTGTCTATACCCCCAGAGCAGTGCATCAGGTTTGGGTTTAAACCCATCCAGTTAGTAACCAGTTTTTTTCCTGGCTGAAGTTCTGACCCCAGCCCCCCCCCCAAAAAAAAGCTTTTCCTGATTTCTCTCCCCAACTCCATTCCATTCAATATCCATCCCATATGGGTTGAGAAGCCATCCAAAGGTGCAGAAACATGAAAAACACATCAATATTTCAGTCCTTCCTCTTTCCCCAATCCTCCTCTAAAAAAATTATTTACTTTTACTTACCAGGCCATCTGGCCAGAAAACTGTTGCCTGGGCCTGTGTGTCACCAGCCCAGTTTTTAGTCCACTCTTCCTCCATCCTTCTGCCACAAGCTGGATGCTAGAACCAACCATCCCAGGTCCACAACATGGTCTGCAACCAAGTCACTTCGCCAAACAAACCCACCCAACCTGTGTTGCTTGCTTCTTGCTTGGCTGCTGCCACTCTGCAGTGAACAAGGCCTATGAAGGCTGCCCACACCACTGTCAGTGCTGCTGCTAGGCCTAGCTAGCTGCCATGAGGGGCCTGTGCTGTTTTGTTTATGAGATGAGCCTAATGGAGTAAGTAGGTAGCCTAGACTCGAGTTAGCTTCTAGCTCACCCTCTGCCCCTTCAACCACAGGGGAGACAGAGATTCACTAAGTAGACCAACAAAAATATGCCACCACAACACTGCTACTGAGAGTTCAGTGTTCACTGACCCCTGCAAGCTGGAATGTGCAGCCTGTCTATTCTGTGGTGGGAAAGACAGTGTCACACTCATTTGACTCATATGCTCTTGCTTGGCTGGAGCTCCTCCACATCACGTGTGATGGTGCTACCACTAATAGGTGAAGAGAGTAGACAACACAATACAGACACAGTCGAGTCAGGAGTACACCTGCAGAGTGAGTACACACAGGCCAGGGGGCATTTACTGTGTAAAAGATTAAATCCAAATTTAGTGCCATTATTGGCACACTATAAGAACAACCTAGGCACGAATGTGGGGGAGGGGGCAACTGCCACCTCTGCCCTACTAAATGGCACTCCTGCTTTATGATAGAAATTCATTCTCAGGTGCTAATATCAGTAAAGTAAATACAGTGGTTTCCACTGTGTTCTGAGCTACTGTAACTCCATATTTCAGGATGTGTCCTGATCATCATGAGGGTCAGTGTCCCTCATTGTTCCTCATTTTGAGTGTCACTGTACCTCATTTCAGTGACAAAATATGAGGTATGGTACATGCTTCCAACATCCTACTGAGCACAAAGAGTGCAGAGCATGGCCATAATGTATATGCTCCATGCAGAATGACAAAGGGAAAGTAAGTGAGCCAAAACAGTGATGGAGAAACACATTGTAGCACTAAATATGCATAAGGGGATTTGCATGGCCCACAACAAAAAAGTCAGGCTTCACAACACAGAGGATCCTCTTCGCACATCTGAAATGAGGGATGTTGGCTGACTATATCCTAGGCATTTAATGCAGTAAGCAAAAATACTTTACAAATGAATGCCAATTTAATAACAAAAATCATAAGCCACTAAACAACTTGAAAAAGGATCAGAATTAAGGAGTTTACCTAATTTTAATGGGAAATCAATGAAAAATGTATTTTAATTACTCTAATTGCTAACAGTTGTATGAGACATAGAAACTGATGTGTTTTTCAGATGAGATTTGCACCAGCTTAGTTGCTGCACGCATGGCAAGTATGCAACATGTGAATCTGATGTGATTTTTAAATGAGGTTCACACCAGCTTAATTGCCGCACTCATGTCAAGAGTGCAACATGCAAACCTGACGTGACTTTTAGAAGATGTTCATACCAGCTTACCTGCTGCACACATGTCAAGCTTACAGCATGTGAATCTGACTTGCTTTTTAGACCTGGTTTGCTTAGGTTCACTTTGTGTATGCGAACCACATGCAAGCTTTGCACAGTTAAGCATGTGGCATGCATTCTGCATGTACACAACACACTTATATTTCTGTAAGGGTTTGGTTGCTTTTCTCAGTACAGCCTTCACTCTATGTCTTTCTGCAGATGGTCCCTCCAGTACTGCATACAGCATTCCAGGTGGGGCCTTACCATCAATCCATACAGGGGTAACACTACCTCCCTGTTTCTGCTGATGATACCCCTCCCTATGCACCACAGCATTCTACTAGAATTTCCCACTGCCTTATCACACTGCTTTGCTACCTTCAGGTCATCAAAAATGATGACCCCAGGTCCCTTTCCTATTTTGTGGTTGTTATCACCCCCCCCCCCAATCAATATGTTACCCTTGGGTTTCTGTGCCCCATCTGCATCATTTTGCACTTTTTGGTGTTGAAGTCTAGTTGCAGTCATCTGTGTGAAACGGTGTCAAAGGCCTTGCTGAAATCCAGGTAGGCCACATCTACAGCTCCTCCTTACTCCACCTCCCTGGTCACCCAGTCAAAGATCTTGATAAGGTTTGTTTGGCAAGATCTCCCCTCTGTGAACCCATACTGCCTCAGATCCTGCAATCCACTGGTAATAAGGTATTCCCCAATTCTTTCTTTTAGTAGTGTTTCTATAACTTTTCCCACCACTGACGTCAGGTTTACAGGTCTGTAGTTCCCTGCCTCCTCCCTATTTCCACTTTTGTGAAGTGGGACCACATCTGCCCTCCTCCAGTCCCCCAGAACTTCTCTCATATCTACTGACAGACTGAACAGGGCCATCTGAGGTGCAGTCAGCTCCTCCTTTTTTTTTCCATGTTATTTTTTGTTAACCATGTAGGGACACTGGACCATTGGTCCCTTTTCATGTCCGACCTGGACTGTGTAAAACATTCAGAAACACAACATTTGACAAAAACACATAATTACAAATAACAATTACAAACTGAAAAGGACAATAAATATTGCTTTAACTTAAATTTGAAGCTAGGTACAGAAGAAGCAAGTCTAATGTGAGCTGGAAGGGCAGTCCAAAAGATCAGGGCAGCCACAGAAAATGCCCGGAACCCAATCTTTAATCTATGGCAGGGAACATTAAATAAAGGACCACTTGCATATCTCAAACAAGGCAGCATATCTCTACAAGCGACTAACACAGACAACGGAAAGGACATTCCAAAATGAAAACTTTTAAACATTGCACATCTCATAAAATAGGAGATCCTAAGATCAGGGAAAAACCAACCGAATTTGGAATATAAATGGCAATGATGTGTCCGACTTGGAGCAGCCAATATAAACCTACAAATGTTATTACAGGTACCGTAACAGTCAAAACAAGCTTTTCCTTCTGCCCTATATTAAAATAAAGACTTGACATGTAATCAAAGTGGGGAAGGAGTGACGCAACAGCAATAGTTCTCCTGGTGTCTAATGAGAAATAGGAGATAAATGTATACAGTAACCCAATTTCTTATTGATTGTTTTAGCAACTAATTGAACCTGAAGAGAGAATGATAAACAGGAATAAAGAACCACACCTAAGAATCTAAATTGGGACACCTGCTCAAGCGGAAGGCCTTGGTGATCTAAGATAACACATCTCTGATTGTCCTCAAGCATTGAAGGCATGCCAAACAACATTACCTTGGTTTTTCCTGAATTTAGAAGCATTGCATTACTAATTAACCAGGAACAAACAGCCCCAAAGTCATCATTCAGAACAAATGATAACTCTGTCACAAATCTCGATTGAGTAAAAGTAATTAAATAGTCTGCATACAAATAGGTGCTACAATGTTTACTAACCTGGGGAAAGTGATTAACAAAAATAGAAAACAGTAGTGGGCCCAAGATGGACCCCTGTGGGACACCACAATGAACTGAAGACACATCCGAGGCTATAGATCCTACCTGGACATACTGACTTCTATCTTGCAAATAATTTCAAACTCAGGACACAACAGCTTCAGAAAAGCCAATTTCCAATAGTTTAAGACAAGCAAGATCATGATCAATTAAATCAAAAGCCTTGGTCAGGTCCATGAAGACCGCCCCCATCATATTAACCTTATCAAAACCATGGAGGGTGGTGTCCGTGAACCTGACCAAGGCAGTCCCTGTCCCATGGTACTTACAAAAAACATGTTGCTGAACAGTCAACAGTTCATGAGAACCTAAGTACTAATTTATTTGCATTGCCACAAGCTTTTCTAGTGTTTTACCTAAGAGATTCAAAACTGAAATAGGCCTATAATCATCCAAAGAAATCGGGTTAGTTTTCTTTGGGATAGGGACCACCCTAGACTTCTTTCATTAACAGGGAAAACACAAGTAACCAAAGACAGGTTAAATAAATAACAAAGGGGATCAATAAAGAAGGGGATTGCCAATTTCAAAAAACTGTGGTCCAACCCTCCCCCACAGTCACTTGCTCTATCAGGAATGGCCTGCAAAAGTTTCACAACCTCAACTTGTGCTATTTCACTAAACATAAACCTGGGTCAATTAAAAGAAAAGTCGGGTGACTCAGAATTTGGAGCCTTGGAGAATGGAAAGATATTTCTATAACTAGTCAAATCATAAAATTTATTATTTAATAATTTAACAATTTCAGGTAAGTCAATAACATTGACATTATCCACAATTACCTTCTGGATATCTAGTTTAGGTTTGGGGGACAGTAAAAAATGAACATTATTCCAAAATTGTTTAGGATTGGCCCAACTAGATTCAAGATGGTCCCGATAGTAATCTTTTTTGCTTTCCTTACCTCCAGTGACACCAAATTCCTGAATCTGCAAAAAGGTTAATTGCAGAAATACTAGGAAGCCTTTTATATTTGGACCAGGCTACATTTCAATCCCTTATCAAGTTTTTAATATCAGGGGGAAAACCACCCAGTGGGAGACCCACAACATTGAAAAGAGTGAAGAGAGAAAAGAATATTCTGAATCGGGAGCAACTGGCTGTAAAAATAGTCTAACGGCATATCAACATCAGGAATACACTCCAAAAAGACCAATCAATAGTTTCTAAATAGGAATGTAATAAAACAATGTTAGGTTTCTTAAAGGATCTAGCTTGAACCAGACATGGTGGAAGTTTCCGATGGTGAAAATCCATTACACAGTAAGTTGCTATATGATCACTTACTGAATCAGCCAGTACTCCTGAGTCAGCAATCCTATATTCCCTATTCATAATAACCTAGTCAAGTAAGGAATGATTCAATGTTAATGGATTTAGCCAAGTATGCTCATCAATACACTGAACCAACCCAAAAGAATGAAGTAAAGGTTCTAACCCTAATACTACATTAGCATTCAACCAGTTCAAATTTATATCTTCCACAATAGCAACATCACCAAGTTTAAAGTAGGGAGCACAATTTTCCAAACAATGTTTCAACCCATCCTGATCACACAGAGGTGGGTTGTACAGTATATACAGCCCACAATAGCATTCTTTTTACCCCCTAAAGTAAACTGTGATAACAATCAATCAGACTCACAGGCTTCAGCACTACTAGATTTCAATATTTGGACCTGCAGATGGTCTTTAAAATATATCAAAACACCAACTCCCTTTCTGTTACTCTTACAATCAGCTCTCATCAGATTATATCCATTAATCCTACACACATCATTTGGAACCCCTGATTTAAGCCAAGTTTCAGAAAGGGCCACTACATCTAGTAAATAATTTCCAATTATCTGTTCAACTTCTGCCAACTTTGGGATCAAACTACGAACATTTAAATGAGCAATCTTGAAATCATGACAGTTTGCTAAAGCAGGAGAAAATTTACAACCAGGAGAATTAGAAATAGAACCAGGGACAATAGACCCTGGGTTCAACTCAATATCGCCAGCTTTCAATAATAACCAGACACTGTAGATAACATAACCATGTCTACGCAATAGTGACCTTCCATAGAACAGTGAACCATGAATTCCCAACACCGGTAGTTCTAACTTCAAAACCGTATTTTAACAAAAGCTGGGATGGTGCAATCCTTACTTGATCAACGACCATAGAGTTTGAGAATAGGAACCCATCAGAACTTTCTTTTAAGCCATGCTCTGGGCCTTGAAGAATAACCCCAAAAAACAAGCTATTAAGACATAATAAACCTCCCATGACAATACAAACACAAAGTCTGCGAGTATCTTGTTCCCACATCCTAAGGATGAAACTACCAACTCACTATATATTTACAAATCACAACAAATACTCCCACTCCTGTCTCCCCTAAACTCCCTCAGACTCCTTTCACCTAACCATTCAACACCACACAGCCGCTACTAGCATTACCACCTCACTAGTGGTGTACATATTTAAATCCCTTAGCCCCTCTAGAAGGCAGCCACCACCAATTGGGGAAAACATGCAATCAGTAGCAGCAACATAGGAAAACTAGAAATTCAAAAATTGCAAAAGCAAATCAGACACTACCAATAGATAACAACAACAGTTCAAACACTTTAACAAAAGCAACACTCAGTAGCAGCAGTTCATACACTTCAATAGAATACAATATTTAAAACAAGCAGCAGCAGCAAAAATAAATACTTAAAACAAAAATAATTTTAGTCACACAGTCAACAAAATAAAAGCTATTAGAATATTAAAAACTATCAGCAACAATGGCAGCAAACAATATACTATGGAAAAGTGTTAATTCAGACCATACAACTCTAGTTAAAAAGAGTTAGTTCAGACCATACAACTCTAGCTCCACAATGAGTAATAAGAGTATAAAATTCAATCAACAAGATCTTCTGTTGTTCAGCAGAGCCTCACCTAACCACGGATTAATTACAATTCACTTAAACAGGGGGCACTTGGTTCTTACAACTTGCTCCAGTATCAACCCCTTTATACAAACACTACTAGCACACTCACCTCAAACAAATTTATAAACTTTTTCTATGGAGTGGCACTCGCACCACTAACGCTCATGCCCAGTGCTCACGTTGTAATGTGGCTCAGGGATTTAAAGAGCCAAAATCCCTCCCCCAGTGACAGTCCCGCACAGTAATTGGCTCACCGCCGAGCCCTCGAGCCCACGGCAGAACTAACAGTCACTACCCCAAACTGTTTCAGACAGCAGCACACGATTCCCACTTTAGCAAGATTAATGTCCAAAACAATGGAGCAGCAGACAAAGTTTGATGCAGATGGGAACTCAGGATCGCTCACGGAGCTATACAGACAGATAACACAGAGTCAATTAGTACACCCTTCGACAAGATTTACTGGAGGAATTCCATTGCAGTCACAGAAGCACATTAGTGGGAAAACAAGGCAGACAGCTATTTCTTTCCCCATCTCTCACACAGGGGGTAAAACAGAGCTGCAGATGGTATGAGGGGCTGTAGCACGGCTCATGGATTTAAAGAACCAAAACCCCTTCCCCAGTGACAGTCCCACTCAGTAATTGGCTCACCGCCGAGCCCCCTCATCCATGGGAGAACTAACAGTCACTACCCCAAACTGTTTCAGACAGTAGCACATGATTCCCACTTTAGCAAGATTAATGTCCAAAACAATGCAGCAACAGACAAAATTTGATGCAGTTGGGAAATCAGGATCACTCACGGAGTTATGCAGACAGATAACACAGAGTCAATTAGCACACCCTCCGGCAAGATTCACTGGAGCAATTCCATTGCAGTCACAGAAGTACATTAGCGGGAAAACAAGGCAGACAACTAGTTCAATCAATCAATCAATCAAAATCTTTATTTATCCAGGCGGGCACCATTGAGCAAGGCTCATTTGCAAGGTGGACCTGGTCATGAATACATCAAAGTACAGTACAGAAGCAGGTATACAAAAAGCAATAATATACAAGGAAGAAAAAGTATATATGGTGTATACAGTACAGTACAAGGTTGAAATAAATTAAAAAAAACAGCATTATTTTACAATTGAAGAAGTCAGCAGATGTACAATCAACCATAGGCATACAGGGGTTATAAGCAGAGATCTTTTGAGTGAGGCAGCTGGCAACTACACTTATAGGGAAAGAGGCCGTGTATGAGGTGCATGGTTAGAAGGTAAGAAGGAGTATATTACCGACAACTGGGGGAAAAATTGGGCTAAAATCACAGAAAGTGACGATGGCTGTTGTGTACTTGTTTATTATGATAATGACGCAGGAGTGGTAGATAATTGGGACACTACTATGGATGGGATGGGACTTTAGCCAGACTGGAGTGGACAAGGAAGGGTGGATGCAGCAAGAAGAGTTAATAGGGAAAGAGTGAGAGCCTGAGGTAGAAACATGGCGAGTGTCAGGATGGAAAGGGGGAGTTGCGGAATTAGTGGGCCAGTGGTGAGGAAAACATTTGCAAGGTGCTTTCATGTAGCGATCGTAGAGCACCTTGAAGATATTCAGGCTAACAGGCAAGCTCAGCTTCAAGTTCCTTTGTAAACCGTTCCACAATGTGGGTAAAGAGAAGCTCAGAGGAGCTTTGCTGAAATGTGTTTTGACCCTTAGAACTTGGAGAGCAATTAGGGAATAGATTCTTAGAGCATAGGTGCCTAACACACTCTGGGGAATACAATGTTGGTCACTGCTCTGAAGGCCCATAGGGCGGCGTTTCTATTCCTTCTATAGTGAAGGGAAGTCCAGCCTAACGATGAGTACAGGGAGCAGTGGTGTGTGGAAAGTGGAAGGCCAGTAATGAACCTGATAGCTCTGTGGTAGAGGGTGTCTAACTTAGCCAGTGCAGAGGCAGAGCAGTGGCTGTAGAGCAGGTCCACGTAATCTATTAAAGATAGGAAGGTAGCTTGAACCAGTTGAGTCTTGGCCTCCTTTGTGAGCAGGTGGTTAATTCTGTAGAATAGTCCTAATCTTTGCCTTAGTTTCTTCTGTAGTTCTTCGAGATGGTTGGCGAAGGAAAGTTTATGATCGAGCCAAACTCCTAGATATTTGAATTTAGCTATACACTGTAGTGTTTCTCCAAGAACAGTGGTAATTTGTGGGATAGCTCCCGCCCCCAGCAGGAATTGCTGCATGCAAGGAGGGGGAGAAGAGCATGGCTTTTGTCTTGTTTGCACTGAGCAAAAGCTTTTTGTTTATGGGCTGGTGTTGTAGAAGGTTAAATTCAGCTTGGAGGTCTTCACAGGCTGCTTCCAGCGAGGGATGACTCAAGTACAGTACACTGTCATCCGTAAATAAGTGGATGTTGGCTTTTTTGATGGGGTCATTGACGTTGTTAATATAGACTGCAAAGAGGAGGGGACCAAGGATAGAGCCCTGAGGCACGCCCCTCAACATAGATTTTAATGGAGAAAGATCACCTTCAGCTTTAACCTGCTGTTTCCGTTCTCCCAGGTAGTCTACAAACCAGCACATAGATTTATGGTCCAGGCCTAAGGTGCTTAGGGAGGAAAGAAGCAGGCTGTGATCGACTGTATTGAATGCCTTATTAAAATCCAAGAAAACAGCACAGACATGCTTCTTCTTGTCAAGGTCTAGGAGACAATCACTGATCACCTTAGCTAGGGCTGTTACGGTGCTGTGCTTTGCTCTGAATCCAGACTGAACCGAGTTTAATAGACTTCTGGATTCTAAGTATACCCCTAGCTGGCCACACACTATTTTTTTCTAGTAATTTAGACAGGATGGGGAGGAAGGAGATCGGTTTGTAATTATTTAGATCGCAGGGGTCACCTGCTTGTAATACAGGGATGACATGGGCTATTAGTTCTTTCCCCGTCTCTCACACAGGGGGTAAAACAGAGCTGCAGATGGTATGAGGGGCTTTAGTTCCCTTAGTATCCTGGGGTGAACCCCATCTGGCCCCATTGCCTTATCTACTTTTACTTTCGCTAGTTCCCTGAGGACTCTTTTTTTCTGTAAAAGGGCTAGTGTACACCCCCCTCTTCCTTTAATGTCCTTTACCTCATTTGTGGCCCATCACCTACCCCTTCCTTCTTGAATTCTGAAAAAAATACTTGTTCAATATGTCTGCTTTCTTCTGGTCCTCTTCCACACTTCCCCCCTTCCCCTTTTAGTCTTACTATCCCTGCCTTGTTCTTCTTCTTCTCACTTTTTTACCTAAAGAATGTTTTATCCCCCTTTTTTTACTGACTTGGCAACGTTCTCCGTTTGTGCCTTCATGCTTCTAACTACTTTCCCTGCCTCCCTTTGTTTCTCCTGATACCCCTCCCTGTCCTCTTCCTTCTGTTTTGTCTTGTACCTTTTGAATGCTTGCATTTTTTTTACTTTCTCTGTCACTTCCTTGAAGAACCATAGCAGCCTTTTCTTTCTCTTGTTCGTTTTAACCGGCCTGAAATAGAGGTTTGTTACTTTCTTAATGGCCTTCCTTAATTTTGTCAACTGTTCCTCTATCCCACCCATTTTCCCTATTGCTGCTCAGGGATTCCCTGAGGCACTCTCCCATTTTTCTTGAAATCTGCCCTGCTGAAGTCCAGGACCCTTGTTTTAGTGTGGTTTGATTCTGGCCCTGTTCTTGTATTGAACCACAATGTACGATGATCACTGGTCCCCAAGTGGCTCCCCACTGTGACATCAGTGACGTTGTCCCCGTTTGACAGTACCAGGTCCAGTATCACCCCCCCATGAGTGGGGTCTTTAACTAGTTGCCTGAGGAATGCCCTCTGCAGGGAGTCTAGGATTTCCCTATTTCTCACTGTTTCAACTGCAGGGAGACTCCAATCCACATCTGATAGATTGAAGTCCCCTACCAGCAGTACCTTTCCCTTGTTAGCCATCCCTTAGATATCTTTCCATATATCCTTACCCCTTCCTCCGACTGTGGCAGAGGTCTGTAGATCACCCCTGTTTGAATAGCAGCCTCCTTCCTTGTCTCCAGGGTGACCCACAGTACCTCTACTTTTCCCTGTTCCCTCTGTATTTTCTTGGCTTTTATGTTTTCCATCACGTAAAGAGCCACTCCACCTCCCTTTTTTCCTACCCTGTCCCTCCTGTATAGAACATACCCTGATATGGCTACATCCCAGTCCTGGTTTTCATTGCACCAGGTCTCTGTAATTGTGACTATGTCCAGGTCTGCTGCTGCCATGGTGGCCTCTAGTTCTGCAATCTTGTTGCCCAGAGTTTGAGCATTTGCAGACATGGCTCTCCATTTTATTGCCACCTCCCCTCAACTTTTCCTTTTGCCCTCCCCAATTTCCTTCACCATTTTCTTTCCTCTTACCCCCTCCCTCTCCCTCCTGGGTTCCTATTTGTATTTGTACCTTTTAGGACTCTCACCCTCGGGATTCCCACTGTCAAGCCTGTAAGCTTGTGGGGGGGGGCAGTCTGTGTTCCTGCCTTATTCCACCTCCCCCCCTCGGATAGTTTAAATGCTTACCAATGTAGCATTTGAACTGCTTACTGAGGATCTCAGTTACCCTCCTGGATGGATGCAAGCCAGCACCCCAGTACAGGCCTCTATCCCTCCAGGTGGAACCCCAACCCCAATGAATCCAAATCCCTCTTCTCTGCACCATTTCCTCGACCATAAGTTGAAGTTCCTGGTGCAGAGTTTCCTGTCATCACTCTTGTCATGGACAGGTAGCACCTCCCATAAAGTAACAGATTGTGTTAGCTGCCTAAGACCCCTTCCCAATTTACTGAACTCCTCCTGAACTGTTTCTGGCTCCTCCCTAGCCAAGTCATTTGTCCTTAAATGGACAATGACATCCAGCTTCCTCTCCCTCCCAGCCTCCCAAGTGATCCCTGGGATCCTTCTTCAATCCCTTTGAGCCATGGCACCAGGAAGGCACCTTACCACCCTCTCCTCATCCCTACCTGCCCCTAGCTGTAGCTCCCTTACTATTGAGTCCCCCACCAGGATTCACTTCCTCCTCCTCTGGGGTCCTCTACTTCCCACCTTGTGGTCACCACCATGAAGGACCTCCACATCCATCCTGGTCACTACTTTGGGTGCCTCTTTGGGACAATCCCACCCAGCCAGTGTGGCATAAGAGTTCCGTAGTGCTATGCAATGTGGGATGTGCCTGTGCTCCACCACTCTAACCCTACCTGAGGTCACCATTGTGCAGCTGCTCATCCTTCCTGACACCTGTTGAGGAGTGCAGGTGGACTACATGGTCCCTGGGTGGAGGAATAGGTCCTCCTTACCCAATCCAACTCTGCCTTGAGTCTGGTAACCTCCTGCCTCAGCCCAGAGAGGTGCAATGAAGATGGGGTAGCACTGCAGTCTCCAGAAGGTCTCCCTGAAGAATGCCGCACCACAGCTGCTGCACTGCACAACTCCTAGCATGGCTACCCACCTATTGCTAGATCTTACCCACTACCCCAAAAATGTTTTTTTCCTCTCCCTCTCTCACTACATGAGGATAATAATACCCAGATAGAATATTTATTTCATAAACTCAGATAACAATCCCCTGATGCAATATTAAACCCCCCAACCACAGGCTAACAGAGGCACTATATGAAGCCCACCCCTAAGAGCTTACTTTACATCCCTGAGCTCCACTGCCATTTCCCCACCTTTATATCAGTCAGTTTGTAGTCTTTAGAGTTATAGGGCGGGGTGGGTGGGGTTGGAGGGAGTGCCAAAAGCTCTTCTGGTGGTGGTGTCTGGAGCTGGTCTCCTGTTCTTCCCAAACAAACAAAAACAAAGAGTTTAGTCCTCAAAGCAGGGGAGGGCAGTGGAAGAATCTGGTCTACTGTGCTGCAAAAACAGAAAAAAAAACAAAATAAAGAGTTTACTCCTTAGTGCAGAGAGGTGAATAATCTGGTCTCCTGTGCTGCCAAAACAGAAAAAAACAAAACAAAAAGGGTCTTTATTTTAACATGAGAACATGAAGAAAACTGTATATAGGGAAATACATTGCGCTAAGATGGTTTAACAAATGTTGGGCTAGAGTTTTAGTTTTGTTACACAATCTCATCTCTGCATTTTTTAAAATTTTTTTGTACGATGCATTTTGAATGTTCACATGGTAAAATACAGATCATTTTCTAATGCATTTGGAACAGCAGTATTTGCAAAATGGAGAGGATAGTATTATTTTTCTGCTTCTTTTTGTTACCCTAAATGTGTGAGCACCTTCCATTCTGAGTGTTTGTTTCAGAATCATAGACTGACAATGAGACTGCCATGGTTACACCTACAACTGGCACTATTGTAATTATAAACTAGCGAATTAAACAAACAAGGAGTGGGATAACAATGTTACAAGGCTTCAGATGAAACTGCTACTTTCAGCAGGTGATTTGATTTAAAAAAAAAAAACAATAGATACTACCGGTATGCCATTGTTAAGGCATCATGATTAGGGCACCATAATGTGGGTGCCACAACAAGGTCATGAGTGACAGGGGTATTCCTGATTTTAGAGTGTCCCGCACTCACACTGTGTCGGGTGTCGAAACAATTTTTCTGCCCTTCACATCATGCCTGATCCAAAGGGTGTTATATTAATTTAGGGGGTGTGGGGGGCAAAGCCCCCCTGCAAAACTTCACTTTTTCACCAGACAGTCCTTGGACACTGTAACTTGCTTGTTGCATAATGTCAGTTGTGCTAATACCAGACAACATATTGCTTGCACCCTAAGTTACCTCACTCACATTGCCCGTGCACCATCATAGGTGAACCAATACTACCATACCACTAAAGAGAAGGTCAAGCTACACATTCACAGAAAGAAGAAATCTTTGTGCTGGTGACTTCACCGATGCAAAAAAGGCAAGTGAGGAGGAATAAATATGAGTCACACAATATCAGAAGCACAAAAATCTATTAAGCAACATCAAAAGTGTAAAAAATTGCAGTGTTCATCAATCTCTATTGCTGAAAAATGCTGTCTGATACAATTGACACAGCACTGATCCTACTGTGTCACTTCCTATCTAGCTGAGAGGGAATAATGCCCAGCATATCTAGGGATATCTGAAAAAATTGTTAAAAAAAGGAATAAATAACCAGGCCAGGAAACAAACTCACAGCAGTGACAAAGTAGTTCACATTGGTGCTTTAAAAAAACAAAAAAAGAAACAAAATAATTCCACTAGCTCTGTGAACAGCTGGGGAGTGGGGGTGGAGACATGAATAATGCAAAACTGAGTGTTCAGCCCTGAATTATATCTGTAAAGTATTGCTTCATTGTTGTCTAATTGACGGTCTCTGTGATGTGTAATATAAAAAAAATGAGGTGATAATGCAAAATATTTTACAAATTGACTGATTGGTCCTCACAAACAGAAAGTGAATGCCTCAGTCAGTTTATTCATAAATAGCATCACTTGTAACTGAAGAACAAGCAGATACAACTCACATCATATTATAGTCACGGTACTCCCAGTAGCCCCACCATAAACTGAATAAGACTGTTTTTTGAGATGCGGAAAATGATTTCTATGGTAATTGGAATCAATAGAGTGAACCTGCTAAATAAAAAAAAATTCCTGTCACAGTCTGAATATCCCACCCCAATAATGTACTGACAATCAATGGTACATTATCAAAAAATCAAAATTTTCATAACATGCCAATCGGCATTGTGTTTTTTCAGACAATGTCCCTTTAAACTGTGGGAGCAAAGTCTGCAGAACTGATTACTGAACTGTGGAATAATCCATTAAACTGCAGAATAAAATTCCTCAGTACTGTTATTCCACAGTTCATGTGTATTATTCCACAGTTCAGTTAAAAAATTCTGCAGAACAGGGCAACTATCTACCAAACATATCTGGAAGATTCTGATCTCGTTAATGGTGAAAGTTCATAAAAGTTTGCAAAATTTCTGACATTTCACAAAAGTTCCATGAATGTGGAATTCGCAACTTTTGCCCAGTTCTAGTGATGATGAGACATGGTTCCAGCCACCTTCAGTTCTTCCAGTGATTTAGAATAGGCACTGTAAGTATATCATATGTACACCTTTTCCATTATTTATGGTGTTTACCGCTACCAATTCTTACAGTATTTATGATATTGTTCTTCTGAATTGTATATTTCATTGGCTTTAGAAAAGGGGTCTAAGAATGCTATAATGAATGATGCCTATTGAATACAAATATATATGAAAATTAGTTTTCTCATGATTGCTTGTCTATCTTTCTCTCTCTCTTGCAGTTACACCAAACATCTCCTGTGCAAAATCACTATATGTCTTTTCCTGTACAAATCATTATTCTGAATGGGCAAGTATTTTCTATTTCATTTTCTACTTTCTCTTTTTTCTTTCTTTCAGGTTTTCCAATGTATTATTATTTCTTTACTTGTTAACTATAAATGAAAGTAATGATATATGGGGATACTGGCATCAGGAGAATATCTGGAGTGCCACATGTGTGCTCTACCAAGGGAAAAGCATTTATTTTATTTGCATTAAAATGTCAGTGGTTATTAGTATATAAAACTGTTTTTTTCTCATTGTTAGCGTACTCTTGTGATCTGTCATACATACACACTGTCATACATGTATTCCCTATATGTATGTTACTACTGATAGAAAAGTATTTGCTGATATAGGTTTTGGTGAAATCCATTGTTAGAGATATTAGTTTATTAGTGCTAAGTGTCTTTTTAGCTATCCTTACAATATAGAATTGTTAGAGTGACCATTTATGTACATGCTGCTATAAAGTTAGTTATTAGTGAAGCTCCATGGAAATTTGCCAGCTTTAGAAATGTTCGTTTTGCTTGAAATACAAATTGCTGAGACAGCTGTTTTCTGAGTGAGAGAGAGGAAGAGAGAGAGAGAGAGAGAGAGAGAGAGGGCACATGTTCAAGTTTAGGTAACAGTCAATGAGCAGAAAGTATGTAGATAAGAGAAACTGAAACAATAACTCTAGTCATGAAATACTGTATAAATACAGGATCAGTTTGGGGTCTCAGTTTGAGTAGAGTCTGATACTACAGGTTGGAGGGGCTACCCTCGCTCCCAGAGTGGTATATATATTTTTCCTGTATTTTGGTATAGCTGATAATAAGATGCTTATGCTGTAAATGTGTTTCTTGGTGACATAATTACTCACTAAGAACAAATCGTGAAATCACACAAATTTTTTTGTCTTCATCTCCCTGTCCCTCTCTTGGTGGTCCTATCTCTTTGTCCAGTGTCTGTCTGTCTCTTCCTTCATCCTTCTCTATAGTGCTAACTTACCAGAAGTCCAGGGAAGCACAAGTCCACAGAATTACACAGTCATTAAGTCCATCACCTCCTACAACATGTTGTGGGATTGAATGCACTAAACTAAAAGTATATACTCATGCAGGCATCTCTCTCACTGCCAGATCCAGTGTTTACTTCTTCCCATACCCATACCTCCTAGAGTGCCAATACAGTACCAGTAAAATGACAATCACAGTAGGCACAAGCAACTTGTTTCCCAAATATTTAGTATCAAAGACAGAACAAGAACAGAGCTACTATAAAAGATACCAAACTATTTAAAAAATAAACAAACAACAACAAACTATTTTCAAAAATAAGAATAGGAAATTATCAACATTTACAACCTCAAGTGAGCCCCAACTGGTTCTGTGTTCGTGCTGGTGAGGTTGGCAGTGGGGGTACTGCCGCTGGTGCTGCTAATTACAGGTGGCCTGTAATCACCTGCAGCTGTTTCTTATTTATCCTGTGCAGCAACAAATAATTTTGGCCAGCAGCAAGTTTGCACTAGCACAGCCAGATGTTCTTTATTTATTTATTTATTTTTTTAATTATCTATTTTTGCCCCCTACTGCTCCCGTCGGCTATCAGCTCCGGTCATGGATCCCTGTTGCCCCCACCTCCGGATATCACCGCATCCCCACGGTCATCCCTGGCTTACCCCCCAGAGAGCGGGGCCGTGGCTCCGTCCCCCGATATCGGGCCGCGGAACTGTAACTAGTTAGGGGATTGGCTCCAGAGGCTGATCAGGGCTACTAGGGGCAGAGCGCCATTAAGACGGTGAGGCTCAGGATTTTCTTTATCCCCCCCTTTAACAGGATGGGACGTGCAATGACGACCAGCGTCTGTCCCATCCTGATGTACTGTTATGCGCCGATGTATTGCAGCCACCCAGCCTCCGCTAGGTGCCGCTCGTATGCTGAGCGCCACCCTGCCCTTCCCCCAGGGAAAGAGAGCTGTCCAAGGGACACTCAATCCATCCCCTCCTGGCCGGCCCTCTGGTGACTCGGGCCCATTCCTGAACCCGGGTCGCCGGCGTCGCAAGCAGAAAATCCAACCACTGAGCCAACGGGCCGGCCCAGGCAGATGTTCTTTATATCATGCTTCATCCTCTGGAGGTGCCAGCTAGCCTCCTTTGTGCAGTACTGCTCACTTCAGCTGGTAGTGCTGCTAGCACTGGAGCTGGTACTTCTTTGATCCACCTCTCCTAGCCCAGATTCTGACCTAGAATGACAAGCAAAGTTGCTGCTGGCACTTGGATGCTTTCCTGCTGAGATTTTTGGTGGCTGTAGGAGTCTCTGTAGAGAAAGAGAAAATAATATACTCTATTGAAAATGTTGCAATGTTTGACTGCACTCAGGTGTCTGTACATATTGTGGCCCACATTAAGGAGGACGGCAGTGGCCCAAAGCTATCTTCAGATCATTTTCTAGTTATGGCCTGTAAATTTGGTTCAGCTTCACCAACTTGGCTTAACCACTTTAATTTCCAGTGCAATAATTTACAAAGGGTAAAGGGCAAAACAAACTATGAATTGGGGGAAAGCCTTGAGGTAAGCAGTGAATATAAATTACTGTAGCTCACTTTTGGCAGGTACAGTTGGCATGCTGCTGTTGTGGATTACTGATTGTGGTGTTGTGACACAGTCTGCAAAACCTACTAAGACTGCTATGGCTCAGTGTGAGCTATAGTAATAGTTACTATTTATTGTGGACCTCAAGACTTGCCCCCCCCCCACATAGCCTTTAAATTCTGACCGAGCCATCAAACTGCAGGAGAGAAGGACTGGTTAAGTCTGCTTGCTGTGGAGAAGATTTCTGTAAGTTTTGCTATTGTTTTTTAAACTACAGGAGAGAAGGATTAGTTAATTCTACTTGCTGTTGAGAGAGTTAATGTGTAGAAGATTTTTGTTAGTTTTGATATTGTTTTATTTTCCTTTTAATTTAGCTTAAAGTGGAATTTAGCTTAAAGGTTTCTGTGGCTGGAGTGACTGTAAAGGTTTCTGTGGCTGGACTGACAGCACAGGCCATGCCCAGACTTGGCCACCCACATAGCCTTTAAATTCTGACAGAGCCATCAAGCTGCAGAAGAGAAGGACTGGTTAAGTTTGCTTGCTGTGGAGAAGATTTCTGTAAGTTTTGCTATTGTTTTTTAAACTACAGGATAGAGGGATTAGTTTATTTTACTTGATGGTGAGAGAGTTATTGTGCAGAGGATTTTTGTTAGTTTTTATATTGTTTTATTTTCTTTTTAATTTAGCTTAAAGTGGAATTTAGCTTAAATTTTCTGTGGCTGGAGTGACAGCACAGGCCATGCCCAGACTTGGCCACCCACATAGCCTTTAAATTCTGACAGAGCCATCAAACTGCAGGAGAGAAGGACTGGTTAAGTCTGCTTGCTGTGGAAAAGATTTCTGTAAGTTTTGCTATTGTTTTTTAGACTACAGTAGAGAAGTATTAGTTAATTCTACTTGCTGTTGAGAGAGTTAATGTGTAGAGGATTTTTGTAAGTTTTGATATTGTTTTATTTTCTTTTTAATTTAGCTTAAAGTGGAATTTAGCTTAAAGGTTTCTGTGGCTATAGTGACTGTAAAGATTTCTGTGGCTGGAGTAAAAGCACAGGGTATGCCCATTTTACCCATCCACATAGCCTATACATTCTGACAGAGCCATCAAACTGCAGGCGAGAAGGATTGGTTAAGTCTGCTTGCTGTGAAGAAGATTTCTGTAAGTTTTGCTATTGTTTTTTAAACTACAGGAGAGAAGGATTAGTTAATTCTACTAGCTGTTGAGAGAGGTAATGTGTAGAGGATTTTTGTAAGTTTTGTTATTGTTTTATTTTCTTTTTAATTTAGCTTAAAGTGGAATTTAGCTTAAAGGTTTCTGTGGCTGGAGTGACTGTAAAAGCCTCCCCACCCACCCCTTCCACCAGCCTTTCTTAAATACTGAAATACCACTAGGGGTTGGGTTTGAAGATTGTGCGGGAGAAACTTGGGGAACTGCAAACTGACCTGAGCCCTCAGAGCAGGTCAGGAAGGAGGAAACAAGGAACAGCCATATGAGCTAATTCTTAAAGACATATAAATATATAAAACTTATGAGTAGATCTATAGTCCTTATGAGTATGAGTGTGGTTTTCAGTTAGTACTGTAGTTGGTTGTCTTATGCTGTGTGCAAGGGCATTTGGGATTACAATTTATGTTAGAGGCTGAGCTAGGATTAGTTAATGCTACTTGCTATAGGGAGAGTTAGTGTGGAGAGGCTGTATAGGTAGTGTGGACCATGGGTAGGATTGTAGGGTGCAATGGTTGTGGGGCAGCAATGCAGATGAACATACTGTGGAGACTGGGAGGGTGCCCAATATGCCTCAGGCTAATTAGGCTCAAGGAAGAGGTTCAGTGGCTTGGCAAGAAACTGGAGAGGTTGAGGAATGAGGGGAGGATTGCCTTGGTAGGAGGGCTAACATCTGAGAGTATTGTGGGGGCACCAGAGAGAAGGAACAGTGGGTCAAGTGAGGGGTCGGGGGCAAAGTAGACAAGAAGCCAGCTGATGAAGGGTGGACTCTAGTAGGACCTAGATAAAGAGGAGCAGCAGTAGGCAGGAGGGAGGAGAAAACACACAGTAAGGCAAAGAGGGTAGGGAACATGTTTGCTGTACTAGCAACACATGGGAAAGAGGACGCAGGAGGAGATTGCACAAGGGATAGTACTCACAAAGAGGAGGGCATGAGGGGCACTACTAGTGGAGATATTGAGCATGGCATGGCAGAGGGAGGGATAATTCTTGGAAAGGTGACGAGGGAGAGGGAGAGGGAGAGGAAGGCTGGCAGTCAAACGGGGGAGGGGTCTCAATTGAGAAGGGCACGGGGAAGACACTGGAACACATTGCAATAACACCATCTTGAGAGGCCCCAGAAATGTGAACCTGGGTTGGAGGGTGGCAATGGGCACAAGAAAAGATGAGGGAGGTGTACTGGTGTTAGGGGACTCCATACTCAAGGGAATCAGATGGGGCAGCAAGGGGAAGAGACACAGTCAGATATGGGTGGAGTCCATACCGGGATTAAAGGCAGACAAGGCAGAACAGGCAATCCTAAGGTGCGTAGGGAGCAGTAGGAGGAAACCACACATTGTGGTACATGTGGGGACAAATGACCTAGCAGGGAAACAGTGGCGGTAACAAAGGAGAGGATTGAGGAAGTGGGAAGGTTGCGCGAGGAGACTGGGGAGTCTGTGGCATTCTCTGAGGTGCCCCCAGTACCCTGCACAAGAACAGTGAGAAAGGAGAGGATTAATGAGTTGTACACATGGTTGGTAGAATGGTGTCAAACTAAGGGATATGGGGTTTTGGGTGGCTGGGGCAGTACCTGGGATAATAAAAATCTGTTTGCAAGGGATAGGTTGCACCTGAGAGGGGAAGGGAAGAGGGTATTAAAGCAAAGACTGGGGAGGTATATTGCAACAAAGGTGGATTTAAACTAGATGGGGCGTGGCAAGTGGACAGCAGGTAGGCAGAGATCCGATAGAGTGGAGTCACAGCCTAACCCCCAGGCTAGCAGAGAAGGACTTGGGGAGGCTGAAAAGGAGGGAGTAGAATTGAGGAAATGGAGGCCAGTGAAGGGAAGAGGGCAGGATGGAGGGTGGTCTCACTGAATGCAAGAAGCTTAGGCAACAAATCAGCTGAGCTACTGGCACTCTTAGCAATGTGGAGGGTGGGTATTGCAGCTGTCACAGAAACGTGGGTAACTGAGCACCATGACTGGGATCTGGCAATCCCAGGATGCAAATTATACAGGAAGGACCGCAAATAGGGGAGGGGCGGCAGGGTGGCAGTCTCTGTGAGGGATGGGATCAAATGCACAAGGGACAAGGGGGAAGAAAGGAGAACAGAGGCAGTCTGGCTGCAGCTCCTAGACTCAAGGGGTAGGAAACTGAGGTTTGGGGTGGTATACAGGCCACTGTCCCAGTCTGAGAAGCTTGACAGGGAATTAGCGGAACAAATCAGAAAGGTATGTAGAAAAGGGAAGGTGGCCATCATGGGGGATTTCAATTTGCCGGGGGTTGACCGGAGCATTCCAGTTACCTCCAGTGCTAGGGAGCAAGTTCTCCTTGATGTGATCCAGGAGGGTCTCCTGACACAGTTGGTTAAGGCTAAAGAACACTTTAGATCTGGTATTGTCGAATGGGGAGGCAGTAGGGGGAATAAAGGTGGAGGACCCACTAGCTGACAGAGATCACCAAACAGTGTGGTTTAATATCACTATGTGTGGGGAGCAAGAGAAATCAGTTACTCAGGTGGTAGACTTCAGGGGTGCAGAAAGTACTGAAATGGAAACTGGAAGGCATAAGGCAGGAGATGGATGCGGAGCAGAAATGGGATATTATTAAATGGGGGGTTACAGAGGCAACAGAAGCCTGCACCAAGACACAGAGTAAGAGGAGCAGAGCAAGAAAACCATGCTGGTTGAACAGTGAGGTAGTGGAGGTGGTGAGAGCAAAACAAGAGGCACACCAGATGTATAGGAGGACCGGGAAGGAAGTGGACTGGGAGGAGTATGTAAGATGGTCCAGGTAGGTGACCAGAAAAGTGAGAGAAGCCAAGGCCCAGAGGGAGCTGAGATTAGCACAGGGAATTAACGGGGGGAGAAAGACTTTTTCAGATACATCAGGGAGAAAAGGAAGTGCAAGGAGACAATAGTGAGTATAAAAAGGGATGGGGAGTGGACTGAAAGGGGAGGAGCGGGCAGAAGCACTGAATCACTGAATGAATAATTTGCTCAGTGTTATGGAAGAAAAGGGGACCACTACCACCATGGGCTGGGAGGGTGGGGACAGGGGAGAGGAGGCGACAGATGGAAGAATTTAGGCAAGTAGAGTTCTAGAGGGAGTGAGGGCACTGAAGGTAAACAAGGCACCAGGGCCAGATGGTATCCACCCCAGGGTGCTGAGGGAGATGGCGGAGGTGTTGGCGGAGCCTCTGATGGATCTGTACAGCACCTCACTGGAGTCAGGATGTGTGCCACTGGACTGGAGGATGGCACATGTAGTACCATAACACAAGAGCGGACAAAGGGATGAACCGAGTAATTATCATCCAGTAAGTCTCACCTCCATAGTGTGCAAACTCATAGAAATGATACTAAAGGAAAGACTGGTGTCGTACCTGGAGGACAGTGGCCTCCAGGATGTGAGGCAGCATGGGTTTGTTTCAGGGAAGTCTTGTCAAACCAACCTGATACAATATTATGACTGGGTGACAGATGAGCTGGATAAGGGCCATGCGGTGGATATTCTTTACTTGGACTTCATCAAGGCCTTCAATTCTATGCCTCATGGGTGGCTGGGGGGGGGGAGCTAACTGGTGTAGGGGTAGTGGCAAAAATGATGAACTGGATTACAAGCTGGCTGAGTGGGAGGCTGTAATGGGTGGTGGTGAGTGGGGAGCTCTCAACTCCAAGGTCGGTGATGAGTGGGGTGCCACAGGGCTCTGTGTTAGGTTCAGTAGATGAAAGCAGCTGTAGGGGAACCTAAGCAAGCTAGAGGAGTGCTTGGAGAGGTGGCAGCTGGGGTTTAATGCCAAGAAATGTAAGGTTATGCACTTTGTGGTGAAGAACCCAAGGAGAGAATACTGGCTGGGGTTAAGCTGGGGATCACTGAGGAGGAGAAGGACCTTGGGGTAATGATAACAGGGACCATGAACAACATTGCCCAGTGCAGGAGAGTGTCTGCAAAAGTGAACAAAATGCTGGGGTGCATAGCAAGGGGGTTTTCATCCAGGCAAAGAGAGGTGATCTTGCCCCTCTACAGGTTGCTGGTAAGGCCGCACTTAGAGTATTGTGTGCAGTTTTGGAAGCCATGCCTAAAGCATGATATCAGGCTATGGGAGGGGGTGCAGAGGAGGGCAACAAAATGATACGTGGAATGGAGGGGAGAGACTATGACAGCAGGCTGGGAGACCTGAATATCTATGCCCTGGAGGATAGAAGGGACAGGAGGTCATGATAGAGACATTCAAGTATCTGAAGGGAATCAATAAGAATAGGGCAGATGGGGTCTTTAAGCTAAGGAGGGGGAGGGTCACCAGGGGGCACGGGCTAAGAATAGAGGAGGGAAGATTTAGGAGGGAAATGAGGAGACACTATTTCACAGAGAGGGTGGTAGCAAAATGGAATGCACTACCAGAATGACTGGTATCATGTAAATCTGTGAACAGCTTGAAAAGGGCATGGGACAGGGAACAGGGGAGGGTGAAGGTGTAACGTCTGCAACTACTGTTGCCAGCAAAAAGTTCTAGAACTTGAGGGATACAAGGGAAAGGTAGAGATACATTCCTTTCTAAACTGCAGCAGTACTTATGTTGTGTATTCCTTATGGTGCCGTTGAGGACTGCTGTATGTAGGTAGAACCATTAGACTTGTAAAACAGCGTATACAGGAACATATACGCAATATTAAAGCAGAACTATATAGCAAGCCACCAGTTGGACACTACATGGAGAAACCTACAGCAAACCAGATGGCACCAAATTTATGGCCATTGAACAGGTAGAGAGAAATCCACGTGAGGGGGACAGACTAAAAAAACTCTTACAAAGGGAGAGCTTTTGGATTTTCACCCTCAACAGTATCCAACTTGCTGGGTTGAATAAAGAATGGGATTTAAAACCTTTTCTGAAAAGAAAATAAGCAGCAATATTTCAGATGTCTACTAATGGCAATTTCTTTTTTCTTTTTCCACAGTTCAAAATCTGGAATCCTAGAATGGTAGATCCACCTACAAAATGGAACAGAAAGACTGAGGGTGTGAGTACTATTTTGGATAGGTTCCGAGTACTGATGAACTAAGAAATTGATCAGGACTATGACCACGGATAAGTATAACCTGAAATGTTTAACCTCAGACCTTGTTTGTTCTGTTAAATTTTCTTATTTTTTGGCTGATTTGTATAACAAACCTGGGAAGTATTTACTTTTAATGAAAGTTTTGTTGGTAAAAAGGAAAAAGAAGTACACCACTGGGTGTTAGTGTTATTAATACAATCAAAAACTGGTATGAAATTAATTTTCCACAATAGTTACATTAGAGAGACTGGTTGAAGGCATAAAAGGAATGAGTTAATTTCTACATTTATAGTACTCTCTGCACCAAGGTTCCACTGAATAATAGCCTTAAGTAACAGTTTAGCTGTAATATTTTTCTATAACTTGTTGTTATGATTTTCATATTGATTTTGTACATGAAATTAAGCTGAATTCAATGTTATGAGAATTGTAATAAGTGATCTTAGTACCACAATGTAAAAATCTATGAAAAAAATCAGTTATAAACATAAAGTGAAAGCCAAGGTTCAAGACCCTCTAGAGCCACTGAAATAATTTTGACATTGAGTCTGACAGCTAACCAATAGGGGCACCCATAGCAAGGCAGTGTGGCTATTTTAAGGGAGGGTTCCTAAGTGTTAGCCACCCCCTGAGGAAGACCACACCCATGGTCGAAATGCTGGGAATAGTGCTTGATGGTGGGTGTACTATTGTTGTAAAGGAGCAGCACGCATATTGTGAATTCTAGTACCTCTCAAATTAAAAACATTGTGGTACAGATACAGAAACAGGTTGGTGATTCATTGCATGTGACAAAAGAAAGGTACCCTGCTCTGGAATGGCGCTTGCTTCTACATTTTCAGTGATGTGAACCCCTTGGTACGGGAAAAACAAATGGCATTCAAGGAGATAAAAAAAAAAACCTCCATGAAGCAAAGATAAAATTCCGGATGATCTTTCCAGCAAGGCTCATAGTCACTACTGACAGAGGCCAGTACAAATACCCCAGTGCCGATGCTGCTAAAAAGGAACTGCCTCAAAGTCTACCAGCTTACTTTAAAAAACAGCCAAATAAAGGAAGGAGCGACCCGATGGCAGGTATTTCACGATCCTGCTAACTGTGTTGCGCTCTGATATTAATCTGATGTGATTGCCCATAGGTATTGATTTTTGTTTAGTCTTGTTCGGAATTACACATCTGCTTCTAAAGCTACATTAAAATACCCCCAGGACTTTTAATGGAAATTGTTTAATCTGAGTACTCATTGATGACTGATTTACATATTTTTGTTGGTGAATGCTCATGTATGGGGGAGGAAAATGCTTAAACTGTTCCAACATGAGGTGACTCAAACATGGTGGCTATGTTACAAATTTTTTTTGTCGCCTTGAATTTCTCTCAGCTGCATCTTCTTCTTGATTGAATTCCCATTGCAACAGCTCTGAGAACGGAGGGCGCAGCTGCAGCACTTACAGTGACAGCTTCTGTCAAACTTCAGAATGTCAGTTTTGGCTATGCCATGCCCCCACTTGTCAGTTTCAATGGGAGCTGGATGTCCAATCAAGGGCCACAACTACTACTTCAGTGCTTGCCACCACCCCCCCGCACAACCTTGTGTACAGTGAAAAACACTACACAGATTGTTTTTTATACTCCTATGCATAGCCCTTGCACCAACCATCTGAAGCATTTTTAAAACAATAAGGTACAGGGACCCGAATAATTATGTGGCAATGCTGCAGGAGCGACGAGTGGCATGGACAAACTCTGCTGAAGCAGAGCAGTTGCTGATTTCTTTCAACTTGAGTTGCAACTTGGCTTAAGTGAGACCCCCTGACCTCTCTGCACAATAGACTGCTCACATGCAGTGGCACTCTGCTTTGCCTAAATTAGACTGAGAGGACTACTTGAAACCAATAAACATTTCATGAGGAATAAACTCGCATCCCCACTTCTCTACATTTAACTTGTCATTGTGCATGATGGAAAAATGAAGGACATGTTCCTTTCAGCTGATGATGGCATTTTTACCTCCTTCCATGCCTTTTTTTGTTTTCTCCCTACCATTTATATGACTGAGGGCATAGTCATCATTCCATTTTCGGATGACTCCAATCCAAATCATTGTTATGATATTTTATTTATCACTGTCCTTACCAGGAGAAACAAATTGTGTATGGAATGCTTTTTACCCTGGGGGGCCTACACACCCACTATTGATTGCATCAACCCACGTAATGGTAGTTTACTCACCTGGTAAAGTGATTGCGGAGGTATACATATCTGAGGCACTCCACTTTCCTTAAATCATGGGTTTTGTTTTAAAAAGTAGTACCCTGAATCCAAGGTGGGTAGATTAGTCTTGTTCTAGTTTATTAGATTTGGCTACTGATAGTACTGATCAGCCAAAGTTAGCTTTAGAGTCCCAAGATACATCCGATTTCCTGCCGTAATTTTCCCGCTTTGCCCCGTCCTGTTTCCGCGACTCCGGTTTCTGCCGCTGTGCTATTAAACCATGCTTCCTAGCCACCTGTCTACCTCGCCCCCCCCATCGTCGACCTCCTCGCTGGTTTTCTTACCCGTTGATAGAACCCGTTAGGCTGGGTACACCTCACACGTCCAAGTCGCCAACACTGTCCAGCTAGGACACCCGACAGCCCGGCCTTAGCCCCCAGCCTCAAACCGACTCATGGTTCCGCGAGTCCGGTCACTGCCCCCTACTTTCCCCGCTAAAGCCATAATCTCGCTCACTGTTGCAAAACTCTAGCACAGCTCCCACAGTAGCTCTACCCCCACTCCCGGTCATAAGAACCAGTGGTCTGGACACTTTCCTCTGCCTTTCCGCTACCACCGGCTAGCCTCTTCGCAACTTCTACCCGTCCCCTACCCCGCCCATTTCTCAACGGGAATCGGTTCCATGAGCCGTTACAGACTCTGCCTCCGCCACTAAAGCCGTAACTTTGCCGCCTTCGCCCACCGTTACCTGCCACCTCGTCTGCCCGGGACACTCCTACTCTAACTATCTCTGATACTGTGTGCCCCTTTTCCCCTTCAGTTCAATTAGTTGGCAGGGCTTCTCTTACCTTGGTCTCCGGCCCAGCCACTTCCCAACGAACTTAGCTGTGCACTTACCCTTCCCTGCTCACATCCCTCCTTGTTAGTTTCTTCAACTGCTCCGAAGTCTATCCTTTCACCAGTACCCTCTGTTTGCACTGCCTACTTGTAACAATTGTCTACTTGCATCAATGTGCCTTTCCATGTACTGTATAACTTGCACTGTACTACTTGTATTGTAATTGTACCTCCCGGGTCGTGCCTGAAAATAGTCACCTGCTGGCTAGTGCACCTACCCGGTTAACAAAAACCAAATAAATAAATAAATACGTCAGTTCTGCAGTGTCTTGTGAAAGTGTGTGGGGATGCCCATATGGCTGCTGCACATATTTCTTCAACTGTAGCCATGTTTCTTTCTGCCCATGACATGGCCATTGCTCTGGTGAAATGTGCCTTAATGTTTGATGGGGTATTGAATCGTTTGCTTTGTATACCTCAGTAATGGCTATTTTATGCCAGTTCACTATAGTTGAGTGTGATACCAGCTGGCCTTACTGTGCCCTTGCAGAATGATGAACAGTCTGTCAGTTCTGCGCATATTATTTGTCCTTGCGACATATGTGGATATCACCCTTTTCATCCCTAAAGTCTGCAACGGTGGTTCATGTGCTACTTCCTCTGTGGGCTTATGAACTGGTAGCTCGATGGTTTGATTGGTGTGAAAGGTTGATGCTACCTTTGGTACAAAGGATGGTATTGTTTTCAAAGATACTCTGTCTTCATGGAACAGCAGGTAAGGGGCCTTGCATGATAGGGCCTGTAATTCACTTATGCACAGTTCTGAACATATCACTACTAGGAACACCGTCTTTTGGCTTAGCCACTTGGGCGCTACTGATTCAAAAGGTTTGAATGGTGAATTTGTGATTGCCCTGAGTACCAGGTTGAGGTCCCAGGGAGCTGTTGTCAGTCTAACCTGTGGCCAGATGTTGTTTGCCACTTTCAGGAATTGGACAATATCTTGGTGTGCTCCTGGTGCCATCTCATCTATGAGGCCCCTTGCCACCCCAATTGCTGCAACTTGGATTCATAGTGAGGATGCTGATAAACCTTTATCCAATCCTTCCTGTAGGAACAGGAGTATATCTGCTAGCGTAGAGTTTGTGGAAGATCTATCTTTACCTGTGCACCACCTAGAGAATTTGTTCCAGTGCCTCTGATATGTTGGGGTGGGTAAAACTTTCCTTGATCTAGTGATGGTGTCTATGACCAGTGGATGATATCCAGCGTTCAGCAATCTCTCCCTTTCAGGAGCCAAGCTGTTAGCTTGAGGTTGTGGGGGTTTGGATGAAATACTGGTCATGGCTGAGGATGTTGTGTCTGACTGGAAGGATCCAGGGATGATCCAGAGCCTTTGCTATAATTGTGCCAAACCAGGCTCTCCTGGGCCAGTACGGGGTGATGAGGATCACCCTCATTCTGGTTAGGCAGATCTTATTTAGGACCTGTGTGATCAGAGGTAATGGTGGGAATATGTAGGCCACAATGAATGTCCATGCTGATGATAGTGCATCTACACCCATGAACTTGTTGTCCTTGTAGTGGGAGTAGGATTGGGGACACTGGTTGTTCTTGCTGGTGGCCATCAGGTCTATTTCCACTGGTCTCCATCATCTGTTGATGGATTGGAAGATGTGGTGGTGCAGCTTCCATTCACCTGGGTGGATCTGTTGGCGGCTTAACCAGTCCGCCGTTGTATTCAGTTTTCCTGCTAGGTGAATTGCCAAGATGCTTGCAAAGTGTTTTTGTGTTCCCGGGATGAGTTTTTCTACCTCCCTTTGCATTGCTCTGCTTTTTGTTCCCCCCTGCTTGTTGATATATGATACTGTTACATGATTGTCTGACCTGATTGGTACATTCATTCCCTTGATCTCTTTGCTGAAGTGAAGTAGTGCCAGGAACACTGCTCATATCTCTGGTACGTTTATTGGTAATTTTGTCTCTAGTAGCGACCATTTTTGCTGTGCAGATTGTGTTCTGTTGTTGCTCCTCAACATCTTAGAATGTCGTATGTGTCTATTTTTACATCTGGTTGTATGTCCAGTGGCATTCCTCTTATAAGGTTGTATTTGCATGACCACCATAGCAGAGACTGTGGCACATGAGGTGGCAATGTCAAATCAAATCAAATCAAATTTTACTTATAAAGCGCTTTTCAAAATCATCAAAGCGCGAATACAATATATACATTTAAAAACAATTAAAAAACAATAGGTTGGCCTAATCAAAGGCTTTCTCAAATAAATAACTTTTTAAAGAAGCCTTGAATTGCTCTGTGGACTGGCACTCTCGAATCCGACAAGGTAGAGAATTCCACAGGGTTGGAGCCACAAAAGAAAAAGCTGTAGCCCCAGATGATTGCAGATGAACCCTGGGAACCTCTAGCAATCCCTTGTTGGCAAAGCAGAGTGAGCGAAGAAGGAGTTAGGGCCGTAGGAGATCTTGCAAGTAGTCCGGTCCCTGACCATGTAGGGTCTTATAGGTCAGCAATGCGACCTTGAAGGTGATTCTGCATCGCATTGGCAGCCAGTGCAGTTCGCACAGCACAGGTGTGATATGGCAAGTTCTTGGGAGTCCCATCAACAACCTGGCCGCAGCATTCTGCACCAGCTGCAGGCGACGGAGATCCACCCCTGGCAACCCTAGATATAGAGCATTGCAGTAATCAAGACGCGAGGAAACAAAGGCGTGGACTAATACAGGAAGGTCATCATGTGAAACAAGGTGTTTTATCTGGGCAATATTCCTCAGATGGTAAAAAAGAGGACTTGACAACGGCCGACACCTGTGCCTTCAGTGTCAGCTCACCGTCAAAAATTTCGCCCAGATTTCGCACCTGTTCAGAAGGTCTCAACTGTTTATCCCCCAGCACAAGGCCGGAGGAAAGTCCAGGAGATGACTTCTCTACACGGTGACCTGAGTCCACCACCAGCACCTCGGTCTTATCTGGATTTAGTCTTAACCAGTTAGCACTCATCCAGCCCTGAATCTCAGTGAGGCAGTTGTTAAAGACCGATAAAGCGTTATTTTGTTCGGGTACAAAGGACATGTAGAGCTGAGTATCATCTGCATAGCAGTGAAAACTCAGCCCATAACACCTTATAATGTCCCCCAACGGCAGCATATATACCGCGAACAACATGGGGGGGAAAGCACAGAACCATGCAGCACCCCACAGGACAGAGCAAAGGGAGCTGAGGAAAAAATTCCTGATACTACCCTCTGAGTTCTGCCCGTGAGGAAAGATTGAAACCATCTGAGTACTGTCCCTGACAGTCCACAGAACAGCCGAAGGTGTTCTAGCAACATCCCATGGTCCACAGTATCAAATGCTGCAGAGAGATCGAGGAGAACCAGGATCGAACAGCTCCTCTGATCTCTCGCTATCAGGAGATCATTAAGTACCCGAACCAACGCCATCTCAGTAATACGCCTCTTCCTGAAACCGGACTGGAGAGGATCATGGATTTTATGGGTGGTAAGAAAGTCCTTGAGCTGCAACGCGACTACTTTCTCAATAACCTTGCCCAAAAAGGGCAGGTTAGAGATCGGTCTGTAGTTAGCGAGACAGTCTGGGTCCAGGGAAGCTTTCTTCAAAAGGGGGGTGTCACAGTAGCCTCTTTTAGAGATTCTGGAAACACCCCTTGGTCCAAAGAGCACCAGACTATCTCAGCAAGGATTGGTCCGATCACATCCATACACCCCACAAGGAGGCGTGTAGGACCAGGATCCATACTACAGTAAGTCGGTCGCAAGCCCTGGACAATCTTCATGATATCCAGGATCGCTGGCCGGTCAAAATCCATCCAGATAGATCGAGGGCCTGTAACCTCACATTAACCACCGCCGTGCTCATTTGAATGCAAACTGTGGATCTCTGACCTGATCGACAACACCTTATCATCAAAGAACTGAGCAAACTCATCACACTTTATTTGTGAAAGGGCTCGCCGACCCTGCAGACAGGTTGGATTGCACAATCTCTCCATGGTCCGGAAGAGCTGAGCTGGTCGATTCCTTGATGCAGCTATCTCCCTGGACAGGAACTCTGCCTTCTTATGGGAGATTTCTGATTGATAGTCCATATAATGGGCCATCAATCTAAGCCTGTCATCTTCCAGACCCAGTTTCCACCAGCAGCGTTCCAATCTTCGCCCAACCCTCCTCAACTCCCTCAACGTCCCATCAAACCAAGGGTACTGAGGGCTGAGGGAGAGGGGGCGAACACGGACAGGAGCTATGGAATCCAGAGCCCTCAACACCATATTATTATAGTGTAATACTAAGACATCTGGATCCATGCACTCCACAGGCTGACTCGATAGGTCCAGCACCGTCATCAGACTCACAGGGGTAACTCCCCTTAAAGGACGGTACTGGACCATCTCCAAAGGGGTTGGTCTCAAAGGGGCAGCTGCGAAATTGAACCTTATGGAGTGATGGTCAGACCACCCAACTGGTTCCACCACCAGTCCAGAGATCTCCATCCCCAGGGTGAACACCAGATGCAAGGAGTGACCCTGAATATGGGTAGCAGCAGTAACAACCTGTGTAAAGCCCAATGAAATCATCAGTTGGAGGAAGTTTTGGCCAAAAAGCGAGAGTTCTTCGTCGACCCAGGCATTGAAGTCCCCCAGGACCAACCACCTGGAGGGCTCCAACACCAGGTTGACAAAGAAGTCTGCAACTTCCTGCAGAAAAACTTTCTTGTCACTGGATGGATGATAAACGAGAAGAATTCTGCTGCCCACACCTGCACCCATGATACACTCAAAGGATCTGGGGGTCACCACTGGAACTTCCACAAGGCCCAACCTCAATTTAAAACAAATAGCAACCCCCCCCCTTCGATCCAATCTCGGGCGGTGTATCACCGAGTACCCGGCTGGAATAGCTGACTCCAATATGGGACCAGCATTCCCATCCAGCCAGGTCTCAGTGATGCAAGCCAGGTCAGATGACTCAACAAGATCCGCAATAATTGCAGTCTTGTTTTTTATAGACCTGGCATTGCATAACACCTCCCGGGTTGGATGAGAGACTGTGGAGGAACGGACCACTTGCCCATTATCAATGGAACCCTTGGGTATGGGAACCAGGTATTGTAAACCCCTATCCTGGGCCCATTTCGCCCTAGGGCATCTCCTAGACCTCACCACCCTATTCGCCCACTCCACTCCACCCCCCCAGGTGAGGAACTGCCCTCCTTCTCCTTCCCCCACATGCAATTCCCAAGGCACGACAACGAGTATATACCTTGGGTTTCAATGGCGGGCAGTCAAAGGGGCGCAGGTCCCTCAACCTGCAGGGGGAGAAGCCCCTGTCCACAGAGACTCGGTCCCAACACATATTCTCCAAAGTTTAAAAACCAGCAATACTATTTTGAATTAAATTAAACCAAAAAAAAAATTGTGAAATCTTGGTTGCATGCTGGGCCCTGATTGATTAGAAATGATAGCAGGGGCCTCATATGCCATCTTGCCCATGGGATTATGTCTATGCAGGATGACATTATCCCTAGAGCCTGTGAAATCATTTCTAATGATGGGTGTTTGCTCTTCCATAGTTGGGATAGTAGATTGATCAGATTCATGACTCTTTTTTTCTGATGGTTGTACTGTCCCCTTAACTGTGTTGATTAATGTTCCCAGGTGTTCCAATGACTGGCTGGGTGTTAAGCAACTTTTGCCTCAGTTGATAACCCAACTGTGGCACTCTCTGTGCCCCTTATTGCTGTATATGTGTCTCTGATGGATTGCTGAAATTGACCTTGTCCTGATTAACCAGTCGTCTAGGTAGGGGATGACCTAAATGCCTTGCTCCTTAGTTTTGATGCTAGTACTATTGATACATTTGTAAATACTCATGGCGCTGAAACCAGACTGAATGGGAGTACCTGGTACTGATAATGTTGTCCCAGGATGTGAAACCTGAGGAATCTGTGGTGTGGTGGTCTTATTGGGATATGGAGATAAGCATCTTTCAGGTCTTTGGATGTTAGTATGTCCCCTGGCCGTAGAGCCTTCAGGATGGATCGAATTGTCTCCATTTTGAATGGCTTGTACTGCACATTGCAGTTTAGGGACTTTAGATTTAGTACTGGTCTTAAATCTCCCTGTTTTATTGGGTACTGCGAAGAATATTGAGTAGTTCCCTTGAACTCTCTCTTGCGGGGGTACCTCCGCTATTGCATTGCATTGTTCTGGATTAGGGCTGCTAGCAACTTGTGTAGTTGTGCTGGTCTTATTTTGCTTTTGGATACTGGTGATATGAGTAGTCTGTTTTCTCTGGGAGTCTCTGAGAATTCTATGGTGTACCTCTTTTGAATGATTTCTAGTACCTATGTGTCTAGTGTGAATCTGGCCCATGTTTTGGAGAACTGCATTAAGAGAACACCTACGGGAATGTTTTGGTAATTTTTGTAACAGTGGCAGTCATTGTCTGGTGTGTGCCCTTTTAGCATTGGGGTTGGCCCCCCCTTCCCCTGATGACTCCTCCCTTACCACATAACCTGTTGTAGTTGTTGGTAGGGGGATAGGATAGCCTGAATTTATTTCCTCTGTATCCATACTGCCCTCTCCTTTTGTCGTAAAAGGAGTGGTTATGATAGTCTTGTTGTGCTGGGAGGTATGTGGACCATTTGGGTTTATCTTTTCCCAATGCCTTGCCATCCTCTTGTCCTTTAAGAGACTTCTCCAGTCCCTCCCTGAATAGTAAGGTACCTTTAAAAGGTAATTTTAAAACATGGATTTGGATTCATTATCTGTGTTCCATAGTTTCATCCATAGGGATCTCATTGCTCTTCAGCAGAGTTCCTGCTCTGGCATTAATTTTGAGTGAGTCTACCATCACGTCTGCTAAATATTTGGTAGACAGGATGGTGTTCGCTAGTAATTGTGCCTCCGTTGACTTTGGGGTCATGCTTTTCAGTGCCCCTTACATCCATTCCAGCTGTGCCCTAGTGGCATAGATAGCTATGGTTGCTGCCCTAGCTTGAGGTCAGACAACTTGACATTTTTCTTTAAAATGTCCCTCAGTTTCTTGTCTACTGGGTCCTTGAGCCCAGATGCCATCTCTGTGGGTAGCATGGTCTTTTTATTAAGGGATGTGATTTGTGGCTCTATGGTGGGTGGCGTGCACCATAGTGCAAGTTTGTCTGCCTCTAGAAGATACATCTTGTCCCATGATCTCAGCTCTGGAATGCATGCTGGGTCTGATGACTCCCATTCTTTATTTACCACCTCTTCTATTGATTTGCATACTGGAAAGATGTCTGCCTTTTTCGTTGAGGGCTGCAGTAATGGCAGCAACTTAGATTGGGAGGTGGTAAATAGGTATCAAAGCCAACTGTGACCATGATGTTATGAACCAGTGCCAGTATTTAGTTGGGGAAACACCATTTTGCAGTCAGGGATGGAGGGTCTACTTCCATTTCCCCTTCGTCCTCCAAGTTGTTACCTGAGTTTGGTTGAGGTGTATGCGATCTTGGTCCTGTTGGGACCTGATTCACTGGTGTAGGCTTTGTTAGTGTTTGGACCTGATCCCCCAGCATGTGGGCTAAATGTGTAGGTAAAGTTGTAGGTTGTGGTGTAATGGTGGGCTGTGGGCCCACTATCTCAGCCAATTTCTCTAGCATAGCTATCATTAGCTGTTGTTGAAAACGCAGTACTTGCTGGTTTTGGAGTAGCATTGAGTTAGCATCCATATTTTGTATTGTTTTTGGGACATTATCGGGAGGTATGGTTGGTAATTTGGTTGCTTGCCAGTTCCACTGGTCCCTTTGCCCAGATCCTCCTCTACAGCAGTGAGAGGGGCACTGCTGCTCAAGAGGTGCATAGCCATCATAGTTGAGCTGCAGGAATAGGGACAAGGCAGTTGCTGCAGCTCTTAGCCTTTGCCATGTTCTGTGGGATAAGGGAACAATAGTGGGACAAGGTTAGGGAATGCTGCAATGAAGTGACCATGTGATAATATTTATAAGTTAATATATTTACTATTGCTAGTTATGCCCTTGTCATATGGATTTTAGCTGTGCCCCATGAAAAAGATACTGATTGTGAGCTCATTGTACAATCTGATTTAATCAGTACATGGCCCCTTTAAAAGCTATGTATTTCCCCTTTAAGGTGCTAATTTTCGCTTAGGACTGCTATGATCAATGGATTATATGGGACTAGGTTAGCGACTGAGCGTTATGCACTGGGGCTGTAAAGCCCCTTGATTTATTATATTTTTCTGCATTTAAGCACTCCTCCATCTCTTTGAGTGCTGTATTAATATTCCGGTCCTGCTGTGATCTTTTTGCCATTCCCAAGATGGTAGCAGGCCCCTTAATGTGCATGCGCAAAATAAGAAGTGTCTTGCGCATGTGTGATAGTGCCCAGTGTGTTTGCGCCAGCTGATTCGGTGTCCTGGATGATCACAAAGACGGAGCAAGCTGCGGCAGTACATTTAAACTAAATTACCTTCTAAGAATACACAAAAGAAGGGAAGGTGTGAAATATTGCCATATTAGGAGTTTTTGGAGAAGGGAACCTTGAAAAATCGCAATGTTTTTGTGATTGGATCATGGGGACAATCGGAGCCAAATCCAACTCCTGAGAGGCCAGGTACACATATATTGTAAACGGGTTTTTCACTTGTGAATGGGAAAGTTGCACGCCTTCATGATCCAACATTTTTTTTATATGTATATTAGAGAATAAGTCCTGGTTCCACTAGCAGGAGCCCCTGGTCATCTCTGACCACTCCCAAGTTGGTCCGAAATTGTGAGGAGTGGTAGCTAGTTCTGGGGCTACTAGCAGGAGCCCTAAAATGCCTGGCAGAGCAGATTCTACCTTAAATTGTTTCTTTTTGCACTGGCATGAATCTTGTGAACATGGGATCGCTAGTAGGGGTCCCAGCTCCTTATTGACCACATGGGACATAATTATTATGGCTGTGAGTATTATTAGGAACCCAGTTTAAATTTAGCTGCTGTATGGAAATGTTGCTCAAATTAAGACTTTTGGTCACTGTTATTTCTAATAAAGGCATAATACTTCAGCTACTCATTGACTGTGTCTATCATTAAAGTGAAATATAACTATATTTTCTGTCTACACGACAAGCCCAAACGTGTTGTTCTATCTCATTAATCACAATATTTAAAGATCTGTTTATCAGTATACACAGGCTGTATCTCATTAAGAAGCTCTTACCTTAAGTACTGTAGTTTATATATCTGTTGCTGGGAAGCTGTTGCGATGTGCTGCAACCTGTACAGATGCACATTTAGAACTGATCCAGAAGGGGCAGGCACCTTGAGAAAAGGGGTCAGACTTCCTTTGAAGTCACATATGCATCAGCAACCTATCAGGTGGACACAACCCATGATGTAAGGAAAGTGGAGTGCCTCAGAGATTATCCTCCACAATAACTTTTGGAGCATCACTGAACAGACAGGCACTATACTAGCAATGTTCAGATTTATAATATTCTACCAATCCTCATGGTTACAGAGTGAGGATCTACTGTTGCTTAGGCCCACTTTGGACCTATTGATTGGTAGGGCCATTACTGCCAGCCTTCCACCTCAGAGGAGGTGAGCTGGTAGGTAACCCCTACTGTACCTGATCTTACAGTTTTAAGGTTTATTGCCCCCTGATTGCACTAGTCACACCAGTTGTTGTTCATTACTGCTACAAGGGGATATTTGTTTGTTTTAGCAATTTACTATTTATGTGTATATTGTTATTGTTGGCCTTGAAATCACAGTTATGCTTACATCACTCAGATCACAATGGTTCAGATGTAATGTACTATTACTCAGAGACAAAGGTATGATGGTTATACAGATCACAGTTGAATTGTTGGGGATATCACAGTCCAGATTCAACTTAGAACACAGACTCTTACTATTCTCTAAAGCCCATTACCACCCATGAACAATAGAAAATAACATTGCATTTTTCCACAATGTCTAAGATCACATATAGGTGTGTTACTTGGAACATAAAAGGGCCCAAACAAAAGAAAAAAAGATACCAGGTTATAAAGCATGCAAAATCCCTGGGAGCACAGATTGCCTTCCTACAAGAGACCCACACACTGGCACAAAATGCCATGCTCTGGAGGATGGAACGGGTTGGGCAAGTCTTTGCAGCTGGAAGCAGTAACAAATGGGCAGGGGTGGCCATTCTAATTCATAGAAGCATCCCCTTTCAGACTACAGATAAAATTGCAGACCCTAATGGGAGGTATATAATTTTGAAGGGGTGCTTGGGCACCACACCCATAGTAATGGCCTCAATATATGGCCCAAACAGAGAAAAACACCAATTTTATACCAGCCTCCTGACAATTCTTTCAATTGCACAAGGGAACCCCATTCTCCTGGGAGGGGACTGGAATCAAGTTCTGGACTATTTAGAGGACAGACCCAGGGACAGGTCCACAGGTCTGTCATCAAGACAGAGAGCCTCAAGAGAGTTGCAGGATGATATGGGCCTTGTGGATGTATGGAGGGTATTACACCCCACAGACAGAGAATATACATTCTGGTCGGCAGCCCATGACTCATATTCTAGATTAGATTTTTTCTTCATTAGCCCAGAGATACTCAGAGTTACCGCCCACTGTGAGGTGGGGGTCAAAGTAGTATCTGACCATGCTCTGGTCATCCTCTCCTTTTTACCTACTCAAACACCTGAGAGAGACCTTATTGGGTAGCTTAACAACTGCCTCCTCAAGGACCCCAAGAGCCTGGAGAAAGTTAAAAGTTATGTCACACAATACTTTGAAATAAACACTCCTTCAGCCTCTACCCAGACTTCACTATGGGGAGCCTTTAAATGCACAGTGAGAGGGGAATTAATCAGATTGGCTTCCACTAGGAGAAAGAAAAGGGAGATGGATGGGAGACAGTTACTTCAAAACATCCAGGAATTGGAGAAAAGAGTATCTGGGGATAAGTCCAATCCTCTGAACATCCAACTGAACAATGTAAGGGCTAAATACAATGAACTGTTGGAAGAAAAGGCAGAATATGCCATATTTAAAGCCAAAATGAAATATGTTGATCAAGAGGAAAGGGCAGGGAGGTTGCTGGCCCTCAGACTGAACCAGCAGGAATCCATAAGGTAAAGACAGTCAGTGACAGAAATGGGAAATTGCTTACAAACTCTAGAGATATTACACATGCTTTCTGAGATTTTCTCTCTGATCTTTACACAGCAGAACCTGTTGCCCCTCAGTCTGAGATCCAACATTTTCTGAGAAGGGCAAACTTGCCTCAGATTATACCTGATCATGCGAAAATGATAGATGCAGATATTACAAACTATGAAGTCTAACAGGCCATTGCATCCCTGACACTGGATAAAGCACCAGGACCAGATGGCTTTTCCCCAAACCTTTATAAAGCCTTTTGTCTAGAACATTCTGACCATCTTACTCATTTGTTTCAGGAACCCAAACAGACCAATTCTCTCCATCCAGATGTACAGGAAGCACTGATAACATTAATACCCAAGCCAGATAAAGATCCCACCCTGCTGGCAGTTACAGGCCCATATCCCTGCTCAATGTGGATGCCAAAATAGCTAAAATTCTAGCCACTAGAGTCAACAGATCATGGCAGAGTCTCACAGGACCCTAGCAGGTAGGCTTTATGCAGGGCAGAGTGGTTACTGACCATCTCAGAAAGCTAGTACACCTCATCTCTACATCTTGAGACTCATAAGAACCAGCAGTGCTTCTCTCACTAGTTGCAGAGAAAGCCTTTAATGGAGTCTCTTGGGCCTTCCCATTTGAAACTCTTGCCAGTTTTGGCTTTCCCCTTCTTTCATAACTTGGGTCAGGATACTGTATTCGCACGCCACAGCCAAAATATGGGGTAATGGCTCTCTCTCAACACCCTTCAAGCTGGAAACAGGAACCAGACAGTGTTGCCCGTTATCCCCTTTCCTCTTTAATCTGTACCTGGAACCCCTTACACATAGTATACTAACTGATCAGAACATCACAGGTATTGAAGTAGGAGGGGAAAAATAAAAACATTTCCACATATGTGGACAATATCTTCCTCCACTTAACAAACCCCCAACAGTCTTTAAAAGCAGCTTTTCACCTGATATAGCACTTTGGTTGACTGTCCAACAATAAAGTAAACCTCTCTAAAACCTGTGCCATGCCCCTTAATTGCTATACCAGTAAAGATCAGGTGCTACAGTGGGGTGGCTCTTGGAACCCTACATCAATTAAATATCTTGGAATAGCTATTGCGCAGAGTTCCACCTGGATGCGAAAGCAAAATCTGAACACCCTGCTGACTAAAATCAAGCAAGGCTTGCAATGCTGGCAAGCCCTTCCTCTCTCCATATGGGCTAGAATTAGCATAATCAAAATGAACATTCACCCCAGATTATTATACCCTATCTCCGTGCTATTCTGTGTATTGCCACAAACTTCGTTCATCCAGCTAAAGACCACCCTCTCCACATTTTTATGGTGCGGCAAAACACCACACCAGTTCTACATCAAGCTCACACTTTCAAAGGACCAAGGAGAGTTAAAGCTTCCAGATTTTTGAGCTGGCTCAGTGGTGCTGAGGGTTGAGGTGCTGGATGCCACACCTTGTGCCACGCTGGGGACCTGGGTTTGGGAACAGACTCAGGTCGCTCGGGGGTCAGCAGGGGGAGGAAGGAGTGAGCATCCATAGACAGCTCTCCTTCCTCAGTGAGGGGGGACAGTACGGCATGCTGTAGACTGATACACAGTGGTGTCTGGGTGTCAGCACAGGTGCATCACCCAGACCAGGGGAGGGCATCCATCCAGGGCATATGGCTGCTTCTGTGGAGGCGGGAGCAGCTGCCTCACCTTTTGCACAGTTTGGGTTCCCAGGGAGAAAAAGCAGAAAATGGCCGGGAGCCGACGGGGTCCATGATGACCTGACACGTTCGGGTCAGAGTACAAGTCCCTGCGAAGGAGGGCTGGAGCAACCCGTCGGCTCCACAGAGGAGCCATAAAGTTTAAATTGAAAACAAAAAAGCTTCTAGATTTTTGTCTCTATTATCTAGCTACAAGAGCCAGTCAATTCTTGTGTCGGAGAAATCACACAGAAGAGGAGATCTCTAATAGCTACTTACCCCAATGGAAAACCATAGAGATAGAGCTGTGTACCAAAGCTAAAATTAAAATCAATGCACTGCTCTGCATTCCCTATGTAACCACCCTCCACCCCACTACTTTACACAGTTAGTTACCCCTTGTACTCTTGACTGGGCACAAATCACTTCAGAAATGGTACCATCCCTAGCTTTGGGAATGTATACCAGGCTCATTACTTCTATAGGTCAGAAAACGGGGTGGAGGTGTACAAAAGCAATATCTTATGACCAATAACCCAGGTCCTGAGGAAAGAACTTTTTACTAGGGCTATGTTAGATCTCTGACTTCTGGAGGGGTACCCAGTAATTCCACACAGGAAGCAAAAATGTAATTGTCCAAACCAGCATTGGGGTTCTAGAGTGCGACTTTATTCCAAAAGATGTTCTCTAAAACAAGGGTGGACCCCCAAGGTTTACACATCGTGGCACAAGGCATTTGTAGAACAACAAAATGACTGTATCTGACAGAAACTATATGTATTTTCATATTTCATAGGACATTGGATTCTCTTCAGTGGCACTGGTCACAACTAAACATTTCTTCTAGTGGCAATGGCCTAACTGAGCACACATTTCCCATGTAGCATAGGACTTTAAAACTTCAAGTGTCAACTGGCCACAACGGAGCACACAGGGGATCATAACTAGCACAACCCACTCCAGGGGTAACTTCTCTTCAGACATTGGCCACCATGTCCAAAATAACCAGGTGCCCTTGTGGAACCTGTAGCGCTGAACTGGTTACTCTAGATGGGGAGCTGCCCACCCTTCACTTCCACATCCATACCCAGCCATTCTTTCAGAGTTACACCTTAAAACATCTTGAAAACACTTAGGTAAATGCATCTTTGAATGAATTTTCACATCCAGAATTAGGAAACACTGCTCTGGGAGTGTGAGAAATTGAAGTCCTGAACAATGTGAACAGTCTGCCTCTTGACCCCACAATTGTCAGCCAACTTTAAACTGAGAAAAGTCTCATCTTCAGATCAGAAACTGGTGTACCCTTCCCTTTTGACCAGAGAAACACCAAAGTACAGGCACCTTCTTCAGGAAGCTCAGAGTCAGATCTACTCACTGTTAGAACAGAACAGGCAGCTTCAAATTGTCCTGGATCAAATAGGGGATTGTCCCTAGGATCCATTCTCTAGCAGTCCCTTTCTTCCCTCCGGGGATGAAAATCAGGAGATCCTAATAATAATAATAATAAATTTTATTTCTAAAGCACCTTTCAAATTTCCAAGGCTCTGTACAAGCATAATAAAACACAGATAAAACTTCAATCTCACAATAATACAACACAATCAATAATTCAAGAAGGCAGACTGATACAAATGGGTTTTTTATAGACAACAGTTTCCACCACTTCTCTTGGCAAGCAGGTGACTTTCAGGACTAGGGTGAGAAAATAGGCTCTACTCTCAGAGCCCACAGCAGCTTTCACTCCTCACACTTCAACTACTGACCACACAGTAACCCAGGATTCTAAAACACCCCACTCACAGCCAGCTGCAGTGGCTTATGTTGTTTCGAGAGTTCTAAATGATCTCATCTCTCTCATCTCAGCTGAGACCAAGTAAACAAAAAAGTGAGTAGATGAAAAACCCATTTAAGTAGTTATTCACCAGCTGGCTTTCCTACCTAGCACTGACACTGATGGGATTCTAGTAACCCCAGTGGACTGGGTGGTTACAACTATAAAAAAGTACAGTAACCTCTCGCTATAGTGAACCCTGTTATACCGAATACTCAGGTATAACGAATGGTTCTTGTGGCTCCCGATATGAATCAGCACTTTTAAAACAAATGTGCTCCTTACAGACAGTATTTTTGAAAGAACCACACTCCTGAGCTACTGTGCCATTATTCAGCTGTTATGGGGTAATTTTGTAGTTACAAAAGGTCGATCACCTAAAGTAAACACACTTGGGGAAAAAAGCAAGGTGGGGGAGTCAATCAGGAAACCACAGTGCGCACTTTATTTTTTAAAACGAACCCACTCCCATACTGACCTTCTTAACTCATTACCTTCAATAGCTCCATATGAAGTCCGAACTATCTGTTTACCTGACACAAAATGGCCACCTAGGAGGTAATGAGTTAAAAACATACACACTGCCGCTGGAGTTAGCATGTCATTTGGAGGGCAATTCGTGGGAAGTAAACACACTGTGAAGTCTTGAAATCCAGTTGTACAGCACGGGGGGTTGCCGAAACTGAGACCCACAAACTCAGACAGCCACCGTTGTGCACAGGGTATGAACGGGGTGCCGAAGCTGAGAACCAAGGAGAAACAAACTGGAACCCACAAACTCAGAGAGCCACCATTGTGCACAGGGTATGAACAGGGTACCTTCTATGAAATTCTCCCTGATAGGTACTTCTGTACAGGTGAGCAAACAGCTGCACAGGATACTGGGGACCTGACCTATCTTGGATCCAACACAACCACTAATAAAGAAGCCTAACTTTCAAATACAGCAAAAACCAAACCCAGTACATCTTCTGGGCCTAGTTCAGCTGGGTGCATTGAGTAACTATGTGGCTGAGGATACACTTATAATGTATAACAAATTGCAACAAGCAGCTGCACCACTCAGGGTACAAATCTTTCCATTTCTTCAGCTACAGCATTCCTTAGTGAGTGCCCTGGGCCCCAAGCCTTGGGAGAATGAACATTTTGCAAAGTGGGATGAGCTAGTTTTGTTGGTCAATCAACACCATGGCACCTCTATTATACAAGAAACTATCTAGTCACCACCCCAGAGGATAGTGCCTCATGTACCTATTGGCTAGCAGAATTTCTGGAACTAACAGACCCCAGGATTGTGGTGGCTTGGGATGCGAGCAACTACAGACTTCTAATGTCTGATGGCCTAAAACTAATGCAGTATAATATTAATCATAATTTGTACTATACCCCTGTGATGTTGCACAAAATGGGTAAGCTAGATTCGGACACCTGTTCCAGATGCAAACTTCACAGGAGTACACCTAAACATATACTATGGGACTGTCCAAAGGTGCAACCTATGTGGACAGAAGTTAAAATCAGGTTAGACCCTATGCTGGGCCTGGAACAGGCTTTTACACCACAAATTTGTTTGATTGGCCTAAACATGGACTCTGTTTTTGGTCAGAGGAAATTCCATATTGCTTTAACTCATTCAGCCCCAGGCGGCAGTTTTGAATAAGGTTAAACATAGAACATTTTGACTCATGTGAGTTCTGGGGCTGAGTGAATTAATAGTAGCCATGAACAAAAAGCTCATTCTAAAGCACTGGTTAGATGAGACATTACCCTCCTTTCCAGAGAGGTACAATGCAACTCTAGAGGCTCTCAGAATGGAAAGAATGGTTTGCGCTATGAGAAACAACCTAAACCTGTATCAGAATCGACGATGCATGTTGGACGCTCTGCTTTTGAATCCATAGAACTAATACCCCCAACACAATTAAGCCTCCAAGGGTCTGGTGTTTGTCTCCCCCCACTTATCTACTTCAGTTCAACCAGGCCCAAGGGCCTAGACCCTAGAGTACAGTATATAATACTATACTCAATACTATACTCAAACTATGATTATGATTGGTTATGATCAAACTGCTAACCAAATATCACCCCCCCGAATGCTGATGGAAAGAGATAGCTATTGCTTTTTAATCTGAATGTATATTTAACTATGTTAATGCTGTATTGTTTTTTTCTCTCCATTTTTCTTCATGTTACACTCTTTGTTTTCCTGTTGAAAACCCAATAAAGTATCTTATTTGAAAACAAAAACAGAAGGGAATTGGGGATTAGAAAAGATGGGCATGATGGGCACAGTTGAGTGATAGTGAAAATGGACACGATAGGGAAGGGGAGAAACTAGCTGGCAGCCAGAGGGAGGAGGAGGGACTGGGAAGGGAGAGGGAGTGGGAAATATGGGATGTGGATGATGTTATCCACTAATGCCAGGAGTCTGGAAATAAGATGGATGACCTCCAGACCATGATGAATGAGGGCCAAGCAGACCTGGTAGTGGTCACTGAGACCTGGGCAACCCCAAAACATGGCTGTGATCTGTCCATTCCTAGATATACCCTCAGTAGAAAGGACAGAAGGAAAGGTGGGAGAGAAGCAAGCTATCTTAGGGAGGAGAAAATGTTCACATGGGAAGATATGTGGGAGAATATATAGAGACCGTATGGGTGCAGCTGCAGTTGGAGGTGACAAAGAAAATAAGGGTGGGGGTGGTGTACCACCCACCAAATCTAGATGTAACCACAGATCAAGAGCTGCTGAATGAGATAAGAAAAGCTGCAAAGGCAGAGGAACAATCCAACTGAGCAATACAGCTCCACAGCAGGTAAGGGTGCGAGTATTCCAGTAGATCCAAATAACTCAAAGCAAAAGACCACACTCCTCAGCTGGATGTTCAGTGTACAAAAACTTTAATTGAATCATTAAAAAGTGCAATGCCACGCTGCCAGAGAAACCAGTTTGTCTCTGAACTGAACCTCGACCAGTTTCGTGATTGAAAGGACTTAATAGCTGTGAGGTTTAAATTACTTGTAGAAAGATCTAGTAAGTAAGGGGAGTGGCTTAGCTAGAAGGAAGCTACATTTAAAGACTGCCTTAGAAAGATTCTGCTAATAGCTTGGCAGAAGTCACCAGCAGAAAGGACTGCTGTGTGACTGAACTTCTCTACTGGGACTATATTGCCCTCCTTCCCTTCCCTCCACCCAAAGCTAGTTCTATTTTTATAGGCACAGGATTTGACTGACAACAGGAACTTCCTGTTTGGGAGCAGGAAGTGAGTGATCACAGAACCACCAAAGACCCACCATCTTAGAAGGGCAAGAGTAGTTCTCCGGCCCCCTCTAGCTGCTGGAGGTCTGCCTCTGAGCAAGTAAGTGGCCTACTGAGAAATATAGGATATTCTTGTCTCAGAACAGGACAATCAGGAGCTTAAAGGGCACACAGGCAGAAAGTAAGGAGAGAGAGAAAAACAGAGGAAAGAGTAAGGATTGCAAACAAAGTTAAGGGCCAGAAATAAGACATGATTGGAGTGGTGCAGTGCAGTGGCTGTGGAGCAGCAGTCTTCCGGGAGACGTTCTGGTGGATGCGGTGTTGTCCCATCTGCAGGCACCTCTCCGGGCTGAGAGAGGAGGTTGCTCATCTTCAGGCTGAGTTGACCAGGATTTGTGGGACCTCCTCTTCCATCCAGGGACCACCAATGCCACTGCTGTTGCCTCAGAGGTTGCCAAGAAAGAGGAGCAGTTGGACAACAGTGGGCTCAGGGAGGGTGAGAGTGGTGGAACAGAGGTGCATCCCTGCAGTTGTACCTCTCCACAATTCCTAGCCATTCTGGCAAAGTGTGGTTCCTCTATGGAGGCACCCACAGTGGAGACCAAGGAGGATGCTGGGAACCTCCACAAAGGAGACCCACAGGAGGGTGGCAGGGGACCCTGCAGTGGAAGAAAACAACTCCTGGTGGGGGACTCCATTGTTAGGAAGGTAGAACTGGGGGAGGAAGGGGAGAGGGAGGGAGGTAATGTGCCAGCCTGGTGCCATGGCTTGGAGAGACAGGGAGCGAATCCTCAGGATTGCCAGAGCAGCTGCACAGGGGAGGGAGCTGGATGTCATTGTCCACCTAAGGACAAATGACCTGGCTAAGAAAGGGATTAGAGAAGTGCAGGAAGAGTTTGTGAATTGGGGAGGGCCTTAGTCAAGTAGCACACAGGTAACCTTCTCGGAGGTGCTGCCCATCTATGGCATAGGAGAGGTTAGGGTGTTCCACACCATGGGATTCAATCAGTGGTTGAAAACTGGTGTGGAGCTCAGGATTTGGCTTCATTGGGGACTGGGGTCCACCTGGAGTGATGCAAGCCTATACTGGCATGATGGGCTGCATCTGTCCGGGAGGGAACCAGAATCCTAGGTGATAGGTTTAAATGCTTCATTGGCAAGCATTTAAACTAGCCAAGGGGAGGCACTGAAAGGAGCAGGAAATCCTAGCCCCCAAATAATCACGGTAGTAAGTGCAGCAAACAGCAACATAGAGGTGTCGATAGGAGAAGGGCAGGGTAAATGGAGAAAGTGACAAAGGCAAGAAGGACAGGGATGGGGCAAAAAGGGAGTAAGGCCATCAGGAAATGGAGGGTAATGAGTACCAATGCCTGTAGTCTGGGCAACAAGCTCCCTGAGCTGGTGGCCTTGATGGAAAAGGGATGCCTGGATATCGTATCAGTCACAGAAACATGGTACACAGAGAACCATGACTGGGATGTTAACATACCAGGGTACATAACCTACAGGAGAGACAGGCAGGGGAGAAGAGGGGGAGGAGTAGCTCTCTATGTAAAGGAAGAGATAAAAGCAACTGAACAAAAGAGTAAACAGGGAGGAGAGGAGGCACTGTGGGTCACCTTGGAGACTGGAAAGGGCACCACAATCTGCACAGGGGTTGTGTACAGACCCCCATGTCAGGGGGAGGGAATGGACAAGGATATGATAGAAGGCATTCTTAGAATGGCAGAGAAAGGGGAGATACTGTTGATGGGAGACTTGAATATGCCAGATGTTAACTGGAGCACATTTTCTGCAGCCACATCCAAGAGCAGGGCCATTCTTGATGCCCTACACGTGGCAGGCCTCAGACAGCTAGTTTCAGAACCCACTCATGAGGGAGCAATCTTAGACCTCATACTCTCAAACGGGGGCAGTGAGAGGATCTCAGATCTAGAAGTGGGTTGCCATCTGGGGACAAGTGACCATCAAACAGTGTGGTTCATGTTAAACTCAGTTACAGAGTCAAGCCATACAAAAGTGAGGGTACTGGACTTTAGGAGGGCTGACTTTGGCAAGATGGGAGAGTGCCTCAGAAAAGCACTAGCAAACAGGCTAGAAGGAGGTGTGGAGCAACAATGGGGAATCATCAAACTGCCATCACAGAGGCAACAAGCCTTTGTGTGAAGCAAATAAACAAATCAAAATGAAAGAAAAAGCCACTATGGTTCTCAAAAGAGGTGGCTGTGAAAGTCAGGAAGAAAAGATAGCATTCGGAAGTATAAGGAACACAGAAGGAGCAGGACAGAGAGCTGTACCAGTTAAGGCAGAAGGAAGCAGGAGGGAAGTCGAATAGCTAAAGGCCCAAACTGAGGAAAAGATAGCCAACTCAGTTAAGAAGGGGGATAAAACCTTTTATAGGTACATCAGTGAGCGTAGAAAGACAAAGGGAGGGATAGTGAGGCTGAATAGAATGAACGGTGGGTGGGCAGAGGGGGACAGTGAAAAAGCAGGGATACTGAATGAATATTTCTGCTCAGTATTCACAAAAGAGGAGGGGGAAGTGCCTAATCCAATTAACAGAAGCACTCTTGATAGGGGGGTCGATCCCAGTCCTTTCACAGAAGAAAGGGTTCTGCAAGAACTCCTAAAACTGAAGGTGGACAAAGCAATGGGTCCTGATGGAATTCACCCCAGAATTCTAAAAGAATTAAGGGAGAAACTAGTGAAACCACTGGCTACTCTTTTTAATAAATCATGGGAGGATGGTGTGGTACCTGAGGACTGGAGGAAGGCAGATGTGATTCCCCTTCACAAAAGTGGGACCAAGACAGAGGCAGGAAACTACAGACCTGTCAGTCTGACCTCTGTGGTAGGGAAAGTGATGGAGTCACTTCTGAAGGAAAGAATAGTTGAGTACCTAGAGGCCAGTGGAGCACAGGACCCAAGGCAGCATGGGTTCACAGCAGGAAGGTCATGTCAGACGAATCTAATAGATTTCTTTGACTGGGTGACCAAAGTAGTAGACCAGGGAGGGGCTGTGGACATGGCCTACCTAGACTTTAGCAAGGCATTTGACACAGTCCCACCCAAAAGATTAATAGTCAAATTAACCAGCCTGGGAGTGGGTCCCAAGGTGGTAGCTTGGGTAAAACATTGTCTGCACAACAGGACACAGAAGGTAATTGTAAATGGAGTCCACTCTGAAGAAAGAGGGGTTACTAGTGGGGTACCGCAGGGTTCAGTATTGGGTCCAGTCCTTTTTAATGTCTTCATCAGTGACATTGCAGAGGGACTGGAAGGAAAAGTATGCCTTTTTACAGATGACACAAAGATCTGCAACAGGATTGATACACAAGGAGGCGTGGAAAGGATGAAAAGGGACTTGGCAAGGTTGGAGAAATGGTCAGAAGTATGGCAGCTAGGATTCAATGCAAAGAAGTGCAAAATAATGCACCTGGGAAACAAGAACCCAGGAAAAGAATACACAATGGGTGGGGAGGTAGTAACAACAACAAAAAAGGAAAGGGACCTGGGGTAATCATATCAGATGACCTTAAGGTTAGCAAGCAATGTGAGAAGGCAATAGGGAGGATTGGGGGTATACTGGGATGTATAGGGAGAGGCATCAGCAGCAGAAAACAGGAAGTTGTTATCCCTCTGTACAGACAGTTGGTGAGACCCCATCTGGAGTATCAGTCCAGTTCTGGACACCCCATCTCCGCAAGGACATAGACAGGATAGAGGTAGTCCAGAGGAGGGCAACTAAAATGGTGCAGGGTCTGCAAGAGAAGCCGTATGAGGAGAGACTAAAGGAGCTTAATATGTATACCCTTGAGGAAAGAAGGAGAGGGGGACATGATAGAAACTTTAAGTACCTCAGTGGAATCAACAAAGTCCAAGAGGGTAGCATCTTTCAGAAAAGAGACATGCAAGAACAAGGGACACAATTTAAAGATAGAAGGAGGGCGGTTCAGGGAAATGTGAGGAAGAATTATTTCACAGAGAGGGTAGTGGATGCATGGAACAGCCTTCCTGAGGAGGTTGTGGGGTCTAAAATCTGTGGGAGAATTCAAGAATGCATGGGACAGACATAAGGCAATTCTTGTGGGGGGTAGGAAGAAATAGGCTGTTGGTTAACTAGGCTCTGCGGCCTATCCTGTAGGTAGGGAAATGGGCAGACTAGATGGGCCAAGTGGTCCTTATCTGCCGTCAAAGTCTATGTTTCTCTAGTACATCATCAGAAAGATGGATTTCCTTGTTAGTTTCAGGCTTAAACAAGCACTTGTCATTGCTAAATGTTTGCTTGCTGGTATTGGCATTGATAGTGCAGGAGTTAGATAGATGCATAATAGGAATGGCAGTGAAGTATTGAACGAATGCCAGCTCCCACCCCACCCTGCAGAGGCTGACAGGTCTTTGGGGGTGTGCCTTTGGGTCATTGGCCATAACGCTCATGCCATTCCACCTCACTACACACTGTAGACACCAACAGGTGTTGCTGTGTGCCTTCGGGTCTTTGGCCCTTACGCTCACCCCATTCCATAAGGAAATAAGCTGAGATGGGTGCAGTAGAGGAGAATGGGGTGAACGTTAGTGCCGAAGACTCCAAGGCACACCTCAAGGCCTGTCACTGGCTGCAGGGTGGGGATGGGGGTGGAATGGCATGAGCATTACAGCTATCGACCCCAAGTCACTGCCCCCCAACACTTGTCAGTCTCTACAGGGTGCGGCATTATGTATGGAAACCTTAACACCCCAGGCACTTGTTGGTATTTTCACTCCAAATTTTCAACATGGGCTTTTTGGGATGCCACATCATGAACAGTGGCACTATCATTTCATTACTCAATCCTGAAAGGTGATTTCGCACAGTGACTGCGCCATTCAGACGCCGCGGTGGCAAAAACATATTTTAGTCAGGATGTGAAAAATGACAGCTGTACTGTTCATGAGGAGGTGTGAAGAAATGGCAATGTTGAAAATCTGGAGTGAAAATATAAAACATTGGTGAAGTTACAAGCATGCGTAGAAACTGCGCAGCGCACGCCTGTAATGCAACCATTGTTTGGAATTTTTTCACTAAATTTTCAACATGGGCATTTTGAGACCTTCCCTCATGAGCAGTGCCACTGTGATTTTGTTACTCTGTCCCAAAAGTTGATTTCCAACAGCGACCGCGCCATTCTGCGCCACAGCTGCGAAAACACATTTTGGTCAGGATATGAAAAATGACAGCTATACTGTTCATAAGGAGGTGTGAAAAGATGGCAATGTTGAAAATCTGGAGTGAAAATATTGAAAATTGATGAAGTTACGAGTGTGCATAGAAACAGTGCAACGCACGCTTGCAATGCAGTAATTTTGGGGAATTTTTTTCACCAAACTTGCAAATGGGTTTTTTGGAACCCCACCTCATGAACAGTGGCACTGTTGTTTTGTTAATCAGTCCCAAAAGGTGATTCCATGCAGCAACAGTGAAATCACCTTTTGGGATTGACTAACCAAATGACAGTGACAGTGCTCACGAGGTGGGGTCCCAAGAGTCCCATGTTGGAAATTTGGGACCAAAACTCCTAAAAATGGCTGAGATATCAGCTTAAGTTGAAACCTCATAATTGACTCCCATTATACAGCTTACCATCATTTCTTCAGTTTGCTGGTCGGCTTTGAGGAGTGCAGATGTGTCCCAGTCCATAGAAGATCCCTACTCTTGACCTCCAGAGGTAAGTATGGGGTAAGTGGTGGTGCGGGGAGTTGGGTTCGCAGAGGATGGGGGCGAGGGAGGGGGAATGGGGAGATGATGAGGGACCATTTTCTTTTTCACAAGGGAAAAAAATAAACTTCAGGGATGGTTTTCTTTATTTTACAGGTTACACCAAAAATTAAATGCATTTAGGCACACTGGGGTGGGCTCCCAGTGTGCCACAACAGTGTGTGTGTGTGTCCATGCCAACATGGGGATTGGGCACCCCAATGTCGGCACTTGAGATATTTGGGTGGTGAGGGGTCATCTGACACCGGCAGTGGGCATCCCAGTGTCGGAAACATAAAAAATGATTTTGGCTCATTGGGGTGGGCTCCCAGTATGTCACATTAAGGGGAAGGATACATGCCGACACGGCGATAGGGCACCCCAATGATGGCTTTCCAGGGAGTGTGTGGTGGGAGACAGGAGTCACCATTGTGGAAAGCTGCACTGTGGCTCATTTATTTATTTATTGAAATGGTTTACCCGGAAAGGCACACCAAACAAACAGGTTGCTCATGGAGCAAGAGGGGACAGAGTGCTCAGCAGCAGGAGCCAACAAGAACCATAACTCCAGCCATGCACATTACTGTGCACTGTAATGTGCATGGCCAGAGTCTTGTCAGCTGCTGCCAATAGAGAGAAGGTATGTCTGTGTGCCTGGTTGCGAGGGAGGGGGAAGGTCCCACTGCAATGACAAAACTGCCCCTCATTGCAGGGGCAGATTTCTTTCCAGTGCGATCCTCTCTCTCTCAAACTGCTGTCATAGACAGCTGTCTGATTCATTGGTGCCTGAGGGTTGAGCCCCATAAAGCATCAACTCATAACCATCCCTGATTGGAGCAGCACTTTTCCTTCAAGTGAAAACCACTTCCCTAAAACTGCTGTCATCGACAGCTTTCCAATTCATTGGTGCCTGAGGGACGAGCCCCATAAAACATCAATTGCATTGAGAAGAACATTCACACACCTCTAAAATGTCTTACTGTCCCAAGATGTTTCTTGTGCATGCGCAGGCTGTGCATGCGTGCAAGCAAACATAAAAATGGCAATCTTAAAGTGACAGTGCAGAATTAAAAAAAAAACATGAACCAAGTGTATAAGTGCTCAACCAGACAAAGTACATATACATCAAAATATTCAAAAACATCAACAATATATCAAAACTTATTATAACCTGAACCTAACAGAAAAAAATGTGTCAGTTACTGTAGGGGTCATTTAAGCAGAATTTACATATTATATAATTTACATATTAATTTACTCCCCCTTACCACCCTCTCTCTCTCTCTCTCTCTCTCTCTCTCTCTACCTACCCTGACTCCCGCTACAGCTTCCAAGACAGACAGAGACAGAAGACAGATCATACTTTGTCACACTGGACCTATTAGCCCTCTGAGGTCCCTTTGAGTCATCACGCTGTTGCCATGTTTTTTTGGAGTTCATATTTGTAAAATGTGTGTACAGTGTACTAGTGTGCCATGTAGGATTCCTTCTTCAACCCTTTGGTATAATTGTTGTGTGGAGCATTAATGTGCCTATGTACTGAAATCTTGTTTAATTATGAAATTGTACAATGTCCTGTCCCCAGTTCTACCCTATATCCTATACATGTGTATAACTTCATGTGAGTATAAAATATGATATCCACTGTATTTTTCTTTTTTTTGTGTTTGTATGACTGAACTACCAGGACCATCTTGTAAATGAGCTTGCTCAACAATGTACTCCCTGGTTGAATAAAAATTGAATTTAATTTAATTATGATTTTATGATTATTAAACAGAGATCCAGTTTATTTAAATACCAACTCCAGGGACCCATACCGTGGCTTTCCCATATTGGAGGAAAACCAAGGATCTTTTAATAAACCTGCAAAGAAGACAGAAAACTACAGACACCATATTATATCCTATTATGCTTAAAATGTTTAAATCAAATTGTTTATCAAAGAACTATGGTAAGCATATAGACAGAATTTTTACACACTATTATACATGTGTTAGCGACTCCTTTAGGCCAAGCAGAGAGCACCATTCATTACTTATTTTTTCTTTTAATGCATGGCAGTAAATCAATGCAGTCATTAAGACTGGGTGGTGTCAGGCACCTAAGGTATATATCCAATAAGATTCCCTTACTCGTAACATTTCATCTATGTCTCCTCCCCTTGGTCCCAGACACACCACCTCAAGTCCACAAAATTTGAAAATATGGGTAATGTCTCTCTGTCTTGTCATCCTGCAGTGATTAGCAAGTGCGCTTCTGGCATCATTATTACTGACTGACCTTAAATGCTCACCTATCCTAAACTTCAATGCCCGTGTGATTTTGCCCACATAAAAGGCATACTAGAGTGTATGAAACCGGTTGAGGTTCAGTTCAGAGATGAACTGTTTCTCTGGCAGCATGATGTTAACTTTTTAATGATTTAAAAAAAGGTTTTGTACACATCCAGCTGAGGAGTGTGGTCTTTTGCTTTGAGTTACTTGGATCTAATACTTGCACCGTCACCTTCTGTGGAGCTGTATTACTCGATTGAACTGTTGCTCTTTTTTAAAGTATATGACCAGGTGGCTTCCTAAGAGACTGCCAGTGCCTCCTCAAATGTCAATATTCTGTACCTCTCAAAAGTGGAACAACATGGCATGCCAACACAAAACTACCACCAATGCTAGGTCAAGTTAAAAAATCATTTTATTACTGAAAGCAGGTAAGACACAGCAGCACCCCTCATATGCCAACATTTCATGTAGCACTTAGACTTTTTCAAGGCGGGACCATGTACCAAGACAGGTGCTTGGTTAAGAAGGAACCTCTTAAAGGGCTACTAACACCTCCAATACATCAAATAGCATTCAGTTACCTTATATTTTAAATCCTTTACACCAACTACGTGACCTAACAATTCTATTTCTACAAAGTGCAAATATGCAAAAACGTGTGCAAAAAAGACTTCTTGAATATTTACACAATCTATAAACCAGTATGTGTACATCATATATAAATTACATATAAATTACTCATAATGTAAACAAGGTGACTAAAAATGTACCTAAGTGACTTATAAAATAAATTATTATGAAATAGTTGATTTGATTCTATCTCAAGGAGAGACAGTCAGAATAGTCTTTTAAATTTTAAATATATAAAAAGGAACTCATAAATATGGAACAGACATCATAAATAAATTACAGAAAAGGCAAAGTCTGTAAATAGCTCATACAGTAAGAGACATGAAAATATAGTTATACCCAGGTATCATGTTCTATTCCTATACAAATTATCTAACAATGCAGATCATTTCTCTACTCTAAGTACTGATTCACCTTATAACTCAATGTATATTTTATTTATATTTCAGAAAAGGTTTAAGGCTAAAACTGACATTCTAACCTTTGTGTCCATGTGCCCTAAACATGAACTGCCACTCACTCTCAGCTTGTAAAAGCCTGTTATCAATGTCACCGCCACGAATATTCATATGTATTTTATCCAAAGCCTGGAATGTAAATTCATGACCAGTGCCTTTAAGCATCATATGTGCAGCAAGTGCATTTGTTTTGTCTAGTTTGTTGATACTTCGCAAATGTTCTGCTGTCCTATGTTTCAAAGATCTTTTCATTTTGCCTACATAAAAGTCTTGGCACTTGCATTTCACCAAATACACCGTGGCCCAGATATTTAGACTGCACAGGGCAGTGGCGCAAACCTGGACACAGCGCAACTGGGATGCACTGGGGCCAGGACCAGGTGATATTCAACGGTGATGCGCCATGGTGCAGCACTGTTGAATATGGCACAAACTGCACACAGTGCAGTGGCACTGTACCACTGCAAATCACAGATAGGGAGCACAGGGATGCGCCAGCTCAAGTGCAGTTGCACTAGGCGCATCACCCATGATATTCAGCAGAGGGCATGCAAATGGCGACATAATATATGCAAGGTGCAAATGGGGCCATTTGCATGTCATTATGGCATCATTTTCATGCCTTGTGCAGGGCAGCCCAGCGAATTGCACCTGGTGCCCTGCACAGCATGATGTGTGCACAGTGGGGGTCCAGGGGCATCCCCCAACCCTAGCTGCAATCACGGTGAATGTAAATTCAAACATTCCCTGGTAGTCTAGTGGGCCCTCTCCCTCCTAAGTCCCCAATCATGGTATATGTTGTATAATCCATTCCCTGGCAGTCTAGTGGACCCCCCACCCTCCCGATGCCCCGATGGATGTATAATTCTCCATTCCCTGGTGGTTTAGTGAACCCCCCTCCCTCTTGGGTCCCCAATCATGGTAAATTGCTGAAACATACATCCCTGGTGATCCAGTGGCACCCACCCCTCCCACCCACAGGACCCCTTGCCCACCCCGCTCCTCTCGTCAACGGTGGGTGGCTGCAACCTGCCCACATACTGCCCAGCCACCCGCCGAATCACAGGTACAGTATGGGCTGTAACCCATTGGTCCACAGTGTGGATCAATGGGTGTGCAGGGCATACTGTACTAGACAGTCCCGAATATGTGAATTAAGTCATTCACATTTCGGCGAGTTACTGCGTTTCAATGATTTACCGCGATTGGTGACCTGGGAGGGAGGGGGTCCACTAGACCACCAGGGACTGTATTATTATACATCCATCAGGGCATCAGGAGGGTGTGGGGTCCACTAGACCACCAGGGAATGGGTTATACAACATATACTGTGATCGGGGACTCAGGAGGGAAGGGGGGTCCACTGACTACCAGGGAATGCTTGACTTTACATTTACCATGATCTTGGCTAGGGGGCAGAGGGGTGACACTTTACCACCAGGGTTCTGTGGGTGCTTTATGATGGTGTTCTGGGTGGTCGGGTGGCCACCCATGACTGGCGGCTGCTGTGTTGTGCCATGCAATACAGCAGCCCTCCTGTGGGTGGCCAGGAGTTGTTCCCTCTTTCCAGGGGCTCAACTTTGAGCCCCCCATGTGGCATAATGCAAGGTTGTGCGAGCATATGTGCCACACATCCCAGGCTTAATATCGGGATGTGACACATATGCATGGGCACGCCCCCTGTAGCTGCACCACATACTATTACATTGCACCCCAGCGCATCAGGACTAGTGCTGTGCCAGGAAGCCCTTTCAATATCCCACTGGGGTATAATGCGGGGTTGTGCTGGTGCAACTCTGTTGCGCCATGTGCAACCCCTTCCAATATCCGGGCCCATGTGTCATTGAACAATTAATAAAGTGTCTATTGTTATATTCCACACTGTAATAGGATGTTTAAAAACAGTACATGTGTTCAGATGTTTACAACACGAACAATTATTGCACTTGTAGGTACCTCCAGGTAGGCCTGGTCTTTTTTGGTCCTCTGGTTCATTGTACAAGCTTTTGGTTACCAGTCTGCCAATATTTGATCCCTTTTTGTACACCATTCATGCTGGTTTCTTGGTCACAATTACCAACTTTGGTTCAAGGTGTAGCAGGCTTCAGTTCTTAATCAAAATCTCCCTGAGCTTATGACTCTATGAAGAGTACTCTGAAACAAAATTCAAAGAGGTATCACTTTTGGTTGTTTTTCCTTTCATTCTCCCTAATATTTCTTTCCTGTCCAAGTTATCAACAATCTCTCTTGCTTTCTGCACACAGTTGTGATTGTATCCCCTAGCATAAAATCTCTGTGACAGCTCCTCAGTACTTCTGGAATGACTGTCCTGACTGCTATTATTTTTCTTTAGTCTCAAAAATGGTTCCTTTGGGATTCTTTCTACTACAGTATGTGCCTAAGGGGACAATTGTCAAAAAATAGTAGAGCATTTCTCAAAGTTTCTTTCCTATGAAGTTCAGTAGCTACACCCTCTTTCCCATTTCTACCATTGTCAAGTCCAAGAACTCTGTTTGGTTCATGTTCTCTGTTTTGGTGAACCTAAGGTTCTCATTGGTAGATTCCAAAAAGGAAACAATATCGGGGAGAGCAGATGGGGGCCCCCTCCACACCAAAAATATGTCATCAATAAAACGTTTATAACAACATAAGTATTGTCTGTATGGATTGAGATCAGACAGTACCCATTCTCTTTCCCACTGTGCCAAATAAATATTGGCATAATTTGGCATGAAGGAGGCTTCCATCACTGTCCCCTTGATCTGCAGATAAAACTGTTTCTTGGAAATGAATGAACTGAAATGCAGCACTTTTTGTGTCAAGGTTAATAAAAACTCTGCAAAAGCAACAGTGTAGTTAGTGTAGTTGTAGAGAGAAGTTCTTAATGCCTCCAGCCCATCATCATGTGGAATGTTTGTATATAGGGCACATATATCTAATGTGACCAATACATCATTCTCCTCCACCTGCAATGTTTCCAGTTCAAGCAACATCTGAGTAGTGTCTTTCACATTAACTGGCCAAAGAGGCATTAGCATTTTAATGTGCTCATCTATCAACTGTGCCAGAGGCTCTGTAATTGAGCCAATACTGGCCACAATTGGACAAGCTGGTAGATCAGTGAGGTCCTTATGGATCTTTGGTAGTCCATATATCATAACTCTCATTGGATTTTCTACTACCAAAAATTCATAAGACTGTCAATAATACATCCATAAGAGCCTCATACAAATACCCATCAATGTTACTTTTAAAATCAACAGTCATGTTTCTAGATAATTTCTGGTAAAATTCAGAGTTTGACAACTGGTGGGTAATTTCTGCCTCATACTTAACTTTATCTAGAACAAGAATGGCACCACCTTTATTGGCTATCTTAATCTGAATGGTGTCATTCTGTGCCAGACATCTTAGAGCATCTCGTTCCATCTTGCTACGATTGTTGAATCTGGTGCATTCACCTTGTTCCAAGAAATCCAAAATGTCCCATTCACATGCTTTATGGAATGCAGAGACCACAGGATTGTTGGGGAGGATAAAAATGTAGATGTTTTCTTTAACTTGTGTGGCATTGATTCAACTGGTTGACTGGCAGTGGAACTTGCATTGGCATTGTCAACTGGTGTTATTTCAGTCCCAGATCCAGATGTTTCATCATTGTTGTCTCCCTCCTTAGAGAACAACACTTTAAGATCCAGTTTAAGAGTAAATTTGTGAAGTTCTACCATCACTTCAAATTCATTTAAATTAGTGGTTGAGACATGGTTAGGTCCCTTCTGTAACACTTTTTCCTCAGCTGGTGAAAGTTTATTATTGGGCACGTTATATACAAATGTTTCTTCTAGCTGTAATAAGTTGTTCTCCATGTGGGGCGGCCTCAGTTCCATCTGCCCCGTAACCTCTTCTTCCCCTTCCTCCCCTTCCCCCTGGACCCTCGTTTTGTCTTTCTCCATTTGCCACAAAGTGCACTTGTCGCAGACTCCTCCTCAGGGTCCGCTGGGCTAGGGGGACCTCCGGGAGGTGGGGATAGTGGTTCAGTACACTGGTTTGTGCTGCTCACACTTGTAATTCCTCTCCCTGTGGTGGGATTTCAACCAGTGACATTTCTTGTGTTACATCCCCATCTTGGTTTCTCTGAATCTGTATAAGCTGGGTGAGTGCATGTTGGTTCGGGGGAAGGACGTTGACCTCCTCTCCCTCCTCAAGTAAAAAAAGCTGGCTGTTTGTTTGGCCATTTTCCCTCACATTATCCATACTATCAGATTCAGACCTAGATCCACTTGTGTATGTATCTGCATAATGGGGCTCACCATATTTTGTAATGATTGGTTTAGGCATGTAGCCTGAATTTGCTTATCCACTTTTTTTGGCCCATTCAAAAATTCTCCCCTTTAAATAATCTCTGCGGTCCCTCTCAGATTTCTGCTCGTTAATCTTTTTAATTCTAGTATCACAGTTCTCGACAGTCTGTTCCAATTTTTGTCTGTATTCACGATATTCAAAGTGACTTTGAAAATTCAAAACTTGTCTCTCCTTTGCTAGAATTAGTTCTTTATCTTCCTGTTCTTGTTCCTCAGCATCTTTTAAAGTAATGTTAATGAGACCAACACTGTAATCAAGGCAATGTATTTGCCAATTAGTTAAAAAGTGGGTCCGTTCTAACCCAAATGCAGATTGTTTGTTAAAATGCAGGCACGTGGAGCCCTTTTAACCTCTAAATATGCATTTAAATCTATGTTTTTTCAGTATAGCCTCCTTTCTTTTAAAATTGCCCGTTCCAACTGCACAAAGGATTCCTTAATGGTAATAGGACCCGGTTCGTTGTTATTACTCAGTCCATTCTGTTCATTCACCATTTTCTGTGCAATCGCTCTGCTGTTTAATATTGGGTTAATGTCATCGTGTTAAAAAAATAGGGATTCCACATATCCCAAGGCATTGGTTTCAACATTTTCATTACTTTTGTTCAAAGTTACATTGTTGAAATTAACCTCTGCATCCCTCATTTGGGCATTAACAACATTTGCAGTATACTCATAAAATATATGTGGGGTGCTGCTGTCCATTCCCATGTCTCCAGATCCTCCAAATGCCATAACGCTTGTGAAGAAGAAGTCGACATCTCAGAGCCAAACCCCAAAAAAAGGCAATCACAGTAAATGACAAGAGAGCTTCCTGAGAGACTGCCAGTGCCTCCACAAATATTAATATTCTGTACCTCTCAAAAGTGGTGCAACATGGCATACCAACAAAAAATGACCTCCAATGCTAGGCCAAGTTAAAAAAATCGCTTTATTATTGAAAGCAGATAAGACACAGCAGCACCCCTCACATGCCAACATTTCCACATAGCACTTATTCTTTTTCAAACTGGGGCCATGTAAAAAGAAAGGTGCTAGGTTAAAAAGGAACCTCTTAAAGGGCTACTAACACCTCCAATACATCAAACAACATTCAGTTACTTTACATTTTAAATCCTTTACACCAACTACATGACCTAACAATTCTATTTCTACAAAGTGCAAATATGCAAAAACATGTGTGCAAAAAAGACTTCTTGAATATTTACACAATCTATAAACCAGTATGTGTACATAATATATAAATTACATATAAATTACTTATAATGTAAGCAAGGTGACTAAGAATGTACCTAAGTGACTTATAAAATAAATCATTATGAAATAGTTACAGTACGCAGGAACTGCAGTGAAGAAACTGATTATATTCACAATAGTGTTGATATGTGTGATATATTCAGGAATAGGGGATACTCTGGGATTATTGTAGACCAGGCCCATATAGAAGTAAGCAACATTGATAGAAAGAAAATGGCCCTCCTAGAATAACTTTTGTGATAACTTATATCAGGCATTCTAATGAAATACAGAGAATCATTAATAACAACAGGAGCATACTGGTGGAGGACCCATTACTGGAGGAAGTGACAAGCTACAGGACAAGAATGGTCTACAAAAGGGGCCCCAATATCAAAGATAGATTGGTTCACAGTTTTTTATGAAGTGCCAATGGTATCTGTAGCATAAGACAGACATCCCTTACCTTTGGGGATGTATCAGTGCAGGAATTGCAAGTTCTGCAGCTCTGTTCTTAAATGCCAAATCTTTACAAGCTGGAACAGTGAGAAAGATTTTTGCATTAAAGATTTCATCAATTGCATAACCAAAAATGTGTATCTGACTACTTGCCAATGTGGTGTCTTTCATGTGGGCAAAACCACATGAGCATTGAAGGTCAGAATAGGTAAACATTTGAGGTCAGTCAGTAAAAATTATGCCAGAAGCGCACCTGCTAATCACTGCAGGATGACAAGGCAGAGAGACATTAGCCATATTTTCAAATTTTGTGGACTTGAGGTGGTGCATCTGGGACCAAGGGGAGGTGACATAGATGAAACGTTACAAGTAAGGGAATTCTATTGGATATTCCTTAAGTGCCCTGACACCACCTGATTTTAATGACCACATTGATTTACTGCCATGAAGTAAAAGAAAAAATAAGTAATGAATAGAGCTCTCTGCATGGCCTAAAGGGATCGGTAACACATGTATGATAGTGTGTATAAAATCTGTCTCTATGCTTACTATAGTTCTTTAATAAGCAATTAGATTTAAACATTTTAAACATAATGGGATATAATATGGTGTCTGTATTTTTCTTTCTTCTTCTCAGGTTTATTAAAAGATCCTGGGTTCTCCTCTAATATGGGCAAAGCCACGGTATGGGTCCCTGGAGTTGGTATTTAAATAAACTGGATCTCTATTTAATAATCATAAAATCATAATATACAAATCCTGCTTAAATGACTCCTATAGTAACTGACACATTTTTCTTTTAGGTTTAGTTTGTAATAGGTCTTGATATATTGTTGGTGTTTTTGAGTATTTTGTCTGGTTGAGCACTTGTACATTCAGTTCATGGATATTTTTGTAATTCTGCACTGTCACTTTAAGATTGCCATTTTGTAAGCCTGAAACTAACCAGGAAATCCATCCTCCTGATGAAGTACAAGAGTGTATGAAAGTGATCAAGATTCAGTTCAGAGAAGAACTGGTTTCTCTGGCAGCGTGGCATTGCACTTTTTAATGATTTAATAAAAGTTTTTGTACACTGAACATCCAGCTGAGGAGTGCAGTCTTTTGCTTAAAGGCAGGGAAAGCAGTAATAGTGGGGGACTTCAACATGTCCAATGTGAATTGGAGCATTCTACAGGCCAGCAGCAGCAGGAGCCATGCAATTCTAGATGTGAGCCAGGGTGGGTTTCTGACTCAGGAAGTGATGGAGCAACAAGGTATCAGACCAACCTGGACCAAGTGCTGCCAAACAGTGATCACATCAAAAGCATCAGAGTCGAGTGGTGTAGTCTGGAGTCCGAACAATATGGCCACTTAATCCCTTAGCTCTGCACTGGCCCAAATTAATAATCTACTGTGTAACCCATTCTTTTGGTTACTGACATTTATACAGTACCTTGCAATCTGCAACTTTGCCCGGACAGTGGTACTTGCGATTACAGTTCCTTTCTAAATGTTTTCTTTTTTTTTTTCTGGTGTATTCAGGAGATCTTCAACCCTGCCACTTTTTGCCTCTGCCCCAAGACTGTAGGATCTACTTACTCCTCGCTTTAGAACCTTCAGCGGCAGCCCCAATAACCAACTTGACATGGCAGCTGCCTTCTCACTCATCGTCATTGGAGTACATTGCCTCCTTATTAGAGACTTTAGTGCTTGATATTTCTGAAATTAAATCTGTGGTTGCTTTGCCCTTCCTGCCATCTGTGGGCCCGTCAGAGTGTACATGTTATTAGGGTGCCAAACTTTGAAATTCACTGCTCCTTCCCCAAGGTCTGCCCCCTGAGTTGGAATATTCAGTTATGGGGCATGGGGGGCACAGCCCCTTGCAAATAGGGCAATCAGCAAAATTAAATCCTGGCACCCTAATGATGGGCGCACTCCGACGGGTGCATTCCAAGGGTTTTATTTATTTATGACTTTGATAACTGAGTAAGTACACTGATCCCAGGGACCATTTTCAGGCACAACCCAGGCCAAAAACAATGGCACAGGAGCAACAAAAGCAAAATACATAGAACATGGAAAGCCAGTTTACACAATGATTTCAAAAGTGATAAAAGAAAATAGAACAATAGACAGTAACAATATTAGGTGCAGAAACATAATACAAGGTAATAAATTCCAATTACAGTGAACAGCAAAAAACAATGTGTTGATAACCATAGCAGACAAAAATTGGGGGAGGGAGGGGGTATGTACTAACACTCGGAGAGTTGGTGATGCAACAAGGGAAGGGTAAATAGAATGGACTCAAAGAATTACTTTAAAAGATCAGATGCATGCAGTCAAGCAATGGGTCTCTGATATAGGCGACTCCATCTTGTTATGCTATGCCACCTGGAGGTGGCTGGATCAATTCTGGAAAAGGGCTGAGGTGTTGGATAATCATAGCTGCTGGAATAACCTATGTACTGTATATTACATGTACCTGAGGCAGGGCCAGATTAACAAGTTGTGGTGCCCTGGGCAATTTTGAATTGTGGGGCCCCCCCGTGACTTAACCCCAAAAGCTGAATGATTTTTGATGCCTTAAAATGCATTTGGAGGGTTTTCCAGCTACTCTGAATGCCATTCTTGGGGTGGAAATAGAAGGCTATTGTTTGAAGTTGGATGGCTGGATTACATTCACACTGAGTGTCAGCACTCAAACACAGTCATGCGTTACTGACCCCTCCACACCAACATTTCACTGCCCGAATAGATAGTAGCCCTGGACAGCCTGCCATTTAAATGTGTTAGCCATCCTTAGATCAGTGGGCTGGTCTACCTGGTGTTGTGTTGGGCATCAGGTAGGTGGGTGCTGCTGTGAGGGACAAGGAAGGTAATCTAGATACAATAAACCTGCTGCAGCTACTGTGAATGTTTGCTGGGGTGAGGGGTCACAGTACTGACCACAGTCAGCAAGAGACCTGAGTAACTGTGGCTGGGGCTGCCTTACAAAACTTCACTGACTGGTGGCATGATGACAAACAAAGCACTGGGAGAAGATTAAGAAGTGAGAGAAACTGGCTGGAGCCTGGTGCAATGAAAGGCCAAATTTTTCTTCCACTCCCTGTCTCCCTCTCTTACTATAGTATGATCCTCTTCTCACAAGTCACATCATTTTATTTAAAACTTTTTTAAATAACAAACAACATTATTATTTTTTTTTTACCTGAGATAAAGACAAAGTCAAGAAGATGAGAAGGCAAATAGGACAGAAATGCCTGGTGGTGATTTGGATCTGCTCAGCCTCTGGCCTCTCTGCTGACTACTCACACTCCTCACTGGCAGCTCCTACTACTTGAAAGTCTCCCTGACACACACAATGTGGAGGCGGGTGCATTCTGCACTGCCAGTCTGCATTCAGCCTTAGCAGATAATTCAGCTGTTTTCTGGACCTCGAGACCCGACGACCAAGTTGACAGCCAGGAAAGACTGTGGGCCAAGTGACAGACCACAGACGCTGAGGCGCAGAGTGTGGAGGGACGGTATCTCTCTCTATTGATGATGATGACAGGTTTCAGCAGCTCTCAGTTTGCTGGTAGCTGGTGCATGGTGCTGTTTTCTAGATCCAGGTGAGACTTACTTCACATGAGCAAGATGTGACGGAACCACCATGCACCGTGTGTGACACACAGACTTGAGGGCTGGGGGGACAGAAAGGTTCTGGTCTGGGTGGGTGGGATGCAAATCAATGGAGACCCATATTGGAACAATTTAATTGACTGGCTAGCATGTTATGCTTCACCTGACCTGCAGAAAGAACATCCATGGGGAAACAAAAATGCCACAAAAGGCAAGCTGTTTGGATGATCGAGGCAATGGGCCCAGCAGGACAAAGGAATGGTTGATGATTGACCCCTGCCCAAGGTTTATTCACACACACACAGTAGGAAAGAAGGAAAAAAAAAGTAAAAAAAAAAAAAGAAATCAGTGGCTCCTCAAACTAGGGGGCCCAGGGCAATTGCCCCTTTTGCCCTATGGTTAATCCTGCCCCGACCTGAGGGGTGGAGGGACTGTGCCTAGAGAGTTTTTTTGTCTGAGTTCTTACCTCAGCTGGTAGCTGGAGAGGCCTGATTAAAGTGAAACATGCTTATTGCCTTCACCAGCCCAGTACCTCGAACTGCCGACCCTGGCCCATAATTGCCAGTCATCTGCAATATTCTGTAAAAGACTCCATGTTGAGACTAGCGAGAGATATAGGGCCGCTCACTTTGCATGGCTCAGAATCTTCCTCTACTCTGATTTTTCTGCGGAGGTTTCTCAAAAATAGCAACAATATAATCCCATAAAATCTGCTCATCGGAGGGCTGGTATCCAGTATCGGATAAGCAGACTGGCTGATCTAGTTATATGCCATGATGGGAGAGAGCACCTATGTCTTGTTCTCAGGAAGTTAGAGTGTATCTTCACCGCTGTTGGCCTCAGCTTACTATAAATTCTCTCCCCCCACCAAAGTACACAGAGGGAGTTGCACAAGGTGACTGAAAAGGAATTGCCCTCTCAATGGAACCTCTTTACAGCTCCCGTGGTGGAGGGTGACCCACCAGACCATGGAAGGCACAATACATTGGACATTGGTAGCAGTCTGGTGGCCAAATATGCTCGACCTGTCAAAGTCAACTCCTTGAATGGAGTGCCATTGCACAGGAATCCCCAGCTACCAGAGTGTAGTAGGCTGAGACATTGGGGCTCTAGGTCCAATTCCAGCTCTGAACGTTCTGTCCTCTCTCCACCACCTGCTAAATCTGTGAGGAATAATTTGGTCCTTTATCAGGAAGAATCCACTATGGCTCCTTTTCAGTCAGACTCTGTATACCTTTTGGAACTGCAGTCTTATAACCAGCAGTGCTCTCCCCTTGACTCTCGTGCAGCTACTTCTCCCTCTTTTAGCCTTTTAAGGGGTTTTAGAGCTTTTATTATGTATTATTTATTATGTACAGTATTTTAAATTTAACTGGCACTGATTTAAATTATTGTTAAGTGTTTTAAACTGTTGCACCTCTCAGTGAATTGCCCAGAGCCTCTGGGATTGGGCGCTCAAGAAATAAACTTTTACTTACTTACTTACTTTAATGGGCACGTTGCCGTCTCTCTCTGCAGAGGATGATCCTCCATATACAGACATTATTGGGGATCCAGTCCCTTTTGCTTCATCTGAATGAGTAAGTCTGACTGTCTGCGAACATGGAACATTTGGCAGATTGTACTGGACCGGCTGCGATGTACACAGTATGAGTACTTGAACTGCACTCTTCTTTTTCTCAGTGGTCAGCTAATGACTAAATCTGTATTTTTCCTTGTATTATGAATATGCATACGTGCACGCCCAGTATCATGACTCCACTTTTGGAGCATGATTAAAGTAATTTTTAGTCCTCATTTAAAAAAAACAAACTAGTTTCCTGAGTTCAGCTTTTTTTCTAGTGCCTAAAATCATATTTAGCTGAACTCGGGTACAGTGATCCACAACAGACTGACACTAACAAAGACAGGCTGCTGGTGTTGACAGTAGATTAGCTGCTTGCTGACTGTCTGGCTTCATGCAAATCAAAGGACCAAAGCCCTCTCTGATTGGAGCAGCTTTGACCCTTTGAAGTACACAAAGTGTCTGCCCAGCAAGCAGTGAGTGGTGTCTCGACCACAGTGGGTGCTCATTTGGTCTAGACTGCTGAGCCCCTGGTATTTTCAGCTGCAATGGACTTGGCAGTGACACACCCCTGAAAACCCATTTCATTGAAAGCAAAACATTTGGTGCACAAGCGCATCAAATATAAAAATGAAAATCTCTACATTTCTCAGACCAGAAGTGATGATGGAAACCACCACCAAATCGAATATACAGGCCACCTCACAGGTGAAAGAACAATGTTTATGAACATGTGACCATAATTAGTTATATAAGTATTACCTCTACTATTACAGACCACACCCCCTGAGGAAGAGGAGTTTTCCTCAAAGTGCTGGTACTTGACCGTGATGTGGTTTACCATGGTTGACCGAGCACTAATCAAGTATTGTGCTTTTATTACTTTTAGCCCACTTGGTACTGTGACAGGACACATTATGTTCACTTAGCTACAATCAAGGTACAACACTTTACTACCTCTGCCATTTCATTCAAGAATATAAACTGCAAAAATGAGCATATTATCTTATTTTAATGTGCCCCATTGAAGTTCACACAAGCCAGGTATAAAATGGCATAAAATCAAATCTTTAAGTGGTATCTCATGATAAGGTTGAAAACAAAAAGTGCAACTGCGCTAACGACGAAGGAATAACAGTGACAGCAAAAGGGCTACCAGGAACAACAGTGATCACCAAAATGGTGACCATGAGCTTTCAATACTCCCCAAATTACCCCCCAGAGTTAATTATATAAAGAAGAGCAGTGTGAAGGGGGTCAAGGCCCCCTGCACAGGGGGGTGTAAGGGCAAATCCCCCCTTAGAAACACAAAAAAGTGTTTTTGCCCTTTTGACGATTGCTGTTTATTCATGATCACCCTTTGCAGGCTCGCTCATTTGCCATCACCATTATTCCGTTGCCCATATGCTTTCACCCTTATCACATGGAACCTCTTTAAGTGTATATGGGCTAATGCCAGAACAAGAGTTCACAGTCAGCTACTTTAGCCAGGAAAGAATGGGGGGTGGCTGGGCAGTGCCTTCATTGGAAGAGTACTGACTGTCAACACAGGTGAAGCTGGCCCTATTATGGGGACGCTCATGATGGTAACTCCATTGAAAAGAAATAGAGCTGCAATTAGTAGAGGAGACACCACTGAACACCTTTCTGTTTGGCAATATCAGAAAGTCAGCTGACAGACATGCATACTTAGGAGCCCTAGCAGTTGTTTAGAAAGCCTGGGAAAAATTCCAGCAGAGTCCAAGCATTAAAGTATACCAATTGCATTTTTGGTGGCAACTGTGGACCTGGCCTTCCCACCAAGCCAAATAGATGCATGGTAAAAGAGACAAACATGAACAGGATTCTGCTGCTCAGAACAGTACCTCCAGGGACAAGTAGTTCAGCCCTTTGAGGACCTGAAAGCAGAATTTGGCTGGATGACAATCAATAGATTCAGGTACTTTCAAATGTGAGATTACATTGCACAACAACTAAGAGAAGAACAAAGATAAATACACAGAAGAGAGAGAAGGACTATCCTTTATTATACTATGCCACACATGACAGCAGAAGGTAGCCACCTCACTCATATCTAAATTCTTGGCACAGAATAGGGAAAAGGCAACTGTATCCCTTGTAGAAAGATGGCAGGCAGAAACACAATCTGAACTCACACAAACGAATGGGGACAAATAGGGAAGGGATCTTTTCAGACATCTTCCACACCAAGATGGCATGAATTCACCTGGAAAATAAAAGTAAGATACTTTATAACCTCAGTCATTAAGGAAAAAGGCTACCCATCCCCTTCAGTGGCCTGTTGAAGGAACTTTGGGGAACCTCTTAGGAGCCATAGTCACATATTTTGGACACGTGAGATGCTTAAAACATATTGGAAAGCAGTTATTAAACAGCTTCAAGACATCTTCAGATTTAGGGAAACACCAAGCTGCAGCAATATAGTGCTAGGACTTGAACCTATGACTATAAAAGGGAAGGAAACCATATGCTTGCATCATATTTGTGTTGCAGCTGCAGGAAAAGCCATGGCTCACAAATGGCTCCAAACAGAACCCCATCTTTACAAGACTGGAAAACAATTATAAGAAGATAGCTGAAATGGCAATATCAACCTATTGGGTGTAGGACAGGCAAGAGGCTTATCTAAATAGTTGGACAAGGTGGGATTTGATAGAAGAGAGAAAGAACAAGGAGAAGCCCTGGGAAGGTCATAGGGAAGAGACTTTTTCAACAACAAAGAACACACAGGCAGAAGACTACACATTGAAAACAGACATTAGATTAGAAACATCCTTCTGTTGGAGGGGGACAGAATGGGGAGATTAATTGACATGCTCATCTTGCATTACTCATAGAAATTAAGTTTGAATACACGTGAACTTGTACTTTCCTTCCAGCGTTCAAGACTTATCTCTAACATTTAATCAAATGCACTAAATGGGCAAATACAATTACATACCCCCAGGTTATTGTTCAATGTACTTTTAATTTTCTGTGTTTGAGTTTTTTCTTTTATAAACACAACAAGAAAAATAGTATACTATCAAATGTAACCAAACTTACACTTCACTGAATGAAAATATCTGTTGTATACTAGCAGAATGCACAGTTTGGTCAGTAATGTTGTTGATAATTTTTAATAAATAAAATATAAAACAAAGTTGCAACACTTAACTTGCTGGTTTTTTTTTCTGTTATAATTAAAACCATTTTCTTTGGCATCGCCACAGTCACCAAGATATACCATCTAACAGTACTTTTTTTCATCTGATTTGGAATCACTGCAACCTGCTCTAAACAGAAGGGAAACATAATAAGGAGAGAAAGATGCTGTGGTTTATACATAAGGTAGGTAGAGCAGAGAAAGAGAAAAGGGCTTAAAACAGAAAGTAAAAGAAGTCTCAGAGAGAAGAAGACAGGACTGACTACTTAAGGAATCCAAAAGCCCTGAAAAAAGATCTTCAAACTCTCTCTAAGGCTGGCCCAATTCCCATCTCTCTGGAAACAGGCAACCATTACACCTGTACACAAAAGAGATGATAGGTCACTACATACCAACTACAGACCCATCTCCATCCTCCGCCCCTTAATTAAAGCCCTGGAACAAATCGTATCGGACCAGCTAGTCGAGTACCCGGTAAAATATGATATCCAATGCCCTGAACAACATGGATTTAGAAAAGGGTACAGCACTACCACTGCACTACTGGAATTTATGGGATTCATTCACACCACCCTGACTAAGGAAACTGTGTGGGTGCAATATTCATTGACCTTATGAAGGCATTTGATACTGTCAATCGTCCACACCTACTTAGGCAACTGTCAACTATTGAGCTCTCCAAGGATGCCCTGCTCTGGATAACAAGCTACCTTGAGGGAAGGGTCTAGCGAGTTAAGATTGTGATGTCACCTCTGATAAGAAACTGGTCCTCTCAGGAGTACCGCAGGGGTCCATCCTTGGACCACTACTTTTTTGCCTCTTCCTGAATAGCATCCCTAGCATTTGCCATCAGAAAATGCTCTTCTATGAGGATGACGCAGTCCCATTTTCTAGCCATCGTGACACCAAACATCTAGAAGGGCAGCTACAGCGTGACTTCAAACGCATTGAGGAATGGTTCAGCTCACACAAACTTATCATGAACTACAGCAAGACAAAAGTTATGACTTTCTGCAATGCAAGGAGCAAACATAACTCTCTACCCTTCATCATCACTAACCATTCTGGGGTTACACTGGAGCAGGTTCCTCAGTTCAGATACCTCAGTATTACTCTGGACTGTTCCCTCTCCTACACTCAGCACATTGACAATGTTGCAAAAGCCGCTAACATATGGATTGGTCTGCTCCACCGGCACAAACACTGTATGACCACAGAGGCCCTTGGACTGGCTATCTACAGTTCTGTCACCTCCATCATAGACTATGGGCTCATCATCTATAGTTCCGCTTCTCCTACAGCCCTCAACAGGATATCTGTGGTGCTCAACAAAGCATGCAGACTTCTTATGGGCGCTGCCCACCAAACACATACTTGTGACTTGTACGCCCAGTCTGGGTGGCTCCCTCTCATCAGCAGGATCAAATACCAGACCTGCCTCTTAACCAAAAAGGTTCTCCTTGGGCTCATGCCACCTGGGGTTGAAAAGCTTTTGACTGACCACTGCAGCATGCAACACACCTGATGTATGCTAAGTTAAACTTTCCAAGTCCCCAGATGCTGGACCACTATGTGCCAGAGGTCATTCACCCACAGGGCCCCCCAGTGGTTTAATTCACTCAACAAGGAATCCCTTTTGGCTACTATGCTCGGCCCATTTAAAAGGAAACTATGACTTCACCTCTCTACTATCAGCCAATGTGACTGCTTCTCCTAATTGGTCAACCTCTACACTCACACATGGCATTGTGTGGCCCTAAACTCCCTCTGGCTAATTATCCTTGTCCTCCACTTTCCTCTCTCTCACCTCACCCCTCCCCCATTCCTCCCCTACCTCACCCACACCCTCCCATCTTTTAGCACTGTGGACTTCTGTCCCCTCTACCTTGCACTTCTCATACCAACCCTCCCAGACAATGGCCCTGCAACCTACCCACTCCTTCCTGACCCCACCCACCCTCCCTACCCTTCTGGTTTCTCATCTGGCCTTATTATCCTTTTGCTGTCTCTCCACTTGAAATACTGTATTTTGTTTTTTGAGACTCTGTATTAATGTTTTACCTTTGTTTGTATGTCAACCTTCCATCCTTTGATGTGGAACCTTTGTAAACGAGCAGTTCTTGCTCAAAAATATTTGTAATCCTAGAGTTTAATAAATAAAAATAAATAAATAAAAGTCAACTAGCAGAGTTATAAGGCAATCCAAAGCAGGGACATAGCTACAGATAACTGAGGGGGTCAAGGAGGGAGAAAAACTCAACAAAGGAATGCAAAAGTGGGACAGATTGGGTAGGGAGAAACGGAAGGTGGAAGTATTAAATGCGTATGTCTGCTCAGCCTTCACAAAGGAAAGGGATGAGCCAATCCCACAGGGAAAGATTGGGATGGGGGTGTGGTGATGATGAGTTAGGAAGCAATTACAGAGGACACAGTCCTCAAAGAGCTCAAGGCCCTCACAGTGCACAAGTCCCCAGGGCCAGGTGGCATGCACCCAAGGGTGCTAGAAGAGCTTGTGACAGTTCTTTAGCACCTCTGACTGGTCTGTTTCACTGCTTTCTGGACTCGGGCATGGTGCTGCATGTGTAGAGAATAGCTGATGTGGTACCGCTGCATAGCAGTGGGAAAAGAGATGAACCAGGGAACTATAAACCAGTCAGCTTGACATCAATTGTTGGCAAGCTGATGAAAACCATCCTCAAGGTAAGATTGGTAGAGTTCCTTGAGGTGAACGGGGTCCTGGATGGGAGGCAGAATGGGCTTATGGCAAGGAATTCATGGCAGACAAATTTAATCAGCTTCTTTGATTGGTTCATTAAGGCAGTCGACAGAGTCCAGGTAGTAGACATCCTATACCTGGACTTCAGCAAATCCTTTGACTCAGTCTCCACAAGAGGTTGACCAAAAAGCTGGCAGACATGGGGACAGGGGAGAAACTGACCAGGTGGGTGGCATGCAGACTAGGGGGGAGAATGCAGCAGTTGGTGGTTGGGGGAACACTCAGGGATAAGTGAAGTTAGTAGTGGGGTTCCACAGGGGTCAGTGCTTGGTCTGGTCCTTTTCAATGTGTTCACTAATGACATTAGGAACAGCATCAAAAGCAAGATATGCCTTTTTGCAGATTACACCAAGCTCTGTGAAAGGGTACACATTGAAGAGGGTATCAGGGATCTAAGAGAAGACCTAGAAGGTTGGAAAGTTGGTTTGGAATGTGGAAACTGGGATTCAATGCACAGAACTGCAAGGTAATGCTTATAAAGTGCAAGAACCCAGAGCCAAGTACAGATTTAGGGGTGTGATTATCACAGTCTTGAGAAGGAAAAGGACATGAAGATAACAATCACAAGAAACCTGAAACCTTCAATGTAATGCAAATAGGTGGTGGTAAAAGTGAAAAGGATTCTGGGTTTCATATCAGTGAGGTTCACCAGCATGTGAAAGGAGGTCATTCTGCTCCTATACAGATCCATAGTGTGATCACACCTGGAGTACTGTGTACAGTACTGCAGCCCATACCACAAGAAGGACATAAATCAGCTGGAAGCAGTTCAGAGAAGGGCTACCAAGATGATCCAAGGACAACAAGATGTCCCATGTGAACAGAGGCTAGTGAACTTGAACTTGTATGGACTTGAGGAAGGAAGTGTGGGGGACATGAATGAGACCCTTTACACCTGTTTCTTGCCATAGAAGAGCAAACTCCTTCACATTACAGCCACTAGACTTTAGAACTGCACTGGGACTTGGAGCTGGCTGGCAGCCATTCAGAGAACTGTGCAGGCAGGGCTATCTGATTTAAAAGCCCACCCTGCTTGCTTCTGTGTACACCAGCTGGGGGTTTGTGCCGGTGGGGCAATCTGATTTAAAAGCCCATGCCACTCATTGTGTGTGAGCATACGTGCAAGCAAGTGAGTGACTCCTCTTGAAAATATGTTTATTACAGCTTGTGGATGATGCTATGCATGCCTGGGACTACTCTTTTGGTGTGCAGGTAGGAGCTATTTTAGATTAAATTATTGATTGTTTTCTATAATTATTTTGTTCTGCTCAATGTAGGTGGCCCTAGACATACACTACTTATCTGTTCAAGGTGATAACCCTAAAAATGTTGGACTACTTTGTACTATGTTGCATATTAAAAGGGAAAGTGTTCAGTGAATCCAATCAAAGTTTCAGTGGGACAATTTGGCCCCCACTTTTTCTGGAACAATCACATTATGGTGTTTTTGTGTCAGCCAGTAGGAGAAATAGTTTCTCCACTGGCTGGAATAAATATATCCAGGCAAGAAGAAGACCCAGGGTACTTTTACCAAACTTGAATAAATCACAAGAGAGGATTCACTGGTGCCTATTTTTTAAAGTTACTTTTGGGGGGCGATGTTGAATTGAACCCTGGTCCTAAACTTTTAATGATATAAAAATTATGCATGATAATGTTTGCAGCAATACAAAGAAAATTGATTTACTGGCAACCATTTTAGATACTCAAAATCCTAGTATCTTAGGTTTGAGTGAGACATGGTTGACAGATAAAATAAATACAAATGAATTAAGTGTTTCAGGTTATCAGGTTTTTAGAAAAGACAGAAAGGGTAAGGGGATAATGATTTATGTTAAGAATATGCTTGGTCATGTAGAAATAAAGCTGACACAGAGTGAAAATAATGTAGAATTTTTAGTAGTAACCATTTCTCAGCTTAACCTAGCAGTGACAGTGATGTATTCTCCTCTCAAGACCAATTTAAAAATTATTGAAAGGTTTTGAACAAAATAGGGGACAGTGCAAAGCACAAACCTATGATGCTAGTGTAGGATTTTAACTGTGATTGGTCAAAAGTAAGGGGTAAGCAGTTGATGGATATTACAGTGGCTATGGGACTGAAACAACTAATCCATTCTTCCACAAGATTTACAAATACTTCAACAAATGGTTTAATTTTAGACCTATGTTGGGTACAAGAAGCTCTACAGGTTAAGGCATTGGGCATTTTATCCCCTCATTTTAGTAACCATAATCCTATATGGATCACTCTATCTTCTTATCAGTTTATTGGGCCCCAAAGCCACTTAAAAACAACAATGGAATCATGATATGAGACACTTTTTGGAAATTACATTTCTGGAAAGTGTATGGATGGAAAAGTGGGAGAGATGTTCCCTTATTTCAGACCTAGAACTTGCAATTGAATATTTCACAAATACCTTCCAGAAGATTTGTGATTTACACACCACAAAAATTAAAACTAAATTTAAAACTTTGCCCAGATTTCCATGGATAACAGAAAGATTGTTATAAAAATCGAATTAAGAATAGAATCTGGAAAATAGCCAAGAAAATCAAAATGACCTCATTGGGAGTTATTTAAAACTAAAAGGAATGAATGTAGAAGGTTAACAAAAAAGGCTAAAGCAAACTACTTTTGTCATATGCTAGATCATAATTCAAATCCTAAAACATTCTGGAATGTTGTAAAACATTTATTAAACCCTGGAGGTCAAAGAGGACAGAAAAGTTTAGCAATAGGGGTAAATGATGTTCTAACAGATGTTCCTAATGTGGTCTCAGATACCCTAAATGATTTTTTGATTGACCTTCTGGTTTTGGGAACACAAGTTAACTTGGGTCCCAATGATGCTATTAAATTAGACAATGAATCATTGAATCAGCACCCACCATTTAGGTTCAAGCAATTAACATTATCTGAAGTGAAGAAGGACTTATCAAAAATTCATATACACAAATCAGCAGGTTTAGATAATCTACAGGGATGCTTTTTGAAAATAGTTGCCCCTTATATAGCTCTTCTCATTTTATTTATATTTAATTGGAGCTTGCTGATTGGTTATTTTCCAACACTTTGGAAAACCAGTAAAATAATTCCTATATATAAAGCAGGAGATGAGGCTGATCCTAACAACTAATGTCCCATTGCAATTTTACCTATTTTGTCTAAGTGTTTAGAAAAATTAGTAGACAGGCAAATTTGGGATTATACGGATAAATATGGCCTACTTACCCATTTGGAATTTAGATTTTGAAAGGGTTATTCAATTGCATTGGCTTTGGTTGAGTTTAATGACCTGATTTGCACTTCATTGAATGAAGGAAAGAAAATGGCAGTGGTCTTTATAGACAGCGTTGGGTAAGTTACTTTTTCTATTACTTTCTATTACTTTTGGAAACTTGTTCCAGAAAGCTCTGTGCAGTCATTAGCAAAGATGGAGACGTAATGGAAAACATAACACGCCTCATAGTTACAATTACTTATATCTTTTTGTACAAAAGAAATAAGTAACTGTAACTGATTACATTTATTTGAAAGTAACTAGTAACTAACCTATTACTTTCAAAAAATTTAATCTGTCATAGTTATTTATTATTTTTGTATTGTTTTTGTCTAAAAATAAATAAGTAACTATAATTGTAAGGTGTATTACTTTTTCTAGCACTTCTCCATCCTTGCTAGTGATTGCACAGAGCTTCCTGGAACAAGTTTCCAAACATAATAGAAAGTAATAGAAAAAGAAACTTACCCAACACTTTTTATAGACCTTCTGAAGGCTTTTGACCTGGTGGACCACTCTAACCTATACACGAGACTGGCCAGCCTGGGTTTCTATGCAGGTCCTCTGTCATGGTTTTCATCTTATTTAACTAAGCAATCACAAAGGGTTGCAGTGCAACATCATCTATCTGAACCTCAAGCTGTCCAGGGAGGTGTACCTCATGGGTCCATTTTAGGACCCCTATTATTTTTTATCTATAATAATGATTTGCCTCTGGTGGTTCAGCATGCATCCACTAGTCTGTATGCTGATGACACATCCCTAGTGGCTTCAGGATCTGATCTTGAGGACCTCCAGAGAAAACTCCAGGCCGACTTTATCAGGGTTCAAGAGTGGTCCACCAGGTCACAGCTAATAATGAATATAAAAAAGACAAAAGTAATGAGTTTTGCTATAAATAAACACAAAACCTCTTCCAACTTGCAAATTAATGCATTAGATCAAACTTTAATAGAACATGCAGTTACTTATTGTTACTTAGGTGTTATTTTTGACCCTTTATTGACCTTTAGTATCCATATTGCGATGACCCTTAGTAAATTAAATAAGAAATTTGGAGCAAGCATTAAGAAGAACTACAAGTTGTTTGAAACTTTTGGATAGGAAAAAGATTGCTGAACAAATCATCTGACCTGTCTTTAAATATTGAGTGTCTATATATATATAGATCAGCTAATAAACAACTGTTAAATAAACTTGATAAATTGTATTATAGGATAGCTATGTATGTCCTTTATTGTAATTTTAGAACACATCTTTGTGCCCTCTTGGCTGGAATAGACTGGTTGCCCCTTGACCTAGATTATGCAATAAGTTGGTTAACATTTATTCACAAATATGAAACAAATTATCCTAGTCAGAATATTAATAAGATTCTGTTTTCAATTAGAAAATGGGCTTTTTATTTGCTGGCCTCTCATTGGCTAGTACCCCTGACAGGGGGTACATTAATTTTCAATAGACGCCCAGCAAATAAAAAGTGCCAGACCAAACCTGCCTCATGCCCAGCCAAGTATCAATGTGCCCAGCCTGCTTCCTTATTGGTTGAAGCACTGGGCACACAATTCAAACTGCCGCCATTTTTTTTAAACAGTTAGCAAGTGAATAGGTCTCCTCCCCCCCCAACACCATGAAATACCAGTCACTACACTTGCCAGTCACCTAATTTAATAAATGAAGAAAAAAATATTTGGAAATAAAAATCAGTTGTGGATCTTACAGCACACCACACTGATAACCAGTGCTGCTTCTAATGCCGCTCGGTAACCTCTCACACAGTCCTCTGACAGAAACCTAACAAATGTAATACTGACCATATTTAGACAACAAAAGAACATAAAAAAAAACCTTCAGTAGTTTCTTAGCAGTTGGTGACACAGAATACAAACACGCTTAGCAGTATCAGTCTCCCGTCCCTGCTCTCGTGCTCGAGTCTCTAGATCAAATGCCACCCACCTGTTCTCCTTATCGAGTGGGCTCATGCTCCACTATCCTCTCATTTTTCCCCTGCTGATAAAAAGAAAACAAAGTTGTTTAAATATTTAATAAAAAATGTACCTCTTCTCTCATCTTTTGCCTGATTTCATACAGCACTGCCCTTTCCTAATTTCCGGCGGGTGGGTGGGGGGATGCTAACATAGGACTGTCAGCAAAAACTCTGAGATGCAACAAAGCTGCAGCATGTCCTGTCTTAAGGATAGCAACCTTTCAGAGCAATGTTTTTCCCACGACCCCCGCCAGTGATTCTCCACAATGCAATTATTTACCTGGATGTGCTTTCCATCTTATAGTTGAACATATAATCACACCAGCATTAATGCAATAACGTAGGGATGCATGTCAGCAAAAACAAACAAACAAAAAAAATTACCACAGGCTGACTGGGGTGGGGGGGGAGCAGATTAGTTTCCAAAGTGAAACAATTCAGTTTGTGGACTGAGGGGAGAGAAGAACTTCTCAGTGGGGAAGCAATAGATTGCAGTGCCCCTTATTCCCAAATGTGCCAGTGGAGGGACTATTTTACATTAAAAACAACTTTACTATCATTAATACAAATAATTTACTGTTCTCTTTGCACTTGTTATTTCTTAAATGAAAATATGAATGTTAGCCCATTTTCTAAGCACAATAATACCCTCCAGGGTGGGCAGTATGGGCAATACCAGATGTTCCAGGGGTTATAAGGCCCTCTGCCTGTGGCGTCGGGCCTCATTACGCCCCTGGGTGGTCCAGTATTGCCCAATACCACCCACCCTGTCGGGTATTATTGTTTGTGTACCTCAGATACAAAAAAGATACAAAGGTTTGGACTGCACACCAAAATAAAATTTATCAAAACAAAAGAATCAATAGATATGATGATAGAACTTTAAGATCCCAGGCAGCCGGACATTGGAATGCACTGCCACACCTAGTACTGGCTCAAACTGATCATGGAAAGTTTGTAAAGGCAATAAGAAGTTGTTGTACACATACATGTAGGTGTATGAGATAATTCTTGGGAGGCAGACTCCATCCCCCCATTAAGATTTGCACTAGTATGTTTGTATTTTTATATATTTTTTTATTATAATTATTGTTTGTGCATTATTGTAAGTGCACTTGCTGTGTTTGTATTTTATAATTTAAGGAACTTTAGATAGAGTGCAGGACTGTCTTGTAAACTGGACTGTTAAAGTCCAAATGGCATGTTTCTTTCCTGTATAAAAATAGTTTTAACATACCATACCATACCACCTTCAAATACCTTAAAGGTTAAAATGAGACTGACCTTGTGAATCTTCTTAGCATGAGCAAAAATAAAAACATCTATGGGCACAGCTACAAAATGGTGGAGGGAAGGTACAGGAAAGAGGCCAGCAGGCAATTCTTCACAGAAAGTGGTGACAGGGTGTATTGCACTACTAGAGGGGACAGGCAATCACAAATCAGTTGATGTTTTCTAAAAGGGGTTGGATAAAGTCAATAGGAAGGTTTGGGTGAAAGGGGAAGGGTGGAACAACATGTAGCAAACATGCATGAACTTTGCAACAAGCAGACTTGATAGGCCATTTGGGCCTTCTGCTGGCATTTTCATACGTTCGTATGATCAATTTGCTTTTTTAGATATGTTGGATTGGTGGTAGGGGTGGGGGCAGGGGGACTTTCTGGAAAGGAACTGAGTGCCGGGGAGGAGATAGTGAGATGTTTCTTTTTCCCTCCACTGTGGAATGAAGTGCCTTCAGATGGCATTGGGCAGGACAACAGATTATATAGGCATGGCAGAGCCTGTATAATTGGTTTGAGTAAGCACTTTAATGTTTTTTTTTTATTTTCTGTTTTTACCCCCGGCCCAACCCAACACTGTCACCCGACTGACCACCAGTCTGGGATACTGGAGTGCCCACCCCCAGTGCCCCCAAGTATCTTGCCAACACTGAAGTGGCCAATACACATTGTCAGCAGTACAGTACTAGAAATAAAGAAAACCATCCCACAATATCTTTTAAATGGTCCCCTATTGTCTACACCAATGTCCCCAACCAACCCAAACTGACCTCCCCCAATCAGCACCCACCATCCCACACACCTTTATCTGTACTTACTTACTGGAGGTCCAATGCCATAATCTTCTCTGGACCAGAGACATGTCTTCACTTTTCAGCCCCAGACCAGGCACTGCGGAAAACATGTAAATGTGGTTTAATGTATTTCAATGCGTTTTGAACTCTTACTCATAACTTGGTCAGTTTTTTTATATTTTAATCTCAAATTTTCAACATTGTCTTTGTGGGACCCCACCTCATGGACAAGGTAGAGACATTTTTCAAATCTGGGCTGAAAGATGATTTTGCTTTTGCTCAGCAAAATCATCTTTAGGGCAGGATTTGAAAGTTTTCACCGATAAGGTTCATGCAGTGGGGCAATAGAAACATAGAAACACAGAAGTTAATGGCAGATAAGGACCACAAGGCCCATCCAGTCTGCCCATTTCTTTTTCTTCCTTATGAATGTGCCATCGGCATTTGCTCTGTCAATGGCCTATCTATTCAGCTTTGATCCACCAACTCAAACATAGGGACAACCTATGGCACCGTGCCATTGAGACTGGCTGGCCCAGTGACAGGCAGTTATATGCTGCCACCTGTAACAAGTGCACTCGGGCCATCAGAAAGGCCAAGTCTGAGCACTATCGGTCCTCACTCACAGCCTCATGGGGGAATCTCAGAACCTTCTGGGATAACATTAAACAGTTAAATGGGAGTGCACACTCCCCCCACCCACCCAGATCAACATTAATAGCTTGATCTCTTCAGACCCAGCCCTCATAGCCAACCACCTCAACACCTCATTCACTGACCTTAGCCCTATCCTCCCTACAAATTTTTTTGACCCTCCTCTCCCAACACGCCGTCAGAATCTTTTCGCCTTATTTTCTCCTCCGGCCGTGTTTCTGCCCAAGAACTTTGACGACCTTGTCACTGCCCTCAAGAGTAATAGTACAGGCAGTGACACCCTGGATCCATGTATCCTACAGCTGGTCTTAGACACAGTCCTTACCCCGATCACGTGCCTCATCAACCACTCTCTTTGCCTGGGGAAGGTTCAAACTGCCTGGAAAGTTACCACTGTCACCCCTATCTTTAAAGGTGGTGATAGGACTGTGGCTGGAAACTATAGGCCAATCTACATTCTCTCTCCTCTCTCCAAGGCCTTGGAAAAAGTGGTAGCCTCTCAAATCTCTGACTACCTCTCCACCTACAATGTCCTATGTCCTGAGCAGCATGGCTTCCGAGCAGGCCACAGTACCAACACAGCCCTCCTAGAGTTCTCCAACTTTCTCCACTCCTCCTTAGACACTGGTTCTCTGGCTGGTGCGGTCTTCATTGACCTCTCTAAAGCTTTCGACACTGTCTCCCACCCCCTCCTTCTTGATGCCCTTAGTCTTTCTGGTTTTGCTGCTGGGCCTATCTCCTGGTGCACCAGTTATCTGTCTGACCGCTCACAGTGTGTAAAAATTAATGGGACCTACTCAGACATCTGTCCCATCTTTTCTGGGGTTCCCCAGGGCTCCATTCTGGGCCCCTTACTATTCTCCCTTTACCTTAACACCCTTTCACGCTCTTGCTTGGGGAAAATTCTATTGTATGCTGATGATGCAGTCATCTTTGCCTCAAGTCGTAACCCTATTGCCCTCCAGAACTCGCTGCAGAAGTCCTTCGCTGAAGCCGAGGGCTGGTTCAAGGAACGTAGATTGGTGATAAATCTTAAAAAAACCAAAACCATGTTCTTCACTCATCCTCAAAACAGGTCCTGCAACTTCAAACTCCTCATTAACTCTGGGTCCTCTTTCCCACTCGAACAAGTTTGCTCCTATAAATACCTAGGGATCCATTTTGACCCCTCCCTCTCCTTCCATGGACACATCGCTGCCCTAGCCACTGCCACTAATATCCGATTGGGCATCTTACATCGGTATAAACACTGCCTCCCCCCAGAGGGTCTTCAACTCACAGTCACCTCCTCTATCCTGTCCCTAGTGGACTATGGACTGTCGGTGTATGGTGCTGCTGTTCAGACTGCACTCCATAAAATTCGCACTACTCTGAATAAGGCCTGCAGGTTAATTACTGGGGCACCTAGACTAACACACACCTGTCTACTGTACGCTAAAGCGCTGGTACTTGATCTTGATGAGCCTCAAATATCTGACCTGTACCCTTACAAAAGACCTCCTTGGGCTATCCCCGCCTGGATTGACCACCACCATCCGCCACTCTGTCCCACTAGTTCATACTGGACCTCTGGGAAACCTCTTGTTATCCCTAGAGCTAGGACCTCTCACAGCCAAAGAGCCTTCAGCTTTAGGGCCCCTCCTGGTTCAACACACTTCCCCTCCATCTCCAAGCTCCAACTATATCGTGCTTCAAAACGATCACTTCGGAACCACTTGTTAACACCGAAGCTGTAATTGCCACTAGTCAAAGCCGTACTCAATACTAATGACAAAGCTTACTACTAAGCTGCTAAGGACAACATAACTCCGGTATTGTTTGCATCAATCCTACCTGTACCAGCTTGTTTGTATCTATGTCTCAAGTTACTGTTATACTGTGTTATACTGTTATACTGTGTATTTTCGTTTGTGTTACTATGACAAGGTACCTTTGTAAATGAGCCTATGGCTCAAAGGTTTTCCAAACTGCTGTCTAAATAAATAAATTCATACTCATCTGTATTGCTCCATTATGCCTATCCCATGCCTGTTTGAAGCCCTGCACTGTATTCATATCCACCACTTCTTGAGGTAGGCCATTCCATGCATCCACCACCCTTTCTGTGAGAAATAACTTCCTCACATCACCCCTTAATCGGCCTCCCTCTAATCTTGTGCTGTGTCCTCTTGTCCTGCTATTTTTATGTTGATTGCGTGCATGCGCAAGAAACATGTTGTGGCAGGTTTCTCCAGAAGCAGGTTGTGGAGGCGTGGCACTAATGCCCCCACAGCCTGCAAAGGCTTGACTCCATCCCCCAATGCTGTGGCACGCAGCTGCTGACACTAGTTCAGCCAGCGTGCCACAACTTTCTAAAAAATCAGCCGCTGCAATCAGGGCCACCTCGTCATTGCAGCGTCAGCCATTGGCTGCAATGAGGGAGCGAGCCGTCATTGCAGGGCGGGATGTGGGATCCCTGATATTGTTTGTGAACATGGCGGCGGGTTGCTGCCCTGTTCACAAACAATATACCCCCTTCCCCCACCGTGTTTACTTGCTGATGGGGGAGCCCACTCCCCATCGGAATTCTGTAACCCCTCTCCATTGTTCCTACCGACGGGGTGCCCAATCCCTGTTGGCATAATGATTATCCCCCAACCCCTGTTGTTCCTGCCAACAGGGTGCCCAATCCCCATCTTCATAATGATACCCCCCCTTCCGTTGCTATAGCTGAGGGGTGCCCAATCCCCCTCAACTCCTGCAGCTCCCCTTCCCCTTGCCTTGTTTGCTGGTGGGGTGCCCAACTCGTGGCACAACTCCACCACAGGTGGCACACTGGGAGCCCACCCAGCGTGCCAAAGCACCTGTTAAATCAGAAAACGGTCCCCCGATGTCTTATTTTTTTTTACAACCTGTAAAAAGGGAAACGGTCCCTCATAGTCTCCCTGCCTCCCTCCCACAACCCGCACCCACCCACTGCGCACCCTGCCTCCCCACACACCCCCATACCCCATACTTACCTCCGGAGCTCGGCATGACGATCTTCGCTGGACTGGGAACATGTCTGACTCTTCAAAGCTGACCGTGAACTGAGGAAATGCCAGTAAGCTCTATAATGTAATAAATAGGGTTTTTTTCAACTTTAGTGCATATCTCGGGCACTTTTGGGAATTTTTTCACCAAATTTTCAACATGGGGTTTTTGGGACCCCTCCTCATGAATTCTTGAACTGTCATGGTGTTAATCAGCCCTGAAAGGTGGTTTCACGGTCACTGAGTAGAATCACCCTTCAGGGCTGATTAACAAAACGACAGTGCCAGTGTTCATGAGGTGGGCTCTCAAAAAGCCTATGTTGCAAATTTAGTGGAAAAAATCCAAAAAATGACTGTTTTACGAGCATGCGTTGCGCAGTTGCTATGTACGCTCATAACTTCATGAATTTACAATATTTTCATGCCAGATTTTCAACACTGGCATTTTGTCACACCTCCTTGTGAGCAGTACAGCTGTCATTGTTCACCTCCTGGCCAAAATGTGTTTTTGCAGTTCCGGGCAGAATGACCCGGTCGCTGTGGAAAATCAGTGTTTAGGACAGATTAAGAAACTGACAGTGGCACTGTTTGTGAGTAAAGGTCCTAAAATGCCTATGTTGAAAATTTGGTAACGATACCACATAAAATGACTGTGTTACGAGCGTACGTTGCGCAGTTGGCACGCATGATCGTAACTTCGCGAATTTATAATATTTTCACTCCAGATTTTCAACACTGCTATTTTCCCACACCTACTTATGAACAGTGCAGCTGTCATTTTTCCCATCCTGGCCAAAATGTGTTTTTGCATGTCTGGCACAGAATAGAGCAGTCGCTGTGGGAAATCACTGTCTGGGACAGATTAAGAAAATGACAATGATACTGTTCATGAGCAGAGGTCCTAAAATGTCTATGTTGAAAATTTGGTGATGACAGCCCATCAATTGACTGTGTTACAAGTGTGCGTTGCGCACTTTCCACGCACCCTTGTAACTTTGCAGATTTGTAATATTGTCACACCAGATTTTCAACAGTGCCATTTTTTCAAGTCTCCTTATAAGCAGTACAGCTGTCATTTTACACATCCTGACTGAAATGTGTTTTCACAGTTCTGGCGCAAAATAATGTGGTTACTGTTGGAAGTCAGTGTTCAGGACAGATTAAGAAATTGACAGTGGCACTGTTCATGAGCAGAGGTCCTAAAATCCCTATGTTGAAAATTTGGTGACGAAACACCATAACATGACTGTGTTACAAGCGTGCGCTGAACTGTTTCCACCGACCCTCGTAACTTCACAAATTTGTAATACTGTCACGCCACATTTTCAACAGTGGCATTTTTTCACAACTCCTTAAGAACACTACAGCTGCCATTTTTCACATCCTGGCTAAAATATGTTTTTGCACTTTTGCCAGACAATAGCACGGTCACTCTGGGAAATCAGTATTTGGGACAGATTAAGATTGACTGAATGAGAGGGCGGAGTGACCGAGCTCAACTGAGCTCTGTCGGGACTGCTGCGGATTTGTTTGTGGGCAGACAAAGGTCTCAACACAAGAGCCCAGTACAAAAGGGCAGCCTGCAGCACTGTGAGAAACAGAATGAGAGAGCGAGTGAGGGAGGGGGAGTGAGCGAACTCACTGAAGTGCTGTCAGGACTGCTGCAGATTTCTTTGTGGGCAGAAAAAGGCATCAATACAGGCAGGGGCCCAGTACAAAAGGCCAGCCTGCAGCGGTGGGAGAAACAGTATGAGCGAGTGAGACAAGGGGACTTAGTGAGCTCAATGGAGCTCTAGCAGGACTGCTGGGATTTCTTTGTGGGCAGAAAAAGGTGCCAATGCAGGCATGAGCCCCATACAAAAGGGCAGCTTGCAGCGCCAGGACAAACAAAATGAGCGATGAGAGAGGGAGACTGCGTGACCTCAACGGAGCTCTGTTGGGACAGCTGCAGAGTTCTTTGTGGACAGACAAAGGTGTCAACGCAGCCAGGAGCCCCATACAAAAGCACAGTTTGTGGCGCCAAGAGAAACAGAACGAGCGAGTGACAGAGTGGTAGTGAGCGAGCTCAGTGGAGCTCTACTGTGACTGCTGCAGATTTCTTTGTGGGCAGAAAATGCGGCAACGCAGGCAGGAGCCCAGTACAAATGACCAGCTTGCAGCGACAGGGGGAGTGAGTGAGCTCAGTGGAGCTGTGTCGGGACTGCTTCAGATTTCTTTCTGGCCACAAAAAGCCACCAATGCAGGCAGGAGCCCAGAACAAAAGGGCAGCCTGCAGCGCCAGGAGACGCAGAATGAGCGAGTGAGGGAGGGGGAATCAGTGAGCTCAACGGGGCTTTGTTGGGACTGCTGCAGATTTGTTTTTGGGCAGAAAAAGGCAGCAATGCATGTAGGGGCCGAGTACAAATGGGCAGTCTGCAATGGCAGGAAAACCAGAATGAGCGAGTGAGTGATCTCAACAGAGCTGAATTGTAACTGCTGCAAATTTATTTGTGGGCATATGAAGGCAGCAACAGAGGCAGGAGCCCAGTAGAAAAGGGAAGCCTACAGTGCCGGCAGAACAGAATGATCGAGTGAGAGAAGGGGAGTGAGCGAGCTCAACGGAGCTTTGTCGGGACTGCTGCACGTTTCTTTGTGGGCAGAAAAAGGTGCCAACAGAGGCAGGAGCCCAGTACAAAAGGGCAGCCTGCAGTGCCAGGAGAACCAGAATGAGTGAGTAAGACAGGCGGAGTGAGTGACCTCAACGGAGCTCTGTCAGGACAGCTGCGTATTTCTTCCTTAGCAGAACAAGGTGCCAACGCAGGCAGCAGCCCACTACAAAAACTGACACTGCATGCGCAAGTGTTGGCAGTTGTCAAGGTGTCCTTTTACCATCTTAGGAACATTGCCAGGATCAAGCACCTGGTTCCATCCGGCGACCTTCCCACTCTGATCCAAGCCTTTGTGACCTCACGTCTGGACACTGCAACTCCCTTTACTTTGGGCTGCCTGGGGTTGATATCCGCCGCTTGCAGCTAGTGCAGAACTCAGCAGACCGGCTGTTAACGGGGACTCCTCATTCTTCCCATATTACACCGGTGCTCTGAGATCTACACTGGCTGCCGATTCAGTGGCGGATCACCTTTAAAGTCGGATTGCTGACTTATAAAGCCCTACACGGGTTGGGCCCTGACTACCTGAAAGAGCTTCTGGTGCCTTACCGACCGATGCGACCACTTCGCCTGCCAACGAGGGGTTGCTAGAGATCCCAGGTTACTTTAAATCTTCCGCGCCTGAGCATTTATGTTTGCGCGCCGACCTCTGGAATTCTCACCACGTTGGATTAGAGAGTGCTTGACGGTGGAGGGTTTCAAAAGGGGTTTAAAGTCCTTCCTATGGAGCAAGGCTTTTGCTGATAACTTAGCATGTTGATAAATTGGTGTGTACCCAGTTTAGCTTTTAATATGTTTTATTCTGTATGTTATTGTAATGCGCTTTGATTTTAGAAAGGCGCAGATAAATAAAGTTATTATTATTATTATTATTAAAAGAGCAGCCTGCAGCACCAGGACAAACAGACTGAGCCAGTGACAGAGGGCCACTGAGTGAGCTCAACAGACCAACGCAATCAACATTCGGCATTGACAAATGCTTGTTCTTATATTGAAATATGTTAGACTCTTTCACCTTGTTAATACCCTTAAGGTGTTTGAATGTTTCAATCATATCACCTCTCTCTCTCTCTCTCTCTCTCTCTCTCTCTCTCCTTTGCTCCAGGGTATACATACTGAGTTCCGTTAATCTGTCCTCATATGTTTTCTGATGCAGTCCCTGCACCATTTTGGTTGCCCTTCTGGACTGCCTCAATATGGTTAATGTCCTTGTGAAGGTGTGGCCTCCAGTACTGCACACAGTACTCCAGATGGGGTCTAACCAGTGTCTTGTAAAGAGGGATTATTATCTCCCTCTTATGACTTGTGATACTCCTACTAATACACCCCCAACATCCCCCTAGCCTTACCTACTGCTTAAGTGGTCTGCTTGGATGATTTCAGGTCATCTGTGATGATGATACCCAAGTCTCTTTCTTCCCTTGTGACTACCAGCAGCTCCTTTCCCAACCTATAGGTGGCTTCAGGGTTTCTCTTCCCTATGTGCATGATCTTGCACTTCTTTGCGGTAAACCCCAGTTGCCACTCTTCCAACCATTTTGCCAGTTTATCCAGATCTCTTCTTATTCTGCCCACCCCATCTGGATCATCTACTCTGTTGCAGATCTTGGTGTCATCTGCAAACAGATAAACCTTACCCTCCAGTCCATCTGCAATGTCACTGATGAAGATATTGAAGAGTACGGGCCCCAGGACTGATCCCTGAGGTGACCACTTGTGACTTGCATCTCTTCTGACTGTATACTATTTACTACCAGTCTCTATTTTCTGCCCGTCAACCAGTTTTCCACCCAGTTGACCAACTTCTGACCCACCCCAAGCCTACCCAGCTTATTAATCAATCTTCTATGTGGAACAGTATTGAAAGCTTTGCTGAAGTCAAGGTAGGCAACATCAACTGCTCCCCCTTGGTCCTCCACTCTGGTTACCCAGTCAAAGAAATCTATGAGATTAGTTCAACAGGACCTTCCTGTTGTAAACCCATGCTGTCTTGGATCCTGTGCTCCTATGGATTCCAGGTGTTGCACTATCCTTTCCTTAAGGAGTGCCTCCATAATCTTGCCCACTACTGAGGTAAGACTGAATGGTCTGTAGTTCAATGCCTCCCCCTGTTGTGGAGTGGGATCACATGAGCCCTTCTCCAGTCTTCTGGGACCTCTCCTGTGCTCAGAAATTCACTAAACAGTTCTGATAATGGCTCTGCTAGTTCCATCCTTAGCTTCCTTAGTACCCTGGGATGTATGCCATCAGTCTCCATTGTCTTGTCCATCCTGAGCTTATTGAACTCTTGTAGGACCATTTCTTTTGTAAAGGCACTAGTGCACACCTCCCTCCCTCTGTGTCCATGGTGCTGAGCTGTGGGCCCTGCCCTACTGAGCAGAAGTATCTATTTAGGATAGATGCTTTTACATGGTCCTCCTCCTCCTCACATGCCCCCTTATCCCCTTTGATCTTAGCAATACCCCCTCTGGACTTTCTCCTTTCACTAATGTATCTATAGAAAGTCTTGTCACCTTCTTTTACTGTTTGTGCTAGTGTTTCCTTGGTTTGGGCCTTTGTCTGCCTTACTGGCTCCCCTGCTTCCCTCAGGGAAGTTTGGTATGCCTCCCTATCTTCTTCCCGCTGCATTCCCTTATATTTTCTGAAGGCCAGCCTTTTGGCTCTGACCTTTTCTGCTACTGTTTTTGAGAACCAAAATGGTTTCCTTCTTCTTTTGCACTTCCTTTTCTCTATAACACAATGGGATGTTGCTACAAGTATTGCATCCTTAATACTTGCCCACTTTGCCTGTACCCCCTCACCTGTATTTCTTCTTGCCAGGGCTAGCTTAACTCTGTTGGTCATCTTATCAAAGTCAGCTCCTCTGAAGTCCCATATTTTTGCCTTGGAATGGGATGATTTAGTTCTAGTGGCCAAATTGAACCATACCATGTGATGGTCACTGGCCCCCCAGGTGACCTTCTACCTAGAGATCTGTGATCCTTTCCCTGTTAGTCAGTACTAGATCTAGGATAGCCCTGTCTCTTGTGAGTTGTTGTACCAGTTGTTTGAGGCCCTCCCCCTGCAGGCAATCCACTATGTGTCTAGTTCTGGCAGATGTTCCTGCTGGTATTGACTAATCTGTATCTGGCATGCTGAAGTCTCCCATTATCAGAACCTCCCCCATAGCTGTCATGTTTTTTATGTCTTCTAACAGTAATGTGTCTATGTCCTCCCCCTGGTCTGAAGGCCTGTAGACAATCCCAGTTCATATGGCTGTCCCATTTCCTGTTTCCAGGGTGACCCACAGTTTTTTCTGGCACCTTATGTGTATTCTGAATTTCTGTAGCTTTGATATTTTCATTGACATAAAGGGCCACTCCACCCACCTCCCTTTTTGCACCTCGGTCTCTTCTGAACAGTACATAGCCAGGTACTGAAGTCTCCCAAGTGTGGTTAGTGGTGAACCATGTCTCTCTAATGGCTACTATGTCCAGTTTAGCTTCTGTCATTATTGCCTCCAGGTCTGGGATCTTGTTTCCCAGACCGTGAGCATTTGTGTACATGATTTTCCACTAGCCAGATTTTGGTGTGTTGGTTGTTGGGTGAAGTCTGGCATTTCCCCTGTGCATCGTATGGGGTGCCAGACCTTTTTCCTTACCTGGTGATGCAAATGAACAACAAACATGGTGAACTCCTGTTTGTTCACTAGCTGAGGGGGGAAGGGTGTTCTTCCCTTTCGACGTATCGGGTGCTGTACCCCTCTCCCCATTTGCTAGTTTAAATATTCTGCAAAGACATCAAACTTCTGCCCCAATGCACTGATTCCCTCCTTAGTCAGATGCAGTCCATCAAATTTGAAGAACTTTTGCTCCGAAAACTGTTGCCATTTACCTACAAATTTGTGTCATTTTTCCTGGCACCACCCCTTGAGGCACATGTTTAGCTCCCCTATCTCCTCTTCTCTGACCTTCAGTCCATCTGCCCCCCTCTCCCAGACTGGCAGGATCTCAGAGCAGGAGATGCCAGACAAAATGAATGATAGTTTGTCACCCAGCCTGGTCAGGTGTTCCTTGGTCTCCACAACTGACCACCTGGTGAGATCATTAGTCCCTATGTGTACCAGGACATCAATGTTTTCTCCTGCTTCCTGTACAATTTTAGCAATGCAGTCAGTGTCTCTCCACACTGATGTACCTGGGAGGCATCTGACCATTACCCCTGGCTGGAGATAGGTATCAACTCCCTGAATCATGGAGTCTCCTATGATCAGAAGTGTTTTGGATTTCCTTTTTGCTTTTTTTGTTTTAGTTCCTGTTTTGGGTGAGTTTTGTTGTGCTAGCTCCTGTGCTGCAGTGTCCTTTTCTGCAGTGTCCTTGGCCCCAATGTTTGATTTCAGAAATAGAGGCAGATAACTGCTTGTAGTTTTTATATGGTTTGTGAAGGTGATATGTTGGAGAGCACCGAGTGATGAGGCACCTGATTAGCCCCTCCTTACCACCTGCCAACCTCTCAGACCAACTACCCTCTGCAGATGAGGTGCTACTAACTCTGCTGAAAATGTGGGGTTAAAATATTAAAAACAACAAAGTCGTGAAGGTATGTTGTAATTTTATTTTATATATATATATCTACAGTGGCGTTCCCCAGGATGAAGCCCAATTCTACAGCATTTTGCAGCATTCTGCAGAATGTTGCAGCAAACCTACTGAATAAAGCAATGTAATTTCAATAGCAATTATTCCCTTTTGTTATTCAGGAAAATGTGACACTGCCAGGATGAAATGAATGCCACAGTTTCCTGCATGACAAAAGGGACTAATTGCCATTGAAATTACATTGCTTTATTCAGTAGGTCTGCTGCAGCATACTGCAAAGTGCTTTAAAAGTGTGTTTCATCCTGGGGAACACCACTGTATATACATATATATATATATATATATATATATATATATATATGTGTGTGTATATATATATATATATATATATATATATATAGGTGTGTGTGTATATATATATATATATATATATATATATATACAGTCAGCACTCATTGATCCGACTCACATTTTACCAGCGCACGCACGTATCCGTTATCAACCAGTTATTTTTTCCCACTCCATTGTGCTATCACCCGCTTAACCGTCACTCGCGTTATCCATTTCCATCATTGATCCTGCATGTTGTCTCCTTTGCAGCTCACAGTCTCCACTCTCAGATAACTGACCTTCCATGAGACTATTCTGTGGAAACATCGCCTTTGTTTAGCATGACTTCTAGGTGCTCCAAGCAGACCAATCGGAAGAAGCAGGACATCAAGCAGGATCCAGCCACATCGGGAGAGCTCTGTAAACATGCCATTGCTAACACCATTGTGAAGATTAAGAAAACTACTGCACTGTAGTGTACAGTACTTAATCAAAATAGAAAAACAGTACAGGTAGTATTGTACAGTAAAAGCTGTGCAGTACAGAACCTGTAAAGTAGTGTAATTTGCACCTCAAACTTTTTGTGCAGACAAACTGAAGCAGGCAAAGCAGTCACCAATCAAGCAGCCATAAAGGAAGTGTTGGAGCACCACTTCTTGTTAAATGTAGTGTGGGGGGGCAGAAGGCAGAGGGGGGTACAGCAATTTTTTTTTTGCCACCAGTCAAGCAGCCATAAACTGAATGTTGGAGCACCACCTGTTGTTTCATGGGAGGGGGAGAAGGCAGAGGAGGGAGTACAGTGACTTTTTCTGCCACCAATCAAGCAGCCATAAGCTAAATGTTGGAGCACCACCTTCTGTTTTATGGGGAGGACAGAAGGCAGAGGAGGGGGGTACAGTGACTTTTTCTGCTACCAATGAAGCAGCCATGAACTAAATGTTGAAGCACCACCTGTTGTTTCATGGGGGGTGGGAGGGACAGAAGGCAGAGGAGGCGGTACAGAGACTTTTTCTGCCACCAATGAAGCAGCCATGAACTAAATGTTGGAGCAGCACATGTTGTTCCATGGGGGGGGGGACAGAAGGCAGAGGAGGGTACAGTGACTTTTTCTGCCACCAGTCAAGCAGCCATGAACTAAATGTTGGAGCACCACCTGCTGTTTCTTGGGGGTGAGGGGGACAGAAGACAGAGGAGGGGGGTACAGTGACTTTTTCTGCCACCAGTAAAGCAGCCATAAATTAAATGTTGGAGCACCACCTGCTGTTTCATGGGGGTGAGAGGGGCAGAAGGCAGATGAGGGGGGTACAGTGACTTTTTCTGCCACCAGTCAAGCAGCCATAAACTAAATATTGGAGCACCACCTGTTGTTACATGGGGATGAAGGGGACAGAAGGCAGAGGAGGGGGGTACAGTGACTTTTTCAGCCACCAATGAAGCAGCCATGAACTAAATGTTGGAGCACCACCTGTTGTTTCATGGGGGTGAGGGGGACAGAAGGCAGAGGAGGGGGGGTGCAGTGACTTTTTCTGCCACCAATGAAGCAGCCATGAACTAAATGTTGGAGCACCACCTGTTGTTTCATGGGGGGGGGAGGCAGCGGAGGTAGTTACAGCTGTGCAGTACAGTAAACAGCAACCTTTTGTTTTTTACAGATTGAAGGTGCTTACAGTAGACTGTAATCTGCACAGCACAATAAGTACAGTACTGTAAGATGTAGCCTGCAAACAAAAGGGCCAGGACAGCCATTGCTGCAAATGTGAAATGCAGCATTTATGTTTTCCATACCTAAAATCTGAAATGCTCAAGGTCTGACATAGTTGCCTATGTTTTAAAGAAGCATAAACTGTCAATAGGAAAATCCACAGTTATAGACATTTTGAGAGAGAAGGACAAGTGGTTAGCCTGTTCATCCTCTGATGCCTCAACTAAAGTAAGAAAGCCTCAGCATAAGCAACTACAGGATGCCCTGTTTTTATAGCTCACAGATGCCAGGATGCAAAAAGTAACCATAAGTGACGATGTCCTGTTAACCAAAGCAAAATCACTTGGCCTGTGTCTGGGTGTGCTAGACTCCTTTTCCTATTCAGTGGGGTGGCTGCAAAGATTTAAACAGCTTCACAACATTAGGCATTACAAACTGCATGGTGAGGCTGCAAGTGTGGATGAAGGAGTTGTGTCTGATGGGCATCTGCAGTTGCAACGTGTTTAGCAAGAGTATGACCCTAATGGCATGTACAACATGGATGAATCTGGTCTATTCTTTCAGATGGAATCCAATGCTACACTTTCAACAAGGCCAGTGTATGGAAAAAAAGAAAAATAAAGATAGATTGACAGTGGCACTACGTGTCAATGCAAGTGGCACAGACAAACGTAAGCCACTGGTCATCTGGAAATGTAACCGCCCTCTGTGCTTTGGAAAGAACTTTGATCCTAACAGTTTCTGCTACTAGTACACTAACAGAAAAGCCTGGATGACAGCTGCAATTTTCGAAGAATGGCTAAAGGAGTTTGACCTATCTATGCGTCTACAGAGATGTCATGTGATTTTGCTGCTTGACAATGCTTCCTCGCACTCCAACACAGTTCACCACCATAATGTCACCCTTCATTTCCTCCCTCCAAACACTACCTCTAAAATCCAGTCATTGGATGCTGGCATAATCCAGAACTTTAAGGCTCTGTACCGATGACAGCAACTGTATCACTATGTCAACTGCCTGGATGATGGCAAACCAGCAGATGTTAACATCAAGGAGGCTCTGTATTTCATACGGGACAGTTGGCACGATGTGAATGCAACAACAATCATCAATTGCTGGAAACATACGGAAATTCTGTACCCTGTTGCTCAGCCATCTACTGACAACAGTGCCACCCAAGAACAACCTAACAACTCCACTGACTCTGTGTTGCAATCCATCTCCTCCATTCTTGACCAACTGCCTGACACCACAAATGTCAATGCGGTAGACATCCTGTGGGCTGATGAGAATGTTGAAACCTGTGCAGCACTAGATGAAGAGGAAATTGTTCAGATGGTGAAACCATCCAATGAAGCAGAAAATTCCGATGAAGACACTGACAGCATCGATGACGCAGAAACACCTGTCACCTGAACAGCAGTGGATGCCTGTCATGGATTAGAAGTTGCCTTGGGATATGCCAAACAGAATATGGATTTCTTCGACATAAAGGATATTGACTCCATCCAGGCCCTGATTGCAAAGACTTTTGTGGTGGGTCAGAAAAAGTCACATCAGACTGTGATCGAGCAATTCTTTAAAAAAGATCATGAAGGCAGTGAACTATGAGGGACTTCAAACTGTGAGTCAGTGCATTTCATTTTCAATTGTGATATTATGGCACAGTTGGTAAGTCCCAGAACATGTGGGGGACTGTTGTCACTTAAGTGAAAAAAAAAGAATGCCATGCTATGGGTGGGAGGGGGGAAATGCCATGGTTTTGTGATGGTGTGGCGAAATGTTTTTCTGAAAGTTAAAATGGTGTCATGTTTTACTCTGGGCATGTGGGGGACTGTTGTCTCTTAAATGAAAAAAAAGAATGCCATGCTATGGGTGGGAAGGGGGAATGCTATGGTTTAGTGATGGTGTGGTTACACATATGCCATGCTTATTCTGGGCAAGTGGGGGACTGTTGTTTCTTCAATAAAACAAAATGCCATGCTATGGGTGTGGGGGGATGCCATGGTTTTGTAATGGTGTGGTGGAATGTTTTCCTGAAAGTTAAAAAGGTGCCATGTTTTACTCTGGGCACGTGGGGGACTGTTGTCTCTTAAATAAAAAAAAGAGAATGCTATGGGTGGGAGGGGGAATACTATGGTTTTGTGATGGTGTGGTTACACATATGCTATGCTTATTCTGGGCATGTGGGAGACTGTGGTTTCTTAAGTGACAAATAGAATGCAATGCTGTGGGGGGTGCCATATTTTCTAGGTGGGAGGGGGGAGATGCCATAATTTGTGATGGTGTGGCAGAATGTTTTCCTGAAAGTTAAAAGGGTGTCATGTTTTACTCTGGGCATATGGAGGACTGTTGTCTCTTACATGAAAAAAAAAGAATACCATGTTATGGGTGGGGGATGCCATGGTTTTGTGATGGTGTGGTGGAATGTTTTTACTCAAAGTTACACAGATGCCATGCTTTATTCTGGGCATGTTGGGGACTGTGGATTTTTAAATTACAAAAAGAATGCCATGCTGTGGGGGGGGGGGATGACATGATTTGTGATGGTGCATGGTGGAATGTTTTCCTGAAAGTCAAAAAGGTGCCATGTTTTACTCTGGGCATGTGGGGGACTGTGGTTTCTTAAGTGACCAAAAAAATGCCATGCTATTGGTGGGATGATGGAAAATGCCATGGTTTGTGACAGTGCCGTGGAATGTTGTCCCTGAAAGTTAAAAAGGTGCTTTACTCTGGGTACAGTATGTACTGTATATGGGGGACTGTTGTCTCTTAAATGAAAAACAGAGTGCCATATTATGGGTGAGAGGGGGGACATACCATGGTTTTGTGATGGTGAGGTGTTGAAAATTAAACTAATGCCATGCTTAAACAAATGCCATGCTTTATTCTCGGCTTGTGGGGGACTGTTTTTATTGCAGGTGCCTTGTTTCATGGTAACATAGAGAACTGTTTTCCATGAGGCTGAAAAAAAATTGCCATTTTTTGTGTGCTGTACAGTACTGTATTGGGGGAAGGGGTGCCATTCTTTGTGATGGTGTGGTGGAATGTTTTTCATGAAACTGAAAAATGCCGTGATTTCTTATGATGGGGTACAGGGTACTGTTTTGATTACTGTACTGTAACAAGGTGAATTGTTTTAAAAAGTGGAAAACGTACAGTACAGTACTGTAAAAAAATATACTGTACTGTAGTACTGTACTGTAGCACTACAGGTACAGAACTGCACAGTGAAAAACAGTGCTAAAACAAGAAAAAATAAGAAAAATAAGAAATAAAGACCATTTTACATTTTAAGCCATATTTTATTAGTGTTTTACTTAATATCTAGAGTCATTAAAGTATTACAGGCTCACCAGAAACTCTTTTCCTGCATTTCTAAATGGTTTTCATGAGTTCTGACAATCAAACAGAAAATGATGCATTTAACCGTTTCTCTCACATATCCATCACCATGCCTGGGAACCAAGGGAGATGGGATATCTGAGTGCTGACTGTATATATACATACACAATAGGGGGTAAAGGAATAACACTGTGAATAAATGTAGTTAGTTTCACCATTACTGAATATCAGGGAGCTGACGTTTACACTGTGGAATATCTTAACAGATATTTCACAGTGTCTCCATCAGCTGCTGATATTCAACAGTAGTTATGTCAGCCAAGCAGCACAACCTTAAAAACACAAAGTCAAAACTTCTTGTCAACATTTAACTTCACCTCTCAAAACCCCATGTGAGCTGTCCTCTGCAAATTGCCACCAAACTCACTGAGAAAGATATGTTTCTGCGCCGTTTCTACAAAAGTAAGACACTACTTACTGTTCCCATACTTCTAGGCAAAGGCTCCATGGATCTGCATTTGCTTAGTGGCTCTTTTTCTGTGCCAAAGACTCCACGGAGCACACTGAGAAGGTTGTGAATGCAGAGAAGCTAACAATAAAACCATGGACTACATTCACAAATAAACCACTCCAATCAATAAACTAAAAAAACAACACCCCTTGCCAACAAATATCACCCTTACAGCCACATAAATCCACAAAACACCATCTGTGAACTCTGTAAAAAACTCCACCCCAAACAACATTCAGCCAGTCAGACAACACACATGATGACAGCAAACAAAAAGCAACCAATAAAACACTGAATCACAATCCATTCACAAAACACAACCAAATAGAACCCACAACCCATTCAAGCACACCAGGAAGTGCACGACAGATAAATGAACAAAAATAATTTCACTGGGAAAAAATAACATAAACAAACACCCTATTGTATAAATTGCACACATGATGGGCGACTTGTGGAATATAGAAAATATTAGCACTCGTGCAGAGTGAACTGCGATAATATCACTCATGGCTTTGCCACTTGTGACATTATCACAGTTCACTCTGCACTTGTGATAATAGTTTCCATATTCCACAGTCACCCATCATGTATCTATATATATATATATATCTTTAGATATATATGTAATATTGTTTACAGGGATGGTTTTTGGCTTAGTGGGGACAACGCTGCTTTCCAGTGCCACTGAACTGGATTCAGATGTCAGTTCAGGGAGTTAGCTAAATGGACCAAGGCTGGGGGGTAGGTGCTGTAGTGTACGGCATGGGCTTCAGCCTGGGGGGACAGAACAATGTTCTGGGCATGGAGGACACCTTGTGCCAGGCCAGGGAACCTTCCCTCGAAAGGGGTTGATGTGCTTGTCAAGGCTTAATGGGTACATGCACTGCATTGGGACTATCTCCATTATTACATTTATTGTATTTATGTAATTTTGCACAGATCCTGAAGGGACCTGTGTGAATAAGGATACAATTCCACTATCAGGGGAAATTACAAAAAGTTAATGCAGACATTAGAGTTGAAGAACTCAAAGTGCATAAAGTAGGGAAATGAAAAACATTAGGGTTTTTGGTCTTTGGAGTATTGGAGACTCAGTAGTGGGGTCTTCCTTGGGTTGTCAACCCTAATGCCCACTCCCCTCCCATGAGCAAACAAGGTCAGATGTGTTTTCTTTTCTTCACACAGGACCCACAGGGCACTGCATGATGAAAGCTACAACTGATTCTGTTGGCAACATGTTGCAAAACCATACTTCTCCACCACTATAGAATGTATCACTATTAGGCACTGGCTTGGAGCCGTACCTTGTGCTTTGGTGGGGGAGGGGATGAGCATTAGCGCTAACAACCTCAAGGAAGATCCCACCACTGATTTACCAGTACTTCAGAGATCCAAAAATGTATTGTTTTTTCATTTCCCTACATTGTAAACTTTGCATTCTTCAACCCCAATGTCTGTATTAATGTAGTTTTCGGCAAATAATATGATATAAAAGCTTATACTATCTATATGAGAATTCATATATTGATTGATTGATTGATAAGAGAAGATAAAATAATCTGATAAATATAATACAATATGATGTAAAACGATATGTATAATGTAATTCAGTATATGATCATTTTTATGATTTTGTTTTTTTTTTTGGTATTTTTATTTGTGTGGCAAGAAAACATGAATCATGAAACTGAATGTATGATTTTGGGTTGCGGCTTGACTCCCCCCCCCCCCCCCATGCTGTTTTCAAAAGTTGATTCTGACAATGGGTGGGATCTTGAAGAATGGGGCAGTAAATGTAAGATGCTGGGAGAGTACATGACTGGGAACCTTGATTTAAACTGATCTGGGGGGGGGGGCAGACTTGAGGTCAACAGGCCTCCACTCCAGTCCAAGTAGGTTGAGTTGAAATTAAAGTATGGGACAGAGAGGAGGACAGTACTCAGCAGGGAGCAGAGGGGAGGGGAAGGAGTCATTATGGGGAAATCTGGATACAAGACATGGAGGCATACAGAGGGAACATTATCAGTGTAACTAAGGGAGAACTGGGGGGGTGCAAAGGCCAGGGGAGGGAACAGGCAGTGATGGGCACAGGAAGGACAGCTGTTCTTGGGGAGGGAGAGGTACAGAGTTGTGGTGTAGGGTGGTGTCCCTAAATGCAAAAAGCTTTGGTAATAAAATTGATGACCTGTAACCGATGCTGGTGAGGAATAAGGTGGACATTGCAGCAGTTGCAGAAACTTGGGCTACACCAAACCATGACTGGGACCTCTCTATCCCTGAGTATCAGTTGCACAGAAAGGACAGAGGAGTAGAGAAAAAGGTAGCAATATACGTAAGGGAGGGAAAAACCTGTAGGAGGCTGAAGATGGGGGGAAGGCAGAGGTACTGTGGGTGCAGTTGCAATCCACTAAGGGAAAGAAGGTAAGATTGGGATGATTTACAGACCTCCTAACCAGGAGGAGGAAAGGGATAGGGATAGGGAATTAGGGTTCTTACTTGGAGTGGCTGCTGGCAAGGGTGAGGAGGTGATTGTGGGGGCTGGAAGAATCTCCCCACAACCTGCACCAGGAGTCAATTAATCCTGGATGTGGTGCAGAGCAGATTCTGGACCCAGAGTGTTACAAAACCCATTAGGGAGGAAGCAATCCTTGTTCTGGTACTGATTAATGGGAGCCATATTCAGGGCATCCAGGTTGAGCAGCCCTTGGGTGGGAGTGACCACCATGCAGTTTCATTCAGGTTTGACATGGGGAAGGAAAAAAAAACAAATATGTTGCAGGTGATACCTTTTATTGGACTGACAAAATTATTTCTGAGACTAGCTTTTGAGAGATAAAACTCCCTTCCTCAGGTCAGAGCAAAGCATGGGGAAGGAGAAAGAAAACACAAAACCAATGTCAATGAATTTAAAAGAGCAGACTTCAGGAAGACTGGGGATCTAAGGGGACACCTGGCTTGCCTCAATGAAGGGATGGGGTGGATCTGAAGTGACCCATCATCAAAGAAGGGATAGCAGTAGCCATAAATAAGTGTGCCAGGCTGAAGGGGAGAAACTCTAGGTCCAAAGCACCAGCTGGTTTAGCATAGAAGTGGCTCAGGCAGTCAGGAATAAAAGTACTACTTACAGGAAGTTGTGGAGGATTTAGAAGGATGAGGACAAGTAGGAGTACAATAGAAAAGCCAGAGCAGTAGGGAAAGCAGTTTGGCTGGTCAAGGCCAGGAAGGAATTGCAGTTAGTGGAAAGGATTTAAAAAAGGGGAAAACAACTTTTTTAAGTACAGAAGAGAGAAAAGGAACAAGAAAGACTGTACTGTATGGCTAAAGAGAGGGGAGGGGTGGGTGGAAGATAATGGAGACAAAGTGAAAGTATTGAATAATTACTTCTGCTCTGTCTTTACAAAGGAGAGGGATAGCCCAGTATCACAATGGAGGAGAAAGGGGGTAGGGGAGTCACACAGATGAAAAGATCAATGAGAACAGGGTAAAGAAAGGATTACTGACCCTCAATGTTGATAAATCCCTAGGCCCACATGATATCCATCCCAGGATGCTGATGGAACTAGCAGGACCCCTGTGTGGACCTGTTCAATAGTTTGCTGGAATCAGGGACAGTGCCACTGGACTGGAGAATGGTGTATGTGATGCTGCTCCATAAGAGTAGACCCAGAGATGACCCAGGCAACTCCAGACCAGTCAGTCTAACCTCAATCATAGGTACGTTCATTCTAGCAATCCTTAAGGAAAGTCTGGTTGGTTTCTTAAAGGAAAACAGTCTCCATGATGAGAGATATCATGGGTTTATGGCTGACAGATCCTGCCAAACAAACCAGATTGATTCCTTTGGTTGGGTGACAAAAACAATGGGCAAAGGCCAAGCAATAGATATCCTTTACTTGGACTTCAGCAATGCCTTTGTTTCTGCATCCCACAGGAGGGTGATCAGAAAACTGGAGAATATAGGGGTAGGGGAGAAACCCTCAGGATAGGTGGCAAACTGATGAAGAACAGGACCCAGAGGGTGGTGGTATGGGAGGGAGCCCTCAAACGCTAAGAAAGACACCAGTGGTGTCCCACATGGCTTGGTATTTGATCCAGTGTTTAATGTATTCTTTAATGACACTGATGATGGCATTAAGACAAGATTTGCCTACTTGCAAATGACACTAAGCTCTGTGGGAGAGTTGATTCAGCAGAAGGGATAGAGGGCTTAAGGGAAAATCTGGCCAAGCTTGAGAGATGGTCGGGAATATGGCAACTTGGGATCAATGCAAAGAGGTGCAAGGTCAAGCACATAGGAGCTGAGAACCTGAGAACAGAGTATAGCCTGGGAGGTGTCCTTGTAACAAAAGACCTGGGGTGATGATCACTAGTAACTTGAAGCACTCTTTATGCTGCAGGAAGGCAGTAGTGAAAGCCAATTAAATTCTGGGATGCATTGCCAGGGGAATCAGTTGCAGGCAGGAGGATGTCATATTGCCACTGTACAGATCACTGGTGCAGCTGTACCTGGGGTATAGTATGCATTACTGGCATCCTTACCTGAACAAGGACATGACCTGCCTGAGGAGGGCTACAACAATGGTTAAAGATCAACAAGGCAGGACATATGAGCAGAGGCTGGAGGACCTAAACATGTACTCCCTGGATGAAAGGAGGGAAATGGGGAACATGATCGAGACTAGAGACGCAGCAAATTATTAATCTGCCCGCGAAGTGGACGCGAAATGGGCACTTCGCATCCGCGGAGCACAACGCAAAGTGGGACCTGCAAACTGCTCACTTCATGTTATTATTACCACTTCACATTCTCATTATGCCTTAACACGAAGTAAGGTGAAGTGAGAAGAAAATAGGCACATCACATGGCCTGCAGTACTGTAAGTCACATGCTTTAGCCAGGCAGGAAGGAAGTGAGTCAGAGAAGCAGTTTCACTTTCTCCTTTGCATTTGTACAGTGAGAAAGCAAAATTGTGTGAGGAGAGGAGTTTGCTTGGCTCTCATTTCTTGTTACTGCCAGAACAATCAAACAGCTTTTTTAAAAGCTATTATATTTAGTGTTTGTATTGTCTTAGTGTTTTTTTGGTTAGTGAATTTTTTTATATAAGTTTTGTTTTTGTTTTGTGTGTGTGACTGACTGTGTGTGTGTGTGTGTGTGTGTGTGTGTGTGTGTGCACATGTGTGTCCACTGTCTGTGTGTGTGTGTGTGTTGTCCCGTGGACCCAGGAGGATGGAGGGTCACATTGGAGTCAGAAAAGGTGACTCGCTGGCCCGTGGGCATGTTAGGAGGGGAGGAGTGCAGACCCGTGGGGGGCGGGATGGTCATCAGATGTTGGACCACTCCAGACTTCTGGCCAATGTTGCTTCCCCCATGGAAACAACAGGAGCAGCAGCAGCAGCAGCAGCACCGGTGGCTGTTGCACATCCACCTTCTCCATTACCACCACTAGCAGCAGCTGTTGAGGCTCCAGCAGCACCCCCTCCACCACCTCCACAGCCACAGGAGGTGGCCCCAGAAATTGTGGGTGGTGGTGGGACTCATGCCCGACAAGTGCGTACTGTGTCTGGTCCCCCTCACAGTTCCCCAGTGTGGGAGTTTTTTAATTGTGTGGGGGGAGACAGCACAGTGGTGGATTGCCATGTGTGTGGTGTGCTGGTGCACCATGGGCCCCCTGAGACACATTTGGGGGCTGGTGACCAGCGCACCCACATGCTGAATCACCACAGGGCAGAGTGGCAGGCTGCCATGGAAGGGGCCAGACATCCACCTGCTGGCCCTTCCATGGCAGTGGCCAATGGTGCTGTTGGGGTGGGAGATGTGCCTCGCAGCAGTCACCGCTGCAGCAGGAGGAGGAGGGCTACATCAGCTGCTCCACCACCACCACCATCGCAACCACTGCCACCAGCACCACCCTGTCCACCACCTTCCCCACTACCTGGATTACCCACTGCAGTGGACCCCAGCACAGTCCCTGTAAGCCAGTCTGACCTCATCCTGGTGTGGGCAGCACTGGAGGAAAACAACAAGCATTTCAGTGCTTTGGAGCAGCAGGTTACCAGAGTGGAAGTGCAGCAGCAGCAAATACTTTCAGTGCTGCACCTGCTGCTGGACCACCATGGCATCCCACGACCATAGTAAGTCTGGGTATTGTTTTGGACCCACCACACCCACCCGACCCTGACCCCTCCCACTACTGTGTTGTACTTTTGTTGTGTGTTTTTTGTTGTTATTATTGAATCATACACATTTTCCCTTCCAAGGGAATCTTTCTTGCACCACATAGTGCAATACATTTTTTTGAAAACCAGGCGTAAATGCATTACAGTGAGTCACATGACGGAGGCATTCCCATTCTGAAAATCTGCCCACGTTCTGCCTCCCTTCTTAGCAACATTAGGACGTGATGGCAGGGAGAGCGCATGTGTGTGCTCCTTACAGTGAATATCCGATTGTGTAGGTTTCCGAATGTTTCTTTATGTTAAATGGTCAGTTTGTGGTGAAATGTGTGGCCACGTTTCCAGTAAGAAGAGCCTTGTTGTTAGTGGAAACATTGCACATTTCACCACAAAGTGAACCTTATAACATTAGGAAACACTGATTGGGATAGCTGCTGGACATTCAGTATAGTGGAGCATGCACCTGCGCTCCCCCTGCCATCACGTCTTAACATCACTGAGAAAGTGTGGCACAATTTGGGATGCTTTTCAGATTGTTAATTCCTCCGTCATGTGACTCACTGTAATGAAATTATGGGTGGTTTTCACAGACATATATTGCACTCTCTGGAGAAAGGAAATATTCCAATGGTAGTAATGCCCCCACATAATAGTTTACGTGCATCACCATAACTATGTAATGTGGTGACTGTCTGTAAAGCAGCAGCGCAACAATCTGTTGATAATTCTCTAACCTATATTTTTTAATGCTATGTTACATCTTCCTTTACTTACATTCTGACTGACTGGAATGATATGATAATTTGCAGTAGTTGAGTGTGCTGTACTACCTTTTTTCATGTGTGAAATAATGAAAGGAGCATTCCTTTTAAAATGGTGCTGCTGACAGTGAGTGTGACCAGGTCTTTGTCATTGTTTTCCTCTGCTTTTCTCCATCACATCAAGTAGTTGTCATATATCACTTCTGTTGTTAACTAACAGTTATGCATCAGTCAGTGTTTTATAGGACACCACGGAACAATAGTTATTGAAAAGCAGCTGCAAATAAATACAAAGCTGGTCGGAAAAATATTGGAAGACGTGCTCATTTTGCTTTCATACATAAAAAAGTAGGAGCAAGAGAAGCAGATGTAAATTGTGAGAAGAATCGTATCATTCAAGTCACTGATGACTCGGACGTAAGTAGTGGTTGCTGTGGCAATGTGAAGTAGCATAGAAAAGTACAATTCAGAACTGTGAGGACAATCTTGCAATGCTGCTTTAATTGTAAAAATGTCACTATGACATCATGACTATGAGCTCACAGCAACAATCACAGAACACACAAAAGTGACACAGAGTCCCCAGATTTTTTCTGCAGGCCCACAATGCATCCTTCTTGTGTGCAGAAAATTGACAAGTGGTAACGAAGTGAAATGAGACAGTTTCAGCACATACAAAGTCCCCTAGAACTAATGACGCACTCAGTCATGCGTGCAGTGGTGGCACAGAGTCCCCAGACTTTTTCTGCAGGCCCACAATGCATCCTCCATGTGTGCAGAAAATTGACAAGTGGTAACGAAGTGAAATGAGACTGTTTCAGCACATACAAAGCCCCCAGAATTAATGGCACACTCAGTCATGCATGCAGTGGGGCAAAGAGTCCTCAGACATTTTCTGCAGGCCCACAATGCATCCTCCTTGTGTGTAGAAAATTGACAAGTGGTAATAAAGTGAAATGAGAATGTTTCAGCACATGCAAAGTCCCCCAGAATTAATGGTGCACTCAGTCATGCGCGCACTGGTGGCATAGAGTCCCCAGATTTTTTCTGCAGGCCCACAATATATCCTCCATGTGTGCAGAAAATTGACAAGTGGGAATGAAGTGAAATGAGACTGTTTCAACAGAAGCAAAGTCCCCCAGAATTAATGGCACATGCAGTCATGTGCGCAGTTGTGGCACAAAGTCCGCAGATTTTTTCTGCAGCCCACAATGTATCCTCCTTGTGTGTAGAAAATTGACAAAGTGGTAATAAAGTGAAATGAGAATGTTTCAGCTCATACAAAGTCCCCAGAATTAATGGCGCACTCAGTCATGTGTGCAGTGGTGGCACAGAGTCCCCAGATTTTTTTATGCAGGCCCACAATGCATCCTCCTTGTGTGGAGAAAATTGACAAGTGGTAATGAAGTGAAATGAGACTGTTTCAGCACACACAAAGTGCCCCAGAATTAATGGCACATTCAGTCATGCACGCAGTGGTGGCACAGAGTCCCCAGATTTTTTCTGCAGGCCCACAATGTATCCCTCCTTGTGTGCAGAAAATTGACAGGTGGTAATGAAGTGAACTGAGACTGTTTCAGCACATGCAAAGTACCCCAGAATTAATGGCGCACGCAGTCATGTGTGCCGTGGTGGCACAAAGTCCCCAGATTTTTTCTGCAGGTCCACAATGCATCCTCCTTGTGTGCAGAAAATTGACAAGTGGTAATGATGTGAAATGGGACTGTTTCAGCACATACAAAGTGCCCCAGAATTAATTGCGTGCTTAGTCATGTGCGCAGTGGTGGCACAGAGTCCCCAGATTTTTTCTACAGGCCCACAATACGTCCTCCTTGTGTGCAGAAAATTGACAAATTATAACAAAGTGAAATGAGACTGTTTCAGCACATGCAAAAGTTCTCCAGAATTAATGGAGCACTCTTCATGCGCGCAGTGGTGGCACAGAGTCCCCAGATTTTTTCTGCAGGCCCACAATGTATCCTCCTTGTGTGCAGAAAATTGGCAAGTGGTAACGAAGTGAAGTGAGACTGTTTCAGCACATGCAAAGTCCCCCAGAATTAAATGCTCACGCAGTCATTTGCGCAGTGGTGGCACAAAGTCCGCAGATTTTTTCTGTAAGCCCACAGTTCATCCTCATTGTGTGCAGAAAATTGACAAGGGGTAATGAAGTGAAATAAGACTGTTTCAGAACAAAGACCCTAAGAATTAATGGCGCACTCAGTCATGTGGGCAGTGGTGGCACAGAGTCCCCAGATTTTTTTTTCTGCTGGCCCATAATACATCCTCCTTGTGTGCAGAAAATTGACAAGTGGTAACAAACTGAAATGAGACTGTTTCAGCACATACACAGTCCCCCAGAATTAATGACACACTCAGTCATGTGCGCAATGCTGGCATAGAGTCCTCAGATTTTTTCTGCAGGCCCACAATACATCCTCCATCTGAGCAGAAAATTGACATGTGGTAACGAAGTGAAATGAGACAGTTTCAGGCCATACAAAGTCCCCCAAAATTAAATTCACAAGGAGTCATGTGCGCAGTGGTGGCAAAGATTCCCCAGATTTTTTCTGCTGGCCCACAATGTATTCTCCTTGTGTGCAGAAAATTGATAAGTGGTAACGAAGTGAAATGAGACTGTTTCAGCACATACAAAGTCCCCCAGAATTAATGGCGCACTCAGTCATGTGCGCAGTGGTGGCACAGAGTCCCCAGATTTTTTTTGCAGGCCCACAATGCATCCTCCTTGTCTGTGTAAAATTGACAAGTGTTAACGAAGTGAAATGAGACTGTTTCAGCACATACAAAATCCCCCAGAATTAATGGCGCACACAGTCATGTGCGCAGTGGTGGCACAAAGTCCACAGATTTTCTCTGCAGGCCCACAATGCATCCTAATTGTGTGCAGAAAATTGACAAGTGGTAACAAAGTGAAATGAGACATTTTCAGCACATACAAAGTCCTCAAGAATTAATGGCACACTCAGTCATGAGCGCATTGGTGGCACAGAGTCCCCAGATTTTTTATGCAGGCCCACAATGCATCCTTCTTGTTTGCAGAAAATTGACAACTGGTAATGAAGTGAAATGAGACTGATTCAGCACCTGCAAAGTGCCCCAGAATTAATGGCCCACTCAGTCATGCACTCAGTGGTGGCACAGAGTCCCCAGATTTTTTCTGCAGGCCCACAATACATCTTCCTTGTGTGCAGAACATTGACAAGTGGTAATGAAGTGAAATGAGACTGTTTCAGCACACACACAAAGTCCCTCAGAATTAATTACACATTTAGTCATGTGCGCAGTGGTGGCACAGAGTCCCCAGATTTTTTCTGCAAGCCCACAATGCATTCTCCTAGTGTGCAGAAAATTGACAGGTGGTAACGAAGTGTAATGGGACTGTTTTAGCAAATACAAAGTCCCCCAGAATTAATGGTGCACTCATTCATGAGTCCTCAGATTTTTTCTGCAGGCCTACAATGTCTCCTTGGCCCAGATATTCAAACTGCGACCAAAAAGTGCGCAATAGCAGGAGCAAGCGCAAGTCCATTGCGCCCATGGCAAGAGGCGCAATATTCAAAAACTAAGCCGGCCAAGATGCTCCTACAGCCGATGACTGAATATCGCACCCCCCGCGCCATAGCGCAACTAGGGAGGGGAAGCTGAGCAGATCTGATGCGCCATAGCGCAACAAGGGATGTTCAGCTGAGCAGTCCAGAGGAGCCATAGTGCAACCAGGGATGCCCCCCAGTAGCAGTGCAGCAATGCAACTGCACAACCAGGGAGGTAGGGGCCCACCACCCATGCCACAGATGGGCAGAGGAACACACAGCAGAACAGACATCGTCCCCCCACACCCCATGCACTGCACAACTGGGGGAGAGCTGGAATAACCACTGACCCATGGAGACAAGCAACCAACCCACAGCCAGGCCAAGGTGCCCCATCACACCCCCTTGCAAGCTGTGACTGGCACACAAGGAGGGCTGACCACCCCGTGCCACACCATCCCCCAATGCAGAGCACACCCTGCACCGTGACCCCCAGACACCCTGCCCAGGAGCAGCGTCCACCACTGCAGGAAACCCCATGCATGTCACCACCCCCACTGTGACAATGCAACCCTGTGCAGCACAGAACCATGCAAGGCAGCCCACCACGAGCACCCATCAGCGGGTGGCAGCACACAGTGATGCAACAAGGCATACACAGTGCGCCATGCACAACCCCGAGGTACAGCTGAGGGCCGACCGTAAACCGACACAAAAGTACGCCCACAGGACAGGGCATGCCCGGACACCACTCACCAGTGGTACACCACCCTTCACACTCTCCCAAGGACACACCCGACCCAGCACTGGCCGCAACAGCCAGCACAGACACCCACAGTGGTGCGTGGAAGCATGCACCACACCGGATGCCACACAGTGCATGGACAAACACCCACCCATACCCAAGGGCACAACAACACAGGGACGCAGTAGCGGGGCAACCAAGACCCCAGTGTGGGCCCATGGAAACCGTGTACACACAGCCTGCAGTCCTCCATGGCACAGGAGTGCCAGCCACCCTGCACAGGCACTGTAGACCTGTACGCCACCATCATTTGCCAGGAGCACAAGTCACAGACAGTGGTGCACATCCCCTGTAACACACACAAGCCACCGCATGGAGGTGGGACAACTGCAGAGGCCACAGTGTCACCTGAGGCAGACATGCACCACACCAGTGACAGGAGGCAACCCAGCATTGTGACTGGTACAGTGGCTGCCCTGCATGGACAGCCACCACTGACATGCCAGCAGACCGTGCAGGTCACAGACATGAAAGGGTGTCAGCTGCACAGGCCATGGACTGGCTGACAGGGGTGCCATGGACACAGAGCATGCACCATGGACCACTGTGCACAGTCATCCAGTGCACAGGGCACAACACACACACCACAGACACTGACTGATAGCTACTCCCACACCATAGTCACCTCCCCACGGACACACACACATACCTATGACTGCACCATCCCTGACGCCATGCACATCACTGCAGCTGAGCACCTATAGCCCACTGCAAATCAGAGACCACCACAGTATTCATATCAAAAGATCTGTATTCAAAAAACATATAAAAAGGAACTATTTACAAAACTATGTACAAATGTGGGTGGCCACAGACAAGATGGGGTGGTAGGGGCAGGGGAACAAATGGAACAAGAAAGGAGGGGTGTGAGGGTGGGTCCAGGGGGGGTAGGGGAAATCAGGGGCATATATATGTTCACTGGGAGCCCCGCGCCCTGCTCCGGCTGCTCTGCCTGCTGTGTCTCCGCCTGACACCCAGATCCTCAAGCCCTCGCAGTATGTCCAGCGATGCCCTCACCACTTGCAAGATCTCCCGCAGTGCCTCATGGATGGCCTGCAGCTGGCGGACACCTAGGACAAGGGAGCACAGTCAATAGGTGTGAATGCACAGCCCCGTACAGCCCACCCACTGTGCATGGCATACGGCTGTGGGACATGCCTCTGTGATGGTGTGTGACCACCCACAGTGATCACGTCCACAAGACCTGCCCACCCAGGTGCATACAGCCATGCGGACCACTGCACACACCCACCGGCCAAGTCATGCACAGCACCACCATGGCTGTTTAGTGACATGGTTATGTGGTGCGAAGGCAGTGGCACAGCCATGTACCCGGTGCATGCATGGACCACCATCGACGGACTCCCAGACATGCAGTGCCACTGGACAGTGCTGACTGTAACAAGTTGCGTGCATGTCACTGGTGTCAATGGATGGTGGCCATGCCCCACTGCCCACCCTGTTACAGAGCATGCAATAGTAATCATGGAGGTATTGCACTAACCATCATCAGGCCGGTCCCTCAGGCGCTGTTGACCATCGCCCCTCCTAGTGGCCCTGTCTTTCTGGGGGTGCCACATCTCCCCGACACCTCTCCTCTGGCCCTGTGGTGCAAACATGGAGAGAGGAACATCAGTACAATCCTGTCGCAAAGTCCCCCTGCCCCCATGTGTGTGCACTCCCACCCAGCCAGACCCACCCACCTCACACCCTGATAACACCACCACAGCCAACACTGGATGGTCCCTCCCCCATGTTCCAGACACATACAACCATGATACCCATATGGAAGATAAAGGTGTGTGGACGTAACACCTACCTGGCCTGGCACCGTGCCCCTCCTGGCATGTCCCCACAGGTGGGCAAGCAGGTCCAGTTCCCTCCTCTGCAGGTCACCATACCTGTAGTGGCACTGCTCCGCCATCCGCCCCTTCCTGTGGCCTCTTCCAGGGCATTGGCCACCTCCTCCACACCTGGCTCCTGGACCTGTCCAGGGGTGCCTCCCCAAACAGTGAGCCATAAAGTGGCTCTACAATGGCCACCAGGTTGGCCAGTTCAACTTAGGTCCACTGTGCAGCCCTCCTCCATGCCATTCCACTTGCTCAGTCGGCTCAAAATGGTGCTCTGCAGTGCGGCTCCACCACGTGCAGATGCCGTGCGGTACAGCACTGCCATTCCCTATCGCGCTGTCACCGAACAGAGCAATAGTGGTGCACCCATGCCTGATGCATGGCACCTAGGGGGCAAAGGTTGGGCACAGGGTCAAGGGTCTCTGGCACACGGACAGGCACAGCGCCATTGGAACCCAATGCGTATAGTGCGATTGAATGCCTGTGTGCTACCTCCAGTAGTGGCCTACCGCGCTGTTGCCCCAGTGCGCCTATGATGGCCCAGTGCCACAGCACCATATAGGTGAACATCGCTGTAGCACCACTGGCACAATGGTGGCCATGCCCTGCATTGCTTCCTGCACACAGCATGTCAGCAGCATGGCAGATGCCTGCATCAGCAACCCAGACATGCGCAGTGAGGTGTGTACTGTGCATGTCACAGAACTGCACCCTTGGCTCAGCACGTTCAACACAATTGCGCAAAGCGCAACAGCACGATATTCAGTAATCATATGCAAATCAGCTAATTAGCCATTCAATGGCACAGCACTGCAATTTGCATCCACTTAAAGTTGCGCCTCACCTCATTTGCATGGGTTGCGCTATAAAAATGCGACATTGGGCTGCACTGGCCATAGTCAGTTACTGCAGTCTATTGGTGAGTTGCATGCTGTTTGGGAGTGTGGACTGTGGATTTTGGGACATGCATGGGACTGCACAGTCACAGGTAACAACTTTCATTCTTATAGGCTAAATAATGACCGAGTGAGTTGTGGGAGAGGAGGAACATAGTGGTGGGAGGAGGAGGAGGCCTAATTTCACCAAAGCTGAGACCGATGCCCTGTTTGATGCCTACCTGGATCAGGAGCCGCTTCTCAGTGGACGACAGGGAACACCACAGGCCCATGCTGCTGCATGGGAGGAGGTGGTGCGTGCAGTGAACCTGCATGGCAGCCACCAGTGCTCCATGTAGGAGTGCAAGAATAAGATGGGCACAAACAGGAGGAGAATAAAGGAGAAGGTGGCTGCCATCAGGGCGGCACGAGCAGCGACAGGTGGGGGACAGCCGGAGGTGGTACACCTGACCCCACAGGAAGAGAGGGCTGGAAGGCGCAGCGAGTGCCATTGAGGTGTTCCAGGTGGTGGCTTCCAGACGGGTGGTAGCCCATCACTGCATGGAGGTCATGGTCTGTCTATTGAGGGGTAGGGTAGGAACATGCAGTAATGCGAATTTGTTTCTCTTACAGATCCTGAGCATCTGCATGGGTCAGCGGAGGTGGGCCTGTCCACTGAGGACAGTCAGATGGAGATGGAGGTGGGCCCGTCCACCTTCACAGGTATACGCGGCTCAGTGCGACAGTGGGCCCACCTGGCTGTCCAGACTGATGTTGGAACAGGTGCAGGGGAGGCCCTACCTATGTCCCAATGTGCCAGCATGCATGGATGCCAGCATGCTGTGACTCAGGCTGGTGCCGGGTCCATCACCTATGATGATGTCACTAATGGCATGGGCAGTGACATGTGTGTGCCACGGGATGACCACACAGCAGTAACATCATGGTCATGGCTGTGGGTGGTGCTGCCGTGGAGGCCTGTGTGTCATCACAGTCCCAGCCTGTGCCTGTCAGCACCTATGGGGCAGCACTGGTGTGTGTACAGGACAGTGGGACTGTTGCAGCCACTGCGGCAGCACCACTGAGCCCTGGTGAGTGGCAGCCAGAGGGGCAGCATCAGCAGTCAGCCAATGGGCTTGGGGGTATAGGGTCAGGGGGCGGCATCAGTGCACCACCTGTGGACATGCCCAGACCTGGTTCTGGTGTGCAGCGCCCACCCTCAAGGGGTGCTGGGCATCAGGGTCATGCAAACCCTGAGGGACAGGATGCCGAGGAGGCAGATGACCTCTTGGATGAGCACACCCGTATACTGCAAGCATCAGTCAACCAGCAGATGCGGCTTGTGACATCGGTGGATGCACTGTGTGTGGCTCTGGAGCGGGCAGAGGAGCGTTGCAGCACAGACACCACTCTGATCCTGGCAGGGATGGACCGGTTGCGGGAGGATGTGACCGCTGCCATTGACAGGCAGACACAGGCATTCACTGCTGTCATGGCCACAATGGGCACACAGTCATGTGCCTATGCGTCGCAGACACCATACAGTGTACTGTCCACCCCCATTCATGGCATCGTGTGGCACGCTCCTTGTCAGCACCAGGTTCAGCTGTGGGCATCCCGAGAATGCCTGGCGCAGGCATGTTTGGTGTGCTGCAGACCCCTGCGTGAGCAGGGTCGCGTTCACGGGGTGGAACCCCTGGAGGACCATCGGTGCCACCTCATGAGGCCAGTGGTCAGCCTGTCAGTGCTGGTGGGTCTTGGTGGGGCCACCCACACATCCGTGGTGGCCGGGGCACTGTGGCGCATGACTGACCTGTCTTCCAACGTGGCTTCTGTCTGGTGCTGCCCTGTGTGCATTGTGTCATTCAGCAGGCATTGCATGGGTGGGTACCTGGCCCTGCACGTGGACACACAGTCCATCTGCACACCCTCCCGGTTGCCATCCACAGTTGCGTGTGCATGATGATGCCCGCAGTGTGCTGTACACCAATGTGCAATGGTGCTCAGCATCTGACACATGCACAAGGACAGGCAGTGGGCGTTGTGGTCTGTGGACATGTGTGTGGCTAGGGGTGGCATTCTGGGTCGGTGTGCCTCCTACCCATTTGTGCATGTCTGGTGTGGTGTGTGCGTGTGTGTGTCCGTGTGGCATGTTAGACCTCACCCATCCCCGGTCGGGTGTGTAGTTCCATGCCCGGCCACTTCCCTTGATGGAATGCACCCCTGGTGTGTGTCCATGCATGTTTGTGGGTTGTGCCTTAGCCACTGTTGGTTGCACATGGCCCCATGACTTACCTGGATTGGCTGAAGTGCTCCTCCATGATGGTGTCCCGGTGCAGCTGTGCCAGCAGGAGCAGTCGGGGTCCACGTGCTCCAAGGGGGCTGCCCATCACCATTGTCACTGGCATCCTCCATCGTCCCCATGGCTGTCCCCTCTTGACCTGATGGCTATCCCACATTCATTGGCCATGTTGTGCAGGATGCAACAGGCCAGGAATAATATGCAGGCCTTTCAGGAGGGCTGTACTATAGGGCACCGCTGGAGGTGTCAGGCAACAGAAATGTGCCTTCAGCATCCTGAACACCGGCTCGATGACATTCGTGTGGTGGTGTGTGCCTCATTGTGGCGTTGCGCGATGGGGTGCGTGGACGCCCGGTGGGTGTGAGCAGCCAGGGGCGGGTGAGTATCCACTGTCACCTGTATGTAGAGGGTGGAGGTTAGTTAGGTGATCAGCATCGCCTGCCCGGGCCATATGGGCCACTACCCATGTCACCTCTGACCATGCCTCCCCAGGCCCTATGATTCTCCATGTGGTTTGCATACTCACCCACTAGGTGGCCAGTGGGGATATCCCCACTCTCAAATCTGTGGCACAGTGCCGACTGGTGCCAGATGAAGGCATCATGTGCTCCCCCAAGGTGCATGGCACAGACATTGATTATGCACCCCCTGGCATCGCATACCACCTGGCAGCTGATGCTGGCCTAACCCTTGCAATTTATATATGCAGGCCCCTTGGGGCCAGGTGGTGTGCGGATGGCCACATGGGTGCAGTCTATTGCCCCTAGCATGCCATGCATACATGCTACCCTGTTGAACTCCTGTATGTTTGCTGTACACTCCACCGGTGTGCGGTGGAAATGGATGTACTCTGCAGCATGTGGCAGCAATGCACCGAGGAATTGGGTGAGGTGGCATGACGTGGCTGACTGGGTTATGCCTGTGGTGTCCCCAGTTGGTCTCTGGAAGGTACCCGTGGTGATCAAGCACATACAAGCTGTCACTTTCATCTCCACTGACAAGGAATGGCTCCGTTGTGTGGGTGCCTGCATCACATCACTGCTCAGCTCACGGAACCACCTCAGAATTGCCTGATTCAGGTGGTACCAGCCCACAATCTCGGCATCACTGTACAGCTCGAAGCTGGTGTGGGCTCGGTACTGCCTGTTGGGGGCATACTGCTGATGGGCCCTTCCATGGCCATGCCGCCCTGCTGACCACCTTCTCACCCCCCTCATTATGGCCTCCATCTGGATGGTGGCACTGGCCATGTCCATGGCTTGTGTTCACCCCCCTAGCAGCTGTTTCTGTATTCCCCATGCTGTCCTGGCTGACACTTCCCCTGCACCGGGAACACCTGCCTGTGCTTGCCTCACTGCTGCATGGTGTACTTCCCCCTTCTGCACTGTGGCTCCCCACACCTTCCCCTGTGCCTGTTGCTTCCAGGTGCCCTTTCCTGCCTGGCCCTGTGTGTCCCTGCTGCCCAATGTTTCCTGCTGTATTTGGCTCTCATGTGGCTTCCCTGTAGCATTCTTGCACCTCTCCTTTGCTCCCTTTTATTTTGGCTAATGTCCGCTATGGCGCAACTTCTGCTGGCTCCCCTATTGTGCATGGCACATGTTGTTGAATATCGTACTGCGCCATTTATGCATGGTTCCTCCCCCTTCAGTTGCACACGCATTCATTATCATTGCGCTGTTGTTCAGCGTGATTTGGGGGGTGCAACTGCCTCCTGCTGAATATCGCAGAATGGCACATTTTCGGACTTGCGCAGGTGCAACCCTATTGTGCATGGCTCAACTCTTTTGAATATCTGGGCCCTTGTGTGTAGAAAATTAAAAACTGGTAATGAAGTGAAATGAGATTGTTTTAGCACCTACAAAGTGCCCCAGAATTAATGGCGCAACAAGTCATGCACGCAGTGGTGGCACAGAGTCCCCAGATTTTTTCTGCAGGCCCACAATGCATCCTCCTCTGTGCAGAAAATTTACAAGTGGTAATGACATGAAATGAGACTGTTTCAGCACACACAAAGTCCCCCAAAATTAATGACGTATTCACTCATGCACGCACTGCTGGCACAGAGTCCCCAGATTTTTTCTCAGGCCCACAATGTATCCTACTTGTGTGCAGAAAATTGACAAGTGGTAACAAAGTGAAATGAGACTGTTTCAGCACATACAAAATCCACAGTAATTAATAGCACACACAATTATGTGCGTCGTGGTGGCACAAAGTCCACAGATCTTTTCAGCAGGCCCACAATGCAGGCTAATTGTGTGCAGAAAATTGACAAGTGGTAACAAAGTGAAATGAGATGTTTTCAGCACATACAAAGTCCCCAAGAATTAATGGCACCCTCAGTCATGCGCACATTGGTGGCACAGAGTCCCCAGATTTTTTCTGCAGGCCCACAATGCATCCTCCTTTTATGCATAAAATTGACAACTGGTAATGAAGTGAAATGAGACTGTTTCAGCACCAGCAAAGTGCCCCAGAATTAATGGTACATGCAGTCATGCACTCAGTGGTAGCACAGAGTACCCAGATTTCTTCTGCAGGCCCACAATACATCCTCCTTGTGTGTTGAAAATTGACAGGTGGTAACAAAGTGAAATGAGACAGTTTCAGCACATACAGTGTCCCCCAAAATTAAGGGTGCACTCTGTCATGCGCGCAGTGGTGGTACAGATTCTCCAGATTGTTTCTGCAGTCTCACAATGCATCCTCTTTTTGTGCAGAAAATTGACAAGTGGTAAAAGAGTGAAATGAGTTTCAGCACATACAGTGTCCCCCAAAATTAATGGCACACTCAGTCATGCGAGCAATGGTGGGACAGAGTCCCTAGATTTTTTCTGCAGGCCCACAATACATCCTCCAAGTGCTCAGAAATTCAACAAGGGGTAACAACGTGAAATGAGACTGTTTCAGGACATACAAAGTCCCCCAAAATTAAAGGCGCATGGAGTCAAGCGTGCAGTGGTGGCACAGAGTACTCAGATTTTTTCTGCAGGCCCACAATGTATCCTCCTTGTGTGCAGAAAATTGACACGTGGTAACGAAGGGAAATGAGACTGTTTCAGCACATACCAAGTAACCAAGAATTAGTGGCACACTCAGTCATGTGCACATTAGTGGCACAGAGTCCCCAGAATTTTTCTGCAGGCCCACAATGCATCCTACTTGAGAGCAGAAAGTTTACAAGTGATAAGGAAGTGAAATGAGACTGTTTCAGCACATGCAAAGTCCACAGAATTAATGTCGCACTCAGTCATGCGAGCAGTGGTGGCACAGAGTACCCAGATTATTTCTGCTGGCCCACAATTCATCCTCTCTGTGTGCAGATAATTGACAAGGGGTAATGAAGTGAAATAAGACTGTTTCAGCACATTCAGTGTCTCCCTGAATTAATGGCGCACACAGTCATGAGCGCAGTGGTGGCACAGATTCCCCAGATTGTTTCTGCAGTCTCATAATGCATCCTCCTTGTCTGCAGAAAATTTACAAGTGGTAACAAAGTGAAATGAGACTGTTTTAGTACATATAAAGTCCCCCTGAATTAATGGCACGCTCAGTCATTCGTCCAAAGGTGGCATAGATTCCCCAGATTTTTTCTGCAGGCCCACAATGCATCTTCCTTATGTGCAGAAAATTGACTAGTGGTAATGAAGTGAAATGAGACTGTTTGAGCCCTTACAAAGTCACCCAGAATAAAACGCGGATGCAGTCATGCACGCAGGGGTGGCACACAGTCCAAGGATTTTTCTGCAGGCCCACAATGCATCCACCATGTGTGCAGAAAATTGACAAGTGGTAACGAAGTGAAATGAGACACTTTCAGGACCTACAAAGTGCCCCAGATATATTTGCGCACTCAGTCAAACGCGTAGTGGTGGCACAGATTCCCCAGATTTTTTCTGCTGTCTCACAATGCATCCTACTTGTGTGCAGAAAATTGCCAAGTTGTAACAAAGTGAAATGAGACTGTTTCAGCACATACACAGTCCCCCAGAATTAATGGCGCACTCAGTCATGCACACCGTGGTGGCACAGAGTCCCCAGACTTTTTCTGCAGGCCCACAATGCATCTTCCTTATGTGCAGAAAATTGACTAGTGGTAACAAAGTGAAATGAGACTGTTTGAGCCCTTACAAAGTCCCCCAGAATAAAACGCGGATGCAGTCCTGCATGCAGAGGTGGCACACAGTCCAAGGATTTTTCTGCAGGCCCACAATGCATCCCCCATGTATCCAGAAAATTTACAAGTGGTAACCATGTAAAATGAGACTGTTTCAGCACATATAGAGTACCCCAGAATTAATAACACTCTCGGCCGTGCATGCAGTGGTGGCAAAGAGTCCCCATATTTTTTCTGTAGGCCCACAATGCTTCCTCCTTTTGTGTAGAAAATTGACAAGTGGTAATGAAGTGAAATGAGATTGTTTCAGCATATACAAACTGCCCCAGAAATAATGGCGCACTCAGTCATGCGTGCAGTGGTGGCACAGAGTACCCAGATTTTTTCTGCAGGCCCACAATACATCCTCCTTGTGTGCAGAAAATTTACAAGTGGTAACGAAGTGAAATGAGACTGTTTCAGCAGTTACAAAGTCCCCCAGAAAGAAAGGTGAAAGCAGTTATGCACGCAGTGGTGGCACACAGTCCCAGGATTTTTCTGCAGGACCACAATGCATCCTCCTTGTGTGCAGAAAATTTACAAACGGTAACGAAGTGAAATGAGACTGTTTCTGCACATAAAAAGTCCCCCAGTATTAATGGCACACTCACTCATGTGCACAGTGATTTCACGAAGTCCCCAGAGTTTTTCTGCAGGAGAACAATGCATCCTCCATGTGTGTAGAAAATTGACAAGTAGTACTGAAGTGAAATGAGACTGTTTCAGCACACACAGAGTGCCTCAGAATTAATGGTGCACTCAGTCATTCACGCTCTGGTGGCACAGAGTCCTCAGATATTTTCTACAGGGCCACAATGTATCCTCCTTGTGTGCAGAAAACTGACAAGTGGTAACGAAGTGAAATAAGACTGTTTCACCACATACAACGTATCCCAGAATTAATGGCACACCCAGTCATGCATGCAGTGGTGTCACAGAGTCCCCAGATTTTTTATGCAGGTCCACAATGCATCCACTTTGTGTTCAGAAAATTGACAAGTGGTAACAAAGTGAAATGATACTCTTTCAGCACATAAAAAGTTCCTCAGAATTAATGGCGCTCTCCATCATGCGTGCAATGGTGGCACAGAGTCCCTAGATTTTTTCTGCAGGCCCACAATGCATTCTCCTTGTGTGCAGAAAATTGACAAGTGGAAAAGACGTGAAATGAGACTGTTTCTGCACGTACAAAGTTCCCCAGAATTAATGGCGCACTTAGTCATGCGCAGTGGTGGCACAGAGTAGCCAGATTTTTTATGCAGGCCCACAATGCATCCTCCTTGTGTTCAGAAAATTGTCAAGTGGTAAAAAGTGAAATTAGACTGTTTCACAACATAAAGTCCACAAGAATTAATGCTACTAGTCATGCGTGCAGTGGTGGCACAGAGTCCCCATATTTTTTCTGCAGGACCACAATGCTTCCTCCTTTTGTGTAGAAAATTGACAGGTAGTAACGAAGTGAAATGAGACTGTTTCTGCACATACAAAGACACCCAGAATTAGTGGCGCACTCAGTCATGCGCACCGTGGTGGCACAGAGTCTCCAGATTTTTTTGCAGGCCCACAATGCATCCTCCTTGTGTGCAGAAAATTGACAAGTGGTAAATACGTGAAATGAGACTGTTTCTGAACATGCAAAGTTCCCCAGAATTAATGGCGCACTCAGTCATGCGCGCAGTGGTGGCACAGAGTCCCCATATTTTTTCTGCAGGCCCACAATGCTTCCTCCTTTTGTGTGGAAAATTGACAAGTGGTAACGAAGTGAAATGAGACTGTTTCAGCACATACAAAGTCACCCAGAATTAGTGGCGCACTCAGTCACACACACCGTGGTGGCATAGAGTACCCAGATTTTTTTCTGCAGGCCCACAATGCATCTTGCTTATGTGCAGACAATTGACAGGTGGTAACAATGTGAAATGAGACTGTTTCAGCACATACAAAGTCACCCAGAATTAGTGGCGTACTCAGTCATGCACACCGTGGAGGCACAGAGTCCCCAGATTTTTTCTGCAGGCCCACAATGCATCTTCCTTATGTGCATAAAATTGACAAGTGGTAACAAAGTGAAATGAGACTTTTTCATCCCTTACAAAGTCCCCCAGAATAAAAGGCAGATGCAGTCATGCACGCAGCAGTGGCACACAGTCCCAGAATTTTTCTGCAGCCCCAAAATGCATCCTCCTTGTGTGCAGAAAATTTACAAGTGGTAACGATGTGAAATGAGACTGTTTCTGCACAGAAAAAGTCCCCCAGTATTAATGGCACACTCAGTCATGCGCACAGTGGTGGCACGAAGTCCCCAGATTTTTTCTGCAGGAGCACAATGCATCCTCCATGTGTGCAGAAAATTGACAAGTAGTGTTGAAGTGAAAAGAGACTGTGTCAGCACAGACAAAGTGCACCAGAATTAATGGTGCACTCAGTCATTCACGGTCTGGTGGCACAGAGTCCTCAGATATTTTCTACAGGGCCACAATGCATCCTGCTTGTGTGCAGAAAATTGGCAAGTGGTAACAAAGTGAAATGAGACTCTTTCTGCACTTAGAAAGTCCCCAAGAATTAATGGCGCACTGAGTCACGTACGCAGTGGTGGCACAGAGTCCCCAGATTTTTTCTGCAGGCCCACAATGCCTCCTCCTTGTCTGCAGAAAATTGACAAGTGGTAACGAAGTGAAATGAGACTGTTTCAAAACATACAAAGTCCCCCAGAATTAATGGCGTAATCATGCGTGCAGTGGTGGCACAGAGTCCCCAGATATTTCATGCAGGCCCACAATGCATCCTCCTTGTGTTCAGAAAATTGACAAGTGGTAACAAAGTAAAATGATGCTGTTTCAGCAAATCAAAAGTTCCCCAGAATTAATGGTGCTATCTGTCATGTGTGCACGGGTGGCTCAGAGTCAGCAGATATTTTCTGCAGGTCCACAGTGCATCCTCCTTGTGTGCAGAAAATTGACAAGTGGAAACCAAGTGAAATGAGACTGTTTCAGCACATACAGAGTCCCCCAGAATTAATGGCACTCTCAGTCATGCACGCAGTGGTGACACAGAGTCACCAGATTTTTTTTACAGACCCACAATGCATCCTTCTTTTGTGAAGAAAACTGACAAGTGGTAACTATGTGAAATGATACTGTTTCAGCACATACAAAGGCCCCAGAAATAATGGTGCACTCAGTCATGTGAGCAGGGTGGCACAGAGTCCTCAGATTGTTTCTGCAGGCCCACAATGCCTCCTCCTTGTGTGCAGAAAATTGACAAGTGGTAACAAAGTGAAATGAGACTCTTTAGGTACATAAAAAGTCCCTCAGAATTAATGGCACACTCAGTCAGGTGCGCAGTGGTGGCACAGAGTCCCCAGATTGTTTACGCAGGCCCACAATGCCTTCTCCTTGTGTGCAGAAAATTGACAAATGATAATGAAGTGAAATGAGACTGTTTCACCACATACAAAGTTCCACAGAAATAATGGCGCTCTCCATCATGCGCGCAGAGGTGGCTCAGAGTCAGCAGATATTTTCTGCAGGCCCACAGTGCATCCTCCTTGTGTGCAGAAAATTGACAAGTGGTAACCAAGTGAAATGAGATGGTTTCAGCACATATAAAGTCCCCCAGAGTTCATGGCACACTCAGTCATGCATGCAGTGGTGGCACGGGGTCCCCAGATTTATTCTGCAGGCCCAGAATCCATCCTAGTTGTGTGCAGAAAATTGTCAAGAGGTAATGAAGTGAAATGAGACTGTTTCAGGACATACAAAGTACCCAAGAATTAATGCCACACTCAGTCGTCCGCGCATTGGTGGCACGGACTCCCCAGATTATTTGTGAAGGAGCACAATGCATCCTCCATGTGTGCAGAAAATTGACAAGTGGCAACAAACTGAAATGAGAATATTTCAGCAAATACAAAGTGCCAACGAATTAATGGCGCACTAAGCCATGTGTGCAGGGTGGCACAGAGCTCCATTTTTTTCTGCAGGCTCACAAGGCATCCTCCTTGTGTGCAGAAAATTGACAAGTGGTAACGAATGAAATGAGACTCTTTCAGCATATACAAACTGCCCCAGAAATAATGGCGCACTCAGTCAGTCGCGCAGTGGTGGCATAGAGTCCTCAGATTTTCTGCAGGCCCTGGTACATCCTCCTTGTGTGCAGAAACTGGCAAAGTGATAATAATGTGAAATAACACTGTTTCAGCATATACAAAGTGCCCAGAATTAAAGGTGAAAGCAGTCATGCGCGCATTGGTGGTACAAAGTCCAAGGATTTTTCTGCAGGCCCACAATGCATCCTCCTTGTGTGCAGAAAATTGGCAAGTGGTAATGAAGTGAAATGAGACAGTTTCTGCACATAAAAAGTCCCCCAGAATTAATGGCACACTCAGTCATGTGCACAGTGGTGGCACTGAGTCCCCAGATTTTTTCTACAGGAGTACAATGCATCTTCCAAGTGTGCAGAAGATTGACAAGTAGTATTGAAGTGAAATGAGACTGTGTCACCACGCACAAAGTGCCCCAGAATTAATGGCACACTCAGATATGCGTGCAGTGGTGGCACAGAGTCCCCTGATTTATTCTGCAGGCCCAGAATCCATCCTAGTTGTGTGCAGAAAATTGTCAAGTGGTCAAGTGAAATGAGACTGTTTCAGGACATACAAAGTACCCAAGAATTAATGCCACACTCAGTCGTCCGCGCATTGGTGGCACGGACTCCCCAGATTTTTTGTGAAGGAGCACAATGCATCCTCCATGTGTGCAGAAAATTGACAAGTGGCAACAAACTGAAATGAGAATGTATCAGCAAATACAAAGTGCCAACGAATTAATGGCACACTAAGCCATGTGTGCAGGGTGGCACAGAGCTCCATTTTTTTCTGAAGGCTCACAAGGCATCCTCCTTGTGTGCAGAAAATTGACAAGTGGTAATGAAGTGAAATGAGACTCTTTCAGCATATACAAACTGCCCCAGAAATAATGGCGCACTCAGTCATGCGCGCAGTGGTGGCATAGAGTCCTCAGATTTTTTCTGCAGGCCCACAGTACATCCTCCTTGTGTGCAGAAAATTGACAAGTGATAATAATGTGAAATAACACTGTTTCAGCATATACAAAGTGCCCCAGAATTAAAGGTGAAAGCAGTCATGCGCGCATTGGTGGTACAAAGTCCAAGGATTTTTCTGCAGGCCCACAATGCATCCTCCTTGTGTGCAGAAAATTGGCATGTGGTAATGAAGTGAAATGAGACTGTTTCTGCACATAAAAAGTCCCCCAGAATTAATGGCACACTCAGTCATGTGCACAGTGGTGGCACTGAGTCCCCAGATTTTTTCTACAGGAGTACAATGCATCTTCCAAGTGTGCAGAAGATTGACAAGTAGTATTGAAGTGAAATGAGACTGTGTCACCATGCACAAAGTGCCCCAGAATTAATGGCACACTCAGATATGCGTGCAGTAGTGGCACAGAGTCCCCAGATTTCTTTTGCAGGCCCACAATGCATCCTCCTTGTGTGCAGAAAATTGACAAGTGGTAACGAAGTGAAATGAGACTGTTTCAGCACATACAAAGTGCCCCAGAAATAATGGCACATTAAGTCATGCACGCAGTGCTGGCACAGAGTCCCCAGATTTTTTCGGCTGACCCAAAATGCTTCCTCATTGTGTTCAGAAAATTGACAATTGATAAAAATGTGAAATGGGACAGTTTCAGCACATACAATGAGCCCCAGAATTAATGGCGTTTTCAGTCATGCGCGCAGTGGTGGCTCAGGGTTCCCAGATTTTTTCTGCAGGCCCACAACGCATCCTCCTTGTGTGCAGAAAATTGACAAGTGGTAACCAAACAAAATGAGACTGTTTCAGCACATACCAAGTCCTCAAGAATTAATGGCACACTCAGTTATGCACGCAGTGGTGGCACAGAGTCCCCAGATTTTTTCTGCAGGCCCCCAATGCATCCTACTTGAGTGCAGAAAATTGACAAGTGGTAACGAATTGAAATGAGACTGTTTCAGCAAATACAAATTCCTCAAGAATTAATGGCACACTCAGTTATGCGTGCAGTGGTGGCACAGAGTCCCCAGATTTTTCTGTAGGCCCTCAATGCATCCTCCTTGTGTGTAGAAAATTGACAAGTGGTAACGAAGTGAAATGAGACCGTTTCAGCACATACAAAGTCACCCAGAATTTATGGCGCACTCAGTCATGCGCACCGTGGTGGCACTGAGTCCCCAGATTTTTTCTGCAGACCCACAATACATCTTCCTTATGTGCAGAAAACTGACAAGTGGTAACGAAGTGAAATGAGACTGTTTCAGCCCTTACGAAGTCCCCCAGAATAAAAGGCAGACGCAGTCATGCAAGCAGTGGTGGCACACAGTCCCAGGATTTTTCTGCAGGCCCACAATGCATCCTCCTTGTGTGCAGAAAGTTTACAAGTGGTAATGAAGTGAAATGAGACTGTTTCTGCACATAAAAAGTCCCTCACAATTATTGGTGCACTCAGTCATGCACAGAGTGGTGGCATGAAGTCCCCAGATTTTTTCTGCGGGAGCAGAATGCATCCTCAATGTGTGCAGAAAATTGACAAGTAGTATCGAAGTGAAATGAGACTGTTTCAGCACACACAAAGTGCCCAGAATTAATGGTGCACTCAATCATTTATGCTATGGTGGCACAGAGTCCCCAGATTTTTTTCTGGAAGCCCACAATGCATCCTCCTTGTGTGCAGAAATTTGAAAAGTGGTAACAAAATGAAATGAGACTGTTTCAGCAAATAGAATGTCTCTCAGAATTAATGGCACACTCAGTCACACATGCAGTGGTAGCTCAGAGTCCCCAAATTTTTTTTGCAGACCAACAATGCATCCTTCTTGTGTGCAGAAAATTGGCAAGTGGTAATGAAGTGAAATGAGACTGTTTCAGCACATGCAAAGTCCCCCAGAATTAATGGCACATTCAGTCATGAGCACAGTGCTGGCACAGAGTCCCCAGATTTTTTCAGCTGGCACACAAAGCATCCTCCTTGTATGCAGAAAATTGACAAGTGGTAATGAAGTGAAATGAGACTGTTTCAGCACATACAAAGTGCCCCAGAAATAATGCTCACCATAGTACACAGTGGTGGCATGGAGTTCATGGTTTTGCTGCTGGTAGCACAATACATCCTCCTTGTGTGCAGAAAATTGGCAAGTGGTAATAAAGTGAAATGAGACTGTTTCATCACATACATAGTGCCCCAAGTACGTGCACACTCAGTCACGGGTGCAAGGTGCTGCAGAGAGTCCCAGTTTTTCCTGAATGCACAATGCGTACCTCCTTGTGCGCAAAAATTTTGCCTAATGGTAACAGAGGTGAAATAGAGACTGTTTCAAGCACAAAGGCACCAGAATTAACGGCACACTCTGTCACAAGCCAGGGTGGCACAGAGTCCCAAGATTTTTTTAGGCCCACAATGCATCCTCCTTGTGTGCAGAAATTTGACAAGTGGTAACAAAATGAAATGAGACTGTATCAGCAAATACAAAGTGCCCCAGAATTAATGGCGCACTCAGCCATACGCGGATTGGTGGCACAGAGTCCCCCGATTTTTCTTCAGTCCCACAATGCATCCTCCTTTTGTGCAAAAATTTGAAAAGTGGTAGCGAAGTGAAACGAGACTGTTTCAGCACATAGAAAGTCCCTCAGAATTAATGGCACACTCAGTCACATGAGCAGTGGTGGCACAGAGTCCCCAGATTTTTTTTGTAGACTCACAATGAGTCCTCCTTGTGTGCAGAAAATTGACAAGTGGTCACAAAGTGAAATGAGACTATTTCAGCACATACAAAGTCCCAAAGAATTATTAGAGCACTCAGTCATGAAAGCAGTGGTGGCACAGAGACCCTAGATTTTGTCTGCAGGCCCACAATGCAAACTCCTTGAGTGCAGAAAATTGACAAGTGGTAATGAATTGAAATTAGACTGTTTCAGCACATACAAAGTCCTCAAGAAATAATGGCGCAGTGAGTCATGAGCGCTGTTTTGGCATAGCGTCCTCAGATTTTTTTCTCCATGCTCGCAATGCATCCTCACTGTGTGCAGAAAATTGACAAGTGGTAACAAAGTGAAATGAGAGTGTTTCAGCACATGCAAAGTCCCACAGAATTAATGGCACATTCAGTCATGCACGCAGTGCTGGCAGAGGGTCCCCAGATTTTTTCTGCTGGCCCACAATGCATCCTCCTTGTGTGCAGAAAATTGACAAGTGGTAATGAAGTGAAATGAGACTGTTTAAGCACATACAAAGTGCCCAAGAATTAATTGCATGCTCCTTCCTGCCCGAAGTGGTCTCACAAAGTCCCCAGATTTTTTCTGCAGGCCCACAATGCATCCTTCTTTTGTGCAGAAAATTGACATTTGGTAATGAAGAGGAATGAGACTGTTTCAGCACAAACAAAGTCCCCCATAATTAATGGCACACTCAGTGATGCACGCAGTGGTGCCACAGAGTTCCCAGATTTTTTCTGCAGGCCACAATGCATCCTCCTTGTGTGCAGAATATTTGGCAAATGGTAACGAAGTGAAATGAGACTGTTTCAGCACATACAAAGCCCCCAGAATTAATGGCACATTCAGTCATGTGCGCAGTGCTTGCACAGAGTCCGCAGATGTTTTCTGCAGGCCAACAATGCATCCTCCTTGTGTTCAGAAAATTGACAAGTGGTAACAAAGTGAAATGAGACTGTTTCAGCACATTCAAAGTCTCCCAGAATTAATGGCGCACTAAGCCATATGCGCAGTAGTGGCACAGAGTCCCCAGATTTTTCTTGAGGCCCACAATGCACCCTCCTTGTGTGCAGAAAATTGGCAAGTGGTAACGAAGTAAAATGAGACTGTTCAGAACATGCAATGTCCCCCAGCATTAATGGTGCACTCAGTCATGCGTGTAGAGGTGGCTCAGAGACCCCAGACTTTTTCCACAGGAGCACAATGCATCCTAGATGTGTGCAGAAAATTGACAACTGGTAATGAAGTGAAATGGGACTGTTTCAGCACACACTAAGTCCCCTAGAATTCATGGAGCATTCACCCATGTGTGCAGTGGTGGCACAGAGTCCCCAGATTTTTTATGCAGGCCCACAATGTATCCTCCTTATGTGCAGAAAATTGACAAGTGGAAACGAAGTGAAATGAAACTGCTTCTGCCCTTACAAAGTCCCCCAGAATAAAAGGCGCACTCAGTCATGTGCGCAATGGTGGCACAGAGTCCACAGATTTTTTATGCAGGCCCACAATGCATCCTCCTTGTGTTCAGAAAGTTGACAAATGGTAACAAAGTGAAATGATACTGTTTCTGCACTTAAAAAGTTCCCCAAAATTAATGGCGTTCTCCGTCATGCACGCAGTGGTGACTCAGAGTCAGCAGATATTTTCTGCAGGCCCACAATGCATCCTGCTTGTGTGCAGAAAATTGACAAGTGGTAACCAAGTGAAATGAGTCTGTTTCAGCACAAACAGAGCCCCCAGAATTAATGGTGCACTCAGTCATGTGCACAGTGGTGGCACAGAGTCCTCTGATTTTTTTTACATGCCCACAATGCATCCTCCTTCTGTGAAGAAAATTGACAAGTGGTCACGACATCAAATGATACTGTTTCAGCACATAAAAAGGCTCCAGAACTAATGCTGCACTCAGTCACATGCATAGAGTGGCATAGAGTTCTCAGATTTTATCTGCAGGGCCACAAAGCATCCTCCTTGTGTGCAGAAAATTGATAAGTGGTAACCAGGTTGAAATGAGACTGTTTTAGCACATATAGAGTCCCCAAGAATTCATGGCGCAATCAGTCATGCACGCAGTGGTGGCACGGAGTCCCCAGATTTATTCTGCAGTCCCACAATCCATCCTAGTTGTGTGCAGAAAATTGCCAAGTGGTAACAAAGTGAAATGAGACTGTTTCAGGACATACAAAGTCCAAAGAAATAATGCCACACTCAGTTGTGCGCACAGTGGTGGCACGGAGTCCCCAGATTTTTTCTGCAGGAGCACAATGCATCCTCCATGTGTGCAGAAAATTGACAAGTGGAAACGAAGTGAACTGAGAATGTTTCAGTACATACAAAGTCCCACAGAATTAATGGCACACTAAATCATGCACGCAGTGGTGGCACTGAGTCCCCATGTTTTTTCAGCAGCCCCACAATGCATCCTCCTTTTGTGTAGAAAATTGACAAGTGGTAACAAAGTGAAACTAGCCTTTTTCAGCATATACAAAGTCCCCCAGAATTAATGGCACACTCAGTCATGCACGCAGTGGTGGCATAGAGTATCCAGATTTTTTCTGCAGTCCCGCAGTGCATTCTCCTTGTGGGCAGAAAATTGACAAGTTTTAACGAAGTGAAATGAGACTGTTTCTGCACATACAAAGTCTCCCTGAATTAATGCCGCACTCAGTCATCTGCGCAGTGGTGGCACAGAGTCCCCAGATTTTTTATGCAGGAGCACCATGCATCCTCCATGTCTGCAGAAAATTGACAAGTAGTATCGAAGTGAAATGAGACTGTTTCAGCACATACAAAGTCACACAGAATTAATGGCACCTTCAGTCATGCGCGCACTGCTGGCACAGAGTCCCCAGAATTTTTCTGCAGGCCCACAAAGCATCCTCCTTGTATGCAGAAAATTGACAAGTGGTAACTGAGTGAAATTATACTGTTTCAGCACATACAAAGGCCGCAGAAATAATGGTGCACTCAGTCATGTGCGCAGGGTGGCACAGAGTCCTCAGATTTTTTCAGCAGGGCCACAATGCATCCTCCTTGTGTGCAGAAAATTGACAAGTGGTAACCAAGTGAAATGAGGCCATTTTAGCACATATAGAGTCCCCAAAAATTAATGGCACACTCAGTCATGCGCGCAGTGGTGGCACAGAGTTCCCAGATTTTTTCTGCAGGCCACAATGCATCCTCCTTGTGTGCAGAATATTGGCAAGTGGTAACAAAGTAAAATGAGACTGTTTCAGAAATGCAAAGTCCCCCAGAATTAATGGTGCACTCAGTCATGCGTGTAGAGGTGGCTCAGAGACCCCAGACTTTTTCTGCAGGAGCACAATGCATCCTAGAAGCATGCAGAAAATTGACAAGCAGTATCGAAGTGAAATGAGACTGTTTCAGCACACACAAAGTCCCCCAGATTGAATGGCACATTCAGTCATGCACGTAGTGTTGGCACAGAGTCTCCAGATTTTTCTTGGTGCCCATAATGCACTCTCCTTGAGTGCAAAAAATTTGCAAGTGGTAATGAAGTGAAATGAGACTGTTTTATCATATATAAGGTCCCCCAGAAATAATGGCGCATTCTATCATGCACACAGTGGTGGCTCTGAGACCTCAGATATTTTCTGCATGAGCACAATGCATCCTCCATGTGTGCAGAAAATTGACAAGCAGTATCGAAGTGAAATGAGACTCTTTCAGCATATACAAAGTCCACCAGAATGAATGCCACATTCAGTCATGTCCGCAGTGCAGGAAGAGAGTCCCCATATTTTTTCTGCACGCCCACTATGCACCCTCCTTGTGTGCAGAAATGTGCCAAATGGTAACAAAGTGAAATGAGTCAGTTTCATCACATACAATGTCCCTCAGAATTAATGGCATGCTCAGTCAAGCGCTCAGTGGTGGCACAGAGTCCCCAGATTTTTTCTGCTGGCCCAAAATGCATCCTGATTTTGAGCAGAAAATTGACATTTGGTAACAAAAAGAAATGAGACTGTTTCAGCACATACAAAGTCCCCCAGAATTAATTGCGCACTCAGGCAAGCGCGCAGTGGTGGCACAGAGACCACAGATTTTGTCTGCAGGCCCACAATGCATCCTTCTTGAGTGCAGAAAACTGACAAGTGGTAATGAATTGAAATGAGACTGTTTCAGCACAAACAAAGTCCTCAAGAAATAATGGTGCACACAGTCATGAGTGAAATTTTGGCACAGCATCCTCTGATTTTTTCTCCATGCCCACAATGCATCCTCCTTGTGTGCAGAAAATTGACAAGGGGTAACAAAGTGAAATGAGACTGTTTTAGCACAAAAAAAGTCCACCAGAATTAATGGCTCACTCAGTCATGCACGCAATGGTGGCACAGAGTCCCTAGATTTTTCTGCTGGCCCTCAATGTATCCTTCTTGTGTGCAGAAAATTGACAAGTGGTAATTAAGTGAAATGAGACTGTTTAGGCACATACAAAGTTCCTGAGAATTAATGGCGCACTCAGTCATGTGTGCAGTGGTGGCACAGAGACCCCAGATTTTTTCTGCAGGAGCACAATGCATCTTCCATGTGTGTGGAAATTGACAAGTAGTATCGAAGAGAAATGAGACTGTTTCAGCACATAAAAAGTCCACCAGAATTAATGGCACATTCAGTCCTGTGCGCAGTGCTTGCACAGAGTACCCAGATTCTTTATGCAGGCATACGATGCATCCTTCTTGTGTGCAGAAAATTGACAAGTGGTAACGAAGTGAAATGAGACTGTTTCAGCACTTACAAAGTCCCTCAGAATTAATGGCACACGTAGTCATGCGTGCAGTGGTGGCACAGAGTGCCCAGATTTTTTCTGCAGGCCCACAATGCATCCTCTTTGTGTGCAAAGAATTGGCAAGTTTTAACAAAGTGCAATGAGACTGTTTCAGCACATAAAAATTCCCTCAGAATTAATGGTGCACTCAGTCATGCATACAATGGTGGTACAGAGACCCCAGATTTGTTTTGCAGGAGCACAATGCATCCTCCATGTGTGCAGAAAATTGACAAGCAGTATCCACATGAAATGAGACTGTTTCAGCACATAAAAAGAGTAATTAATGGCGTGCTCAGTTACGTGCGCAGAGGGGGCACAGGGTCCCCAGATTTTTTCTGCTGGCCCACAATGCATCTTCCTTGTGTGCAGAACATTGAGAAGTGGTAACCAAGTGAAATGAGACTGTTTCAGCACTCATAGAGTTACCTAGAATTAATGCCTCACTCAGTCATGCGCGCAGTGGTGGCACAGAGTCCCCAGAATTTTTTGCAGGCCCACAATGCATCCTAATTGAGTGCAGAATGTTGACAAGTTGAAATGAATAGAAATGAGACTGTTTCAGCACATGCAAACTCCTCAAGAATTAATGGCACTCTCAGTCATGAGCGCAGTTTTGGCAAGCGTCCCAAGATTTTTTCTCCAGGCCCGTAATGCATCCTTCTTGTGTGCAGAAAATTGACAAGTGGCAACAAAGTGAATTGAGACTGTTTCAGCACATACAGATTGCCGCAGAATTAAAGAGTACACTCAATCATGCTGTCAGTGGTGACACAGAGCACCAGATTTTTTCTGCAGTCCCACAATGCATCCTCCTTGTGTGCAAAAAATTGGAAAGCTGTAACAAAGTAAAATGAGACTGTTTCAGCACATACAAAGTGCCCCAAAATTAATGGCGCTCTCAGTCATGCATGCAGGGTGGCACAGAGTCCCCAGATTTTTTCTGCACGCCCACAATGCATTCTCCTTGTGTGCAGAAATTTGCCAAATGGTAACGAAGTAAAATGAGACTGTTTCAGCACATACAAAGTGCCCCAAAATTAATGGCGCACTCAGCCATACACACAATGGTGGCACTGAGTCCCAAATATTTCTTCAGGCCCACAATGCATACTCCTTGTGTGCAGAAATTTGAAAAGTGTTAATGAAGTGAAATGAGACTGTTTCAGCGCATAGAAAGTCCCTCAGAATTAATGGCGCACTCAGTCACATGCACAGTGGTGGCACAGAGTCCCTAGATTTTTTTGCAGACCCACAATACATCATCCTTCAGTGCAGAAAATTGACTAGCGGTAACAAATTGAAATGAGACTGTTTCAGCACAAAGCCCTCAAGTAATAATGGCGCACTCAGTCATGAGCGCAGTTTTGGCACAGCGTCCTCAGATTATTTCTCCATGCCCACAATGCATCCTCCTTGAGTGCAGAAAATAGACAAGTGGTAATGAAGTGAAATGAGACTTTTTCAGCACATACAAAGTCCCCCAGAATTAATGGCGCACTCAGTCATGTGCGCAGTGGTGGCACAGAGTCCCTAGATTTTTTCTGCTGGCCCACTACGCATCCTCCTTGTGTGCAGAAAATTGACAAGTGATAATGAAGTGAAATGAGACTGTTTCAGCACATACAAAGTTCCCCAGAATTAATGGCGCACTCAGTCATGTGTGCAGTGGTGGCACAGAGACCCCAGATTTTTTCTGCAGGAGCACAATGCAACCTCCATGTGAGCGGAAAATTGATAAGTAGTATCGAAGTGAAATGAGACTGTTTCAGCACATACAAACCCCCAAGAATTAATGACACATTCAGTCATGTGCACAGTGCTGGCACAGAGTCCCCATATTTTTTCTGCAGCCCCGTAATGCATCCTCCAAGTGTGCAGAGAAATGACAAGTGGTAACGGAGTGAAATGACACTGTTTCAGCACATACAAAGAGTCGCAGAATTAGTGGCATGCTCTGTCATGCACGCAGTGTTGGTACAGAGTCTCAGATTTTTTCTGCAGGCCCACAACATATCCTCCTTTTGTATAGAAAATTGACATGTGGAAACAAAGAGAAATGATTCTGTTTCAGCACATACAAATTCCCCCGGAATTAATGGCACATTCAGTCATGCACGCAGTGCTGGCACAGAGTCCCCAGATTTTTCATGCAGGCCCACAATGCATCCTCCTTGTGTGCAGAAATTTTCCAAATGGTAACAAAGTGAAATGAGACTGTTTCAACACATACAAAGTACCCCAGAATTAATGGCACACTCAGTCACATGCGCAGGGTGGCACAGAGTCCCTAGATTTTTTCTGCATGCCCACAATGCATCTTCCTTGTGTGCAGAAATTTGCCAAATGGTAACAAAGTGAAATGAGACTGTTTCAGCACATAGAAAGGGCCCCAGAATTAATGACACACTATGTCATGATTGTAGGGTGGCACAAAGTCCCCAGATTTTTATGCAGGCCCACAATGCATCCTCCTTGTGTGCAGAAATTTGACAAGTGGTAACGAAGCAAAATGAGACTGTTTCAGCACATACAAAGTGAAGCAGAATTAATAGCGAACTCAGCCATACACGCTGTGGTGTCACAGAGTCCCCAGATATTTCTTCAGGCCCACAATGCATCCTCCTTTTGTGCAGAAAATTGACATTTGGTAACAAAGAGAAATGAGGCTGTTTCAGCACATACAAAGTACCCCAGAATTAATGGCACACTCAGTCACATGCGCAGGGTGGCACAGAGTCCCCAGATTTTTTCTGCATGCCCACAATGCATCCTCCTTTTGTGCAGAAATTTGCCATATGGTAACAAAGTGAAATGACACTGTTTCAGCACATACAAAGGGACCCAGGATTAATGGCACACTCAGTCATGATCGTAGGGTGGCACAAAGTCCCCAGATTTTTATGTAGGCCCACAATGCATCCTCCCTGTGTGCAGAAATTTGACAAGTGGTAACTAAGCGAAATGAGGCTGTTTCAGCACATACAAAGTGAAGCAGAATTAATGGCGCACTCAGCCATACATGCAGTGGTGGTACAGAGTCCCCAGATATTTCTTCAGGCCCACAATGCATCCTCCTTGTGTGCAGAAATTTGAGATGTGGTAATGAAGTGAAATGAGAGTGTTTCACCACATAGAAAGTCCCTCAGAATTAATGGCGCAGTCAGTCACACGCGGAGTGGTGGCACAGAGTCCCCAGATTTTTTTGGAAGACCCACAATGCATCTTTCTTGTGTGCAGAAAATTGACAAGTGGTAACGAAGTGAAATGAGGCTGTTTCAGCACATGCAAAGCACCCCAGAATTAGTGTCACATTCAGTCATGCGCGCAATGCTGGCACAGAGTCCCCAGATTTTTTCTGCTGGCCCATAATGCATCCTCCTTGTGTGTAGAAAATTGACAAGTGGTAATGAACTGAAATGAGACTGTTTCAGCACAGACAAAGTCCTCCAGAATTAATGGCGCACTCAGTCATGAGCGCAGTTTTGGCACAGCATCCCAAGATTTTTTCTGCAGGTCCACAATGCTTTCTCCTGGGTGCAGAAAATTCAAAAGTGGCAACAAAGTGAAATGAGACTGTTTCAACACATACAAATTACCCCAGAATAAATAGCACACTCAGCCATATGCGCAGTGGTGTCACAGAGTCCCCAGATTTTTCTGGAGGCCCACAATGCATACTCCTTGTGTGCAGAAGATTGGCAAGTGGTAACGAAGTGAAATGAGACTGTTTCAGCAGTTACAAATTCCCCCAGAATTAATGTTGCAGTCAGTCATGCACGCAATGGTGGCACAGAGAACCCAGATTTGTTCTGCAAGAGCATAATGCATCCTCCATGTGTGCAGAAATTTGACAAGCAGTATCGAAGTGAAATGAGACTGTTTCAGCACATTCAAAGTCCCCCAGAATTAATGGCACATTCAGTCATGCACGCTGTGTTGGCAGAGTCCCTAGATTTTTTCTGTTAGCCAACAATGCATCCTCCTTGTGTGCAAAAGATTGTCAAGTGGTGATAAAGTGAAATGAGCTTGTTTCAGGACATAGAAAGTGCCCCAGAATTAATGACGAGCTCAGTTATGCATGCAGTGGTGGCACAGAGTCCCCAGATTTTTTCTGATGCCCACAACGCATCCTGATTTTGTGCAGAAAATTGACTTTTGGTCATGAAGAGAAATGATACTGTTTCAGCACATATAAACTGCCTCAGAATTAATGGCACACTCTGTCACGCGTGCAGGGTGGCACAGAGCACCAGATCTTTTTGCAGTCCCACAATGCATCCTCCTTGTGTGCAGAAATTTGACAAGTGGTAATGAAGTGAAATGAGACTGTTTCAACACATACAAAGGGGCCCAAAATTAATGGCACACTCAGTCACGTGAGTGGAGCGGCACAGAGTCCCCAGATTTTTTCTGCAGGCCCACAACACATCCTCCGTGTGTGCAGAAATTTGCCAAATGGTAACAAAGTGAAATGAGACTGTTTCAGCAGATACAAAGTACCCCAGAATTAATGACACACTCAGTCACACGCGCAGGGTGGCACAGAGTACCCAGATTTTTTCTGCACTCCCACAATGCATCCTCCTTGTGTGTAGAAATTTGCCAAATGGTAACGAAGTGAAATGACACTGTTTCAGCACATACAAAGTGCCCCAGAATTAATGGCACACTCTGTCACGTGCGCAGCATGACTCAGATTCCCCAGATGTTTTTGCAGTCCCACAATGCATCCTCCTTATGTGTAGAAAATTGACAACTGCTAATGAAGAGAAATGAGACTGTTTCAGCATATACAAGGTGCCCCAGAATGAATTCCGCACTCAGTCGTGCGTGCAGTGGTGGCACAGAGTTCCCACATTTTTTCAGCAGGCCCACAATGCATCCTTCTTGTGTGCAGAAAATTGGCAAGTGGTGAAGAAGTGAAATGAGACTGTTTCGCAAGTAAAAACTCCCCCAGAATTAATGGTGCACTCATTCATGCGTGCAGTGGTGGCACAGAGACCCCAGATTTGTTCTGCAGGAGCTCAATGCATCCTCCATGTGTGCAGAAAATTGACAAGCAGTATCGAAGTGAAATGAGACTGTTTAAGCACATGCAAAGTCTCCCAGAATTAATGGCACATTCAGTCATGCATGCAGGGTTGCACAGAGTCCCAAGATTTTTTCTGCAGGCCCACAATGCATCCTCCTTGGGTGCAGAAATTTGCCAAATGGTAACGAATTGCAATGAGACTGTTTCAGCAGACACAAAGTACCCCAAAATTAATGACATACTCAGTCACGTGCGCAGGGAGGCACAGAGTCCTCAGATTTTTTCTGGAGGCCCACAATGCATCCTCCTTGTGTGCAGAAATTTGACAAGTGGTAACAAAGTGAAAGGAAACTGATTCAGCACATACAAAGAGCCCCAGAATTAATGGTGCACTCAGCCATACACGCAGTGGTGGCACAGTGTCCCCAGATTTTTCTTCAGGTCCACAATGCATCCTCCTTCTGTGCAGAAATTTTAAAAGTGGTAACGAAGTGAAATGAGACTGTTTCAGCATATAGAAAGTCCCTCAGAATTAATGGCACACTCAGTCACACGTGCAATGGTGGCACAGAGACCCTAGATTTTGTCTGCAGGCACACAATGCATCCTCCTTGAGAGTAGAAAATTGACAGGTGGTAACAAATTGAAATGAGACTGTTTCAGCACATAGAAAGTCCCTCAGAATTAATGGCGCACTCAGTCAAAGGTGCAGTGGTGGCACGGAGTCCCAAGATGTTTTTTGTAGAGCCACAATGCATCCTCCTTGTGAGCAGAAAATTGACAAATGGTAATGAAGTGAAATGAGACTGTTTCAGCACATGAAAAGCCAACCAGAATTAATGGTGAGCTCAGTCATGTGCTCAGTGGTGGCACAGAGACCCCAGATTTTGTCTGCAGAAGCACAATGCATCCTCCTTGAATGCAGAAAATTGACAAGTGGTAACAATTTGAAATGAGACTGTTTCAGCACAAACATAGTCCTCAGAAATAATAGCGCACTCAGTCATGAGCGCAGTTTTGCACAGCATCCTCAGATCTTTCTCCATGCCCGAATGCATCCTCCTTGTATGCAGAAAATTGACAAGTGTAATGACATGAAATGAGACTGTTTCAGCAGATACGAAGTTCCCCAGAATTAATGGCGTACTCAGTCATGCACGCAGAGGTGGCACGGAGTCCCTAGATTTTTTCTGCAGGCCCACTATGCATTCTCCTTGTGTGCAGAAAATTGACAAGTGGTAACAACGTGAAATTAGATGGTTTCATCACATACAAAGAGTCACAGAATTAATGGTGTGCTCAGTCAAGTGCACAGTGGTGGCACAGAGTCCCCAGATTTTTTCTGTAGGCCCACAACGCTTCCTCCTTTTATGTAGAAAATTGACATGTGGAAACGAAGAGAAATTATTCTGTTTCAGCACATACAAAGTTCCCCAGAATTAATTGCACATTCAGTCAAGCCCGCAGTGGTGGCACACAGTCCCCAGATTTTTTCTGCAGGCCCACAATGCATCTTCCTTGTGTGCAGAAAATTGGCAAGTGGTGAAGAAGTGAAATGAGACTGTTTCGCAAGTAAAAACTCCCCCAGAATTAATGGTGCACTCATTCATGCGTGCAGAGGTGGCACAGAGACCCCAGATTTGTTCTGCAGGAGCTCAATGCATCCTCCATGTGTGCAGAAAATTGACAAGCAGTATCAAGTGAAATGAGACTGTTTAAGCACATGCAAAGTCTCCCAGAATTAATGGAACATTCAGTCATGCATGCAGGGTTGCACAAGTCCCCAGATTTTTCTGCAGGCCCACAATGCATCCTCCTTGGGTGCAAATTTGCCAAATGGTAACGAATTGCAATGAGACTGTTTCAGCAGACACAAAGTACCCCAAAATTAATGACATACTCAGTCACGTCCGCAGGGAGGCACAGAGTCCTCAGATTTTTTCTGGAGGCCCGCAATGCATCCTCCTTGTGTGCAGAAATTTGACAAGTGGTAACAAAGTGAAAGGAGACTGATTCAGCACATACAAAGAGCCCCAGAATTAATGGTGCACTCAGCCATACATGCAGTGGTGGCACAGTGTCCCCAGATTTTTCTTCAGGTCCACAATGCATCCTCCTTCTGTGCAGAAATTTTAAAAGTGGTAACAAAGTGAAATGAGACTGTTTCAGCATATAGAAAGTCCCTCAGAATTAATGGCACACTCAGTCACACGTGCAATGGTGGCACAGAGACCCTAGATTTTGTCTGCAGGCACACAATGCATCCTCCTTGAGAGTAGAAAATTGACAGGTGGTAACAAATTGAAATGAGACTGTTTCAGCACATAGAAAGTCCCTCAGAATTAATGGTGCACTCAGTCAAAGGTGCAGTGGTGGCACGGAGTCCCAAGCTGTTTTTTGTAGAGCCACAATGCATCCTCCTTGTGAGCAGAAAATTGACAAATGGTAATGAAGTGAAATGAGACTGTTTCAGCACATGAAAAGCCAACCAGAATTAATGGCGAGCACAGTCATGTGCTCAGTGGTGGCACAGAGACCCCAGATTTTGTCTGCAGAAGCACAATGCATCCTCCTTGAATGCAGAAAATTGACAAGTGGTAACAATTTGAAATGAGACTGTTTCAGCACAAACATAGTCCTCAAGAAATAATGGCGCACTCAGTCATGAGTGCAGTTTTGGCACAGCATCCTCAGATCTTTTCTCCATGCCCGCAATGCATCCTCCTTGTATGCAGAAAATTGACAAGTGGTAATGACATGAAATGAGACTGTTTCAGCAGATATGAAGTTCCCCAGAATTAATGGCGTACTCAGTCATGCACGCAAGGGTGGCACGGAGTCCCTAGATTTTTTCTGCAGGCCCACTATGCATTCTCCTTGTGTGCAGAAAATTGACAAGTGGTAACAACGTGAAATTAGATGGTTTCATCACATATAAAGAGTCACAGAAATAATGGTGTGCTCAGTCAAGTGCACAGTGGTGGCACAGAGTCCCCAGATTTTTTCTGTAGGCCCATAACGCTTCCTCCTTTTATGTAGAAAATTGACATGTGGAAACGAAGAGAAATTATTCTGTTTCAGCACATACAAAGTTCCCCAGAATTAATTGCACATTCAGTCAAGCCCGCAGTGGTGGCACACAGTCCCCAGATTTTTTCTGCAGGCCCACAATGCATCCTCCTTGTGTGTAGAAACTCGGCAAGTGGTAACGAAGTGAAATGAGACTGTTTCAGCACATAAAAATTCCCTCAGAGTTAAAGGTGCACTCAGCCATGCACGCAGTGGTGGCACAGAGACCCCAGATTAGTTCTGCAGGAGCAAACTGCATCCTCCATCAATGCAGAAAATTGACAAGCAGTATCAAAGTGAAATGAGACTGTTTCAGCACATGCAAAGCCCCCCACAATTAATGGCACATACAGTCATGTGCGCAGTGCTGGCACAGAGCCCCCAGATTTTTCTGGAGGCCCACAATGCATCCTCCTTGTGTGCAGAAAATTGGCAAGTGGTAACGAAGTGAAATGAAACTGTTTCAGCACATACAAAGAGCCCCAGAATTAATGGTGCACTCAGCCATGCAGCAGTGGTGGCACAGTGTCCTCAGATTTTTCACTTCCACAATGCATCCTCCTTCTGTGCAGAAATTTGAAAAGTGGTAACGAAGTGAAATGAGACTGTTTCAGCATATAGAAAGTCCTTCAGAATTAATGGCACTCAGTCACACACCTAATGGTGGCACAGAGACCCTAGATTTTGTCTGCAGGCACACAATGAATCCTCCTTGAGGCAGAAAATTGACAGGTGGTAACAAATTGAAATGAGACTGTTTCAGCACATGAAAATCCTCCAATTAATGGCGCACTCAGTCAAAGGTGCAGTGGTGTGCAGAGTCCCCAGATGTTTTTGTAGAGCCACAATGCATCCTCCTTGTGAGCAGAAAATTGACAAATGGTAATGAAGTGAAATGAGACTGTTTCAGCACATGAAAAGTCAACCAGAATTAATAGCTAGCTCAGTCATGCGTGCAGTGGTGGCACGAGACCCCCAGATTTTTGTCTGCTGAAGCACAATGCATCCTGGCGTACTCAATCATCTTGTGAAGGGGTGGCACGAGTCCTAGATTTTTTCTGCAGGCCCTCCATGTGTGCAGAAAATTGACAAGTGGTAACGACGTGAAATTAGACGGTTTCATCACAAACAAAAAGTTACAGAATTAATGATGTGCTCAGTCATGCGCACAGTGGTGGCACAGAGTCCCCAGATTTTTTCTGCAGGCCCACAACGCATCCTCCTTTTGTGTAGAAAATTGACATGTGGAAACAAAGAGAAATTATTCTGTTTCAGCACATACAAGGTCCCCCAGAATTAATGGCACATTCAGTCAAGCCCGCAGTGGTGGCACAGAGACCCCAGATTTTGTCTGCTGAAGCACAATGCATCCTGGCGTACTCAGTCATGCGCGAAGGGGTGGCACAGAGTCCCTAGATTTTTTCTGCAGGCCCTCCATGTGTGCAGAAAATTGACAAATGGTAACAACATGAAATAAGACAGTTTCATCAAATACAAAGAGTCACAGAATTAATGGTGTGCTCAGTCATGCAGCAGTGGTGGCACAGAGTCCCCAGATTTTTTCTGCAGGCCCACAACACATACTCCTTTTGTGTAGAAAATTGACAAAAGGAAACGAAGAGAAATTATTCTGTTTCAGCACATACAAAGTCCCACAGAATTAATGGTGCACTCAGTCATGTGTGCAGTGGTGGCACAGATTCCCCGATTTTATCTTCTAGCCACAATGCATCCTCCATGTGTGCAGAAAATTGACAAGTGGTAACGAAGTGAAATGAGACTGTTTCAGCACCTACAAAGTGCCCCAGAATAAATGGCGCACTCAGTCATGTGTGCAGTGGTGGCACAGAGTCCCCAGATTTTTTCTGCAGTCCCTCAATGCATCCTCCTTGTGTGCAGAAAATTGACATGTGGTAATGAAGAGAAATGAGACTGTTTCAGCACATACAAAGTGCCACAGAATTAGTGGCACACTCAGTCATGCACGCAGAGCAGCACAGAGAACCCAGATTTTTTCTGCAGACCCACAATGCATCCTCCTTTTGTGCAGAAATTTGACAAGCGGTTAAAAAGTTAAATGAGACTGTTTCAGCACACAGAAAGTTCCACAGAATTAATGGTGCACTAAGTCACACACGCAGTGATGGCACAGAGTCCCCAGATTTTTTTTGCTGGCCCACAATGCATCCTCCTTTTGTGCAGATAATTGACAAGTCGTAATGAAGTGAAATGAGACTGTTTCAGTGCACACAAAGTCCCCAAAAATTAATGGCGCACTCAGTCATGCCCGCAGTGGTGGCAAAGAGTCCCTAGATCTTTTCTGCAGACCCACAATGCATCCTCCTTGTGTGCAGAAAATTGACAAGTGGTAACAAAGTGAAATGAGACTGTTTCAGCACTTACAAAGTGCCCCAGAATTATTGGCGCACTCAGCCATATGCACAGTGGTGGCACAGAGTTCCAAATTTTTCTTCAGGACCACAATGCATCCTCCTTGTGTGCAGAAATTTGAAAATTAGTAGCAGAAGTAAATGAGACTGTTTCAGCACATAGAAAAGTGCCTCGAATTAATGGTGCACTCAGTCACACATGCAGTGGTGGCAACAATGACCCCAGATTTTTCTGCAGGAGCACAATGCTTCCTCCATGTGCACTGAAATTGACAAGTAGTATCGAAGTGAAATGAGACTGTTTCAGCACATGCAAAGCCCCCACACTAATGGTGCACATACAGTCATGTGCGCAGTGTGCTGGCACAGAGCCCCTCAGATTTTCTGGAGGCCTACAATGCATCCTCCTTGTGTGCAGAAAATTGGCAAGTGGTAACGAAGTGAAATGAAACTGTTTCAGCACATACAAAGAGCCTCAGAATTAATGGTGCACTCAGCCATACGCGCAGTGGTGGCACAGTGTCCCCAGATTTTTCTTCAGTTCCACAATGCATCCTCCTTCTGTGCAGAAATTTGAAAAGTGGTAATGAAGTGAAATGAGACTGTTTCAGTATATAGAAAGTCCCTCAGAATTAATGGCGCACTCAGTCACACACGCAATGGTGGCACAGAGACCCTAGATTTTGTCTGCAGGCACATAATGAATCCTCCTTGAGGGCAGAAAATTGACAGGTGGTAACAAATTGAAATGAGACTGTTTCAGCACATAGAAAATCCCTCCGAATTAATGGCGCACTCAGTCAAAGGTGCAGTGGTGGCACGGAGTCCCCAGATGTTTTTTGTAGAGCCACAATGCATCCTCCTTGTGAGCAGAAAATTGACAAATGGTAATGAAGTGAAATGAGACTGTTTCAGCACATGAAAAGCCAACCAGAATTAATGGCTAGCTCAGTCATGCGTGCAGTGGTGGCACAGAGACCCCAGATTTTGTCTGCTGAAGCACAATGCATCCTGGCGTACTCAGTCATGCGCGAAGGGGTGGCACGGAGTCCCTAGATTTTTTTCTGCAGGCCCACAATGCATCCTCCATGTGTGCAGAAAATTGACAAGTGGTAATGACGTGAAATTAGACGGTTTCATCACATACAAAAAGTTACAGAATTAATGATGTGCTCAGTCATGCGCACAGTGGTGGCACAGAGTCCCCAGATTTTTTCTGCAGGCCCACAACGCATCCTCCTTTTGTGTAGAAAATTGACATGTGGAAACAAAGAGAAATTATTCTGTTTCAGCATACAAGGTCCCCCAGAATTAATGGCACATTCAGTCAAGCCCAGTGGTGGCACAGAGTCCCAGATTTTTCTGCAGGTCCACAATGCATCCTCTTTGTGCAGAAAATTGACAAATGGTAACAACATGAAATAAGACAGTTTCATCAAATACAAAGAGTCACAGAATTAATGGTGTGCTCAGTCATGCACGCAGTGGTGGCACAGAGTCCCCAGATTTTTCTGCAGGCCCACAATACACATACTCCTTTTGTGTAGAAAATTGACAAAGGAAACAGAAGAGAAATTATTCTGTTTCAGCACATACAAAGTCCCACAGAATTAATGGTGCACTCAGTCATGTGTGCAGTGGTGGCACAGATTCCCGATTTTATCTTCTAGCCACAATGCATCCTCCATGTGTGCAGAAAATTGACAAGTGGTAACGAAGTGAAATGAGACTGTTTCAGCACCTACAAAGTGCCCCAGAATAAATGGCGCACTCAGTCATGTGTGCAGTGGTGGCACAGAGTCCCCAGATTTTTTCTGCAGTCCCTCAATGCATTCTCCTTGTGTGCAGAAAATTGACATGTGGTAATGAAGAGAAATGAGACTGTTTCAGCACATACAAAGTGCCACAGAATTAGTGGCACACTCAGTCATGCATGCAGAGCAGCACAGAGAACCCAGATTTTTTCTGCAGACCCACAATGCATCCTCCTTTTGTGCAGAAATTTGACAAGCGGTAAAAAAGTTAAATGAGACTGTTTCAGCACACAGAAAGTTCCACAGAATTAATGGTGCACTAAGTCACGCGCGCAGTGATGGCACAGAGTCCCCAGATTTTTTTTGCTGGCCCACAATGCATCCTCCTTTTGTGCAGATAATTGACAAGTCGTAATGAAGTGAAATGAGACTGTTTCAGCACACACAAAGTCCCCAAAATTAATGGCGCACTCAGTCATGCCCGCAGTGGTGGCAAAGAGTCCCTAGATCTTTTCTGCAGACCCACAATGCATCCTCCTTGTGTGCAGAAAATTGACAAGTGGTAACAAAGTGAAATGAGACTGTTTCAGCACTTACAAAGTGCCCCAGAATTATTAAGCACTCAGCCATATGCGCAGTGGTGGCACAGAGTTCCAAATTTTTCTTCAGGACCACAATGCATCCTCCTTGTGTGCAGAAATTTGAAAATTGGTAACGAAGTAAATGAGACTGTTTGAGCACATAGAAAGTGCCTCAGAATTAATGGCGCACTCAGTCACACATGCAGTGGTGGCACAATGACCCCAGATTTTTTCTGCAGGAGCACAATGCTTCCTCCATGTGCACTGAAAATTGACAAGTAGTATCGAAGTGAAATGAGACTGCTTCAGCACATGCAAAGCCCCCCACAATTAATGGCACATACAGTCATGTGCGCAGTGCTGGCACAGAGCCCCCAGATTTTTCTGGAGGCCCACAATGCATCCTCCATGTGTGCAGAAAATTGGCAAGTGGTAACGAAGTGAAATGAAACTGTTTCAGCACATACAAAGAGCCCCAGAATTAATGGTGCACTCAGCCATACGCGCAGTGGTGGCACAGTGTCCCCAGATTTTTCTTCAGTTCCACAATGCATCCTCCTTCTGTGCAGAAATTTGAAAAGTGGTAATGAAGTGAAATGAGACTGTTTCAGTATATAGAAAGTCCCTCAGAATTAATGGCGCACTCAGTCACACATGATGGTGGCACAGAGACCCTAGATTTTGTCTGCAGGCACATAATGAATCCTCCTTGAGGGCAGAAAATTGACAGGTGGTAACAAATTGAAATGAGACTGTTTCAGCACATAGAAAATCCCTTCGAATTAATGGCGCACTCAGTCAAAGGTGCAGTGGTGGCACGGAGTCCCCAGATGTTTTTTGTAGAGCCACAATGCATCCTCCTTGTGAGCAGAAAATTGACAAATGGTAATGAAGTGAAATGAGACTGTTTCAGCACATGAAAAGCCAACCAGAATTAATGGCTAGCTCAGTCATGCGTGCAGTGGTGGCACAGAGACCCCAGATTTTGTCTGCTGAAGCACAATGCATCCTGGCTTGCTCAGTCATCGTGCGAAGGGGTGGCACGGAGTCCCTAGATTTTTCTGCAGGCCCACAATGCATCCTCCATGTGTGCAGAAAATTGACAAGTGGTAATGACGTGAAATTAGACGGTTTCATCACATACAAAAGTTACAGAATTAATGATGTGCTCAGTCATGCGCACAGTGGTGGCACAGAGTCCCCAGATTTTTTCTGCAGGCCCACAACGCATCCTCCTTTTGTGTAGAAAATTGACATGTGGAAACAAAGAGAAATTATTCTGTTTCAGCACATACAAGGTCCCCCAGAATTAATGGCACATTCAGTCAAGCCCGCAGTGGTGGCACAGAGTCCCCAGATTTTTTCTGCAGGTCCACAATGCATCCTCTTTGTGTGCAGAAAATTGACAAATGGTAACAACATGAAATAAGACAGTTTCATCAAATACAAAGAGTCACAGAATTAATGGTGTGCTCAGTCATGCACGCAGTGGTGGCACAGAGTCCCCAGATTTTTTCTGCAGGCCCACAATACATACTCCTTTTGTGTAGAAAATTGACAAAAGGAAACGAAGAGAAATTATTCTGTTTCAGCACATACAAAGTCCCACAGAATTAATGGTGCACTCAGTCATGTGTGCAGTGGTGGCACAGATTCCCCGATTTTATCTTCTAGCCACAATGCATCCTCCATGTGTGCAGAAAATTGACAAGTGGTAACGAAGTGAAATGAGACTGTTTCAGCACCTACAAAGTGCCCCAGAATAAATGGCGCACTCAGTCATGTGTTCAGTGGTGGCACAGAGTCCCCAGATTTTTTCTGCAGTCCCTCAATGCATTCTCCTTGTGTGCAGAAAATTGACATGGTAATGAAGAAAATGAGACTGTTTCATAGCATACAAAGTGCCACAGAATTAGTGGCACACTCCAGTCATGCACGCAGAGCAGCACAGAGAACCCAGATTTTTTCTGCAGACCCACAATGCATCCTCCTTTTGTGCAGAAATTTGACAAGCGGTAAAAAAGTTAAATGAGACTGTTTCAGCACACAGAAAGTTCCACAGAATTAATGGTGCACTAAGTCACGCGCGCAGTGATGGCACAGAGTCCCCAGATTTTTTTTGCTGGCCCACAATGCATCCTCCTTTTGTGCAGATAATTGACAAGTCGTAATGAAGTGAAATGAGACTGTTTCAGCACACACAAAGTCCCCAAAAATTAATGGCGCACTCAGTCATGCCCGCAGTGGTGGCAAAGAGTCCCTAGATCTTTTCTGCAGACCCACAATGCATCCTCCTTGTGTGCAGAAAATTGACAAGTGGTAACAAAGTGAAATGAGACTGTTTCAGCACTTACAAAGTGCCCCAGAATTATTGGCGCACTCAGCCATATGCGCAGTGGTGGCACAGAGTTCCAAATTTTTCTTCAGGACCACAATGCATCCTCCTTGTGTGCAGAAATTTGAAAATTGGTAACGAAGTAAATGAGACTGTTTCAGCACATAGAAAGTGCCTCAGAATTAATGGCGCACTCAGTCACACATGCAGTGGTGGCACAATGACCCCAGATTTTTTCTGCAGGAGCACAATGCTTCCTCCATGTGCACTGAAAATTGACAAGTAGTATCGAAGTGAAATGACACTGTTTCAGCACATACAAAGTCCTCCAGAACTAATGGCACATTCAGTCATGTGTGCAGTGCTGGCACAGAGTCCCCAGATTGTTTCTGCAGGCCCGCAATGCATCTTCCTTGTGTGCTTAAAATTGACAACAGGTAACAAAGTGAAATGAGACTGTTTCAGCACATACAAAGAGTCCCAGAATTAATGGTATGGTCAGTCATGCTCTCAGTGGTGGCACAGAGTCCCCAGATTATTTCTGCAGGCCCACAATGCATCCTCCTTTCTGTAGAAAACTGACATGTGGAAATGAAGACAAATGATTCTGTTTCAGCACATACAAAGTCCCCCAGAATAAATGACACTTTCAGACATGCCCGCAGTGATGGCACAAAGTTCCCAGATATTTTCTGAAGGCCCACAAAGCATCCTCCTTGTGTGCAGAAAATTGGCAAGTGGTAACAAATTAAAATGAGACTGTTTCAGCACATAAAGATTCCCCCAGAATTAAAGGTGCACTCAGTGATGTGTGCAGAGGTGGCGCAGAGACCCCAGATTTGTTGTACAGGAGCACAATGCATCCTCCATGTGTGCAAAAAATTGACAAGAAGTATCGAAGTGAAATGAGACTGTTTCACCACATGCAAAGTCCCCCAAAATTAATGGCACATTCAGTCATGCGCGCAGTGATGGCACAAAGTTCCCATATTTTTTCTGCAGGCCCACAAAGCATCCTCCTTGTGCGCAGAAAATTGACAAGTGGTAATGAAGTGAAATGAGACTGTTTCAGCACAAACAAAGAGACCCAGAATGAATAGCACTCTCAGTCATCCTCGCAGTGGTGGCAAAGAGTCCCCAGATTTATTCTGCTGGCCGACAATGCATCCTCCTTTTGTGCAGAAAATTGACATTTGGTAACGAAGAGAAATGAGGCTGTTTCAGCACATACGAAGTGCCCCAAAATTAATGGCACACTCAGTCACGAGCGTAGGGTGGCACAGAGTCCCCAGATTTTTTCACAAGGCCCACAATGCATCCTCCTTCTGTGCAGAAATTTGCTAAATGGTAGCAAAGTGAAATGAGACTGTTTCAGCACATACAAAGTACCCCAGAATTAATGGCACACTCAGTCACGTGCGCAGGGTGGCACAGAGTCCCCAGATCTTTTCTACATGCCCACAATGCATCCTCCTTGTGTGCAGAAATTTGCCAAATGGTAACGAAGTGAAATGAGACTGTTTCAGCACATAGAAAGGGCCCCAGAATTAATGGCACACTATGTCATGATTGTAGGGTGGCACAAAGTCCCCAGATTTTTTTGCAGGCCCACAATGCATCCTCCTTGTGTGCATAAATTTGACAAGTGGTAACGAAGCAAAATGAGACTGTTTCAGCACATACAAAGTGAAGCAGAATTAATGGCGAACTCAGCCATACGCGCAGTGGCGTCACAGAGTCCCCAGATATTTCTTCAGGCCCACAACGCATCCTCCTTTTGTGCAGAAAATTGACATTTGGTAACGAAGAGAAATGAGGCTGTTTCAGCACATACAAAGTACCCCAGAATTAATGGCACACTCAGTCACATGCGCAGGGTGACACAGAGTCCCCAGATTTTTTCTGCATGCCCACAATGCATCCTCCTTTTGTGCAGAAATTTGCCAAATGGTAACGAAGAGAAATGAGGCTGTTTCAGCACATACAAAGGGCCCCAGAATTAATGGCACATTCAGTCATGCGCGCTGTGTTGGCAGAGTCCCTAGATTTTTTCTGTTGGCCAACAATACATCCTCCTTGTGTGCAAAAGATTGTCAAGTGGTGATAAAGTGAAATGAGCCTGTTTCAGCACATAGAAAGTGCCCCAGAATTAACGGCGAGCTCAGTTATGCATGCAGTGGTGGCACAGAGTCCCCAGATTTTTTCTGATGCCCACAATGCATCTTGATTTTGAGCAGAAAATTGACATTTGGTAATGAAGAGAAATGAGACTGTTTCAGCACATACAAACTGCCTCAGAATTAATGGCACACTCTGTCACGCACACAGGGTGGCACAGAGCCCCAGATCTTTTTGCAGTCCCACAATGCATCCTCCTTGTGTGCAGAAATTTGACAAGTGGTAATGAAGTGAAATGAGACTGTATCAGCACAAACAAAGTGCCCTAGAATTAATGGTGCACTCAGCCATACACGCCGTGGTGGCACAGAGTCCCCAGATTTTTCATCAGGTCCACAATGCATCCTCCTAGTGTGCAGAAATTTTAAAAGTGGAAATGAAGTTAAATGAGACTGTTTCAGCACATGCAAAGACAACCAGAATTAATGGCGTGCTCAGTCATGCGCGCAGTGGTGGCACAGAGACCCTAGATTTTGTCTGCAGGCCCACAATGCATCCTTCTTGAGTGGAGAAAATTGACAAGTGGTAGCACATTGAAATGAGACTGTTTCAGCACAAAGTCCTCAAGAAATAGTGGTGCACTCAGTCATGACCGCAGATTTGGCACAGCATCCTCAGATCTTTTTTCCATGCCTATAATGCATCCTCCTTGTGTACAGAAAATTGACAAGTGGTAACGAATTAATATGAGACTGTTTCACCTCATAAAAATTCCCCAAGAATTAAAGGTGCACTCAGTCATGCACAGATTGGTGGCACAGAGACCCCAGATTTGTTCTACAGGAGCACAATGCATCCTTCATGTGTGCAGTAAATTGACAAGCAGTATCAAAGTGAAATGAGACTGTTTCAGCACATACAAAGTCTCCCAGAATTAATGGCACATTAAGTCATGTGCGCAGTGCTGGCACAGAGTCCAAAGGTTTTTTTCTGCAGGCCCACAATGCATCCTAATTGAGTGCAGAAAATTGGCAAGTGGCAATGAATTGAAATGAGACTGTTTCAGCACAGACAAAGTCTCCAAGAATTAATGGTGCACTCAGTCAAGAGTGCAGTGGTGGCACAGTGCCCCAGATTTTTTCTCCAGGACCAGAATGCATCCTCCTTGTGTGCAGAAAATTGACAAGTGGCAAAAAAAGTGAAATGAGACAGTTTCAGTACATACTAAGAGCTACAGAATTAAGGGCACACTCAGCCATACGTGCAGTGGTGGCACAGAGTCCACAGATTTTTCTGCAGGCCCACATTGCATCATTTTAGTGTGCATAAAATTGACAACTGGTAACGAAGTGAAATGAGACTGTTTCAGCACAAAGAAAGTCCCCCAGAATTAACGGCACACTCAGTCATACGCACAGTGGTGGCACAGAGTCCCCAGATCTTTTCTGCAGGCCCACAATGCCTCCTCCTTGTGTGCAGAAAATTGAGAAGTGGTAACAAAGTGAAATGAGACTGTTTCAGCACAGGCAAAGTCCCCAAGAATTAATGACGCACTCAGTCATGCGAGCAGTGGTTGCTCAGAATCTCCAGATTTTTTCTGCTGGCCCACAACGCATTCTCCTTGTGTGCAGAAAATTGACAAGTGGTAAATAAATGAAATGAGACTGTTTCAGCACATATAGAGTCCCCGAGAATTAATGCCACACTCAGTCATGCATGCAGTGGCGGCACAGGCTCCCCAGATGTTTTGTGGAGGCCCACAATGCATCCTCCATGAATGCAGAACATTGACAAATGGTAATGAAGTGAAATGAGACTGTTTCAGCACATACAAAGTCCCTCAGAATTAATGTCACACGCAGTCATGTGCGCAGTGGTGGCACAGAGTCCGTAGATGTTTTCTGCAGGCCCACAATGCATCCTAATTGAGTGCAGAAAATTGACAAGTGGTAATGAATTGAAATGAGACTGTTTCAGCAGAAACAAAGTCCTCAAGAATTATTGGTGCAATCAGTCATGAGCGCAGTTTTTGCACAGTGTCCCAAAATTTTTTCTCCAGGCCCGCAATGCATCCTACTTATGTGCAGAAAATTGACAGGTGGCAACAAAGTGAAATAAGAATGTTTCAGCACATACAAATTACTGCAGAATTAATGGCACACTCAGCCATATGCGCAGTGGTGGCACAGAGTCCCAAGATTTTTCTGGAGGCCCACAATGCATCCTCCTTGTTTGCCGAAAATTGGCAAGTGGTAACGAAGTGAAATGAAACTGTCTCAGAACATACAAAGTCCCCCAGAATTAATGGCGCACTCAGTCTTGCGTGCAGTGGTGACACAGAGACCCCAGATTTTTTCTGCAGGAGCACAATGCATCCTCAATGTGTGCAGAAAATTTACAAGCAGTATCAAAGTGAAATGAGACATTTTAGCACATACAACGTCCCCCAGAATTAATGGCACATTCAGTCATACGTGCAGTGCTGGAACAGAGTCCCCAGATTTTTTCTTCTGGGCACAACGTATCCTCCATGTGTGCAGAAAATTGAAAAGTGGTAGCGAAGTGAAATGAGACTGTTTCAGCACCTACAAAGTCCCCCAGAATTAATGGCGCACTCAGTCATGTGTGCAGTGGTGGCACAGAGTCCCCAGATTTTTTCTGCAGATCGACAATGCATCCTCCTTTTGTGCAGAAAATTGACATGTGGTAATGAAGAGAAATGAGACTGTTTCAGCACATACAAAGTGCCCCAGAATTAATGGCACACTCAGTCATGCGCACAGAGTGGCACAGAGCACCCAGAGTTTTTCTGCAGACCCACAATGCATCCTCCTTTTGTGCAGATATTTGACAAGTGGTAAGAAAGTGAAATGAGACTGTTTCAGCACATAGAAAATTCCTCAGAATTAATGGCGCACTCAGTCAAAGGTGCAGTGGTGGCACGGAGTCCCAAGATGTTTTTTGTAGAGCCACAATGCATCCTTCTTGTGAGCAGAAAATTGACAAATGGTAATGAAGTGAAATGAGACTGTTTCAGCACACTCAGTCATGTGCGCAGTGGTGGCACAGAGTCCCCAGAATTTGTTTTGCTTGCCACAATGCATCCTTCTTTTGTGCAGATAATTGACAAGTCATAATGAAGTGAAATGAGACTGTTTCAGCAGATACAAAGTCCCCCAAAATTAATTGCGCACTGAGTCATGCACGCAGTGGTGGCAAAGAGTCCCTAGATTTTTTCTGCAGGCTCACAATGCATCCTGATTGTGTGCAGAAAATTGACAAGTGGTAACGAAGTGAAATGAGACTGTTTCGGCACATACAAAGTGCCCCAGAATTATTGGCACACTCAGACATATGTGCAGTGGGGGCACAGAGTCCCAAATTTTTCTTCAGACCCACAATGCATCCTCCTTACGTGCAGAAATTTGAAGATTGGTAATGAAGTGAAATGAGACTGGTTCAGCACATAGAAAGTGCCTCAGAATTAATGGTGCACTCAGTCACAGGCACAGTGGTGGCACAATGACCCCAGATTTTTGCTGCAGGAACACAATGCTTCCTCCATGTGTGCAGAAAATTGACAAGTAGTATTGAAGTGAAATGAGACTGTTTCAGCACAAAGTCCACCAGAATTAATGGCACATTCAGTCATGTGCACAGTGCTGGCACAGAGTCCCCAGATTGTTTCTGCAGGCCTGCTATGCATCCTCCTTGTGTGCAGAAAATTGACAACTGGTAACGAAGTGAAATGAGACTGTTTCAGCACATACAAAGAGTCCCAGAATTAATGGTGTAGTCAGTCATGCAGGCAGTCTTGGCACAGAGTTCCCAGATTTTTTCTGCATGCTCAAAATGCATCCTCCTATTCTGTAGAAAATTGACATGTGGTAATGAAGACAAATGATTCTGTTTCAGCACATACAGTGTCCCCAAGAAAAAATGGCACATTCAGTCATGCCCGCAGTGGTAGTACAGAGTTCCCAGATTTTTACTGCAGGCCCACAAGGCATCCTCCTTGTGTCCAGAAAATTGGCAAGTGGTAACGAATTAAAATGAGACTGTTTCAGCACATAAAAATTACCCCAGAATTAAAGGTGCACTCAGTCATGCGCGCAGTGGTGGCACAGAGCCCCAGATTTTTTCTGCAGGCCCACAATGCATCCTCCTTGTGTGCAGAAATCTGACAAATGATAACGAAGTGAAATGAGACTGTTTCAGAAGATACAAAGTACCCCAGAATTAATGGCACACTCAGTCACGTGTGCAGGGTGGCACAGAGTCCCCAGATTTTTTCTGGATGCCCACAATGCATACTCCTTGTGTGCAGAAATTTGACAGATGGTAACAAAGTGAAATGAGATTGTTTTAGCTCTTACAAAGTGCCCAAGAATTAATGGCACACTCTGCCATGCACGCAGGGTGGCACAAACTCCCCAGATTTTTTTGCTGGCCCACAATGCATTCTCCTTGTGTGCAGAAATTTGACAAGTGGTAACGAAGTGAAATGAGACTGTTTCAGCGCATACAAAGTGCCCCAGAATTAATGGAGCACTCAGCCATACGCACAGTGATGGCACAGAGTCCCAAGATTTTTCTTCATTCCCACAATGCATCCTCCTTGTGTACAGAAATTTGAGAAGTGGTAATGAAGTGAAATAAGACTGTTTCAGCACATAGAAAGTCCCTCAGAATTAATGGCGCATTCAGTGACACGCGCAGTGCTGGCACAGAGTCCCCGATTTTGTTTGCAGGCCCACAATGCATCCTCCTAGTGTGCAGAAAATTGACACGTGGTACCGAAGTGAAATGAGACTGTTTCAGCACATGCAAAGTATCCCAGAATTGATGGCACATTAAGGTATGCGTGCAGTGCTGGCACAGAGTCCCCAGGTTTTTTCTCCTGGCCCATAATGCATCCTCCTTCTCTGAAGAAAAGTGATAATGAAGTGAAATGAGACTGTTTCAGCACATACAAAGTGCCCCAGAATGAATGGAGCGCTCACTCAAGCGGGCAGTAGTGGCACAGCGTCCCCTGATTTTTTCTGCTGGCCCACAATGTATTCTCCTTTTGTGCAGAAAATTGACATTTGGTAACGAAGAGAAATGAGGCTGTTTCAGCACGTACAAAGTACCCCAGTATTAATGGCACACTCAGTCATGCGCACAGTGGTGGCACAGAGACCCCAGATTTTTTCTGCAGGAGCACAATGCATCCTTCTTGTGTGCGGAAAATTGACAAGTAGTTTTTAAGTGAAATGAGACTGTTTCAGGACATACAAAGTCCCCTAGAAGTAATGGCATATTCAGTCATGTGACAGTGCTGGCACAGTGTCCCCAGTTTTTTCTGCAGGCCCGCAATGCATCCTCCTTGTGTGCAGAAAATTGACAAGTGGTAAAGAAGTGAAATGAAACTGTTTCAGCACATACAAAGAGTCCCAGCATTAAAGGCGTGCTCAGTCATGTGCGCTGTGGTGGCATAGAGTCCCCAGATTTTTTCTGCAGGCCCACAACACATCCTCCTTTTGTGCAGAAAGTTGACATTTGGTGACGAAAAGAAATGAGGCTGTTTCAGCACATACAAAGTCCACCAGAATTAATGGCACACTCAGTCATGCGTGCAGTGGTGGCACAGAGTCCCCAGATGTTTTCTGCAGGCCCACAATGCATCTTCCTTGTTTGCAGAAAATTGGCAAGTGGTAATGAAGTGAAATGAGACTGTTTCAGCACATACAAAGTGCCCCAAAATTAATGGTGCACTCAGTCACGCATGCAGGGTGGCACAGAGTCCCCAGATATTATCTGCATGCCCACAGTCCATCCTCCTTGTGTGCAGACAATTGCCAAATGGTAGCGAAGTGAAATGAGACTGTTTCAGCAATTACAAAGTGCCCCAGAATTAATGTCACACTCAGTCACACAAGCAGGGTGGCACAGAGTCTCCAGATTTTTTTGCAGGCCCACAATGCATCCTCCTTGTGTGCAGAAATTTGACAAGTGGTAATGAAGTGAAATGTGACTGTTTCAGCACATACAAATTGCCCCAGAATTAAAGGGACTCTCAGCCATATGCGCAGTGGTGGCACAGAGTCCACAGATTTTTCTTCAGGCCCTCAATGCATCCTCCTTCTGTGCAGGAATTTGAAAAGTGGTAACAAAGTGAAATGAGAATGTCTCAGCACATAGAATGTCCCTCAGAATTAATGGAGCATTCAGTGACACGCGCAGTGCTGGCAGAGAGTCCCCAGATTTTTTTTGCAGACCCACAGTGCATCCTGCTTGTGTACAGAAAACTGACAAGTGGTAACAAAGTAAAATGAGATTGTTTCAGCACATACAAAATGCCCCAGAATTAATGGCGTGCTCAGCCATGCATGCAGTGGAGGCACAGAGTCCCCAGATTTTTTCTGCTGCCCCACAATTCATCCTCCTTTTGTGCAAGAAATTGACATTTGGTAATGAAGAGAAATGAGACTGTTTCAGCATATACAAAGACCCCCAGAATTAATGGCACACTCAGTCATGCGCGCAGTGGTGGCACAGAATCCCCAGATGTCTTCTGCAGGCCCACAATGCATCCTCCTTGTCTGCAGAAAATTGGCAAGTGGTAACTAAGAGAAATGAGACTGTTTCAGCACATAAAAAGTGCTTCAAAATTAATAGAACACTCAGTCATGAACGCTGGCTGGCACAGAGTCCCCAGATTTTTTCTGCAGGCCCACAATGCATCCTCCTTGTGTGCAGAAATTTTCCAAATGGTAAGGAAGGGAAATGAGACTGTTTCAGCAGATACAAAGTACCTCAGAATTAATGGCACACTCAGTCACGCGTGCAGGGTGGCACAGAGTCCCCAAATTTTTTTGCTGGCCCACAATGCATACTCCTGGTGAGCAGAAATTTGACAAGTGGTAATGAAGTGAAATGAGAGTGTTTCAGCACATACAAAGTGCCCAAGAATTAATGGCGCACTCAGCCATATGCGCAGTGGTGGCACAGAGTCCCAAGATTTTTCTTCAGGCCCATAGTGCATCCTCCTTGTGTGCAGAAATTTGAAAAGTGGTAACAAAGTGAAATGAGACTCTTCCAGCACATAGAAAGTCCCTCAGAATTAATGGTGCACTCGGTCACTCACACAGTGGTGGCACAGAGTCTCCAGATTTTTTATCCATGCCAGCAATCCATCCTCTTTGTGTGCAGAAAATTGACAAGTGGTAATGAAGTGAAATGAGACTGTTTCAGCACCATACAAAGTCTCCCAGAATTAATGGCTCACTCAGTCATGCGCACTGTGGTGGCACAGAGTCCCAAGATATTTTCTGCAGGCCCACAATGCATCCTCCTTGTGTGAAGAAAATTGACAAGTGGTAACAAAGTGAAATGAGACTGTTTCTGTACATACAAAGTTCCCCAGAATTAATGGCGCACTCAGTCATGCAAGCAGTAGTGGCACAGAGACCACAGATGTTTTCTGCAGGAGCACAGTGCATCCTCCATGTGTGCGGAAAATTGACAAGTAGTATCGAAGTGAAATGAGACTGTTTCAGCACATATAGCGTCCCCTAGAATTAACGTCACACTCAGTCGTGCTCACAGTGGTGGCACAGGGTCCCCAGAATTTTTATGCAGCCCCACAATGCCTCCTCCTTGGGTGCCGAAAATTGAGAAGTGATAATGAAGTGAAAAGAGACTGTTTCAGCACATTCAAAGAGTCCCAGAATTAATGGCGTTCTTAGTAATGCGCGTTGTGGTGGCACAGAGTCCCCAGATTTTTTCTGCAATCCCACAACGCATCCTCCTTTTGTGTAGAAAATTGACATGTCGAAACGAAAGAAATGATTCATTTTCAGCACATACATAGTCCATCAGAATTAATGGCACATTCAGTCATGCCTGCGGTGGCAGCACAGAGACCCAAGATTTTTTCTGTAGGCCCACAATGCATCCTCCTTGTGTGCAGAAAATTGTGAAGCAGTATCAAAGTGAAATTAGACTGTTTCAGCACATGCAAAGTCCCCCACAATTAATGGCATATTCAGTCATACGTTCAGTGCTGGTACAGAGTCCCGAGATTTATTCTGCTGGCCTAAAATGCATCCCCCTTGTGTGCAGAAAATTGACAAGTGGTAATGAAGTGAAATGAGACTGTTTCAGAACATGCAAAGTCCCCCAGAATTAATGGCACACTCAGTCATGTGCGCAGTGCTGGCACAGCGTCCTCTGAATATTTCTCCATTCCCCAATGCATCCTCCTTGTGTGCAGAAAATTGACAAGTGGTAACGAAGGGAAATGAGAGTGTTTCTGCACATACAAAGCCTCCAGAATTAATGGCGCACTCCGTCATGTGCAGTGGTGGCACAGAGTCCCTAAATTTCTTCTGCAGGCCCACAATGCATCCTCCTTGTGTGCAGAAAATTGACAAGTGGTAACAAAGTCAATTGAGACTGTAACAGCACATACAAAGTTCCCCAGAATTAATGGCGCACTCAGTCATGTGCGCAGTGGTTGCACAATGACCCCAGATTTTTTCTGCATGAGTGCAATGCATCCTCCCTGTGTGCAGAAAATTGACAAGCAGTACAGAAGTGAAATGAGAGTGTTTCAGCACATACAAAGTCCCCTAGAATTAATGGCACATTCAGTCAAGTGTGCAGTGCTGACACAGAGTACCCAGATTTTTTTCTGAAGGCCCGAAATGCTTCCTCCTCGTGTGCAGAAAATTGACAAGTGGTAACAAAGTGAATTGAGACTGTTTCTGAACATACAAAGAGTCCCAGAATTAATGGCATGCCCAGTCAAGCGCGTAGTGGTGGCAGAGAGTCCCCAGATTTTTTCTGCAGGCCCACAACGCATCCTCCTTTTGTGTAGAAAATTGACATGTGGAAACGAAGAGAAATGATTTTGTTTCAGCAGATACAAAGTCCCCCAGAATTAATGGTACAATCAGTCATGCACGCAGTGGTGGCACTGAGTCCCCAGATTTTTTCTGCAAGACCACAATGCGTCCTCCTTGTGTGCAGAAAATTGGCAAGTGTTAATGAAGTGAAATGGTACTGTTTTAGCACATACAAAGTGCCCCAGAATTAATGGTTCAAGGAGTCATGCATGCAGTGGTGCCACAGAATCCCCAGATTTTTTCTGCAGGCCCACAATGCATCCTCCTCGTGTTCAGAAAATTGACAAGTGGTAAAAAAGTGAAATGAGATTGTTTCAGCACATTGAAAGTGCCGTAGAATTAATGGTGCACTCAGCCACATGGGCAGTGGTGGCACAGATTCCCCAGATTTTTCTGCAGGCCCACAATGCATCCTCCTTGTGTGCAGAAAATTGGCAAGTGGTAATGAAGTGAAATGAGACTGTTTCAGCACTTTCAAAGTCCCCAGAATTATTGGCGCACTCAGTCATGTGTGCTGTGGTGGCCCAGAGTCCTCAGACTTTTTCTGCTGGCCACCAATGCATCCTCCTTGTGTGCAGAAAATTGACAAGTGGTAATGAAGTGAAATGAGACTGTTTCAGCACATGCAAAGTCCCCCAGAATTAATGCCACCCACAGTCAAGCGCGCAGTGGTGGCACAGAATCCCCAGATGCTTTCTGCAGGCCCACAATTCATCCTCCTTGTGTGCAGAAAATTGGCAAGTGGTAACGAAGTGAAATGAGACTGTTTCAGCACATAAAAAGTGCCTCAAAATTAATAGCACACTCAGTCACGAATGCAGGGTGGAACGGAGTCCCCAGATTTTTTCTGCAGGCCCACAATGCATCCACCTTGTGCGCAGAAATTTTCCAAATGGTAATGAAGGGAGATGAGACTGTTTCAGCATATAGAAAGTACCCCAGAATTAATGGCACACTCAGTCACGCTTGCAGGGTGGCACAGAGTCCCCAGATTTTTTTGCAGGCCCACAATGCATACTCCTTGTGTGTAGAAATTTGACAAGTGGTAATGAAGTGAAATGAAACTATTTCAGCACATGCAAAGTGCCCCAGAATTAATGGCGCACTCAGCCATATGCGCAGTGGTGGCACAAAGTCCCCAGGTTTTTCTTCAGGCCCATAATGCATCCTTCTTGTGAGCAGCAATTTGAAAAGTGGTAACGAAGTGAAATGAGACTGTTTCAGCACATAGAAAGTCCCTCAGAATTAATGGTGCACTCAGTCACTCACGCAGTGGTGGCACAGAGTCCCCAGATTTTTTTTTAGCAGACCCACAATGAATCCTCCTTGTTTGCAGAAAATTGACAAGTGGTAACGAAGTGAAATGAGAGTGTTTCAGCACATACAAAGTCCCCAGAATTAATGGCGCACACAGTCATGCACGCAGTGGTGGCACAGAGACCATATATTTTGTCTGCAGGCCAACAATGCATCCTCCTTGAGTGCAGAAAATTGACAAGTGGTAACGAATTGAAATGAGACTGTTTCAGCACATAGAAAGTCCTCAAGAAATAATGGCGCATTCTGTCATGAGCGCAGTTTTGGCACAGCTTCCTCAGATTTTTTTCTCCATGCCTGCAATGCATCCAACATTTGACAAGTAGTATCAAAGTGAAATGAGAGTGTTTCAGCACATACAGTACAAAGTCCCCCAGAATTAATGGCACAATCAGTCATGTGTGCAGTAGTGGCACAGAATCCCCAGATTTTTTCTGCAGGCCCACAATGCATCCTCCTTGTGTGCAGAAAATTGACAAGTGGTAACGAAGTGAAATGAGACTGTTTCAGCACATACAAAGAGTCCCAGAATTAATGGCGTGCTGAGTCATGCGCGTAGTGGTGGCACAGAGTCCCCAGATTTTTTCTGCACTCCCACAACGCGTCCACCTTTGTGTAGAAAATTGACATGTGGAACCGAAGAGAAATGATTCTGTTTCAGCACATACAAAGCCCCCAGAATTAATGGCAAATTCAGTCATGCCTACAGTGGTGGCACAGAGACACCAGATTTTTTCTGCAGGCCCACAATGCATCCCCCTTGTGTGCAGAAAATTGGCAAGTGGTAACAAAGTGAAATAAGACTGTTTCAGCACATGCAAAGTCCCCCACAATTAATGGCACATTCAGTCATACGTGCAGTGCTGGCACAGAGTCCCCAGATTTTTTCTGCTGGCCCACAATGCATCCTCCTTATGTGCAGAAAATTGACAAATGGTAATGAAGTGAAATGAGAATGTTTCAGCACATGCAAAGCCCCCAGAATTAATGGCACACTCATTCATGCGTGTAGTGGTGGCACTGAGACCCTAGATTTTGTCTACATTCCCACAATGCATCCTCCTTGAGTGCAGAAAATTGAGAACTGGTAAAGAATTGAAATTAGACTGTTTCAGCATATACAAAGTCCTCAAGAAACAATGGCACACTCAGCCATGAGCGCATTGCTGGCACAGTGTCCTCAGATTTTTTCTACATTCCCCAATTCATCCTCCTTGTGTGCAGAAAATTGACAAGTGGTAACGAAGTGAAATGAGACTGTTTCAGCACATACAAAGTCCACCAGAATTAATGGCGCACTCAGTCATGCACACAGCAGTGGCACAGAGCCCCTAGATTTTTTTCTACAGGCCCACAATGCATCCTCCTTTAGTGCAGAAAATTGACAAGTGATAACAAAGTGAACTGAGACTGTCTCAGCACATACAAAGTTCCCCAGAATTAATGGCGCACTCAGTCATGTGTGCAGTGGTGGCACAATGACCACAGATTTTTTTCTGCAGGAGCACAATGCATCCTCCCTGTGAGCGGAAAATTGACAAGTAGTATCGAGGTGAAATGAGAGTGTTTCAGCACATACGGTACAAAGTCCCCCAGAATTAATGGCACATTCAGTCATGTGCGCAGTCCTGGCACAGAGTCCCCAGATTTTTTTCTGCAGGCCTGCAATGCATCCTCCTTGTGTGCAGAACTTTGCCAAATGGTAACGAAGTGAAATGAGACTGTTTCGGCAGATATAAAGTACCCCAGAATTAATGGCACACTCAGTCACACATGTAGAGTGGCACAGAGGCCCCAGATTTTTTTGCAGGCCCACGGTGCATCCTAATTGAGTGCAGAAAATTGGCAAGTGGTAATGAATTGAAATGAGACTGTTTCAGCACATACAAAGTCCCCAAGAATTAATGGCGCACTCAGTCAAGAGTGCAGTGGTGGCACAGCGCACCAGATTTTTCTCCAGGCCCACAATGCATCTTCCTTGTGTGCAGAAAATTGACAAGTGGCAACAAAAAAGTGAAATGAGACTGTTTCAGTACATGCAAAGTGCCACAGAATTAATGGCGCACTCAGTCTTATGCACCGTGGTGGCACAGAGTCCCCAGATTTTTCTGCAGGCCCACATTGCATCCTTTTTGTCTGCATAAAATTGACAAGTGGTAATGAAGTGAAATGAGACTGTTTCAGCACAAAGAAAGTCCCCCAGAATTAATGGCACACTCAGGCATGCGTGCAGTGGAGGCACAGAGTCCCCAAATCTTTTCTGCAGGCCCACAATGCCTCCTTCTTGGGTGCAGAAAATTGAGAAGTGATAATGAAGTGAAAAGAGAATGTTTCAGCTCATACAAAGACCCCAAGAATTAATGGCACACTCAGTCATGAGTGCAGTGGTTGCTCAGGATTTCCAGATTTTTTCTGCAGGCCCACAATGCATCCTCCTTGTGTGCTGAAAAATGACAAGTGGTAACCAAGTGAAATGAGACTGTTTCAGCACATATAGAGTCCCCTAGAATTAACGCCACACTCAGTCGTGCTCGCAGTTGTGGCACAGGGCCCCCAGATTTTTTGTGCAGGCCCACAGTGCATCCTCCTTGTGTACAGAAAAGTGACAAGTGGTAATGAAGTGAAATGAGACTGTTTCAGCACATACAAAGTCCCCAAGAATTATTGGCGCACTCAGTCATGCGTGCAGTGGTGGCTCAGAGACATCAAATTTTTTCTGCAGGAGCACAATGCATCATCCATGTCTGCAGAAAATTGACGAGCAGTATCAAAGTGAAATGAGACTGTTTCAGCACTTACAAAGTCCACCAGAATGAATGGCACATTCAGTCATGCGCACAGTGCTGGCACAGAGTCCCCAGATTTTTTCTGCTGGCCCACGATGCATCCTCCTTGTGTGCAGAAATTTGACAAGTGGTAATGAAGTGAAATGAGACTGTTTCAGCACATGCAAACTGCCCCAGAATTAATGGCACCTGCAGTCATGCGCGTAGTGGTGGCCCAGAGTCCCCAGATTTTTTCTGCAGGCCCACAATGCATCCTAATTGAGTGCAGAAAATTGGCAAGTGGTAACAAATTGAAATGAGACTGTTTCAGCACATACAAAGTCCACAAGAATTAATGGCACACTCAGTCAAGAGCGCAGTGGTGGCACAGCTTACCATATTTTTTCTCCAGGCCCACAATGCATCCTCCTTGTGTGCAGAAAATTGACAAGTGGTGATGAAGTGACATGAAACTGTTTCAGCACATACAAAGTACCCCAGAATTAATGGCACCCACAGTCATGCGTGCAGTGGTGGCCCAGAGTCCTCAGATTCTTTCTGCAGGCCCACAATGCATCCTAATTGAGTACAGAAAATTGGCAAGTGGTAAGGAATTGAAATGAGACTGTTTCAGCAGATACAAACTCCTCAAGAATTAATGGCGCACTCGGTCAAGAGCGCAGTGATGGCACAGCGCCCAAGATTTTTTCTCCAGGCCCACAATGCATCCTTCTTGTGTGCAGAAAATTGACAAGTGGCAACAAAGTGAAATCAGACTGTTTCAGTACATACAAAGTGCCACAGAATTAATGGCGCACTCAGTCATACGCGCAGTGGTGGCACAGAGTCCCCAGATTTTTCTGCAGGCCCACATTGCATCCTTTTTGTCTGCAGAAAATTGCAAGTGGTAATGAAGTGAAATGAGACTGTTTCAGCACATATAGAGCCCCTAGAATTAACGCCACACTCAGTCGTATTCGCAGTGGTGGCACAGGGTCCCCAGATTTTTTGTGCAGGCCCAAAATGCATCCTAATTGAGTGTAGAATATTGGCACGTGGTAATGAATGAAATCAAATGAGACTGTTTCAGCACACACAAAGTCCTCAAGAATTAATGGTGCACTCAGTCGTGTGCGCAGTTTTGGCACAGCATCCCAAGATTTTTTCTCCAGGCCCGCGATGCATCCTCCTCATGTGCAGAAAATTGACAAATGGCAACAAAGTGAAATGAGAATGTTTCAGCACATACAAATTGCCCCAGAATTAATGGCACACTCAGCCTTATGCGCAGTTGTGGCATAAAGTCCCCAGATTTTTCTGGAGGCCCACAATGCATCCTCCTTGTGTGCAGAAAATTGGCAAATGGTAACGAAGTGAAATGAAACTGTTTAGCACATACAAAGCCCCCAGAATTAATGGTGCACTCAGTCTTGGTGCAGTGGTGGCACAGAGGCCCCAGATTTTTTGTGCAGGAGCACAATGCATCCACCATGTGTGCAGAAAATTGACAAGCAGTCTCCAAGTGAAATGAGACTGTTTCAGCACCTAAAGTGCCCCAGAATTAATGGCTTGTCGAGTCGTAAAGCATTGGTACAGAGTCCCCAGATTTTTTCTGCAGGCCCACAAATGCATCCTGCTTTTGGCAGAAAATCGACATGTGGTAACAAAGAGAAATGAGACTTTTTCAGCACATATAAAGTGCCACAGAATTAATGGCACACTCAGTCATGCACGCAGGGTGGCACAGAGTACCCAGATTTTTTCTGCAGGCCCACAATGCATCCTCCTTGTGTGCAGAAAATTGACAAGTCTTACTGAAGTGAAATGAGACTGTTTCCGCACATACAAAGTCTCCCAAAATTAATGGAGCACTCATTCATGCACGCAGTGCTGGCACAGAGTCCCTAGATGTTTTTCTGCAGGCCTACAATGCATCCTACTTGTGTGCAGAATATTGACAAGTGGTAACAAAGTGAAATGAGACTTTTTCAGCACATACAAAGTTCCCCAGAATTAATGGCGCACTCCATCATGCGTGCAGTGGTGGCTCAGAGTCCCCAGATTTTGACTGCAGGCCCACAATGCATCCTCTTGTGTGCAGAAAATTTACAAGTGGTAATGAAGTGAAATAAGACTGTTTCAGCACATACAAAGACCCCCAGAATTAATGGCGCACTCAGTCATGCGCACGGTGGTGGCACAGAGTCCCCAGATTTTTTCGGCAGGCCCACAATGCATCCTCCTTGTGAGCAGAAAATTGACAAGTGGTAATGAAGTGAAATGAGGCTGTTTCAGCACATACAAAGTTCCCCAGAATTAATGGTGCACTCCGTCATGCGTGCAGTGGTGGCTGAGAGACCCCAGATTTTGTCTGCATGCCCACAATGCATCCTCGTGTGTTCAGAAAATTGACAAGTGGTAACAAAGTGAAATGAGACTGTTTCTGTACATACAAAGTTCCCCAGAATTAATGGCACACTGAGTCCTGCACGCAGTGGTGGCACAGAGACCACAGATTTTTTCTGCAGGAGCACAATGCATCCTCCATGTGTGTGGAAAATTGACAAGTAGTATCGAAGTGAAATTAGACTGTTTCAGCACATATAGAGTCCCCTAGAATTAACGTCACACTCAGTCATGCTCGCAGTGGTGGCACAGGGTCCCCAGATTTTTTGTGCAGGCCCACAATGCATCCTCCTTGTGTGCAGAAAATTGACAAGTGGTAACAAAGTGAAATGAGACTGTTTCAGCACATACAAAGTCCCCAGAATGAATGGCACATTCAGTCATGTGTGCAGTGCTGACACAGAGTCTCCAGATTTTTTCTGCTGGCCCACAATGCATCCTCCTTGTGTGCAGAAAATTGACAAGTGGTAATGAAGTGAAATGAGACTGTTTCAGCACATACAAAGTCCCCCAGAATTAATGCCACCCCCAGTCAAGCGCGCAGTGGTGGCACAGAATCCCCAGATGTTTTCTGCTGGACCACAATGCATCCTCCTTGTGTGCAGAAAATTGGCAAGAGGTAACAAAGTGAAATGAGACTGTTTCAGCACATAAAAAGTGCCCCAAAATTAATAGCACACTCAGTCACGAATGCAGGGTGGCACAGAGTCCCCAGATTTTTTCTGCAGGCCCACGATGCATACTCCTTGTGTGCAGATATTTTCCAAATGGTAACAAAGGAAAATGAGACTGTTTCAGCAGATACAAAGTACCCCAGAATTAATGGCACACTCAGTCATGCGTGCAGGGTGGCACAGATTCCCCAGATTTTTTTGCAGACCCACAATGCATACACCTTGTGAGCAGAAAATTGACAAGTGGTAATGAAGTGAAATGAGATTGTTTCAGCACAAAGTGCCCCAGAATTAATGGCGCACTCAGCCATTTGCGCAGTGATGACTCAGAGTCCCCAGATTTTTCTGGAAGCCCACAATGCATCCTCCTTGTGTGCAGAAAATTGGCAAGTGGTAACGAAGTGAAATGAGACTGTTTCAGCATATACGAAGTCCCCCAGAATTAATGGCGCACTCAGTCATGCGCGCAGTAGTGGCACAGAATCTTTAGACTTTTTCTGCAGGAGCACAATGCATCCTCCATGTGTGCAGAAAATTGTCAAGTAGTATCGAAGTGAAATGAGACGGTTTCAGCACATGCAGAGTCCCCCAGAATTAATGGCGCACTCAGTCACGCAAGCAGGGTGGCACAGATTCTCCAGATTTTTTCTGTAGGCCCATAATGCATCCTCCTTGTGGGCAGAAAATTGACAAGTGGTAACGATGTGAATTGAGTCTGTTTCAGCACATACAAAGTCCCCCAAAATTAATGGCGCACTCAGTCATGCACGCAGTGGTGGCACAGAGTCCCCAGATTTTTTCTGCAGGCCCACAATCCATCCTCCTTTTGTGCAGAAATTTGACAAGTGGTAACGAAGTGAAATGAGACTGTTTCAGTACGTACAAAATCCCCCAGAATTAATGGAGCACTCACTCGGGCGTGCAGTGGTGGCACAGATTCCCCAGATTTTTTTCTGCAGGCCCACTTTGCATCCTCCTTGTGTGCAGAAAATTGACAAGTGGTAACGAAGTGAAATGCGATTGTTTCAGCACATGCAAAGTCCCCCAGTATTAATGACGCACTCAGTCATGTGCGCAATGGTGGCACAGAGTCCCCAAATTTTTTCTGCAGGCCCACAATGCATCCTCCTTGTGTGCAGAAAATTGACAAGTGGTAACAATGTGAAATGAGACCGTTTCTGCTCATACAAAGTCCCCCAGAATTAGTGGTTCACTCAGTCATGTGTGAAGTGGTAGCACAGAGTCCCCAGATTTGTTCTGCAGGCCCACAATGCATCCTCCTTGTGTGCAGAAAATTGACAAGTGGTAACGACGTGAAATGAGACTGTTTCAGCTCATACAAAGTCCCCCAGAATTAGTGGCTCACTCAGTCATGTGTGCAGTGGTGGCACAGAGTCACCAGTTTTTTTCTGCAGGCCCACAATGCATCCTTCTTTTATGCAGAAAATTGCCCTCACCGTCATCAATGTCTGAAGTCTGACCACTGGGAAATTCTTTCTCCATTGTGTCATCATCTATGTCAGTGGTTGGCCGTTTCAGGGAGCCACTGCCAGTTCCATCAGGATACTCCATTTCCACATCAGCAAGACCACCATGACTAGGCCGGGGTATGAATACCGAGGTTGCAGTCTGTGCTGGTATGTGCCTCTCATTCATTTTAATGAATGTTAGCAAACTAACATTTGCAGGAGACAGGTTTGTCCGACAATCCTGGACTTCTGCACCTGCTGAGCTGAAAACACTCTCAGCACTTACACTGGAGCATGGGCATGTGAGATACCTCAGTGCCTCTGCAGTCAGCTCTGTCCATTCTCTGACCTTTCCACTCCAGTACAAAAGAGGATCTTCACTTTTTGTCAAATGCCTGTTTTTAGACAAATATGACTCAACCATTCTCTGTGCCGCACTAAGTCCAATTGTTGATGCATCAGCCTGTTCTCCAGAATCACTTATTTCACAAATACCCACTTGGGACTAAGCTTCCCAAAGCGGGTTGACACCACCCACTTTGGACGACAGACCACCTGGAACTACAATCCCCTTACTATTGCATGATATGCTTGCTGGTCCTCCAGCTACACCTTCAGCTGCATTATGCTGCTGAGGTTTGCTTACCTTGGCACGTGACTTCTGTGCCCCATGAACCAAGCGCACTAGTTGACCACTGATATTTTTTACCTATTCAGGCACTCCCTCCAGTACTGATGCAATTCCTCATTTGTATCATGGGTCCAGCGTTGTTGCCATGGCAAAGTTGTCAATATGCTGAATGCTCACAATGTGACGATTCTGGTCAAATACTGTCAGCATGTGTTGCAGCAACATACTGTTACCACCATCTCTGGCAACATCAAGGCTATGCTGTACATTCACCAATGTCTTTCCCAGCACCCACAGCAGTGGAATTGATTGGCTAATGGAGGCAGACTCGCTACTCACTGCCTGTGTGGCATGTTCAAAAGGTCGCAAAATTGTTATTACAGAGTCTATGAGGTGCCATTATTCAGTCGTCATAGACATGGAGGCCCCAGAACTGTCATGGCTAGTGTGCATAGCAAGATATTCTGAGATTTCTTTGTATTGTTCATACAACCTCTCTGCCATGTTTAACGTGGAGTTCCATCGGGTGACAATTTCCAGCTTCAAGCGGTGCTGAGGCAGGCTGTTTTGTATCTGCAACTGCCGCAGTTGGTCACGGGTCTTTCCAGATCTTGAAAAGTGAGAGCAGATACATCGTGCAATGGTCAGCATTTCTTTTATGTCAGGGTGCTGCATAAACTCCTGAACCACAAGATTTAAACAGTGGGCTATGCATGGAACATGAAAAAAACACTATTCGTGATGCATTTCTCCACATTTGACCCATTATCACTTGCTATGAACCCAACTCTCAGGGACAGAGGGTTTAGCCATCTGTCAATTTCAGTCAGTACCATGTCCAACATGTTCTCACCAGTATGTGAACAGGTCACACCGAGCATAGCAATTGTTGCATGCTGGCGAATTCCAGGAAGATTGCTACTGCGACAATCCACCTTACTGCACTGATTATTCACACTACCAACATCACAAACAACCCCCGGCACCTGCGCCCAGTGTGCAGTTATATACAGATATGAACTCCCCACTGTTTTGCCACTTGTCCACATATCCATACTTAAATGGATGAATGGAGAGGAGGAATGTTGAAGGGCATGTCTTACTGAGTCAGAGACAGTGCGTAACAACTCGGGAACAGCACAGGTAGAAAAGTATGTCCTGGATGGGACTTTCCATTTTGAACAAGCACGGGCAGCAAACTGACGGAACCCAGGATTCTCCACAAAGGAGAAGGACAAAAGATCAGTTGCTAGCATTTCCGCTACAGCAGCATTAAGTTCACTTGACACTGTATGATTGGGGGGGAACTTCAGCTTATGCTCAAAAACACTCTGTAACGTGGGCTGACTTAAACATTTTACATGAGATGTGTTGTTGGTCACAAATGGTTGTGCTCTGTGATGAATGGCATTGGCAGGGTGTGAAGTGTGGACATTTTGATGAAGACAGTTGCACAGGTGATGATGACAAACCCAGAAATTATGTTATTTTTCCAGATTTGCCAACTGGGGTTGATGTACCACTTGCACTAGACATATTGCATTCACCACCACCACCACAAAAACTGCTACTCTCACCAGCACTGGACAACATTTCAAATTCATTGTGGTCCTCCACCTCATCATGCCTGTAGTAATCCTCTGCTCTTATTACCGCACTACTGCACATGTTTAATTTCCTACTGGGCTTAACGGTCATGGAAGGGGATGACATGCTAGCTATGGTTGCCGGTGATACGGGTGAACGCCCCACTGTGGTATCAGCTGCCAGCTTGTGCTGGGTCCACAGAGCCAAGTGCTTATTCTTAAGATGTGTATGCTGTCCTCCTGTCCCAAGATAGCTCCACTTTTTACCCCGACTCACATGCACATGGCAAACCTGGCAGATTGCAACTGAATCATCATTTGCATCTTGAACAAAAAAATCCCAAACAAGGGAGTGTGATGCTCTGCTTTTAACATGTCCATGATGATGTGGCTTATTTAAGTCTGTTATTGTAAGCACTGAAGTGGGGGGGGCATGTGATGTTTCTGGCACTGCACACCTGGACTGCAACTGACCACCATGACTACCTAACATATTCATTACTGGGTCATTGTCCCGGATTCCCCCCTTTTCCCTCACAAAAAGACAGAGACCATTGTTTGTTGTTGTGCTCAGATTGGCAATTAATTTATTTATATTCATAATTCCGTATTCCATTTCAATTTCTTTATTATCATATTTTCAACATTTCGTTTATTTCCATCCATATATCAATCTCTGATTATCCTTCCTCCCAAGTGAAAACCTGGGTGCCTTCTCCTTCTCCTTTTCCGTTAGGTAACGGTGAAAACCGAGACCGCATTCTCCTTCATCTTCTTCCTCTTCTTGTGTTATTCCTTTTTTCTTCCCTCCTGCCCTCCTCCCCCCCTTTTCCCCCCTTTTCCTCCTGCCATCCACCTTTGGCAGTCCATAACCATATTCTCAACCTGCCATCCACCTTTGTCAGTCCCAACTGTCCGACCGGACGCGTCTGTCATCCACCCTGACAGACCCACCATACAGTCCTATCTTGACTGTCTTCCCCTCTTGCTCAGCCTAGTAGGGTGGGTAGAAGGGATCAAAACTCCAGCAAAAAGTGGCTGAGGCCCCCTTGTGCTGTCCCTTATGTAACTCCCTTCACCCCTCCCCTTCCTGCTACCTGCCTATTGTTCTGGCCCTTAGCCCCTCCCCTTCCTTCCCCCCCTCCCCTTCTGAGCACAAGCATTCTATGCAGGAGGGAAGGGGTGTACCAGGACAACCTGGTCTGCCCCTTAAAGGGCAAACTCCATTGTCCCAGATTCCCCCCTTTTCCCTTACAAAAAGACGGAGACCATTGTTTGTTGTTGTGCTCAGATTGGTAATTAATTTATTTACATTCATAATTCCATATTCCATTTCAATTTCTTTATTATCATATTTTCAACATTTCATTTATTTCCATCCATATATCAATCTCTGATTATCCTTCCCCAGGTGAAAACCTGGGTGCCTTCTTCTTCTCCTTTTCTGTTAGGTAACGGTGAAAACCGAGACTGCTTTCTCCTTCATCTTCTTCCTCTTCTTGTGTTATTCCTTTTTTCTTCCCCCTCCCTTCCTCCCCACCTTTTCCCCACTAGCCAGCCTTCAGCTTGCGTTGGATGACTGACTTCCCCCCATACTTAGGGTACCATTCTCCCTTACCTCAGGGAATATCCTTTTTATTCCTTCTGTCTTTCCTCCTTTTTTTTTTATATTCCATTTTTTGCATGTTTCCGCCATGCTTCTATAAAGCCCGTTGTTACTGTATTGAACATATCTATGGCAAGGTCCGACAGGTGCACACCGTCTGACCTGTAGAAATCTCTACCCATTCTTCTACCCCTCTCAGTATCACCTGTCCTCTCATCTGCCTTACCAATGTCCCAACCCTCCTATTCATCTTCCTCCTGGCCCTCTCTACCACTCTGTGGCTGTGCTCCTGCCTCCATACCCTCCGTGGTATCATATCTGACCAGGCGATGCACACCTGTGGCCACCACTGTCGTATTGCCACTAAATCCCTTTTTATTTGTAAGTATGTGTCTATCCAAGGCATGCCTGCAAGGTCATTGCCCCCTAGATGTATAATAATGAGATCTGGGCTGGGCCGCCGTCGCTTGAGTTCTTTTAAGGTTGGAAGCAGCTGTGCCCATCTCATCCCCTGTATGCCATGCCAGACCAAACTACACTGTCTTGCATCCTGGTACAGCTGCCTTCCCCCAGCCTTCTTCTCTGCTCTTTTTCTAGCCCAATAAATAAAGGAATGGCCGCAGATCCAGACTTCCGTGATCCTCCCTCTACCTATGGGGTTCAAGCAAAATTCATTATTTTACACATGCTCTTAGTGTCATACCCATATTCTCCCCCCTCATTATTCTTTTTTTTTGTGTGTGTGTGTCCTCCCACCACATTTTTTCCTGTCTGCCCCCCCAGTTCTGCAGCTCAAACCAAGAGCACCACCTTCAAAAATTATCTTTTTTTTTTTTACTTCAGTGCTTTAATGTATCTCTTATAACTGGCTGATCGCCAGCGTCCCTTTTCCAATATCCCATTCACCGTCTCTCCCACTGCTGCCCACTGTGAGGCAGCCCCAATCTGCAAGGAATGGGATGAATAATTAGCCGGGTCTTCCCCCATGAATTGCATGCCCTTTTTTAATAATGCTGTGACTTGGTAGCCAGTGACCCTTTTCCCATTACCATGTACAAATAATTTTCCCGTCCTGTTCCTATGCTCTGCGGTGAAAGCCCACAGAGCCTGTACTGGGCATACTGCACCCTCTGCTTGCCCTTTCAGGGTCACTATGCAACCTTGTCCTTTTTGATCCATTTTTGACCTCTTTATCTTGATCCATATCTCTGTTACCCCCCAGTTTACATCCTCCCATTCTAATCCCCCTTCCTTGTCTTCTCTCCCATGGCCTACCACCTTGCTCACTCTCATGACCTCTGCAAACATTACCATGCAAATTGTGTGAAATAGTTGGGCCTCGGCCCTTGACCTGCATATTGCCGGGAGCACGTCCTGCAGCCTTATTAGCCACTGCTCCCCTATCGGCCTTCTATTATATGCTAGCCCTTGTTTCAACCTGCTCCATCCTTGCATCATTCTTCTGATGAGTAATGATTTTGTCAGGTCCTTTCACCCCTTTAGACTGCAGATAACACTAATCCCTGCCAAATAGACTCCCATAGTGGTGTGGGCTGTGCCTTTTTTCCACTGCTCCACGGTGAACATTCCCAACTGTTCCTCTGTGAGTGGCCTACCTACCTCCATCTGGTGCTCTGCCCTGAATATTTGAAACACTCGCCAAGCCCCATCGTAGGCCCTCAGAGTCCGAGGCATCCATGACCTGCAAAACAACAGTTCTGCTCCTTCTTGCCAACATCCCAGATGTTCATTGGAATGTTTTTTTTAGTTCTTCCGCTGCCGGTGCCAGCCTCCGAAAATGGTCCAGCTGCAGATGGGAAAGGCTGTCAGCCAGGGTATTGTGTACCCCTTCTATGTGTTGTGCTCTAAATGACATGTTCAGCTGCAAAGCCCTTAAAACTAAAAGTCGTAATACCTGCATGACTGTGCCTGACCTGGCTCCCCTGTTGTTCAGAACATCCACCACTGCTCTATTATCACACCAAAATGTCACTTTCTGATCCCGTAATTCCTCCCCCCAGACCAAGGTACATGCCCATATGGGCATGATCTCTAGTAATGTTATATCTTTCACTTTCCCCTCCTTCACCCAACTGGCAGGCCAGGGTTCTGCGAACCATCAACCCCTCAGGTAACTCCCCATGCCTAGCCCCCCAGCAGCATCTGTGTAGAGGTCGAGGTCTCTGTTGTATAGCCACTCCTCTTGCCAGAAAGAGCACCCGTTGTGATCTCTGAGGAATTCTTCCCAGATTTTAAAATCCTCCCTGACACCTTGCATCAGGTCTAGCCAGTGATGTGGTCTGGTGACCCCTGCTGTAGCCCTGGCTAACCTCTTTGTGAATGCCCTTCCTGGTCCGATGGCCCTGCATGCAAAGTTCAGGTGCCCCAGTACCTGCTGCACCAATTTTAGTTGTACCCATCTCCTGCTGGTGTGTACCTGGCTTAGTTCCTTCAATTTCTTTACTTTTTTGTCCAGTAGTCTAAATACTTTATTCGGGGCATCAATCTCGATCCCCAGAAATTCCATAACCCTGCTGGGACTCTCTGTTTTTTCTGGTGCCAATGGGACCCCTAGATCCCAGCACAATTCCTGAAACTTACCCAGCATCCTCTGTGTCTCCCGTTTTCCCTTCCCAATGAAAAGAAAGTCATCCAGATAATGGATGACCATCCTATAACCCATTTTTTCTTGGAATATCCACTGCAAACAGGTGCTGAATGCCTTGAATATAGCACATGCTGTGGAACAACCCATTGGCATTGCTTTGTCAAAATAATACTGTCCCCCACTTTTAAAACCCAATAGATCCCAGTCCTCCCTCCTAACCAGAGCGCAGTCTGAAAGTGGACTCAATGTCCGTTTTTGCCAGCCATGCATCCTCTGTGGCCCGGATTATCCGGACTGCGTCCTCTAATGTTGCATATGTCACCTTACTATGTTCCTCACTGATGAAATTGTTCACTGACTCCCCTTCTGGATAGGACAGATGGTGGATCACCCTGTACGCCCCTTCTTGTTTCTTGGGTACCAAACCCAATGGTAAGATCCGCATGTTTGGCAATGGGGGGGTGTTAACTGGGCCCTCTACCCTACCTGCTGCCTTTTCTTTCTCTATCTTTTGTCTCAGCATTTCCTCCTTTCCTTTTACAGACCCAAGGTTGCTCGCCTCCCTCGCTTGCCTGGGTCCCCTACACCGCAATGAAAAGCCTGTGTTAAAACCCCTCAAAATCATATCCCGCATGCTCGTGTCCAGATATCTGTCCAGGCAAACTCTCCATGCCTTCAAGTTGATGGGGGTTCTGGACATCCCAAACTGTTCCTTGTTGTGCCCCCCGACACTCCTCCCCAACCCATCCCTCTCATTTTGCCCAACCTTCCTTCCCTCAGTGGTTCTGACCCCCCCATTCCTGTTCCTCCTACCCCACCCTCCCCTGTTCCATGTTTGCCCTTTAAACCCCTGGCCATCTCGAGAAAACTGTTGACCTGATCCTTGCCCCCATGCCCTTGTGCTCCCTTTGGTGTCCCATCTCACTTCCCCAAATGATGCCATTCTCTGCCAAAAACATTCATCGTAGTATAACCACCCCACCCCGCCCTTCGGTTTTGCTCTTCGAATTATCAATGAATAAGTAATGAGCGGGATGCCCAGCTCCGGACTTTTTTCCAGAATGATGGCTGAAAAAGTGGCAAAACCTAGTAACCACCCATCCCAAGTCTTCCCTTTCATGAACTTGTCATCCTCTTTTTTCCCTAAAAGCACTATGGCTGCTGCCATCTCATTCTTACCTATGCCCTCAGTTTCCTCGTACTTGGCTGCCACCTTCCGGCTCACCAAAGCGAATATATCCACATATTCCCCTTCCCATATTTTTCCTTTGTGGCCAGGGGCACATGCTCGCCTATCCTCATCCCAGGTGTACCTATCTCTCTTGTGCCTTTTCCTTCTCTCTCTCTCTCTCTGCTCCCTTTTCATTCTTTTCTGGCACCTCTTTTTCCGTCCTAATCTCTGCCAGAGCTGATTCCATCTGCCCCAGACCTCCTGTCCCCAGTGCCACCACAATTTTCCCTATATATTCTTTTATACTGTCACCCACTGCACTGGATGTGTTACCTGTAACCTTGTCCGGGCCATGCTGCCTGGAGTCCTCCAAAGTTCCCCGTGCTTCTCCCTGTGGTTGAGGTGGAGGGTAAGCTACTGGGGTCTGTGGAGGGAACACCCCATTCTGGGCATCGTGTCTGGGTTCAGCCAGGGAGATCCCCCCTTGATCTGGGAGTACTGGTGTCACCGGGTCCACAGGCCACAGAGGTACTGGATCAACCACCTTGGCGGGCCCCGCTCTCGCTGGTGGTACCCTAGTAGGGCTACGTAGCCCTTCGGCTGGTCATTTCCACCTGCCACCTTTTCCCAGGCCCGCTTTTCTCTTCTCCCCGGGTCTCCCTGGTCCCTCCCCCTCCACCAGTTCCCACATTCTGTTTGCCTTTTCTGACAATTCAATTATAGCCTTGTAAGTATCTTCCTTTGATGGCCTGCTCTTCTTTGGTGCCATGTCCATCTTATCTTTGCTCTGTGAAGACAACTACAGGAAAAGAAAACAGGGCTATTTGTATATCTGTACCTTTTTGTACACCTTCCTCCTGTCCTTCGCACCACACGCCCTCTTAAAAACAGACCGGGCCACCAGCGAAGACCCCCATACTGTTTGACACCCCCCTTGTCATCCACTCAAGTGCCTCCTCTTATTTATAATTACAAATTTATTATATTTTTTTGGGGGGGTCTTGAGCCTCTAGCAGCATCCTGCCATCCCTCAGCAAAGCTGCACTGTGCTGGCCTCCCCGGGAGCTTCCTCCTTCTGAATGCTGCCATTTTTTGGCCTCCCTCCCTCCCTGCCTGGGCTGACCAAGGCACCACCAGTCAGCATCCCTACTATGGGAAGCGGACGCACCACGTGGTCCCATAATTGGCCACCTCCCTTTGTATTCCTGCCTGTGCCAGTTTCTTTTCACTCGCAGTACCCAAAAAGGAGGGGAAGGGCCAAAACAGCAAGCAGCCCCATAAAAAAGTGAGGGCACCGCTTCTTTTGCGACCACCTCCCAGAGTGGGATGTCCCCGCGAGGTCCCGTGTCACGATCCCTCTTCCTCTGCCCTTGGCTTCTCCCAGGCCCCTTATTTCCACCCCCATTATGCCTGAAAAAGGCCCTCAGAACAGTGGAAATTGCCGTATCACATGGGCATGCTTTTTTCCCAACCCCCCGGCGGCGTGTGACGTCACGCTGCGTGGTCCCCTGACATAATCACTCTCCCTTGCTCCAGGGCCTTTCTCCAGGCCTAGTCTCCTTATTTGCTACCTGAAAATGCCTCGCCCCACCCCAGTAGCCACCCAAGCCCCAGGAGAGTGCTTCTCCTATGCACCCCCACATGGCATGTGATGCACGCCACGCGGTCCATGTGTTGGGGCCTCTTCCCGGCCTACCATCCCTTCTGGGCAACCAAGAGGCCATAAAACCACCTACAGCACACAAAAGCATGATACAGGGATCATTACAACCCCCCCACGCAGTGTGTGATGCTCGCCACGTGGTCCCAGGATCACACTCGCCCTTCCCAGCTTCAAAAGCTTCTTCCAGGCCTCCTGATCATAACGGCAAACAAAACAGCCACCCAGCACCATCTTAGCCGGAGAAACGAAAGGCAAGTGCCTGTCTAGCAAACCCCATGAGGCGTGTGCCTCACGCCATCCCGTCCACGGCTCAGGGCCTCTTCTAGGCCTACCCTTCCTCCCCAGGCCACCAAAACGGCCACCAAACAGCCACCAGAGCACCAAACAAGGACAAAAGGGGTTTTACAATCCCCCACGTGGTGTGTGATGTCACGCTACATGGTCCCGGTGTGCGCTCGCTCCCCCCATCTCCACGGCCTCTTCCAGGCCCACTATTTATAACAGGCAGCCACACAAAAGGGATAAAATGCTGCAAAATGCAAAATCAAGGAAATGCTTTGTTACCCCTCCCAACAAACTGCGCATGGCACCATGCCATGTGTTCCCTGCTCACGCATTCTCTCTCCTGCTCAGGGGCTCCTTCAGGTATACCAATTCTTAGCAGCCAGCAAAAAAACAGTCCTCAAAATACTACAAAGCATCACAGTAAGCAAAAAGTCTTTCCAACAAGACCCCCACGAGGCATGAGCGTCGCCCCATGTGGTCCTGGGTTGCTCTCTCATCCACATTCTGATCCCCATCGCTACTCAGGATCCCCCACATTTGCTCATTTGTATACTGTAACATGTTTTATCTTAATACTGTATATATTCTTCCTCTCCTTCTTTTTTTTAAAAGAAAAACTTCAACACATCGTCCTGCCATATCAACTGTTTGTTTCCTTACCTCTCTCTCCTGATGAACAAACCTCAAAGAATTTGCCAATCCAACATGCTGCAGTTGATGTAGATCAAAACTCCAGCAAAAAGTGGTGAGGCCCCCTTGTGCTGTCCCTTATGTACCTCCCTTCACCTCTCCCCTTCCTGCTACCTGCCCATTGTTCTGGCCCTTAGCTCCTCCCCTTCCTTCCCCCCTTCCCTTCTGAGCACAACCATTCTATGCAGGAGGGATGGGGTGCACCAGGACAACCTGGTCTGCCCCTTAAAGGGCAAACTCCATTATCATCATCATCAACTAAACCCGGTAAATCACAAGTTTTTACGGGGGGCGGATGCCTGCAAACAGACTCAGACACAGCCAGTTTTAATTTCTTTTTCTCCGATTCCCAACTGGAGTCAATTACATCATCATCATCATATTCATCAATGTCACTGTCACACACATCCACATCATCTGCTTGGATGCTAACATGTGGACTGCATGTTGCAACAACAGCAACATCAGCATCATCAGCATCATCACATTCATCATCAGCATCTACACCATCATCACCTGAAATTGTTTCACCACACTGTAAATCACTGCATGGAAAATGCATGATGTTAAGTGCCACTGTGGATGGAATATCACTTTGTATGCTATCATTGACATGATCATCAGAATCCTCAGGTTCAGTTAATGGGATGTTACTGGGACATATGACATCATCTTCACTGTCACTCACTTGCACTGCTTCACACTCAATATGTTTGGATATGGTACACTGGTCGGAATTAGAACTTGACACAACAATGCTAATACTACCTCCACCACCACTAACACCAGTAACACTAGCACCACCAGCTGGGAAAACATCATCTCCTCCAACTGTGAGTGAAGCTACTGATTGGGCTGTAAAAAATATTGCAGGAGAAATACCTTTCCTCACATCAGCAATGCACTTCTCTGTCCGTGTACTGCTACCACGCCCACAGACCCTCTTACTGCCAACATTGCCATGGCCAGAAACAGCTTTACTTGCACGTCTCTTTGCAGGCATTTTGGGGGCTCAACCACAAATATTATTACCAAATTCAGATTTTGATATGTTTACTTTCTGACTGGAGGGACACTGGATGGATTTGAAGCAAAATAAAGAACTGTGGCTTCAGCAACAGATAAGACACTATTGTGACACTGTCATGGAATTAAAACAATTTCAGTAACCAGTGATGCTGATGGGGTCACAAACTCACAAAAACAATCCAGTCTGGTAAAAAAAACCTTTTGATCATGGTGGTGGGGGCTGGGGAGGGGAGCACTGAATACAGGTAGTGCTGATTTTTACTTCACTACAATACAAAGAGCAAAACTAACAACAGAGAACACAATTGCAGTACAAAATCAATCAGCTGCAGTGGATAGCAGCAGGTTCACACTGCTGCGCTTAGTTGCACTTACACTAGTCTGTGTCACAAATTTTAAAAAGTGTATTATATTTGATGCACACAACACTGCACACACAACACAGAACAGTTTGTGTACAATGCTGAACGTGGAATGCAACGCAAATGCAAAAGTTCAGTGTACTGCCACGTAATGTAAATTTCTAATTTAAACAACCTAACCTTATGAAATGCTGCACCATATTCACACAATAAACATCAAGAAAATTTCTCCTATTACTGCCAATTTTACTATGTGTACAGTAACACAGTCAGTTATATAACAAAAATATAACCAAAAAACCAAAAATCACTAGTTCTCCAACTTAAATCTACGTACACACAGATACGCCCCTCCCCCATACAGCACACTTTCACTGTCTTTCACCACACACACTTAATGTTGTAAATTAACATTCAAAATCCACACACAAACAAAAACGCTCAATGATGTGAGCACAGGAGGGTTTCCTACAATCAATGAACTACAGTTGGATCTCCCCCAAAAAAGCAAAAATGCTTTCTGAACAGCTTTTACAAGATTTCTACAGACAGCTATCAGAGCACACTGTCTCCTACTCCTTCCTACTCACACTACCCTGAACTGAGGCTGTGCAGATCAATATAAAAGCCCATGTGACCTGAACTCCCATGAATCATGGCAAAATCCACCTTTGGAGCTCAAAAACAAGGCGAAGTGAGGCAAGTGAACTGCCACCAATGTATTTCACCTTAAAAATTGAAAGAGTAGTGACCAGGGGAGGCAGAGTAATGTGAAGTCGCTGTTTCTAATACACTTCGCATTCCTCATTACAATATGAAGTACTCCACTTCGCGTTGCTGAGCATTCCGCGAATCCACCTGTGCTCCGAAAAACACTTCACGGAGCGGATTGAGCCCACTTCGCCCACCACTAATTGAGACCTTTAAGAAGTACATGAAGGGCATCAACAAGGTGAACAAAGATGGCCTCTTCAGTCTTCATGGAAGCAAAACTACGGAGGGGCATTGCCTTAAACTGGTGGGGGAGGATGTTAAGGAGAGAGTTTAGAAAGCATTTCCTCATAGCGAGGGTGGTTGCAATGTGGGATGAGCTCCCCAAAGAGGTGATCTCACTCACTGGAGTTGGTGGAAGGCTTCAAAAGAGGGTGTAATAGGGTAAAAAGGAAGGTGAGGATTAAGGAGGTGGTCAAAAAATAGGGGATAGCAGTTGGGGAAGGGAGTGGAGCCCTTGGTTTCCACCAGGGACCCCACAACATGAGCAGACTTGATAGACCACTGAGCCTTCTTCTGCTGGCAATTTTCAAGTGTTTGTATGCTTTTTTCCCAAAAACTAGAGTTTACATTTCTGAATGGATTTATTTTATCACGCGTAGGGGAACTGGAAGCACTTGAAGAAGGAAAAGGGGGAAATGGGCATGCCTCAGGATTGTTTAGGATGGTTTCCTCACCAGATGCACTGGATGACTGACAGAGAAGGCTGCTTGCACTGAAGTGGGAGTGGAACAAATGCATTTTTGGGGACTTATGAACAATGGTTTCATTGGCTGTACCTGGTAGCCCCTGTCCTCATTGCCCTATGACCATGATGTCCAGTCCCTGTTCCATTATGACTAGCTGTACTCTCCACCAACATTTCCATTTGCAGAACTTGTACTTGGTGGAATTGGCATGGTGGAACATCTGTCAGCTCCTTTACTCCTTCTGCATCTCTTTCTCCTCCTGTTATTCTCTTCTCATGTGTACACTCATTTACAACACATGCATAACAGAAGATAACATGATGTAGCCCCTGCAAGATGCTATCAATGATGACTCACAATAGTCATCAATAATTCTTAGATGCTCTCATTACATACATGGCCAGCTCATGGACCAGCCACATTACTGTATCACTCTCTAAGTGATAGGGAAGAGTGAAACCATCAGAGCACCCCCCCATGACAGACCACACCCCACACCATTGAGAGACCTTGTTACCTTAGGTCTCACACAGCAGTCTACTTTACTTTTAACTCATTGACTGACTGGCAGGCTCATAGTACACACACTGAGCCCTGCTGCACCACCAGTAATAAGTAAAAAAAAAATAGATAGATAGATAGATGGATGGAAGGGAGGACAGACAGAGAGACAGGCAGACAGAGATAGATAACATGTTTTTATTTTTATACAGGAACAATTTATTAGGGACAGACCCTATGTACAACAAAAGCTCTGTACAGTAAAAAAACATACATTTAAAAAATGATAACATTTAACAATGTTTCACACACTGTACAAATACATCAATACACAACAAACATATAACAAGTTAATACAAATTACATATACGCTTGATATTAAAATGCCATGTATAACATTTGCATGGCTGGTGGAATATTTCTTAAGAGAAGTCTGGAATTTACTAAGGGAATTTTTAACTTTTATATCACTGGGCAATCCATTTCAGGATTTTGCAACACACATCTGTAATGTCATATTCCCATATTTGTAATGTACATGTGCATAAGGCAGGCTCCTATACTTTGTTCTTTATTCATATCTTTCATTTTTGAGTTTCTGTTGTTAAACAGTTTCTGAAGGGATGTGCAAATCTGGACTTCAGGGACCCAATATTCAAAACTTTGCCTGGGCATAAATCCCAGTTTGCCCACGTAAACTGGGTTTTGTGCAGAATTCCCACATTCAAGAGCCTGGTTAGCACAAGCAAACAGGGTTTGTGCCCAGGCAATATTCAGAGGAGGGTGCAATGCAAATGAAGGGCAGGGGCCTGAATATTGTCAGAGTCCAATATTCAGAGTATTTGTGCTATACAGGTCCATTTTGCATGGTTCCCTTGCGTCACACACATACTGCCGACCAAAACCCCGACTAACTTCTGCCCAACCCTAGCGGTTGGTGGAGGAAGTGTGGCACCCCACCAAGCCCCAACACAGTAGTCCCTGGTGTCTAATGGTCCCTACCTCACTGATCACAGGCCTGATGTACAATAATAACTGTCACTGGTGTCTAGTGGTTCCCCCTTGCCGATAGCTGGTCTGATGTAATATTGATACTTTCCCTTGTGTCTAGAGGTCCCCACCTTGCTGATTGCCAGCCTGATGTAAAATAGTAACTGTCCCTGGTGTCTAGTGGTTCCCCTCACTAATCATCAGCCCAATGTAACATTGACACTTTTCCTGGTGTCTCGTGTCCCCCCCCTCACCGATCATTGGTCCACTGTAAAATAATAACTGTCCCTGGTGTTTAGTGGCCTCCCTCACCAGTCACCAGCCTGATGTAAAATAGTAGCCAGTGCTAAGTGACCTATATTCAGTTGAATAGCACTGGTGCACTATTCCACTGATTATAGCATTTTTGGGCACCCAGTCAAGTGCAAGGTACAGCGCAAATATCTGCACTCCTCTTTGCCCATTTTTGAATATCAGGCTTCAGCAATTTTAAGCATCATTTAAGCCAATTGTACTCTCTCTCTCTCTCTCTCTCTCATTCTCCAGTTTCAACCAATTTAATGATGAATACATCTCAAAGTGAGGTGTGTCAGATTTACTTGAGTTAACAATCTTGTGAGTTTGTTATACATGCAGTAAAAAAATTTTAAGAGCTTTTTTTTTGTCAAATTTCTATGCAGCAAACCACTATACTCCAAGACTGGAATTAACAACTGTCTAACAAGTTGTGTTCTAGATTCTTATGACAAACAAGGGGACACTTTACATAGGGCCCCAAGTTTTTGATTAGTCTTTGTAACCAACATGTTAATGTGTTCTACAAATGATAGTTTTTCTTCAACATGAACACCAAGATATTTATAACTATTTACATTAGTCACTTTTTTCCCATTCTTGAACTCTAAATCTAAAATCTGATTCTGTGATTTATTTACCACTAAAGAAAAGTGAATACATTGAGTTTTCTTGCCATTTAGTAAGAGGCCTGATTTTGCAAGCCACATATCCATTATATGGAGATTAGTCTGAAATTTATGTGCCAGCTGCAAGCAGAGGCCAGTAACACCATATGATCTCCGTACAGCCGGATTTCGCTGTTACCCAATACATTTGGAAGGTCATTAACATAAATAGTAAACACCTCACCTGTGATTTCAGGTCCTAATTCCCCTCTCTCCCTCCCTCACATATCTATCTACCCTCATGCCATTGCTACCCATCTCTCGTCATGCCCCTTATCTTTCTTCTCATCCCCACCCTCCCTCCTCCCACAACAACCCACCCCAACACATGCTTTCTCCTGTCCCTTACCCCCACTACTGCACAATCCTTAGCACTCTCTAGTACTAACTTAGCTCTTTCTGCCCCCACCCCTCCCCTCATCCTTATGTCACCACCACCCACTCCTTTCTCCCCATATAACTCCTTGACAAAGACAACCCCTGTCTGCACTATCAAATTAAGTTACAATTTCTCTTACATACATTATCGTCTGTATTTGTTGTACTGTATCCTTGATTTTTTCACTCCCTGTACTTATCAATGTATGTAGCAAATGTCTATATCTACCAATGTCTGTACTTAAAGTCTTTACTCAAATGTAATTTTTTTTGTACCTAACCATGATGTGGGACCTTTATAAATGAGCTCCTAGCTCAAAGGTGTAACTCCAAGATTTCAAATAAATAGATAAATAAAAAGCAGTGCACCCAAAATTGAGCCCTGTGGGACTCCCCGTTTGACATATTTTGATGCTTATGTGACAAGTCCCTGAGTAACACACTGCTTTCTATTAATCAAGTAAGATTGAAATCATTTTCGGGACTCTTCATTCACCCCCCAATTTTAATATCCTGTTCAATAGAATGGTGTGATTCACCAGGTCAAATGTTTTATTGAAGTCCAGAAACACAGTCCCAGGTCAGTTGGAGGGCAGCTGTGGAGGTGTGAGAAGGGCTGTGTGGCTCACCGACTGGCACCCATGCTGGGGCAGGGGGAGCAGGGTGGTGTGTGCTTAACAAAGTGGGTGGGGGGAAACTACAGTGCAGAAATTGTTTTCTTTTCATAACAGGTGAGTGATTGGGCCATTGGGGAATGGGGTGGGACCAGTACATTACTGAAAAGTTGTTTTTTATTACCGGGTGGGTGATCGGGGATCGGGGTGGGACCACTACACTATGGAAAACCAATGGGACTCATTTTGTTTCATTACTGGGTAGGTACACAGTGATCAGGGATCAGAGAAGGACTCTAAACTATGACAATTATATTCATGTCGTAATGGGTGGGAGAATGGGAGATTGGAATCAGGGAGGTCCCCTACACTATGGCACTTTTATTAATTTCATAATGAGTGAGAGAATGGGAGGTCAGTGACTGGGGAGGGACCCTACACTATGGGTAATTTTTTTTCTTTTACTATTGGGTCCATGATTAGGGTGGAGGAGGGCACCACAGCACCATGGGAATGCAGCTGCATGGGGCTTGGGCTGAGGGGTGTGCACTGCCTCACTAATGGCATGCAAATAAGCCCATAATGGGCATGCTAATGGCCACTAGCACCTTGCATGCCCAATGAGTTCATTTGCATGCCTCCCTTCATGACTAACACATTAGTGCCTGAGTGATGTTGGCTGTCAGACCATTTTCCTAGCTGGCTGTGGGGGCAGCACTACTAGGTACTCCACTGCTTTTCCTGGGTTAGTGCTGCCTCCACCAGCTCCCCATTCACAGTCAGATAGCACACCAGACTATGCAATTGTGAATAGCTGCATTGTCCACCAATGCAGCCAGGAAGTGCAGCACAAACATTTGCTCCCACTTTGCACTTCCTTTGTGAATCCTGGCCCTGGAGTTTTAGTAAGGATTCTTCTATAGTTTAGGTTTTTGTTTACAGACACAGTAGTTCAGAAAATTAGTTTATCTAATAGATGAGAACACAAGGAGGTATTTGAGTTCACAATACTGATTATTTAAGACAAATTTGGAGCAGCTGAGAGTGTTTACCTTGGTATTCTGAATAAAAGAATTTTAATTGACGTAGAAAATTATCTAAGAAAGACTCTTGTAATATCTGCTGTACTTTATTATCTTTGTCTTATAATTTTACATGCAGGTGATGAGGAGGTGAACCCAGCCCCCCTGGCAAATAATGATTGTTTTGACATTTAAACACAGTGGCATAAGAAAAGAGATATATAAATTGTGCATATGAATATATGTAGTTTGTTGGTAGAAAAGTGGAACTGGGGGCCTGAATTCACACCTGTACACTGACATACTTGCTAAGAGTGAAACAAGGTTAACCCCAAGATTAGTGGTATTGAAGAGATGATGATTGAGTACAATGATTTTAGAACACACATAATGAAGAAGAGGAGGAGGAGGTTACTTTTCTTTGTGAAATATGTTCTCAAAGCCAAGATCCTCTCTACTGCTAAACCCCAAATTGACGGAAAATGGATGTTCTTAAATTTGGTTCTAGGGAAGAGGGAAGGCAAGGCACCTTGATCTATAATGCCCTTTTCTGAAAGCTCATGGTGTTGTACAATAAAACAACCACAAATAAGACAATTAAACAAGCAACATAAATCAGAAAATTATGTCAGGATGTGTTTGTAAGTGACCTAAGGTTGAAATTAATGGGTTGCAGGATCTGATTGCAACACTGGGAGTTTTTAATATGAGAAAGTTGGTAACTATGGGGACATTAATGTAAACTGAGCAGGCACAGAGGGAGCCCAGTTTAAAGGTCTGCTGTTAGATGTGAACCTACATCAGTTAATTGAGAATACCACAAAGTTGGATGATAAAACAAATATGGAATCAATAATTGACTGCATCTTAGTCAATAACCAAAAAAATTACTAGAACAGGGGTCTTACCAGACTGCATTAGTAATCATGTACTAACTTACTGCATTTGGAGCAATAAAAGAATAAAAGAACAACAACCCATGGTGATACAATTTAGAAAGTTAATGAACTCTGAGTAATAAGCATTTAGAAAAAAATGGCAGAAGCAGATTGAAATATACTTGACAGTTTTTCTGAACTAAATTTAGCATTAGATAATGTCTTAAGGGTGTTTTTCAGCACTGAAAAAAATGCACAATTTACACAAAGAAGGGTAAGGTGTATTAAAAATAATTGGATAAGTAAGAATTTAGTAATGCTTATAAGGCAACAAGATATGGGAAAAATATTAATTAAGTAATAATGTAACAAATTGGGACATCTACAGAAATCTACATAATCAATGTAAAAAGGAAATAAAAAGGGCCAAAGATGATTTTTATAAATAGCAACAATTGGAAAGTTTAGGTGATTTAAAGACATTTTGGAAAGAGAATAAAGGAATGATCAAACTAAATGTGTGAATTAAAATAAATTCAATGGTGAAGAATGGTGTCACATTTAGAGAGGACAAAGATACTGACAGTGAGCCCTATGCATGAATGGGGCAGAGTGGCTACATGCATGTATTAGGGGTGTGTAGCCACTCCACACCCATTGTGCACACCATGCTGTATTCAACAATCAGGGTGTGCAGCTCCATGGCACCCAATCCCCTGGCCACATGGACAGCAATGCACTGGGGTGGGTGGTGGGTGTGTCAGGGGCCATGCCCACAGTCTGTGCCATTCACAGAAGTGTGGTGTGCTGGGCACAGGGGTTGCACCTTACACTTAGTAACACCCAGCCATAAGGGATATGCACCCCCCCAGGATGCAGCTGCTGGCAGCAGCGCTAATGTGGAGGCATCTCCCCTACATGCTACCCCAGCCCTTGGATCATCACAGATGACTGGGGTGGCTGACCAAGCACCCTTCTGCCCCAAGCTTGCAGTGCACATCGTGCCCTCCAATGTCTTCTGTGTCCAATGGGTGCAAGTGATCTGTTCACGGACCGGGTCCGGGCATCCCATTGGATGTATGCCTGGTCCACGGAAATGTCCTCTGCGCATCTGTGTGCCGGGGAGCAGGGCCACAGACAGGTGGTGGCCAGTAGTGAACACTGGCTGGTGTGCACCTGTCCGTGGATCATAGCTACTTGGGTTGGGTTCATGCGGTTTCTGCATACCCCCGCAGTAGTGCATGGGAACCCAATATGTTTAATAAAGTGTTACAAATCTGGAACAATTTGTGTGCAGCTTGGCTAAAGTTAATCCTAGGGAAGTAGAGAGTGATGTAAATAGGCCCAGCTTCCACTTTAGGGCTATAACATCCAATAAGATTTATTTGCTTTTAAAATAGACATAACAAAGGATCCTGGCATTGACCAAGATGAGGCAAACATTTCTTAAACTGGCTGCCAAAGAACTATATTTTCCATTTAAAAAAATATTTAATCTATCCTTGGCCTTACATCAGGTTCCCAACTCGTGGAAAATAGGATACATTGTATCCATTCATAAGGGGGATAGTGTTGAATTACATGAGAATTATAGGCCCATCTCATTGCTCTGTTTAGGGTAAGCTACAAGAAAAGCTGGTTTATGACCAGATGGTTCATTGTCTGGAACTGTGTACAACATTAACACCTAAACAGAATGGCTTCAAGAAGGAGTGTAGTATCATGACTGCCTTGGTCAGGTTCATGAATGACCTACACTGCAACATAAAACAAGGCTTACTGGCAGGAGCAGAGTCTGAGGACCTAATCAAGGCATTCAGTTTATTGGATGACTCCTCCTAGAGCCAAGGCTGTAGCAGGTTGGTATTGGTGCAGTAGCATTAGCTTGGATAGCAAGTTATTTTGAGAAATAGAAAAAAGATTGATAAGATTAATGGCATGACGTCTGCTGTATGCCCACTACCATATGATGTCCCTCAGGGGTCTATATTGACTCCCTTATTGTTTTATTTGCTCATAAAAGGTCTAAGCCAGTGTAGTTTTATACTCTGATAATGCAGTTATTTGTACTGTGACAAGGGACTTGATGTCATTGAATGAAAAACTGGAATATGAATTCAGAAAATGTTTTTACCTGGTTTAGTATTATTTGCCTGGTTTTAGAAACAAAAACATGCTATTCAGTATCACACATAAATACATAAATAGCATAGGGTCCTTTCTAATAAACATGAAGGATGGTACCCACTGGACTGCGAAAAGGAATTTAAATACTTGGGAGTCAGCCTGGATTTCCACTTAGCATAAGAGAAACATACTACTCAGGTGACTGCCAATTTACATGAAAGACTGGGATCCTTTTACAGGATAAAAGACCTGTTAATTAATGAGACCCATAAGGTGATTGCCGAGAGCAGTCTACTTCCCATTCTAGATTATGGAAGTGTAGTTTGGGGTGCAGCCTCTTTTAAAATGTAATCAAAATGAAATACATGTTACCATGCTATTTGCAGATTCATGCATAGGGCCAATAGTTTTGAACACCGTTGCAGTAGTTACACAAAACTGCAGTGGATCTCTTTACAGAAGAAAGATAAACTTAGCCTGGGACAGTTAATTAATAAAAGTGTCAAAGAAGGAAAGATAGTCCACTTAATGAATTGCTGTCGCTAAAGAACAATCACTGTGCTCTAAGATCAAATGAAACCTTTTCATTTTTTCCTTTGCACAAATTGAAAATTGGACAGAAAGCATTTTTTTTTTACCAAGCTCCTTAAGTGAGGAATCACCTTCCATCGAACATTAGGAACTCTGGTTCAATCAGCAGTTTTAAGGAATATCTTAAGAGTCATTTGCTTGATTTTAGCAGTTTGCGCTTACTTCTAAATAAGTTTTAGGTTCATATTTGTATTCTGTTCTGTACATAGGATTATCGTATGTCTGTATTTGTATATATTGTGGTGTACGTTTCTGGCATGTGCCTGTAAATGAGACATATGGGCCAGTATACCCACCTGGTGATCAAATAAAATTGAATTAAATTGAAATTCAGAACCGGCTAATCATGTTGTTTTCTGCCGTTTACATATTCCATTCTTTTAAAATTGTGGAATGTTTTTTCAGCACTTTAAAGTGGCATCATTGAAAGGTGCATACAGATATGCATTTCAAAAGAAGAATTGCCATTATACCAGAAGTCTGCCAGCAGAATGGTGCATTCTACACAGCTCTAGCCAACACCCTGTCATGTCTTATTGCTTATTGAGTGCATAGCTTTAGAATCCTCTTGATCAGTCAGTATGCAGGAGATTCTCTTCCAATTTTATAACCCGTTTTTAACAAATGTTATATATATTTTGCTCCTCCCTATGCCATTATTCATTTGCACTCATCTGAACTCTAAAGCATAGGGTGAAGGGAGACCAGCTGGCTTTCATAATATTAGGAATGCCACTCATTGACCAGTCAAGTATTTTTGTCCTTCTCTATTGCAGTCAACATCTTTCATGAGCTTCATTTTGTTCTAGAGCCTTTCACCCAAAGAAGGACACCACACTCAGTATTGCGTTGGTTGCTCAGTTGGCGTAGCATTTATTAAAACTTTGTCATTCAATTTTTCATCAACAATACTGAGTTCCTTTACATGCCATATTTTAAAACATTTATTTTCATATTCTCTTTATTCAAACTATCACAATTTTTATAATATTTTCATCACATTTTAATCACATTTTATATAATATTTTTCTTCCCTCTCCACTCTCCAGATATAAACCCGAATGGGTCTTTCTTTCCTGTCCATTTTCTCTTTCATCCCCCCTGATGTAAACCTGAGGGGTTAACTCTTAATATCTGGGCCAGGTCCAATTTCTGCCCTCCATTTCCATTCCTGGGTGTCCACACCCTTTTCTCTTGTCTGGGCCAGGTCCAATTCCTGTCCCCCATTTTTATTCCTTGGTGTTCTTACCCTTTTTTCTCTTACACCCCACCTTGGTGTAACTCCAGAATTTTTCCCCCCTTCCCTCCAGAGAATATTTGCTCCCTCATTCTTCCTCTAGGAAGGTGGGCTTCCCCCCCAAACTTCTTCCTTCCTGCGAAATCCTCAACCCTGCATCCATGTCCCCCTTGATTATTGTGATGAATAACTTGTTTACCCCTCTCTACCAGTTGGGCTCTGTTCTATACCATCCATCTATTATTTTACCTGTGTCATCCTGCCCCCTCATTTTCACTATCCAACTCTTTTTTTTTGTCTGGCCCTTCTCTATGGCCTTTTGTTCTTTGAGCATGCCCCCCATCCCCTTCCTACTGCAGCTACCCAACCTGACTCTAGGTTCCTCCCTTCTTGGACTCCCTGGTCATCCTGCATCTGATTAAATATGAGTAACCACAAAACATGCACTTAAGGCACTTGTCCCCAGGTGTACCATAATGCAGTTAGGTTTTGATTTGGTCTGGCAGCTTCCATCCTTCAATGGCAATAACAGGGCCCTCAGTGCACCCCTTCTGTGTCCTTCCACCAGATCCATACCTTTCATTGCTCAAATTCAATTGTTCACCCCCCCGGCTTCTGTTCGGCCTGTCTCTTGGCACACCATATTTGGAAATGTCTCCCGCTCCAGTACTTCTGTCCTCCGGCCAGTCTCTATAACACATAAACAAATCATGTGAACCATTTATTTTTATATGCATACTCCCCCCTCCACCTGGTCTGGTTTTCTGTGGATAGATGAAACACTTCCTTAGTGATTTCCCCTTTTGATGTTTTTTTTTGTGCAGCTGGGTGTTCCCCAGTTCAAATTTCTCAAGCCATCCTTCAACACCCATTGGGCTGTGGCCTCCAAGGCTGCTCCCATCTTATTACCTGTAATGATTGCTTTTTCAGGTTTCCCTCATAGGGCCATGCCCCCCCTTTTTTTTGACTATGATTTCCTCTTGCACCTTCCATAAATTTGGCAATGATCCACTCTCCTGTACTGTGGTAGTGGAACAGATGGATCCCCTTTTTCTCACTGATCCCTTTTTTTTTGATATACCAGAATTTTGATCCTTTCTCTGATCCAGCAGACAGTCCCTCTTGCAACCCTGATACTGAGGCACTCTGCTGATGGGCCTTATGGCTCCCCCCAAATTGCACCCCCATAGCTTCCCCTGCACCCTACCTTGCACTGTTCACCTTGGATGTCAAGTAGGAAAAACCTGTGGCAGCACCTCTGCCAATTTTCCCAACAACTATTCCCCTATAGGCTCCCTGCTCCCTGCTCTCCTCCATCCACAGCTGCCATCCCGTCATCACCATCTTTGCCATTACACTCTATGATTCTGGCCCAACAATTGGCCATAGCAGCTTCCACTCCTGAAATGAGGAAAACAAAATTTCCTTGAATTCCCTAGATGCAGTGGGAGCAATAATGCAGTTCTGTTCTCTGCCCTGGGCCTCAGCAGCCACAGGCAAGTGGGTAATGGCAAACTTCCCCAGTCATACGCAACTTATTTCAGATTAGTAGCTTGAACAACCAGTCTGTTTGATCTCTTGTTGCTTCAAACCAGCTCCCTCCATCCTCCCTAAGAGTGCTGCTGAATCATCTCTTGCCAGCTGGTACTCTTAACACCTGCATGCTCTTCTGAGGTGGAAGTAAAGCTCTACTCCACTTCTGCCTGGTGGTAATGATCAGGGACATCCATATGCCCCCCTCACAGATTACAATTTCATAGCCTCACCCTGCATCCACATAATGCTCAGGTTGGCACTGCTGTGCTCCCTATAACCACCACCTTGAAAATAAAGATTATCTAGCCCACTAGCTCTCCCAGATGATTGTCCTCAACTTCACCCTCCAATCAGCTACCAAAGATCCAAGGTGATGCCTCTTGCCAATACATATCCTATATCCATGTTAACCCTCCCATCCTTGTCAGCCCCAAGGGCCTTCACAAGTATCCGGCAGCTTTAGCCACTAACTTGTGAATGGAGGTGATATTTATTTACTTATTTTTATGTGTGTGTGTCAGGCTGATTAATTGCTAAAGGACCTCTCTCCAAGCTTTATTGTGACCAGCACCACTAAGAGAACCAGGGCAACTATCACAGTACAGTGGGACTGTGGACAGGACCCCAGAAACCTTAATATATATTGGTAGGGCTGGCACCCCGCCACAATGTGGCCCAGGTCATGCCTGAAAATGGTCCTTTGAATCAGTACCTTACCTGATTATCCAGCAGATGAATAAATTAATAAAACCATCACCTCTCTAAGTTAAAAAGGCAATGGTAACTAACCTATGCTGGAGACCTTGCAAACTTTCTATCCTGTAATGCAGCTGGACTCATGACCCCCTTCATTGACCCCTACTGTTGCCCCCAGCTGGCCCTGGATACTCCTAAACTGTTCTTCTTTCCGATTGGACTCATGTTAACCAATTCACATAGAAAGACTATTTGTTCCTTCTGATTATAAAGTGTCTGATCTGTCTTACACTCCCAACCGCAACCTTGAATAGTCACAAACTCCAGACCAATAATTCTCGATAAATGATCCACCTAGATGCCAGCCTTAAAGGCTGGGTATAAACTCTAAAACACTGCAATGGTGCAAGGAATGTGATCTATAACTAATTGCAAAATTACCCAGCAGATTCTGGCAAACCTCATACACTTCTCAGCATTGGTCCTGTTGGCGTACCCTACAGAAGGCCTGGTCGTGACAATGGTATTGGTACCAGTGCTGGGGTTAGCAGTGACAAGCGGAACCAGTCCTTTTTTTTTAAATGTGTGTCCCCTCCTTTTAAGGAGTCCCACCACTCAAAGAAGTAGATAAGGTTAAAAAACCCAACTTTGTTTATTAAACCTGAACATCTGAAAGACACGCGTGGGAACCGACTTGTTCAACGTCCACCCCTTTCCCCATCCCCTGCCTATTTGCAGCCCTCCCCCCATATCCTGATTACACCTGTGTGTTCATGCCATGCTTGGTACCTGTTGTCCTAGTATAGCCCTTAAAGAGGACCTTCACCAGTCCTTTTGACTTTCATGCATAAATTACCCTAATTGTATTTCATTATTGTCTGCTGCAGTTAGTTGTCACATTCTGAGCTGCTAAAAAACTGCAGGGTGTACCAGGGCTTCTATAGCAAGCCTGGTGTTTCTGTGGACCTAGGGTTGTACTGCTGACATTACTGTAGGGCAGAGTCAATTTTACAAAAAGAAAAAAACATACTGATAAGGCATTTTGATTTTGGCATAATGCATTGCTAACAGGGTGTCTTGGGGAGGGGGAACACAATATGTATACTGAGTACTGGTAGGTTTTCCTTGCGACATTGCTGCAACTGGATGGTACTGCACAGTGTGAGTCACCCCCCTGTCCTACATTGATGTTATCAGGAGCTAGCAGCCCAGCAGCTAAACATCAGTGGCAAGTGCAGTAGGGCTCAAAACAAATCCAAATTTTGTAAGGCAGAGTAAATCTTGGCCAAAAATCACAATTGGACACACCCTTTCAGGTCTAGTACTGCATATAATGACTACCAGCTGTAATTTTTTTTTTTGGCCCATCACTGAAGTTCCTCTTTATCTAGCATTCATGTTTGATGCCATCCTTTATTTCTTTTTTTTTTTCTGTGGTGCCCCATAACCTCCCTGATACATTGGTTCTAATCACCAAGCAGATGTGATGTGTACTACCCACAGGAACATCAGCCCACCCAAAGTTCCTAAATTGTTTTATGGTCTCCCTTTGCATTTTGGAGTGAACCACCTTTTCCATTGCCACAGTACAGAACCACCTTGCCCCTGTCCGAACTGGCAATACTGTCCCCAATTTGTGCTCTTTCCAAAGAGACCCCTATTGTAAGATAGGAAGTTATGGTTAAACCCAATTTTATTTATTTAATTATTTATATATTTTTATTTATTTATTTCTTTGCTAGAATTGCAACTGTTCAACGCATACTTGGGTGCCGCCCCGTTAAATACCCAAGAACGCAACTATCCTGACAGCCCTGATAGGACTTGTACCTAAATATTCCAGCAAAGATCCCAGCGCCGTCATGATGAGGGGCACTGATCAATGGCAAACCTCTGGCTAGAATGTCTGCTGTTAAAATTAAAATATCTTGCTAAATTTATAAATGCCTAATTTCACTAATAGTTTGATATTCATTGTACCTTTTGCTAGTATTTCTTAATTTTTTGATTTTCCAAATGGCGAAATGGTCAGAAATTGCATATTCTCGCCTCTGGATACTGTTATAAAATGCAGTTTGTTGGTCAATATCCAATTCAAAGTTGCCACCCCACCTCCATTGCTTTTTTTTGTGTTTTTTTTTATTCTTCCGTGTGATCTCATTTTTACTCAGATAATGTGCTACCCTGTTATAGAAGCAGTGGCTTCTATTACCTGTTAATTTTGTACTACAGTTTTTGATCTAAGGTGGCTAATCATCGCAGGAGACTGTTAATGTAATTCCTTAAATAGGTGCTGTCCTGGTCACCAAACAATTTCACAGGGTGACTAATTGGTGAATAACTCTTTTCTCACCCCCAAAATGGTGGGCGCCATGTGGCCGGAATCAAAATGGCGGCTTCACGAGATCCCTCCCTCAGCCCTTCACACCCTTTCCCAAAACCTCCCCTTTATTCCATGTTTTTCTGCCTAATACTCAGATACTGTTGCTCCATCGTGCCCCAAAGCACCAGCTGATGGCTTGCGGAGACAACTCAAAAACAACCCCTCCGCGTGGACACTGCATCAGCCCCCTTTTGGAGCCTCCTACAGTGAACCCCCTGTCCACACCCTTATGCTTCCTTTGTCAGTCTAAGTACCTCACATGGTTAATTGTGGCTTCCATCCTCCCCCTTCCTGCAGCAGCTACCTCCCTGCCTCTTACATTGTTTGGGCCACTACTTACTGTCCCCTGACTCCCATGCACTTGATCCCTGTCCCTGTGCAACTTCTATGATTGGTCCTGTTCACGCCACTCATAGCCAGTCCTGCTTTCTCCTACCACACTTTAAAAGTCCAAATGGTGTATCACCACATGACCCTTAAAAAACCATCAGCATGTGGCCAAATGTACCATAATCAGGCCATTGCCAGCTTTTTTCTGCCTTCCTTTGCCACTGCGATAACCCATGCTTCAGTTGCTCCAACAGAGATGGCCATAAAAAACAGTCACCCTACGGCTAAATCTGCCCTTATTCATGGCACTGGCAGCATTTTCTGCCTTCTCCTGCCACTCCGAACTGGCTTCTGATGTCACACAAAAGGCTGTCGGCCACCATGCGGTCACCTCTGTCCTAACATGGCGACCACCACGCTGTTGCCTGTTTCACTCAGTTGGCGAGGTCCCTAAATGCACTCACATTTTGCACAGCTGGCCCTGTAATCATGACTATCCCCCAGCCCCTTGCCTCCTCCCTCCACAAAAACCCAGCCAAACAACTCCTGGGCCCAATCAAGACCGCAAGAAAACATTGCTTTAACGATATCTCAGTGTTCTGCCCCCCGCAGATCTGTGCCACGATACCCCTTTCTCCTCTGCCCGTACTTGTATGTTTCCTCCTTTAAACTAAATAAATCATCCATCCTGCACCATCACAGGCTTCCCGTTTTGTTCGAGTTTGGCTCTGAGGAGCGCCTCACTACTGTGCTCTAAATCCTCTCTTTTCCATTTCAGGTTGCTGGCAAACTGAAATTAAAAGTTTGTCCTGTACCTTTCATCACACAAAATGGCCCACTGGTGACCATTACCCCTCGCCTACCTTGCTGCAGCCCTCTCTTTGTCTAAATAAGTGCTCAATGGTCTTCTGCCAAGCTGAAAAGACGTACTCTTTTTAAAACAACTTCCTTAAAAACAAACTCCTTTTACATGCCATGATACTTCAATCCAAACCATTTGTTTTGAAAGCAGCCTGTCGGCATGTAATTTTCCCTACAAGTCGTACTACTAAGAACTTAGCAAAACCAATCTAACTAAGGAAGACATTTTCTTAATAAACACACAAAAGTTTGTCTCTTTTTTTTTAAACTGCCTAGTAGATAAAATTGACCTTACCCAAGCCATTCTATAACCTCAGAAACTCATCCAACTGATGTACTAAGCAGATCAAAATTTGTCTAGCAGAAGTGAGGGAGAGCTTCCTTGTGCAACCCCTTATATCCCTCCTTTTGCACCCACCCCCCAACTCTCTCTCTCTCTCTCTCTCCCTACAACCTATCCCCGGCTCTCTTTTATTAATGCCTCATCCCATATTGTGAGGTCACCCTCTCTGGAGCCGAGCCCCCCTCCCTTCTTTCCTGGCCCTCCCCCATGACCACTTCTCAAAACCCCACCCATTGGTTCCCAGTTCTCCCTCCCCTTCCCCATTCTCTGTTCCTCCTTCTAGGCTTCCAGGCCTATAGCAATGGGCTTGTCTTTTTAGAGACAAACCTTCTTATTCCAAACTTCCACTCACCTAGGACAGCCATTAAAATTCCACTCCACAGACTGGAGCTTACATTTACAAGCTTAGTGTTCTGTTGATATGCTATTAATCTGGATCTTTCTTGAACAAATATCTATTGTATCCCACATAGACTTTAAATTTATGTTTTGGTGGTGAGATTTTTGATAGGGCAATTCTATTTTTATGTCAGGGTTGGGTCTAATTGTACATTGGACACACCTTACAAGTCATGTATTTAATATTGTCTGCATATTTATAGAGCTAAGGCTTGTTTGATGGCATCTAGCAAGACAGTGCAGTCAAGCTGAAGATTCATTCTAATACCTTTAGTATTGTAAAAATGGGCCAGTATATCATGTTCTTACCAAGCATAAGTGGATATATTCCTTTCTTCTGGAACACAGCCATTCTAGGTAAAAGGTACCAAGTACTCAGACACACTTTACAAGGGGAGGAGGAGGAGGTTGCTTTCTCAGGGATTGCACCCCAACCTGAACACACAAAATCCATCTATATATATTTACTATAACTGACTCCAATTTCTGAACCTATAGGCACAGGCAAAAATGAAGATAAAGAGGAAAATAAAAAGATAGCAGAGGAAGAGGACACAGAAATAAAGACCTATGGTGAGTAAATGTGTCTTCTGCATACTCAAACATGTGGATAAAATCAGAGATGTTTCATCTGGTGTCCTCCTGCATATCGTGCCCTGAAAGTAAGAGGTAGCAAATTTAGGGTTAATGTTGGGAAACATATCTTCTCTCAGATGGTGGAGAACCAATGGAGCAGCCTACCAGTGGAGACAGTGGACATGAAGATACTGTAGTACCGGTCTTCACAGTAAACCTCACCAAATTTCTGATTTCCAAGGGAATCACAGGGTACCCTGAGTAACAAAGTAGACCTTGAGTAGGCAGGGAGCCCCTTTAAATCAGTACATCTATACAGCATACTCATTCATTCCTACTTATAAAGCAGTAATTAGACAGAATGTTCTTAGAGCCCTTTCTGACCTCAAATTACTGTGGTACTATGTAGAAGTCCAAAGCCATTTATTCTCTCTCTCTCTCTCTCATAAACTTGGTAGGGAATATCATGCATCCTGACTGGTTAAACAAAGTCCAAAGCCATATTTTTATAGAGCAACAATCAATGGTTTGGGACTTCTTTCAGTACCAGGATGCAGCACAGCACACTGGCAGATCTATGCCACCCAGAACAGTTTTTTACTTATCCTTGAACCTTAAAATAATCCTGAAAAATAAAATTCTCTTCCATTTGAAAAAAATAATTAAATGTTTTGCCCCTCACATGACCCTCTTTACATGCATACACACTTTAAACTTGGAGGTTTGGACCATCTGCTGAACAGTTTTGGAGGCGCTGCCCAGCTGCTCCAGACTTTTGAGCCTGACAGCATTAACAAAAGGTATGTCAGTGTTGCCCCTGTATATTCATTTGACTTTTTTGTTTAAAAGTGCACAGTTTTGTACATTGTTTGTCAAAATATTTATTTTCTTTCCCATGTATTCTGGAGTTTGTGTGGACTTCGTGTGATCTTGATAGTTGGACCTGAGTGGAATGGACTCAGAATGCATCTCATGCAGCATGGCAGACTGTGGGAGTGAGAAGAAGACAAGGAGGGAGTGATGAGAGGACAGAAATGGTCTTATCAGTGTTGTAGTGGCAAGAAGAAGAGGAAAGAATTTCAAGTTGTGTGACCTGAAGTACATATTTTTTCTTTCTGCTGACCCTTTATTCAACAGCTTGTGAAAAACATGTGATGTGTCCCAGTGAATACTTAAACCAGTGACCATGGTGGTAGAGAGGGTTCTGAGAATTGAACCCCCTTTTGGAGGAGTGTATGTTGCTGTACTGATAAGCTGTGACTCTGTTTGCCAATTTTAGCTGAAAACATTTATCTGCTTGATTATTTCATTTATGGTAACTTACCTTTTGAACTATTCCTGCTAACTGAGCAGTGAAGAGGAATCTTACAAGGTGTATTGATCAGTTTTAAGTGATATTTTTATATATGAATTTAAAGTTGTTCTTGTTCTTTAAATAACAAAATACATTGTTTATCTATTACTATATTAAGTTTGAATTTCATGCCTTACTAGGTCAGGTGACACCATCAGCCTACAGTAACCTATGCTTTTTCCAAATGACAGAGTGTTGTGAGACACCAAACTTGGACTGTTTCTCTGAGCATTCTCAATGTACTTGTAAACTGATTCCTTTTACACTTAGGACTTTAAGGTATTTTTTTTCTTTGGCAATGTATTTAATTTCATAAACTGCTTATATCATGTAGATAGCATACAGACCTTATAGGGATTGAGAGATGTTATTTGTGCTTTTTCTAGAAAGGGTAGAGGCTACTGGCAATCACGTATTATGCAATGGAAGCATAGTATGCCCCTCTCATGAAAGAGCAGAAACCGTCGGAAACATAGGAACCCCATGATGTAAGTCAGCTCTGATATTGTTCTGTTACTTAAATTACTGAAGGCAGAGGATTTATTTTGTTTTAAATTAGCTTTTTCACCTTTTGTTTTAGATTCCTGACATATGCAGGTCATAATTACTTTTTCAGTTTATAACATTTTAGATGATGATTGTTTAGTTGACTTAATCTAAATTAATTACGTTTTAATTACTTTGTTCTGTTTATATACCTTTGTCTTTTAATTAGGGCTACTGTTGTGGAAAGTTATGTGATGTACAGGAAACATGCTGTTAAGTGCTTGTTAGTATTCACTGACCCAAAGTTACCTATATCATTATGGAATAAGCACTGTTAGAAAGCAGTATTAGGAAGACCATACACATCAAGCAGTGGAACTTGAACTCTGTATTTCAACAAGCTTAAGCTGTAAGAAAGTTCCAGATTCCTTATTACATATTTTATGGTTTTGCTGACCTTAAACTATTTCAGTTTTGTACCTCTTTTTAAAGGGAGTAAGTTGCAAAGAAGGCTTTAAAGGATTAGCACATAAACTTTGTGCACTAACTATTCTGCGAAGTCATTCTCTTTTTTATTAATTTTTTTTTGTCTATGTGTGAATTTACTGCTCAAGAAAGGTACTGGATTGATAGGACTAGGACCTGAAGGCCTTTGCTTATCCATATGACAGGTACAGTAAGCTTCCCACACTGCCCTACCAATGTGACTCAACCCTATCAAGGAGGGACCACCACATGGGTGAGAGGGTAGTTCAGACTCCATGCCCATTCAGTCCTTGGCCTCCCATGTGGGACTGCCAACAAGGGTGCCAATTGCAAGGAAAGCTTTATTATTTTCATCATCATCATTCTTTTTATTGATCAACCAATGTCATTACATTGATTGTGTTAAAATTGCATACATACAAATTATCAATGATCAGAAGTCATAAATATCAAATACAAAATTTCATGTTCAAAACATATGACGCTAGTAAAAAATGGACATCAAGGTCAATAGTCCTGAAAAGTGTCATTACAGAATGAATACGATATTTAAACTACTGTAGCTAAGGAACCATTCTTTATCATCACACACTCTTATATTCTATAAATATCCCATCATTGTCCTATATTAAAGATACAACCTTTTTAAAAACTTAACAATAGATTGTAATTGAGTTTTTTCTTTAGTACTAAATAACATCAAAAGAATTTAATCTGGAGGTTGAACACATTTCTCTAAGAGTGAGCCAAGCCATCTTTTCCTTGGTTTGTCATATAATGGACAACAAAAGACTACATGTTTTAGGTCATCTTCTAGAGTCAGTCCACATTTACAATATTGAGTTAAAACCCCTTGTCTCTTTTGACAAAAAGGAAGACTTTAAAGGATTTGTGCATAAACTTTGTACAATTACTCTTCTGTGAAACCATTCTCCTTAGAATTTCTTTTGATCCATTTTTTTTTTTTTTTTTTTACCCAGCATAACGCAGCAGTGCAATGAAATTGGGCAAAACCTTTTACATTACTTTTTTCACCATAACAACTTCCAAGCATTTTTCAGTTTTATTTGGTGGTAACATGTTCTATTTCTACCAAAATTTTAATATTTTATATTGTCTTAATTTAGTTTTTTTTTTCTTAAGAAAAAAAATGGCTGTGACTCTTGATATAGGAATAGCACTGTAGACCTGGGAAGGGTTAGAATAGAGAAAAGTAAACAATACTCATGGTGATAAAACAACTTACAGGGACAGTCTTTTATTAGTGAGGCTCACAATGGACAGGTCTTAATATGCAGCTTTTCAAAGCTACCTAATACAAGTACCATGATATGTAATCAGGAGCAATCATTTATACCAGAAGTAAAGGTGACTCCTAAATGATCATGGTCAGAGTCAAGCTATTTATCAGGCTCTTCAGAAAACAATTGACTTAAAAAGTTTATCTACCCCACATCCTAGGAAGAATAATCATACTATTTCTGGGATTATTAGCTCTCCTGTTTCTCAAAATTCTCCACAGTTGCAGTCAATAGTTTCCTTCTCTGATGATATAATTAAGGAAGATGCTCCTGAACAGAAGATCCCAGAGTATCACCCATTTTACCTTAATCCAGGTATAATTAATCTTCACAGAAATCAATATACAGCTGATCTCTTCATCATGGAAAAATTGGTAATAGTGAGAAATGCATTTGACTTAGAAACAATACTACCATTTACAGTGCTAGACTACAGGAGGTTATTAAACAGCATAATAAAATGATTCCCATGTAAGAGTCAATAATGGCTCAGATTATAAAAGCCTATACGGTGGATAATAATATGAACAGCACTCAGCCCAATTTCTTATCTGTCAAGGCTGTCACACAGATAAAAGAGACTAAACATGGTCCCAGCAAAGGAAGTAAGAACAAAAAGAAAAAAATGCATGAATCAAAAGATAAGGAAAAATTAACAGCTGAGATAGGGGCTGTGAGTGATATGTCCAGAACTCACACAGATGAACCTGTGGTAACCAGCACAACAGGATGGTGAAAAACATGCTTAAAAGTGTTACCTCCTCTACTTCCAGTACCAGTGTAATTACCAACTTATGTAAGATAAACAAAATGACTGCTCAGACAGTGCCCACTCAGGTGGGCATTGGAGAATTAGAACTCCCTATTGACCCTATGCCACAGAATTCTAGCATAAAGCTGTATGGCAAATTTCAAGATCATGAGGGTTATTTTTAAACTATGGGACCTTTATAGGAAACTGTTTGATACTAAGGCCACTCTAATGGAGCTAAAGAATACCCTGTTTGGTAGATAACAAGGTTTGAAATTAACAGAGGGATATCTACAAAATAGTGAAAGATTGATTGATTCAGAAGGAAGAGATTTTGTATTGATCACCTACATTAAAAAGCTAGTAGCACCAACAATAGCAGGCAGATAATGTTATTGACTTTTAAAAATAGTCTCTTATTACTTTTTATTTCTGAAGTGGTTTTCTTTTTCTGTGGGCACATTAGATGGTTTTCTATGAAATAGTATTGGTTTTCTTTTTCTATGGGCTCATTAGATGGTTTTCTACTAAATACTAATGTGTGTGATGTAAAAAGCAGTGCATTTTCTGGAAGAAGGCATATCTAGTTATGTTCTTCCCACTACATAATCAACATGTGACCTCATTCAATGTTACGTAACAAACCCTGCTGCCTGGTTGGTAACATGTTTCACAAGTTACCAGTCAAGCAGCAGAAGATTGACTCTTCCTGGTTACTAGTGATGTTACAGTCAGTGAGGTCACAATGCTGGTGGTGTATAGGGATGAATAGAACTGACCATGTCAGCCTTTGAGTAGAGTGTTGTCCCACACATCACACATTGTTCTGTCAAGTAGAACCTCTTCTAATTAGCAAAACAGAAAAGAAACAAAATACTTCTGCTATAAGATGTGATACCTGTCTACTTTTGAAAGGTATTGTTAATTCCAGGCAATACACTAGCTCTTTAATATGAGGGTGGCAAATTATTTCTGGTCTAACAGTTATAGGCTCAGGAACTATAACTTAGACCTGACCCTAACTCCAAACACCCATCTGCTGCTACTGCACTTAAGCAATCAAATGAATTGTGTGTATCAAATTTGTCTAATGAAGGTAATGCACTCTACCTTTAAAGTTAATCCATCACAAGTGGTACCTATTTTTGGCTTATCAAAACTCAGAAAGGAATCTTAATGGTCTTTTTAACAATGGTCTGTAATTTGTTCAGTAAAAAAAATTGAAGGTTCCAATTGGTAGAATGGAGGTGTAGGAGGTAGTCAGATTGGATAGTTTATTGGAGTAAGATGGTCAAGTGAGTGTGCTTCTGAGGAATACAAATTTAGTATATGAGATTTGGAGAAGAAAAGCCTTCTATTAGATTCTTTAGATATTAGTACTGTGAACCTACCTTCTAAATCCTCTAAAAAAGCACCTCTGGAAAAAATCATGAACCAGTCTGGCAAACCATAAATTCTGTTACTCCAGAGACCCAGAACACCCACTGAAGATACTTAATAAATATAGATGCTTGTCTACTCATTTCTGGACATTTGCAGGAAGTGTCTAGTTCAAGGAGTAAACTGGTTAATTCAGCCTTGCAGTACAATCATAAAACTGAACTGCTAACATGGAATATGTCAGATATCAATGTACGAATGCCTAATAAAGAATATAGGGACAATATTCAGGCCTCTGATGTGATCTCCCTACAGGGGACATGACATTTTAAAGGGCAGACAGTTTCAATGAATGGATAGGAAACATTTGATAGTGTCGGGAAAAAAAAACTGTGCCAAGTAGGAAGACATGGAGGGTGGTGGGATAACAAATTATGTTAAGGGTATTTCTTACATGAAAAAGGTTTCACTCCTGTTTAGTTCAGATTACTTTTTGACAGTCTCACTTGCTACAGATCCTAAGGATTATATTGTGACAAACATATACATACCTTCCCAATCTGCAAACTCCTACTGGTATGGAATATGGGTATACTGTAAACTTACTTATCATATTTATTTTATTCTTTCTAAATATGTGAATATCCCCTTTAATATAATTGGAAATTTTAGTGCCAGATTTGGCAATTTTGATAATCAAGGGGAGGACTGTTTGCAAAACTATTCTTTCACAGAAGCACATAAATTCCCAATGAATTGTACTGATGAAAAGCTTAACAAGAATGGACTTTTGTTGACACAATTTTTGAAGGAATATTTATTATATATTATAACTTCAGCCCTATGTACAGTATGTCCCAGAATATAGAAAATAGGTATAAAAGTGACCATTTCCCAGTGATGTTGGAGTTTGCAGTCAGTCTAGAAAATCAGGTTCATACCCCCTGTAGAACCTTAATCTACAGGTCACTTACAAACCTCAAGTTCAATGGGAAAGAAACATTGAGGAATGTATTCTGAAACTGTGGACTCATTTGAATATCCTGTATTCTGGAATTTGTACCTGGAAAAAAGCTGTGGCCATTATACAATGTGTTATACATATTCTTTGATCAGATATGCTTAGTTTTGTATTAGGATAAAAATCTCATTTGAGAAATAACACAGTGGGCAGGTTTAATGCTAGCTATAGAAAGGCAAAGTCAAGTTTACAGACAAAAGTTAGGTTTACTAATCAGAACCCTATGAAAAGAGAATTGTAATCTTTTAAACAGAGCAAGATCAGGAAATTAAACCTTTACGTGAACAGAAACATTGTTATCAGATATAAACAGAAATATAGAAGCATAGAATTTGTTGGCAGTAAAGGACAGGTAGGCCCACCTAGTCTTCCCTATTTTCCCTTTTTATTGCTACACCCTGGACCCTATTTGGTCATAGGTGACCCTTTCTCCTCCCTTTCCTCTTCCTATTATGCCCATGCATCTATCTCCCACTTGCTTGAAGCTCCCCACTGTCTTTACCACCACCACCTCTTCTGGCAGGCTTTTTCAGGTATCCACCACTCTTTCTGTGAAGAAGTATTTCCTCACATTCATCTGAAACTCTCCCCCAAGCTTCATAGCATAACCTTACATTCTGGTGTTCCTTCTCTCCCCTCCAACACCTTGTTTATCGCCATGAGATACTTATAGGTCTCAATTATGTCACTTCTCACTCTACACACCTCCATGGAGTATATGTTGAGCTCCTGCAGCCTCTTCTCATTTGTTTTTTTTGTGCAACCCCCACCACCATTTTGGTAGCTCTCTTCTGGGCTGCCTTTACCATGTCAATGTCTTTATGGAGTTGTGGTCTCCAGAACTTGACACAGTACTTCGGGTGGGCTCTCACCAGTGAGTGACACGGTGGCAACACCACTTCCTTTCTCCTGCTAGAAATCTGTTTCCCTATGCACCTTAGCACCTTGCCTATTGCCTTGTCACACTGCCTTGCCATCTTGAGATCATCAGATATTATTATCCCAAGGTCTTGCTCTTGTTTGGTGACTGCAGGTATCTCCCCCGTCTTATACACAGCCCCTAGGTTACCCCATCCCAGGTACATGACTTTGTACTTTTTGTCATTGAAACCCAGCTGCCACACGGTAGACCACTCATCTAGTTTTCCCATATCCCTTTACATGCTCTCCACCCCCTCCTCTGTGTCCACCTTGTTGCATTTTATTGTGTCATCCATAAAGAGACACACCTTCCCCTTCAGTTCCTCAGCAATGTCATGTATGAACATACTGAAGAGGACAGGACACAGTATTAATCTCTGTGGTACTTCAATGGTCACTCTCCTGTCCCACAAGTGACTGCTGCTTACCACCACCTTCTGCCTCCTATCCTTCAACCAGCTTAATACCCAGCTTACCACCTTCTCCCCAACCCCCAGGTTGCTATGTTTCTTAATCAGCCTTATGTGTGGTACAGTGTTAATGGTCTTACTGAAGTCCAGGTAGGCCACATCCACTGCCCTCCTTGGATCCATATCCCTGGTCTCCCAGTTAAAGAAATCCATGAAATTTGTCTGACATGTAGCTAGCCCAGTGATGCTGAGGGTTGAGGTGATGGATGCCACATCTTGTGCCATGCCAGTGACCTGGGTTCAAAAATGGGCCTGGGTCATCGGGGTCAGGTGGGGGAAGGGTAGGAGCATACTGAGCAGCCACAAGGCAGCTTTCCCCCTCCTGGGGAGGGACATTGCTGCCCCCACCATATGACTTCCATTGGGTAGAGGCCAGGTGGCAGTGTCGGATGATGGGCAGTATAAAGGAAGGGTGTTGCGGGAATGCAGCATGCATGTGCTTCCTCACATGCATGTGTCTGCAACAAGGTTGGGGAGAAAATGGATCTGGCAGGCTATGTGACAGTTCTGGCTGCAATCCTGGTGATTGGGACACAGACTTTGTCAGATGCAACCCACCCCGGGAGGCCGGAGCCTGCTAGCTCCTGAAAACCAGGAAAAAAATCTATATAAAAAAAATTGTTTGACATGACCTCCCCCCTGTGAAACTGTGCTACCAGTGGTCTTGAAGCCCATTTGCCTCCAGGTGCTCAATCAGTCTCTCCATCAGCAGGGTTTCCATTAATTTTCACACCACTGACATGAGACTAACTAGTGTGTAATTGCTAGCCTCCTCTGTGCTGCCGCTGTTGTGCAGAGGGACATTTTGCTCCTCCAGTCCTCTGGAACCATCCCCATCTACAATGACATGCTGAATAGTATTGCCAGAGGGGTGGCTAGCACCATGCTCATTTCATTTAGAAGCCAAGGGTGGATCCTGTCTGACCCCATTGCCCTGTTTTCCTTTAGGGCTTCCAATCCCTGGTGGACTCTCTCCTCCAAAAATGGGCTTCTGTCCACTCCCCCTTTTCCTGGTGCCTGCTAATATTTGTTTGTCTGTCTTCTCCCCCCTCCACAGTGAGAACTGAGCAGAAATACTCATTTAAAATGTTAGCTCTTTCTCGCTCTTGCTCTGCACAGTCCAACCAGCTCTCCTGATCATCATAATCCCACCCTTTGTCTTCCTCTTGTCACCCACTTACCTGAGGAATACCTTATCCCTTTTTTGACTTCCTTGATGACCCTGTTCTCTGTACCTTAACTGTTCTCACCCTCCTTCCTGCCTCCCTTTGTTTGTCTAGATGTTCCTCCCTGTTCCCCTCCATCTAGAACTCCTTGTACTTCCTGAAAGCTGTTTTTTGCTCTTTTACCACCTTAGCCACCTCCTTTGAAAACCATAGTGGTCTCTTCCTCCTCTTGCCCTTGCTTATCTCCCTCAAACAGCTTGCCGTTGCCTTAGTTATTCTCTCTATCTTTTTCCATTGTGCCTCCACTCTTCCCCCAGCCTTCATCTTCAAGGTATTTACTCAGGTAATCTCCAAGTTCTTAAAAATCCTCCCTCCTGAAGTCCAGGATCCTTATCCTAGTGTGGATTTTCTTCTGCCCAATTCTTATGCCAGTCCACACTGTGCAATGATTGCTTGTACCCAGGGGGCTACCCACTGTGATGTCTGTAATGCTGTCCCTGTTCTTAAGTACCAGGTCCATCACAGCCCCATCTCTGGTGAGTTACATAACCAGCTGCCTGAGAAATATCCCTCGTAGTGAGTCAAAGATGGTCCTGATTGTTGATGTAGCTGTGGTCAGAATGCTCCAGTCTACATCCAGCAAATTGAAGTTCCCAACAATTACTACCTCATCTTTGCTTACCATTCTGCATATGGACTGTTGGTGGTCTGTACACCACCCCCACATGGATAAAGGCCCAGGACCCTGTCTCTAAGCAAACACAAAGAACCTCCAGCCCTTCGTTATCCCTACTGTGTCCTTGTGTCTCCATGGCCTTTATACCTTCTTTATACTTCATGCCATCCTTCACATATAAAACAACTTTCCTTTTGGAATATAGTGTAACCTGGAATGGCCACATCCCAGCTGTGGTCGTTGGTGCCCCATGATTCTTTTATGGCCACCAAATCCAGATTCACCTCTGCAATGGTTGTCTCAAGGTCAGAAATTTTGTTTTTTATGCTGCATGAATTGGTGCACATGGCTGTCCATTCCTTTAGTCCCTTCCTGCCTCTACTTCAGCCTCCATCCCTTCTCCATTTCGTCCATTATCCATCCTTTGTCCCAGGTACCATCCTCCCTTTTATTCTCCCTCTGCTCATCTTGTTTAACTGTTCTTTCCATCTTAGAACCACCTTCAACCCCTATCCCATCCTCCTCCTCCTCCTCCTTGTCCCTATGCCCCCCCCACCTCTGGGGAATTTATTTCCCCTGGGCTTCTCCTCTCAGTTGCATCATTTTCTGGCTGGGGGCATTCATTACCTCCATCAATTTTACTGTCTCTACCTTGGCTAGTTTAAATGCCCATTGAAGTAGCATTTAAACCTTCCATCAGGACTGCTGTCCCTCTCCTCAGTGGGTGGATAACATCTCCCTTGTACAGGCCTTCATCCCCTGAGATAGGACCCCAATCCCTGATGTTGCCAAACCCCTCCTCCTTGTACCGTGCCTTCAGCTAGTCATTGAAGATGTTGGCGTGGGTACCAGGCCATAATCTCACATGCTTAATAGCGTACAACATTATGGCTTACCCGGTACAGCGCTGCACCAGTGACCGAATGGTGCAATACCACGTATACTGCTGTACATGGTATTGCACCATTCTCACTCTCCCAGGCAGAGGATAAGACTCTGCTGGGAGTGGGTTCTTCCAACCAGCTGCTGTGGCTCAACGGACTGAGCCACAGCAGCAGGGAACCCAGGCAGTACTTCTGGGACCAGGTTTGATTCCTGGTCCCAGAAACTTTTATTTTTTTCAATATTTGTGCACTCCCTAACTAGAATCCTCCCCCTCCGGAGTTGAGAATCTATAGTGGGGGTTCAGTGGTGCACCCTATAACAGGTGTGGGGTGGAGCCCCACAGAAAAAAGAGATATGCCGCATGGCAAGAATCATGCTGTACTGGCAGTGCAATCTTGCCATGTGGCATAACGTTGTGTGACATTATGATCCCATGCCATTGGCATGGGTTCCCTTGCCTCCCCATCTATATACAGGTAGCACCTCAGTGATGGCCACTGTGTGAGCTACATGCTTCAGTCCCTCACCAACTCCCTAAAGCTATCATGCATCACCCTGCTGCTTCCCAAGCCAGGTCATTAGCCCTCAGATGGACAATGCTATCCAGCTCCCCCTCTTCCCATGGTGCCCTAGCAATCCAGAGGATCCTGTCTTTCTCTCCATGCTGAGGTGCCAGGTAGTCATATCACCACCCTCATTCCCCGTTCTGTTTCTAGTACTACCTCCCTAAGCAATGGAGGCCCCCACCAGAATTTGCTTTTCATCTGCAGGGGTCCACTGCCTCTCACCAGGGGGGAGGAGTGGAAGAACAATGGAAAAGGATAAAGGAGCAATGGCATGCAGGGCCTCCTACCTTGGTACCTCCCCTCTGAAGGACTCTCACATCCTCCCTGGCCACTATCTTGCATGCCTCCTCTCAGCAGTCCCATCCCAGCAGAGTGGCAAAAGAGTTGTGTAGTGGCACTGGTTGAGGAATGTGTTCCCATCCCACCACTCCCTCACTTCAGGAACCCACTACAACCCAACCTTCCCTCTTTCTTGGCACCCTCTGAGGAAACAGAGGTGGACTTGGTGACCCCTGGGTTAGAGAAGAGGTCCCCTAAATCCTATCTGACTCAGACCAGAGTCTAGAGACCTCCTCCTCATCCCAGAGAAGGGCACACAGATGGGGCATCACATCCATCACCAGAAGGTCTTCCTGAAGTCTACTGCTCCGCGACCACTACACTGTACCACACCCACCATTCCTGTTCCTGCACTCACTTGAAAATGAAAGAACTGCGTATTCTTGCTCCAAATAGGGTGTTTCTAATTGTTTCCTTTTTTTGCTGCACTTAACCCTTTGCTATTTACCCCTAAATATGGTGTTATTAGTGTTCCCCATTCCTTCCTTAATCCCCTTATTCCCTTACCCTAGATAGGGTGTTACTAGTTTCCCCTATTCCCTCCTTAATCCCTTTATACCCTTTCCTTATATAGGGTGTCATTAGTTTCTCCCTAGTACCTCCTTAATTTTTTTATAATCCTACCCTAGATAGGATGTTGCACCTATTCCCAGTTATAGGGTGTTACACCTATTCCCAGTTAAGGCCTACCATTTGCTCTCCACCCTTCCCTGCAGTGATTGTTACAATGGAAGTAACAAGGCACCTTACCTTAGTCAACCAGCAGAGCCTCCTGCTTCCCTGCTTCCTCCTGCAAATGTCTGCTTATGCCCAAGATGTCAATCATACACTTGTTCCACTCCTGTTCTGTTCCACTCATGTGACTTGACCTATGGAAAAATTTGCTAGATGCAATTAACTCCAATGGTAGAAGAATATTCTATAATTCTGTGGTACATGGCATTCATCAGTTTACACATGAAATTGATTCCCACATGCTCCCAGAGGCATGGGTAATTTACATTAGGAAAGTATTTTACAATCAGACTGAATCAGACAACACTGAACTGAATATTTTCTACACAAATTATTAACTCAGTTGAAGAGGTCTATAAACTACATTGCCCATCAAACTTAATAAGGTACCAAGTCTGAACAATATACCAGAGGACTTATATAAGGATGTGGTTAACTACTGGAGCTTGATAATAACAAATGCTTTTAATAAATGTATTACTTATAATTTTTCCTCCCTCTTGGAAGGGAGTCATATTATCCCAGTTTTAAAAAAAGTTCTGGTCAGAGCCAGCATGACAACTTCAGAGCAGTGAGTGTGAGTCAAACAATACTTGGAGTTGCTGCAGTGACTTACACCATACTTGCAGTACTCACACATGCACTGTAACTGATAATTACACATGTATGAGTAAAAGCCTGCCATGCCCAAGATGGTCACCATGACAACAGTGCTCATGCATGATTACCGGTGATACTCATGCATTTGCAATTAGTTCAATGTGGCCATCTTGGGTACAATAGGCTCTTGTGGAACTGTTGAGTGTACAAAACATAGTGCACCCACCAAGAGGAGGGACAAGTGTGGCTGTGGAGGGGAGGGACAGTGGAGAAACAACAGTACAGCACTGACCATAGCACTGTGGAAGGCCACAGTGCCTGAAACTGGTCATGGGATTCCAATGTCCCTTTTCTCCTCTCCTCTCCTAGCAAAATATCTGCAGGGCTCCACCCATGCAGCCATATAAAGGAGATTGCTCAGATCTTTTAGTCTATAGACTGAATTAGTCTCCTGGAGAGTATGGCAAAAATCTTTACTAAAGTAAGTCTTGATAGACTACAGATCTGTATTCAAAAGAATGAAATTATAATGGAGTTCAAAGCTGTTTTTTATCAAGTTATAGCACACTGTACAGCTGTTATATCTTAGCACATATTACAGAAAAATACATCAGAATTAAACATCAAAAGGTTTTTGTAGCCATATAGACTTTTCAGGCATCTTTGACTCTATCTCAAGGACAAAGTTGTGGGAAATTTTAAGTAATTACTGTTTGTTCTTGATCCAGACCTGATTAGTATTGCAAAATCTATGTACGTGGGGACATGGGCTATGGCCTTAAGTGGAGCTGACAGAACCATTTAATGCTAATAAAAGATTTTATCAAGGCTATGGTATGGCTCCCGCTTTTTTTAAGTTATGTAGTAAGATGCTGCTTATGAAGTTAGATAACCCTGATTCAGACTCCCCAAAAACTGCCAAGGTCAGTTCCCTGATTTTAACATATGCAGATGACCTTACATTACTGTCATTATCTGCCTCAGGTTTACAAAAGAAATTAAATATTTTGTAGGACTGTTGTGAGGATCTGATGCTTAGAATTAATTTAGCTAATAATAAGTGCTTGCTGGTGTTTGGATTTAAAAACATCTCCCCTTGGTGGAATACTGTATATCTATCTGGAAATTGAAAATAGTGAATCATTTTATCTATTTTAGAAATCACTCTTTGCTCTAATTTATCATGGGCAATGCAAATGGAGGCACTTAACATTCATTTAAAACAGTTTCTTGGTGGACTGTAAAGCATAATTAATTGTTATGGCAGAAATATAATAACCCCATTTCTGGAAGCAGTTAAAGCAAAATATAATTCATACGCTTTCAGTGGGGCAGAAATATTGGGTTTGGGGGTTACAGATAAGTTAGATATTATTTTTAATAAAGCTTATAGAACTATTTTGAATTTGCTATTTCAGTACCAGCAGCAGCCATTAGGTCAGAATTAGGTACCTTGCCATTGGCAGTTTATACAGTATGATGGCACATGTCCTAAATGTTTGGATTAGGATATTTCAGTTGTCTAACAATAGGCTTATTTTAGATGCCTGAGGGAGAAAAAGTGCTGGATTAAATAAGACTATAAATGTTCTCGATGGCTTTATGCAATTGAGTGAAAACTGAATGTGTTAGGGCTAGCCCAGCTATGTTCCATAACACAGAAGGGAGTGGTGCTAACCCCATAGTATAAAGCACATATTAAAAGCAAATAATTCACATTTTACAGGTAAAAGACATGCAGAAACTCCAGCAGATAAGACCATTGATCTGTCTAGCAAATAAATGAGATGGTTATTATTTAAAGTAGTATCTTACCATACTTGAGGATAAAAATGTAAGATTTATATTTAAATATTTTTGTTTTGAGACTTTTCAAAGAAATTTGCTAACAGACAGATACAGCAGCAATAAAAGACCCCATACTGACTGATGTAATTGTTGTAACATGGGATATAAAGCTAACTTGGAGCAAGTGTTCCTTATGTGTGTGTGTGTGTGTGTGTGTGTGGTATAATAAGATAATTTGGGCTAGAGCAAATCCTGGCAACTATCACACTCTCCCCTCAAGATACTGTATCATTTTCCTTTAACATTCAGGATGATTATACAATTTTAAGAGTGGCAAATATATATAAAGCCATGTCTTTTATTTTTTGAAATTTAATTTTGTAATGGTCTTTTTACTGACTGATCAATAAATGGAACTGAACATTAAAAAATGTGAAGTACTACCCATAGTTTTAAATTCTTATAATCAGTGGCTGATCATGAAAAATCCCCATCTATCATTACCTGCATACCAATGAAACACCTGCTGCTTCTTCTGTCACAGGTAAAATTGAGGACCCAAATATATATGAGGCTGTGTATGTGTGAGTGTGTGTGTGTGTGTGTGTGTGTGTGTGTGTGTGTCTGCACAGACTAGAGATTATTTAACCAGAACTTAATGGGTGGAATTTTGCAGAACTTCGAATTCCTGTATTCCTTATTAAATAAATATTCCATTTTTTTTAATGTAAGGCAAGACAGATGATTGACTAGTAGGGGAAGAACTAACTTTTACTGTTTTTTAACAAATGAAAATATGTTTTTAACTTTAAAAAGTAGTTGTGCATTGTTTGTTGTTACAATTTTTTTCTCAGTTTACTGGTTTTATAAGCACAATATGACACTCCAGGCCAAGATACAAGTTGCTATATGATAATCGCACTTCCATATACTGAAAACATGAGGTGTTTATCTTCACTCCTGGGCATATGAAGATCACATAGCAACCCCACAACCTGTCATATGTTATTGCTTACTAATCATAGGGCTTTAAAATCCTTTTATAGGAACAAATTCTTATTCAGCTTGGAGGCAAAAAAGGCTACTACAGGTGACCTTTCTTTCTCTGCTCAACTATGGTGATATTCTATACAGAAGTTCAAAAAAGGACAAACAATTGCTCATGTAACAAGGCTGGTGCTCAGGCTAAATTTGACAATTATGTAAAACAGAAAAGCCCAGCATTCTGACTACTTGGACTGAAGAATTAAGAGGTCTCTGACTAAATCTCTTAAGCAAAAATATATAAATACTTTATTTAAATACAATTAATTTACCAGCATATAAAAAGTGGGATAAAAAATACAGTCCAACATTTTGCACCCTTACATGGCACTTTATAAAGAGCTAGATAAATATCAAACCCAACAATTCAGGTATTTCAGTGATTATGTGAGCAGGATTTACATGCCTTATTTGTAAATCATGAAAAGACAAATTGTGTTAATTGTACCAGTGAGGAGTTTCACACCATCCGTACTTTGGAACAAAATGTAAATATAACAATAAAACTAGCCAATAAAGGCAGCACAGTGGTGGTGATGAACACTTCCTGGTACAAATAAGAAATAATGGGGCAGTTGTTAATCCAGGAATATTATGTAAAGTTTTCAAAGGACTCTACATTAGATTTCAAAAATCAGGTAGATCAATATTTAGAGCAAGCATTCGAGAATGGTGTGATAACAAAACAAACATGGAGATGTTTAACAGTTAAGTTCCCAATAAGGGCATCCCTATGTACACTACCAAAGCTGCATAAGAACAAGGAGTTTCCCCCCAGGTTGACCAACTATGGTAAACACTGGCTCCTTTACTGAGCCACATGCACACCCATGTGACACATGCACATTATATGAATGCACACATACAAGAAATGCAGTTTTGGTTCCCATTTGAGAGATACCACCGAAGTTTAACAAATGTTGGCAGATATGTATGTGGCGTCTGACTGTTATTTGGTAACATTAGACATAATGGGCCCGATTCACAAAGCCAAATCTTTGGCACAAGGTTCCTGTATCAATCAGATTTTATGCAAGGGGTACCTTGTGTCAAAAATTACAGACTTCCTCCTGACTCAGGAATGGTGGCTGCTGCAACAGTGAGAAATAGTGCACTGAACAGGTCCTGCACCAGCACTGCAGCTAAAGAGTGGGTGTGCCACAGCATATGGGGGCTTGCACCCAGCTGCAACATCCCCTAAGGTGGGATTCAGGACACTCCACAGCCAGTGATGCTGGTGACAATCCTTAGACCAGCAAAAGGCTAGTCTAATGACCCATGTGCTATACCAGGCACACACAGCTGCCATGTACCCTGGGCACTGGGGCGGTGGTACCCTGCAAGACATGGTGTTGCACACAGGCATGGTCACCTTGGGCCTTGCATGCCATGCCCTGTATGAGGGAAGCCCAAGACATGTGGTGCCACACAACAGTAGCACCTCCCTGCCTGTGCCCTACACCCTGGTGGCTGTCACAGTACCATGGCCCATACCATGATCCCCAGATAACAGGGCACTTGTGGCATGCACTCAGCAGTGTCCCACAGCCACAGCCCAGGACAGGGCCTGATGGAGTAATGCCCAACTCTACCATACCCCCCCACCTGCCCTCTCACAATGTCTAGCCCCACTGACATGCTCCTGCCCAGTCACTGATGTCTGTGGGGTGGGGAGGCTGCACATGCTGTGGGCACTTTCTGCTGCCTGGTGTGCTGCCACAGGGCCAGGGGCTGCTGCACACCTCCATCATTACTTTTCTGTGTGCCTTCTGTTTGGCACAGGGAAGTGGATGTAGCTGTGTCTCTGACAGTGGTGCCAGGACCCTTCCCATTAGTGAATCAGGCACAGGGTCCCTGGCATACTGGAGACTGGCACAAGCTGCTGTTTGATGCAGCTTGCAATGATCTTTGTGAATCCAGCCCAACCAGTTTATATACAAACATTTCACAAAGATTGAGACTTGAGGCTTTACAATTCATGTTACAGGATTCAATCAAGTATAGTAGGAATGAAATGGCATTTTTATTGAGGCTTGCAGAAATGGTACTGTCAATGAATGTGTTTTGTTCAGTGGTGCAATGTACCATCAAGTGAAGGGGATGGCTATGGGGGCATATTTCTTGGCTATGGGGGCATAGCTTTTGCTAATCCCAGAACTATTAGGTAGAATTCATAATAATTAACTGCAATCTTATTATTATTTTTGCTTCTCTTTGTATTAGATTACAGATGTTGATGTATGTCTCTTTTTACTATGAGTGTAACGTGTCATTGCTCAATGGTGTTTTGTTATTTTTTTGTAACTTTGCAATTTAGTAAGCTGTACCTGGATCTCATTGAAAATGAGCCCTTGCTCAGTTAAGTTTTCCTATTCATTTGATGAAATGAATCAAAGTTTTACTACTACTACTACTACTATATTTTTTCACCAATTATACAACAATACATCTTGATGTATGGGAAAATAAATTCATTTTAAGTCCTACAAACCCTTTCCTAGAGTATATTAATTTCTATGGTTATTGTCTGGATGACATTATCATGGTATGGAAGGGAACCAGAGTACAACTGGAAGATTTTGCTGTGTATCTTGAAGAAAACAATTCAAATTTGAAATTCACTGTTAATGCTGATTTGAGAAAAATCAAGTTTTTTGGACTTGACACTCGTCTAAGAAAATGATGTATATGTACTGATTTAATTTGGAAAAGTACTGACTGAAATATTATTTTACATTACACAAGTTGGCACGTAAGACGTACAATAGAAAATGTACCAAGTAGTCAATATTATAGACTGAAAGGAAATAGTAGCCCAACAGACTATAATATGAGATAACATCATCAGCAGGCAGAGATCTCTGAACAACAAGGCTAGAGTAATAGGGTTTTTTTACAAATATATAGAGAAGGCAGACACCAAAACAAAGGAGGGCCTTTTGCAAACAACAAATAGAAATCATGAAGCTGAAGAATTGCCAAATAATTGGAGGCTTTACTTTGCATCCACTTTTAATACAAAATCCAAACAGGAGGAACACATTGTTTTAAAAGGGAGGTGGTATAACGCAGCAGGTTAGGACTCTGAGCTGCAAACCTGGAGACCTGGGTTTGAACCCCATATCCCCTACTTGCATACTTTGTGACCCTGAGCAATTCATTTAACTTCCTTGTGCTCCCAGGTCACACCTAGAAACAAGTTTCAGATTAGTGTGCCTTTCCTGGTTAAACAACTTCCCACATTCCCCCTTTAAAACATTGGCCAATGTTATGTTTAGATAGTAAGTTATAAAACTGTACTATCCACACATCAAGGTCTGTGTATAGGAAGGGAGGAAATTTATGTGACCAAGTTGTACATAGTTTTTATAAACCCATGAAGAGTGCCATTAGACCCATTTGGCTCCCAGACCCACTAGTAGGTCATTTGTTTTTGTGGTCACTGCAGTTTCTACCCCACTATATTGAAATCAGCAGTTTTTATCAAGAATATCAAGAACAAATAGTGGAAACTTTTAAGGTCCTTGATTTCATTAATTATAACACTGAAAATATTGTATATCTAGTAGTATTCAGCTGCAAGACTTATTATGTGGGCAAAACAAAAATACTATTTAAAAGGAGAACTTGTGAACACCTCAGATGTATAAATAGAGGGGAAGAGATAACTGCTTTGGTTTACCATGTTATAACTACTGGGGACTAACACAAACTTCAATTTTTGGGGATCAAGCATATTGAAACTGATCCGAGAGGCTGCAACTTCAGTGAAAAAGTCATGCAGAAATCTTTCTAGCAAAATTATAAAATAGCCCTGATGCAATCCTGGGCATTGATAAAACATATTTTGAAAGGGCAAAATTAATTGGTTCCAGAAAATGTGTTTTATGTATGTTTTTAACTTACTTGAATATATGTGTTTTTGTTTTTCTGTACTAATAGGTATACTGTGGTAAGGTACTAAGTCAAAACGCTGAACTCTACAACAGCGCAATCACAAACTGCACAGGAAAAATGGCACTGTTAAAAACAGTGCCCAGTGAACACAGTGTCGACAACAATGACAATGGTAGCAGTCAAAAACACACCAATGATTGCTACTGTGGCTAATAAACATCGACTACTTTCTGTTTTTGCAGTGGGCTGTGTCTCCACACCCCCCCCAACATGAGGGGCTTTACCCCCACACCACCCAAAATTAATATAATCAATGCCATGAGAGGATCGTGGGCATCTGGGAAAACTTGGGAGGGGTGGGTTACATCAGTGAGGGGACAAGATATATAAAATAAAACTTGGGGTGACAAGATACAAAATATCAGTCTTGGCTAACATAACAATCAGGAGACCGGGAACAGAAACCTGGTCCTTGGCTGTCCTCTGCCCTCACTGCTTGCACCTTAGCCCTCTCCACCACAAGAGCAGTTTGGACAAGCACCTCACTGTTAGGTACTTGTCTACCTCCTCCTCCCCTCTGATGACAGCTACAGGGGTAGTGGTACCAAACTTGCACTGTGCTATCCCTGTAGCTGTCAAGTCCTTCATGATTTAAGCAGCGCAGTTCTGAGAGTGCTATTTTTGAAACACTGTATTCACCCACTGTGGTAATACAGCAGAGGAAAAATCATGGAGTCTGGCACCAGCAGCAATTAAGAAAAGATGCTATCAGAACTGAAACTGCTGTTTGAAGTGTAATGGATACTTGCAGTTAATTGTTTCTTAAATGAAATGATTGACAAAATGTTTAATTGATTAATTCAAATAGAATGTCCTTTCTGCATACACTAAATAAAGCTGCTAATAGATATACCTTTTTAACTCATTGTCTCCTAGCAGATGCCTGTAGTCGTCAGTAAAATATACTAGTGAGTCCCGAGGACGTCTGCAGAAGTCGGCTACTGACTCCCAGTGTGCCCTTGCAACGTCTGGAGAAGTCACTTATATATTTTAATATATAGTGTAACAGACTATAATATATATTTGACTGCATAGCACCGTTGGAAAGGTAATTTTATGCTGAACAACTTTGTCACTGATACTTTGTGTATATCATGTATACTTTAGGAGTTATTCGCATTTGTTTATGGTATGGTGTGTATGGCTTATGTTGCCTGTTTTAGTGAAAAAATATTTTTTTTGCTGTTTCAACCAGCATAGAAAAAAAAATTACATATTATTATTTGCATACCACCATTGGAAAGGTAATTTTATGCTGAATAACTTTGCTGCTCATACTTTATGTCTAGCACTTACGGTTCTTGAGCTATTAGGATTTGTTTGTGGCATGCTGACTATAGCTTGCTTTTGCTCAGAAAGGCCCAGGATTTACTATTAACAGTATACAGGAGACAAATGGTGCAACTTCAGAGAGCTCCTGTGAAGGCAATGAGTTAATATACTGATGCTTTAATAATGAAACATTATTTTTTGTACTAATTTGAATATGCACATTGGATTGAAAGTTTATTTTTGGCACTGAAAATACAGGTAGATGTTTGGTGCCTGATATTCAGTAGGGTGCAAAGCATACTGCAAATGTTTGCACAGAGCTTTGCAATTGCCCAGGGGTCCCAGGATGGTATATTCAGTCAGGTATTACCTGACTGAATATAGGGCTGTGTCAGTGCAGTGCTAAGTCAAGTAGTGCCACCACTACATGGGTCCCAAAGTTGGCCACAAGAGGTGACAGCATTGGAGCGCTATCAGAAATTTGCAAGGTACCCTTGCAAATGAGCCCATTGAGCATGCAAGGTGCTAAGAGGCCATTTGTATGCACATTATGGGTCCATTTGCAGGGTTAATGGAGACAGGTAGTGTGGCACTACCCCCTGCCATCCATTGTATCTGTAACGATCCCTGGTGCTAGTGGCCCCCCTTCCTCCGATTGCCCACCTGGCATTAAATTAATGAAATTCCTGGTGGTAGTAGTCCCCCCCACCCTCCAATTGCTCACCTGGCAGTAAATAAATGAAATCCCTGCCGGTAGTGGTCCCCTCTCCCTCCAATCACCCACCCAGCATTACATAAATGAAATCACTGGTGGTAATGGTCCCCCCCATCAGATCACCCACCTGGAATTAAATGCATGAATCCCTGGTGGTCGTTGTCCCCACTCCATCTGATTGCCAGCCCAGATTTAAAAAAAAAACTCCCTGGTGTCTAACACCCCACCTCACAGTGGCACCAAGCACTCACCCCCCCAGTCCCCTTACCAGTATCCTAAGTGCCACAGGTGCATATGTGACCCACACAGCCCTCCTCACACCTCCTGAGCTGACCACCATATGTCCAGGCAGGGAGCACCTCTTATTTATAGGACAGGGTGTGTTACCCTGTCCTATAAATAGGAGGTGCACTCCCTGACTGGACAAAGGGGCAGCCAGCCAAGAAGGTGTGAGGAGGGCTGTGCCAGTCACTGTATGCATCTGTAAGGGAACTGGGGAAGTGCTCAGGGCTGCAGTGTGGGGAAGGCTGCTAGATGTCAGGAAGGGTTTTGTTTTTTTTAATTTCAGGCTGGCAATTGGAGGGTGGGGGAACTACTACCATCAGGGATTCATGCATTTAATTCTGGACAGGTGATCAGAGGGAGCGGGGACCTCTACCACCAAAGATTCAGTTTTTTAAAGAGTAGTGAGAGATCAGAAGGAGGGGAGACCACTACCACCATGGATTATTTCTCTGCATTGGGAGCCGGTAATGGGGGGGGTCACAAATCACATGGGTGGGTATGTTCTCCCAGTGGCCAACCAGCTGGTTGGCTGCATTACCTCTGGTAACTGCTAGGGCTGCACAGAGTGAAAAGAGGTTTTCTTTGGCAGTATTTGCATGGCACAAAAGGACTGTGCAAAGCCCTTTTGTGCCACATAAATCCACTGAATATTGACTTGTGCCAATATTCCTGTCCCCATCCCATCATTTGCATACCTCCTCTATTTGGTTTGTGTGGGCACTACCCTTGTTTGCCTGTGCAACAGATGCTGTTGAATAAAGGTCTCCAGTGCAAAACCAGGTTTGTGTAGGCAAGCACCGGTTAGCATCCGTGCAAATTTTTGACAATCAGGCCCTTGATGTTTATTCAGGTCTTGATAAAGTGTCATGTAAGGGTGCAAAATGTTGGGCTGTATTTTTATATCCCACTTTTGATATGCTTGCATATTATTTTTTTTAAGAGTATTTATACATTTTTGCTTAAGAGATTTGGTCAGAGATCTCTTTTTTTCTTGGGTCTGAGTAGCCAGGGTGCTGGGCTTTTATGTTTTACCTTATTCAATATAGAAGTACTACAGTTTCACATCTGACCAAATTAGACATGCTCTATCACAGGGCACTCTGTTTCATCTCTGGCCTGCCTTATAGAACACACCATATTTTCCTCTATGCAGCAGTCAGTTGGGCTTCACTTGCTATTAGAAAAGTCAGAAACTTACAGTACATATGTGGTCTCACAGTGCCCTTCAGAACATATTGCCACCATATATTTCAAATTTCCTCAAGAGGTCTAATGGACTGTATAATCTAAGAAATAACATTATTCTCAATGTCACAAGGCACTCCATGAGGTTGGGAAAAATTGCTTTTTGCTGGATTGTCCACACTCTGGAACAAATTGTAAATATCTTAAACTAAGTTCTCTACTCATTCTTTATTGGTTTTATGTTTTCCTTGATCAACAATGTGTAAACAAATGCAAATGCCACTAGCTTACCATGTAAATTCTGTTTTTAATTTAACTGTTAAAAAGTGCACTTGTCCTAATTCTATGTACGCTTCCATCACCTTTCTTGTGATTGTACAATTGATGCCTAGAGTCAGATCCTTCATGTTAACCTGTTTACCAACTTGCTGTATTTGCTATTTTTACTTCCTGTACTACGTTGCTGATTTCTTATCTACTGTAATTTTACCTGTCCTAACCAGGACATTCTTGTAAATGAACATTGTTCAATGGAGCTTTTTCCTGGTAAAATAAAGAAATACAAACATGCAGAACATTCCCTACTCATTGTGTAACCCATTTTAACATAGGGAATTAAACTGTTTTCCTATTCAGGTCATTACTTATCTACCCTCGTCTGACATCTAGAAGGTAGGGTAAAGAGAGACCAAAAAGCTTCACTACTGCTGCTGCTGTGAATGCCACCTCTTGACTAGCCAAACACTGTTATTTTTCTGTGTTGCAGTTAGAAACTTTCATGATCTCCATGTAATTCTAAACTTCCATTAACCCAGGATGGGGAATTCAGAACACACCCCTCAACCTGGAACTCCCAGTTACAAGCTTGGTGTTGCTGTGATGTGTCAATAATCTGGATCTTGACAGAGAAAACTAAATTATATTTCCTTACAGACTTTCAATTTATGTGCAGGTGGTGAAAATCTTAATATGAGAAAACTACTTTTGTGACAGGGTTGAGCCAATTTTTAGATCTGAAACTCATTGTAAGTTGTGTGTTTAAATACTCTACACATTTTCAGAGCTGAGAATTGTGTGATGGCATTAAGCAAGACAGCAAAATCAAGCAGTTGACATCTTTAGTATTATAAAATAGTGCTATCATGTCATGCCCTTACCAAACCTGAGAGTACATCTTCTTTCCCTCTGAAAACACTATTACTTTTGACAAAATGAACTGAGCTATCAGCTGGAACATTACCAGAGAAGCAGAGGGGTGATGAGAAAGCTGCTCACTCAGTGATTAAACCCCAAGATGAGTACACAAAATTCATAAACACATATACTGTAACTAGCTCTGATCCCTGAATCTATAGACATAGATGGAAGTGTGGATAACACAACCACATTATCAGACAGGTCGCTACTTGTAGTTAGCTCACCAAAACTTTAAAATTCTCAGCCTTTTGTTTAAATTGCAACAGCTAAAAGTACATATCTCCCAGCATGATCCAGGTACAAAATGTCTTGCTAATGCAGTCACTATGTGGTTTTACCAGAGCACATCTTGTCTTGAACACCAGCTGACCATCATGCTTCCTCGAGCCCATGACCCATGTGACTCACATTTCAGTAAGCTGACTCTGAAAGTGCTCATCTGTCTGTTATGATGGTTTTATGTGAATTTTGTAGCCCTGGTACATACAGACCCTTGTTTGTTTTACAAAAATATGAACTACAAAACACGTAGAATTGCATGAGGACATTAAAAGCAAGTGCATTCATAAGTCATTTCCTTTAACAAAGAAGTCTGAAACATTTTCTGATTTGATTTTGCTCTAGTTTTCATACTTATGCTATTTCAAGTTCTCACAGCATTCAAAGACATTCCCTGGTGTTTCAAATTCCTATTTTTCTTATGCTCTCAAAAAAATTTTCAAGGTTGTTTCCTGGCACACATGCATTCTTAAATATAAGGAAGTATTATTAGAATAATGAATTATCTTATTCAGTCACATCCAGCTAAGAACATATACAAGATAGCAGCAAGAAAATTAGCTCCCATAATTGCTGCAGTTGGGATCATTCAAGGCGCTTTACCTAAATATCTATCTGTCTTTAGTTACACTGTTTATTTTACATTAAAGTCTTTGCCATTCTGCATGTACTTTTGAATTGTTTGAATAGCATTCTTGCAAGTTTTATTTTTTATTGGGCTGTTTCAATTATTTTTGGCCTGACCTGACCCCCTCTGAAACTGCAGCTTTGAAAGCAGATATAACTAAAAGAAGCATGGCAACCATGATATTTCTTTTTGTTTCTACATTCATAACCATATTAAACATCTATCAAAAAAGTTTTATGAAAATGACATAGGTTTGAAATCGTTTTACGTATAAAAACATACAAATATTCCCACCTTTTTGAGGAATATCAGTTCAGGAAGGTCATAGTATTGGTAATTTACTCTTTATTTTTGCATTTGTGAAAAAAATGAAGCAAGCATCATGACAAATGATGTGTCCTTGTTTCACATTTTCTTTTGCACTAATGTTGACATCTAAAATATTGATGTTATAGCCACATAAAACAATCTGACCCCTTCCGAATTTTTTCCGTAAAGATAGATTAATTCTCAACAATGTAACTTAAAAGGAAGCTAACATGAATTATAAAATGTATCAATATTGTTACCAATGGAAATCTGCTTTACATAAGCTATTGGTTGAACCAGTAACACTTTTAGGGTCAGAATTATAGCCCATTTAGTTGCCCCTCCCTTTATAGCTGCAGGCATCCATCTTCTAAATCACAGGCACAGGAAACGACATCACATCAGGAGAAAACAGAGGGAAAATACAGTGCTGTCAGTAATTTAAAATGAATAGTTTTCGATCCCCTCCACTCTCGGTGACATTTGTGGTAAATTGTGCTGAAGGGTCCTCTATTGAGTATTCCCAATATCACTTATACCAGTTATCTTCCCTATCAAACGCCAGCACAAAACAATAACTGATTTATCAAAGGTAGCCTAGTTGAGATGTAACATCTTGTTTCCAGTGGGATCCTATTTCTACCCATTTGTACAGCTGAGTGGAATGGAGCACAGGGAGGCCAAGTCACTTGCTGATGGTCACACTGTTAATATTTGGCTCTACTGAGGTTTGAATCTGTGACCTCCTTGATGCAAGTCTGGTGTTCAAACCAACAGACCACATTGCCTCTTATTACATAAAATGATGCTAACGAAACAAAAATTATACACAATTGCTTCAGTACAAAGAAATGTAAAACAGCACTGGTGCAAACATTGTTTAGAGTGGTACTAACAGGACTCTTTGCAAACCACACAGGTGCAAAACATTTCACTCAACTGAAATGTCACAAAACATTGTACAAATCAACAGAACCCCAAAGGAGCTCAGAAACTGTTAGGACTGGCAGTACAACTTTCTTTTGCAACAGGGCACTATACTTGTAGCTCCATGACACAGTGCCTTTACAAATTTATAAGATGGCAGGCATGCTGATGCCTGAAAATGCCACCAGCACAATTTACCACAAATGTCACTGAGAGTTGAGGGGATCAAAAACTAGTCATTGTAAATTACTGACAATGCTGTATTTTCCATCTGCTTTCCCCTGATGCTATGTCATTTCCTGTGCCTGTGATTTAGAAGATGTATGCCTGCAGCTATAAAGGGAGGGGCAACTAAATGGATTACAATTCTGACCCTAAAAGTGTTACAGGTTCAGCCAATAGCTTACGTAAAGCAGATTTCCATTGGTAACAATATTGAGATATTTTATAATTCATGTTAGTTTCCCTTTAAAAACAAGCGTAGCAACCCATGTTTTTTGTTGTGTATTTTAAATGTTTAGATGACCATCATGCACTGGGAAAAACATTATGACATCGACATGGGGTTCCTGAAGCAAGAGGTAACATCCTTAATCTCATAACTAATTCTCTAAATTTAGCTTTTACTCTCAGTACTTCCAACCCCTAGCTATAGTGTCTCTCAATACATCATGCTTTTCTGCCTTCTGTGTACAGTATGTAAATAACAGTACATGAGCTACATCAAATTGGAGTTTAACATTGTATAGTCATGATGGATATAACTGACTGCATGCTCCATGGTGGATATACTGTTTCTTAGTTTGAACAGACTTGCTGTAGCCACTGTTTTGAGTCCTTGCATGAACTTGAAAGTCTCTGTCATGCTCCAGACCCTTCATTCTGTCTTCCAGTAAATATATGTTAAGACATTTCAGTCTCCCATCATATACCATGTTCTGCTGGCCATGGATCATCTTTATGGCCATTGGTTGTACTGTCTCTAATTTATCCCTGACCTTCCTTAAATGAATGATCCAGAACTGGGTACAGTATTCAAGATGTGGTCTCACCAGTGATTTATACAGCGGCAATCTCATCTCCCTTCTTCTGCTGATAATCACTATCCCTATGCAAACCAGCATTGTGTTAGCCCTCCCATATACCTGTTTGCACTAAGCAGTCTGCTTTAGGTTATTTCAGATCACCACTCCCAGGTCTCTCTCTTGTTCTCTGTACTCTCTACTGACAGCCCATTAATATAGTACATTGTTCCCAGATTTTTCCCTTCTATATGCATCACCTTGCACTTTTTCTGTCATTCACTATCAACTGCCAAAATACTGAACCATGTCTTTAGTCTCAGTTTTCCTCACATCCTGTCTCATACACAGCATAAAACCTTTCAAAACTGTTATCTAGGAGTTGTAACTCAGTTTTGCATTGCATTGTGGTAGACCCGAAGATGCATTCCAGCCGAGTTGTAAAAATAGTTTATAAAAGTTGTTAATAAGCTGGTTAAGTGTTGAAACACAACACATTAGTTGTCAATACACTGTCAACTTTATAAAGCAATTCAATGCCTCATATTTGGTCTAACAGCTTAATGCAAATTGTACTGTAGAACTGAGGCCCAAGGCCTTCTTGGCCACTGTGCAGTTATCAGAAATTCTCTGAGAATCACTGGGAGTAAAAGAATTGTTGGGAAAAATATAGGCTTTTGAAAGTCTAATGGTTCAGATAGTGCTTCCAGCACCTCTGTCACTGGACAACTGTACAGCTGTAAAAATTTGCAATCTGAGCATTGCGAGCAAATTGGATTATGTTGAAAAACTGACCATTGACATATATGCAGAAAAACTTGCTGACTCAGTGATTATCCTTCCAGGTACAGTATGCATACAGTTGGTTGGCCCAGGACACAGATCCTTTGCCAGTTGAATTGCAGAAGGGATTTCTGATTGTTTCCAACCAGCTGGTAATTTGTACAACTGTCAGCATCATTTAGCCTCATAAGAGTGTTGCCTCATTGTTCATGCAAATGACAATAACAGCAATCAGGCTTTTACTGTCCTTTTCAACTCAGCTGAACCAAGTGTGACTTAACTCTAAACAAGCATTTGTCAATGCCGGATGTTTGATGCATGTTAAACAATTTTTTTTTTATTTTGGCCCCAACTTTTGAAGATACTTATTTTAGGATTCACCTTACAGACCCTCCAAAATGGTCAGTGACACTGGATCAGCATGAAAGTCTCTGTAGGTCTATGCCGCCCCTTAACTTGTATCCATGGTTGCACCTATATTGCCTTCATCACCCAATCAAAGAAATAAATTGGTCAGAATTGTCCCCCCCCCCAACACCACCACCATGGTTTTCTTATCTGCACACCATTTGCTTTCATGAAGCCTTCTATTTTCCCCTTATTAAGGTCTTTAGCAGCCTATCCACAACAGACCTTAGGTTGACAGGTCTGTGGTTCCTTGGTTCATCCCTTTTCCTGCTCTTGTGCAGATGAACTACATTTGCTATCTTTTAGTCCCTGGGTACTATCCCCATCATCAGTGAGCTATTAAATAGCTCAGGTAGGGCTTAGCTAGGGCTTGCACCATTTCCTTAAATACATGGGGATGTAGCCCATCTGGGCCCATACACTTATCCACCTTGAGTGCATATGAGCCCTCTTGTACCCCATTTACTAAAATGGGATACTCATTTACCTCTCCCCCATCTTAATTGTACAGTCGGCCCCTTATCGTCAACTGTGAACACTGAAAAGAACTATCTCTGTTCAGGGTGTCTATCTTTCCTTTATTTCTCTCTTCCCACTCTTCTACCAACATTTCCCATAAGGGATAATGACTTTGTCCAATTCAAAGAGATTCTGTTAAGGACAACCACACTGCTGCCTTTACTCCTCACACACAAGGTTGGGAGCTAATACTCCAGCAATGTGGTGGAGGGGTCTGATAATAAATGGGAATGGAGGCATAAGTGACTCCAGGAGATGGCCAGAGAAAGATAGCTATTGTAGTCAGCTGTAAAAACCTCAGAGGTGGTAGTTAAACAATTTAAAAGCTGTGGAACATCACTGGGAAAATCTTTCTCATAGCACAATTGCCAATATTTCTACAGTTACAGGATGTTCCATATACTGTATAGTTCTTAAACATTGTTGAACTGTGAAATAAAACAAGCTGACTGAACTGCAATAATATATGTTATCCACTCCTTTTTTTTTTCCTTTTTTTCCCATATTGCTTTTTATCCTCCACAGTGGGCTACTGCCCACATCAGCCACCCTTACCTGACTCTGGGGGTCTTTTGGGGTCTTGTAGATGCCTTGCATACCCCAGCAGATCCCCCAGAGCTGGCCTGGAGGCTTCATCCTGCTGCAGCTCCTGTATTTTCCCCATTTGCTCCCTGTTACCCTGAGGCCCCAGAAGGCAGTAGCACATGTGCGTGGAGGTGGGCATGTGAACTGCAGCTCCAGTAATGGCCCCTTCCACCCTCCCCATGCCTAAACTCCAAGGCTCCTCAAACATGGAAACAACCCCCAGCCTCCACCAGGAGGCAACCAAGCATTGAGGAGACCCTCAAGCCCTTCCCAAGGAGGACAGCTGCCAGCCAGCATCTCAATTGGCTCCTCCCCCTTCCCCACAGCTGACCCTCAGTGTCCTGAACTCATGAATGAACCCAGCTCACCAGTGTGGCACCTAGTGTCTCAACCCTCAGCACCACCGGACTGACCTTCATTATCCACTCCTTTGACCTAAACTCATTGCATTATTTTTTACTAACAACGACACCTACACTTCGTTCGTGTTTTTTTTTAGCTGATATGACTTTTAGCATCAGTTGTATGTCACCTAACCTTTGTGAGACAGATATTTCATCTGGAGCCTTTGGGTTTGTTTCTGTTGCAGTTCCTGGAGAAACCTGGATCCTGAATGGCTCCTTCACAGGAAAGCATCAGAGCTGGAGTTTTTCAGTGACTGTCCATGCTGTTCAGCACACTTCTGGTGCTGCAGGTGTCATAAATGTCAGTGAGCAGCCCATCCATGATTGATGGTGTCCTGCTGTGCTGGTACAAGGTGTCATCATGCTGTCTTCTGTCACTGGCAGAGTTATTGCCTGAAGCAGCAGCTACAGTAGCACAAACTCCCCTTGGGTCCTCCTCCCCACTGCCAGAGTCTTTCTTCCAGCAAGCATGCTTGGCCAATGGGAACAATGCTGATGTTGCCACTGTGTTGCCATACCCATCATAAAACACTTTATTTGGGGCCCTTGCCTGCTTGCGTAGGGAATACAGGAGACAGTTGTGGGTCCGTACCATTCTGCATCCCACAGTGGTGTTCTAGCTGTGTTTACATTCGGTCTTCCTTCCTGTGACTGGGCTTACTTCCCTATCTCCCCCGAGAGGGAGAATGGTCTGCTGTTTGACTATCACTCTGCTCCCAACCTGTTTCAGGTGAGAAGGCTACTTGTGTCTTTGCTCTCTCCACTTGTAAAACCAAATCGAGATACTTATCAGCAGCATGCCTCAGACATGTACAAAATACTACATAGACAGTTGTGAAACTGGATTTAAAAGGGCTCTGTCCTTGCTTACTTATTAATGAATGACAGCAATGCATCTGATATTCATTTTTTTTTTTTTGGTGCTGTTTCTCCTGAAGTCCCCGCCTGCCATCTGACATCCCCCCATGTGACCTGGTATCAGAGCCCCTCTCCTTCAGCCCCCATGACTTACCACTCATGGTGGGGGTGGGAGACCCTCAATCCACCAGACTGGATCCAGTTTGAGGGAGGTGCCCTTCCGGTGGCACTATGAGGGGGACAATCGTTATCCATGGTAAGGACTCCCGTTTTTCCATTTTCTCCTCTGTATTTGTGGAGAGGGGTGTGCAATGATGCCAGTGGAGGGAGTGTGCATGCATCCACATTAGCTCCTCCAGGCATCTGCCCCATCTCCACACCTCTTCTGCAGCATTGGCATACTGCCCCCCAGCCTCCAGTAGGGGCCAGTTGAATACTGACCACTGGCATCCACCCCCTCCCTGGAGAAGGAGAGCAGTTCCTCGGATACTCAGTCCTTCTCCAACCCTGCCAACCCCTGGAGGCCCATGCTCATTCCCAAATATGGGTCACTGGCTTAGCACAAGGTAAGGCATCCAGCACCTCAGCCCTAAGTGCCACCGGGCCAGCCTGGTGTTCAGTTTGTTAATATAGTTATCTTTCATTTCTTGAGCCCATGCCACTCACATGGTGGCATTTCTAACCTGGAAAGGGCAGGCAGAGTATAACTGGGACAGTTTAACAGTACTTCTGGCTATGTGGAAACAAATGTCAATGTCACCTGCTGGGAGAGCCGTGGGACAGCAGGTAATAACAAATCATGCTTCCGCACATCAGTCCTATAGCAAAACTTCTAGGGTCTGATTTTGAAATGTAAAATGTCTCAAAGGTGTGAAATGTGCAACAAGAAAAGTAGAATATACTTTAGCACATCCTGTTCATGTTCTGTAATTAGTATGCAAAATATGTGAAACTGAGCTGAATCTGAGTGGTAAAAGTTCAGAATGTGCTTGCATACGGGTTCCACCACATCATGGAACTGGCACAAAACCACATGCAGCACACAGAGGGAGGGAGAAGGAGTTTTTTTATTGTTTTGTTTTGTTTTGTTTATATGGGGACAAGGAATGGAGGGTGAGGGTAGGACAGCACACAGAGAGAGGGAGGGGAAGGGTTTTCTTCTAATACAGCACACTCAGTTGATTGCTGAGTGGTCTGTCTTAGCTGAAAGCAGACAGCCACTGTCTGATAGGAGTGGCTGAGTCACTTTCAAGTAGAAGTTTCTGCCCAGAGGATTCATGTGATGCAGTTGCTGGGGTAGGAGGCAAAGGAGTAAGCTCCTTCTGGACTGCATTTTAAAACGTTCTTTTTTGCCTCCTCGTGTAGTTTTCTGTGTTATAGTCAGTGCCCAGAGGGGACATCTTACCTGCTGATGCCCATGGAGGAAGATAAAAATACCACCAACAGCGTAATCTGGTTCAAGGTCAGTTAGCATTCATCTGTATCCCCCTTTCTTGGGTCATGCCTGAAAATAGTCAGAATTTGTCTAGTTCACTTACTTGGTCAACAAAAGCTAAATAAATGAAGAAAATGGAATTTCTGGCTTCAGAGGCTCCTAAATCATTGACTTCTCCCATGGCTGATTCAATCCAGGCTCTAGCACTAGAACCCAAGTGGCCGTGCCGCAGCACTTCACTGGTCTCCCCTCCTTTGAGTGCACCCACAGATCTTTCACCTAAACAGGTCTACTCTGAGCTAGCCACTATTAAAGAGGCCATATTTGCAATAATTTCTGATCTTAAAGATATTAAATCTGCCCTACGTGAGCTAACATGGAGGGTATCAGATTTGGAGGCATGCACCTTATCTCTTGAGGACCGGCAAAACTGACTAGACCCCAACATCATTACCATGAAAAGGACTATTGCAAAACTCGAAGATAAGGTAGATGACTTTGAGGGGAGGAACAGAAGAAATAATTTGGTCCTTTTGGGTCTCCCAGAGGGGGAAGAAGGATCCAATGCAGTGGAATTTCTGTAGCTTTTCTGTCAAATGGACATCGGTCCATTGCTGAATGGTCCTTATTTTATATAATAGAGAGGGCACACTAGTCTCTTTGTGCTAAACCTGCTCCCTGTGAACCCCCAGACCCTTAATTTTCAAGTGACTAAACTTTCTTGATCTGGATCACATTCTTAAGATAGGGAAGCTGGCATCTTTACAATGGGCAGGCTTTAAACTTTGGCTGATCCAGGACCTCACCTTTAAGGTGGGACAAGCCCGAACTGCATACCACTGTATACAAGTGAAACTTTGGGCTGCACAAATTAAACATTGTATGCTTTGCTCAGCCAGATTAGAAGTTCATATAATGCCAGGATTAAGCATTTTCATTCAGCTAACCAGGCAATGTCTGAACTGCCTAAGTTCTTTCCTGATCTCTTCGGAAAGAAGGGGTGACTTGGGTAAGACATATTTGGCTCTGCACTGAAATTTGCTCATGGTGAATTTTTCTTCAGCTTACTAACTGCCAACAGATCGCTCTGGGCTCATCTACTTTATTGAGCCAGAAGGCTTTGCTTTAGTTTACAACATGGGGAGACTGCTGGTCCCTGTGTTATTGAAGTATTGTTGTACATGCCTTGTTTGGTTTCTCATCAGGTTCAAGCTGCTGATTTAGATTATGAACCTTGACCACTATTTTGTTTATGGAGGAACCTTGTGACCTGGTACATTTTCTATTGGGACGTATCTATTTCTTATTTCTTAAGTGCATTTTGGGCACCTACGATTGCCAGATGCTTTCTAATAATTTTGTTTGGTGGAGAGTTCAAGAACATTCTTAATTGGATTGCAGCTCTTTTGCTCCCTGTTCAAGACAGACAATTTCTCCCCCTATTGGAATCTTCTGGGCATTTCATTTTACCTTCATTTACCCAAGACCAGATTGTGTTGTTGGACTCTTAAAGTGGACAGAAAATGTGACATAGTTACTCTGGGCTTTAATCAGTTAATTCGTTTACAGTTACTATTGTTCAATATTTTTCTAGATAAGGAGGTTTTCTGTTGGGAGGGCAGTTCTAATTTGAGATCCCTCATACAGGTGGCTTAGTTTATTTTTATCTGTTTTCGAGACTGTACCATGTAATGCACTGCCTGTTTATAAGGGTTGAGCAGATAGCCCTCAGTTTTATTATTATGATATTACTTGCCAACTTATTCATTTATGAAATCATATTGCCTATCTTCACAGGGGTTCATGTTAAGATATTGTCTTCTGTTTTTTATAAATATCCCATGGGATGATGCTGTGTAGTTTAATCATCTATTTTGTTACATACTAAGGTGGTCTGTCCTCATTTTTGCAATGGAAATTCAATTGTTGTGTGATGTAATGATTGAGCTGCCTCAGTTACACACATTTTCTACAGCCCTCAAGCCCCTTGCCTGGCTAATTCTCACTCTCCTTAGCTCTGGGTTTCTAGTAATCGAGTGTGGGGGGAGGGAGGGGGCTAGCTAACTACGACATATTCTATTGCATTGGTCAGGATGGGGGGCAACCCTCAGTCCCATCACAGACCATATGGTAAAGAGTGGGTAACTGGCCCGAGCTGTACATTTTTACTCTGTTTGTTACTATGGCTTTTTCCACTTATGTGTTTAGGTGGGATAATTTTTGGACATTTTGTTTTTGTTTGGGAATGCATTTGGGGGGGATTGGTGCCATCTTGTGCATTATAGAGGTTCCCGGAACACTCTTCATTTTGGCTACTCTTTATTACATTTTGAGTTAATATGGCTAATACTCTTAACATCAAAACCTGGAATATCAAACGGGGGCTGGGGAGGGACAATTGCAAAAAATTTGCGTTTCTCAGGCATTTGAAGACACTTCATCCTCATATTGTTTTTCTTCAAGAAACCCACCTACTTGCTACTCAGGCTCAGAATTTTTGTAAAACTTGTGTGGGACAAGCTTTTGGGGCTGGAAATAGCCCAGGTCAGAGAGGTGTGGTTATCCTTTGAGCTAAATATCTCCATTTTGCTTTTCTTAATGAAGTACAAGATCCAGAGGGCAGGTACCTTTTCGTGCATGGTAAATTGTGCCATATAGCAGTGGTTCCTGGTGCTATATATGGCCCCAATTTAGACACACTCACCTTTTTTGCAGTTTTAGTTTCAATGCTTGCTTCATACAGCCATTTACCCTTAATTATCTGAGGAGACTGGAATCTTGTAATAGTAAACAACTAGGATCGAACTTATAGAATTCAGGTTGGCCTGTCTTCAGCTCAGCAGGCTCTCAGGAAGTTCAAGGACCACTTAGGACTTGTTGACCCATGGAGACTCCACCACTGTTTGGAATTAGATTACGCATTTTTCTCAGTCCCACATAAAGTTCTTTCCGGGACTGATTACTTCTTAATTAACCAAAATGTATTACCCCTTTTACAAAGCTGACAAATACAAGCTTGTGTTATATCTGACCACTCCCCTGTAGTTCTCTCAATAGACCCTCTCCACCTAAAAGTCAGGCCCCATATCTAGTCCCTCAATAATTTGTTATTGAAGGATGCTGCCGCTGTTTCTCATTTTAGATCCTTTTTATCTCATTTGATTCAGGAAAACCAGGACTCCCTCCAGGCCAATGATGTGCTTTAGAGAGCATTAAAAGTGACTTGGAGGGGTGAGTTAATTTGAATGGCAACTATCCATAAAAAGAAGCAGTTATCTCAAGTGGAAGCCTGGTTTCATAGAATCTAAGAGCTGGAAAGGCAACTATCTCCCATTTCCCACGACACCATCTGGACCAAGCTAACCCAGCTTAGGGTGGATTACTCAGCTCATCTTTTAGAGAAAACTGACAGAGCCTCACCTTGGCTCAAAGCCACTTATATGGGCCAGGGCAATAAAGCTGGTAGCTTTCCATTTGAAACAGCACACTGCCTCCAGCTAGATCTCTTCCCTAGCTGACCCTGGGACTGGCTCCATTACCTGTGATGCTAATTGGATGACAGGCAATTTTTAGGACCTTTATCAAAGGCAATACTCAGCCCCTCCCCCTTACCATTCATCACCTACCGTACTAATGGAATTCTTAAATTCTGTCATCCTCCCTCAGTTAACTAGGGACCAGCAAAATCTTTTACTTGGTCCCATAACTGAATTAGAGGCTGCTTCAGCCATATCTGTCCTCCCACTGGATAAGGCTCCCAGCCCAAATGTTTTTTCCTCTCTCTTCTATAAAACCTTTAAGGAATAACTGATCCTGCTGTTATCTCAGTTGTTTAATTATTGAGGCATGTCACCATCTAAAGAAGCAACATTATTTGGAGCCCTCATCATTCTCCTCCCTAAGCTGGAGAAAGAACCCTCCAAACCTGAAAACTACTGGCCAATTTTCTTTGTTAAATATAGATGTAACATTATATGCCAAAATCTTAGTTGCCCATTTGGCACGGGTTTAGATGGCCCTATTGGGTCCAGAGCAGGTGGGCTTTATGGTGAGCCATAAACCGAGTGACCACTTTGGAAGTTGTTCCATCTCTTCTCCACATCTGAGGGTACCAGTAAATCTTCAGAGCTTGTCTCCCTGGATGCAGAGAAGGCATTAGACCATATTGAATGGTCTTATCTATTTGATGTCCTCAGAAGATATGGGATCTTTCCTGAATTTGTACAAAGAATACAGGTACTGTATTCCAAGCCTTCGGCAAGTATTCTATGCAATAATGAGCTCTCAGAGGTGTTCCCTCTATCCAGAGGTACACGTTAGAGATGTCACCTGTTGCCATATTAATTTAATCTTTATATTGGGGCCTTGGCTCATAAAATTAACTTATCCAAGAACATCCAGGGTATTAAAATTGCTGACCTTGAATTTAAGTTATCAATGTTTGCGGATGATGTTCTTCTTCACATTTCAAACTGAAGAGTTTCTCTACCTGCAATCCTGCATATTATTTCCCAGTTCAGTTTATTTTCTGGTTATAAATTGAATTTACACAAAATAGTGGTCTATCCTGTCTCGCCCCACTGCCCAAAGATTGACATTTTAAAACTGGGGTTGCAATGGGAGCCCCAAGCTCTCCCATATCTAGGTATCTGGATCTCCAGGGATTTAAGTCAACTGAAACCCTTCAGTTTAGACCCCATCCTTAAGCAAATAGAATTGGACTCACTCAGATGGGGCCATCTACTCTTATCATTGTGGGGGTAGCGCCAATGTTAGAAAAATGAACATTATGCCACACCTTTTGTTATCCCTTCAACATGCTTAATATTTTTATCCAAAAAAGTTGATTTTTGAAACTTCATCTTCTCTACTCAGCATTCCTTTGGTTGAACAAGACCCCAAGGAGGGCCTTTCAAAAACTGTGTAGGCCACTCCTACTGGGGGAATTCAGTTACCAGACTTTTACCGTTATTATTTGTCTGCATGGAGCTAAATGTTTTCACTGGAATAACCCTGAATGTAATAGCTCATGCACTCCTACTTGGTTTCTCATTGAGCAAGCCCTCACCCATAAACACCACCTTTCACTAACATCCTTATTATTCACTTCTCTGTCCAGTTTACCTAAAGACCTGAAGGCCACTCCTATTGGGTGGTCCATGCAGGCCCATAGTCAACTTTGTAGACTTGTAAAATGGTCACACTTAAGAGACTTTGGACAACCCTTTTTTATAATCCTAACCTCTGTATCTCAGGCCCTCCATTATTAGTGAGTCAGTGGAAAGGCTTTAAGATTGGCACCATTGCTGATCTTATTAATAAGGACAACATTTTTACTTTTCCTAAGTTTCAGGCTAAATTTTCTTGTCCTGACTCTTACTTTTTTAAATACACACAACTCTGTCACTGTTTAAAATCCCACTTGGTCCCACCTCTGTGGTCAAATTCCTTTAGGGGCACAGCTGTATCTTGTATTTATCTTGAAACTGGTCAGCAGGCCTGGAGTTTACTTTTGCCCACAGCCCTTTATTGCAAACATTCCCTTAACATTGACTATCCAGATACTTACTGGCAAAAGATTTGGTCAGATGTGTGCCATCGGGTTAAGCAAGACAGCCTCAGGTTACTACAGTTTATCATTTTGCATGACCTCTATTATTCCCCCTTCAAGTTATTTAAAATGGGTAAACTTACTTCCCCTATATGTGAATTTTGTGGACACGAAGATGGCACCTTAATCCACATGATTTGGAATTGCCCTGGAGCAAAATCTATTTGGTCTGTGGTGCAGAAAACATTAGTTTCCCTCTTTGGTCATTCCACTTTTTGCATGAAAGAAATCTGTCTTTTAGGGGAATACTCTGATATTCCCACTGTTCAAGGGAAACCACATATGGCCTTGATCTCCTTAGTTACTAAACTGATAATCTTGAGGTACTGAAGGTAGGATTGGATACCCTCGTACCATGAATGGCTCCAAGAATTTCTCTGCGCATGTAATCCAGAGCATGCAATCACTCTTGCCAACCACTTATGGCACCAATTCTAGGCCTGCTGGACCCCTCTATACTCTTATGTTATGCAAAAACCCTAATTCTCTTCATTCTCTCTCCTGACTTCTGTCAGGGTTAAGGGCATTGGTCTCATTTTCCAGTACAGAGATCTTCTTTCGTTTTGTTGTTCCTGGGTTATTGTAGTTTGCATATGTTTTTCGTGAGCACACAAGATGGGGAGGGGGTGAGTTAGGTGGGTGAGTGAGGGAGGGGAGGATTTTCATTTTATTGGATATTGATGTTATTGTTGTATTGTTCCTATTTTTATCTTGTTTTGGTTTTTACTCTTGATATGCTTTTTTGTTCTGCTGTAGTTGTTTCACTGTTTGTTAGTTGTTAATATTGGTGTTGTTTCCTACTACTGTGTTATTTTGAAACTTTTAATAAAATAAAGTTAATTTCAAAAAACAGAAAAATTGAGTTTCTGCTTCTGCCCAGCAAGGAGTGAGTACTGTTATGAAAAGCTTCTGAGGTTGTTGGCCAATCAGCTGCTTGCTGACTGGCTTTATGCAAATGAAAGACCAAAGTCCTCTCTGGAGCAGCTCAGTCTTTTCAAGTACACAAAGTTTCCACCTAGAAAGCAGCAAGTGGTGTCATGTCCACACTGTGTGGTTATTGGTCCAGCCTGCCAAGCCCATGTTATTTTGAACTGCAATGGGCTCAGCAGTGACACCCCCACCCCAAAATCCCATTTTACTGTAGCAAAACATTTGGTGCAGCTGTGCATCAAATGTAAAAATGGCTACATCATTTATCTGGAGATTCTGATTTTGTGGGACCTCACCCCCTACATCAGTAACTGATCTGCAGTAATACCACAGCCCAGATTTTCAGGCTGGTTCTAGTGCCCAGAACCATCTCTGAAAAATGGAGATAGAGGAGAATATCTCTAAAGGGTCTGCATTTACTCCTGCTAATCTGCCAACCATTTGTACAAATTCTGGAATCCATTCTGGGACCTAGTACTGTTCTGAGACTGGAAATCAGTGAGATAATAAATTTAACCAGAAGGTGTCTCATGTATAATTTGGACTAGGGGACCATCTCTATGGTGCTGACATCAGGACCCAAAATCTGTTAGCATTTGTGGACTGACAGGATTGATGAATCCCTGTTATCAATTTTTCCATTTCTCTGGTGAGGTAGGGGCATCTGAACCTGACCTTTGTGAATATCCCCCCCCCAAAAAAAATTATCCTAGGTTCTGATAGGGTTGTAGAAAATGTTTTTTTTAATGTTCACTACCTAACCAAGATCCTACAAGATCTGTGGTATCCCTTTTACTGGTATTTAAGCTAATGATCTCTACAATACACTGAAAGAAATGCCATACTGATGGATTACACACAGTGACCCTCCCTTGGGCAATGCTCTCCAATAGGAAATTCATGAAAGTTCAAGGTCAGCTTCAGTCCATCAGGGAAAGTCTATGAAGCAATTGTCCTGAATTGCAACCTCAGTGATCTCTGAGAGAGCTGTGCTCAGATATGCAAATATGCATTAGAGAGGTCCATGCAAACCTGGCAATCCCCTGGCTGAACTGCTCTGAGGATTCTAAGGTTCTTTATAAATCAAGGATGAAAATGAGAAAAGAAAAGTGTGGCCCACTAGGAATTGAACCTCAGACCTCTGGCATGCCATTCCAGCACTCTAGCCATTAAGCTACAGGCTCACTGGCTGGAGTGTCTGAGGACTTCCTTAGAGCCACACACTCCTTTTCTCAAATACGTCGCGCAATCCTGAAACCAGGAACATGTCAAAAATACAAACTACTCTCAGTGCAGTTTAACCCCTACAAGATATATTTTTAAATAAAGGATGGAAATGAGAAAGGAAAAATGTGGCCCACTGGGAACTGAACCTCAGACCTCTGATATGCCATCCCAGTGCTCTAACCATTAAGATGTCAGAACAAAGGCTTATAATATCACTTTTTATAATGATGCACTTAGAGTCACCTCGGGCCTTACCCAAAAACTGTTTAATAAAGTACCAAAGATAATAGCAATTCACATGTGATATTATCCTATGCTCTCCAGATTCAAGTACCTTGTAGCTGCTATAGGTAATTTGTCCTTTCAGTTTATTGGTGTCCCTACTCTAATTAATTGTTATTATGTCATCTCCCATCACCCATAGGGATTCCATTACACACACTCACTCACCCTTCCTCTTTTTGACTCTCACTCCTTCTGCCTGTCTTTACTTATCCATCTCCAGGCCCCTGCCTGTCTTACTTATCGTCCTGCAGGCCCCATCCAATTTTCAAGCTTTCTACCCTACCTTCCCCTTTCCCCTTTCTTGCTTTTATTGTTTCTTTGGGTAATACCTAAGTGGGAGTTCCCCTACGGACCTAAGTATCTTGCAACCTACCATGTGCCACACTTTGCTAATGGCAATATTTTTGTATTGCCTTGTCTTTGTTTTGTATTGTTCCTTGTCCAGGACCACTTTGAAAATGAGCTTGCTCAACGGTGTTGGTGCCTGGTTAAATAAAGTTTGATTTGATTAGAAGTATAATGGCAGATGACACTGCTTACCGCATTTATAATTATGACAAATTAATATTTTATTTACACCTATACAATAATTATAAATATTCCTCATTAGCATAAGTATCAAGCATAATATTGTAAACATTAACAAAATTGTTTCAGATAATCCAGCAAACTAATAAAACAAATTCTAGCAAATGAACAATGCAAAGGAATAAGCAATACTCAGCATAATAAATAGTAATAGTTATACTAAACTTATATCAGACTTTGTATTTACCATAACCTTTATGCATAACAGCATATATACTCATAAGATTAATGTCTCAGATTATTTCTGTATAAAACTTGTTTTAAAGCTTTATAGCATGTAAAATGTATTTTCTATGATAACTGGCAGCAACTCATTACATCAGTGTTTTGTACTACACTTTCACAAACTCTGTTTTAACTTTTCAGATCATGCAGAATTTCTTATGCCAAAGCTTTTAAGCTATATACCCAGATTCTAAGGTTCTTTATAAGGTTCATAACTAAGGAGCCTTTGAGCTCAGAAGGTGTGAGCTACTCCACTATTAGGGGGAATAATAGTTAGTTCTGCCATTTTGCAGGTAATTATCTTACTTATTTTTTTAACTCCAATGTCATTTTGCTAATGGTGATTTCAGCTGGGAACAAATTCCATGGGTTCACAATTATTTGTGTAAATTAGTATTTCCTTTTTGTTATATTGAACTATTGGCCTGTGATTTGTACTGGGTGCCCTCTGCTGCCTACCTTAATTTGCTTGAAGTTGATATTTAAATTGCATGTAAGTTGTGGATCATTGATGACATCATACATCAGTAATAGAGCGTATCTAATTCTTCATGTACTAAGTAGCATGAGGTTGAGATCAAAGAGTCTTTTTTTCATATGTGTTATCTTTCTAGCATGAAAAAAATGTAGTTGCTTTCTTTCTACCGTTTCAATTTTGTATATCTCCTGCTTGTTTATAGGTACCAGAATTGGCTTGCATAGTCATGCTGAGGCCAGACATATGCTCTATAAATTAGGAATATCACATCTTTGTTATGGGTCTGTTTATTTCTTTTGATTGGCCATAAAACTTTATTTGCTTTGGATATAACATCATTACATTGTTTATTTAGTTCAAAGTTATTGGTAATGATTACTCCCGGTCTTTCTTCTTACATGTTGATTTTAATACAGTGCTACATATTGTATATTGATTTAGTTGATTTTTATAACCTAGATGCATTACATGACATTTTTGTAGATTTAATTTAATTTCCCATGTACTTGCCAGGTTGGTGAGTTTATCTCTGTCTTTCTGAGTACTCAACATTTGGTTAACCATCTCACATGGGCCTCCTATATTGAAATCATAGAAACATAGAAACATAGACTTTGACAGCAGATAAGGACCGCTAGGCTCATCTAGTCTGCCCATTTCCCTACCTACAGGATAGGCCGCAGATCCTAGTTAACCAACAGCCTATATCTTCCTGCCCCCCACAAGAATTGCCTTATGTCTGTCCCATGCATTCTTGAATTCTCCCACAGTTTTAGACCCCACAACTTCCTCAGGAAGGCTGTTCCATGCATCCACTACCTCTCTGTGAAATAATACTCCTCACATTGCCTCTGAACCACCCTCCTTCTATCTTTAAATTGTGTCCCCTTGTTCTTGCAAGTCTCTTTTCTGAAAGATGCTACCCTCTTGACTTTGTTGATTCCTTGAGGTACTTGAAAGTTTCATCATGTCTCCCTCTCCCTTCTTTCCTCAAGGGTATACATTAAGCTCCTTAGTATCTCCTCATACGGCTTCTCTTGCAGACCCTGCACCATTTTAGTTTCCCTCCTCTGACTGCCTCTATCCTGTCTATGTCCTTGCAGAGATGGGGTCTCCAGAACTAGACACAGTATTCAGATGGGTCTCACCAACTGTCTGTACAGAGGGATAACAACTTCCTGTTTCCTGCTGCTGATGCTCTCCCTATACATCCCAGTATACCCCCAGCCTCCCTACTGCCTTCTCACATTGCTTGCTAATCTTAAGGTCATCTGAAATGATTACCCCAGGTCCCTTTCCTGTTTTGTTGTTGTTACTACCTCCCACCCATTGTGTATTCTTCCCTGGGTTCTTGTTTCCAGGTGCATTATTTTGCACTTTTTGCATTGAATCCTAGCTGCCATATGTCTGACCATTCCTCCAACCTTGCCAAGTCCCTTTTCATCCTTCCACACCTCCTTGTGTATCAACCCTGTTGCAGATCTTTGTGTCATCTGCAAAAAGGCATACTTTTCCTTCAGTCCCTCTGCAATGCCACTGATAGAGACATTAAAAAAGGACTGACCCAATACTGAACCCTGTGGTACCCCACTCAGTAACTGCCCTTTCTTCAGAGTGGACTCCATTTACAATTACCTTCTGTGTCCTGTTGTCCAGCCAATGTTTTCCTCCAGGCTACCACCCTGGGACCCACTCCCAGGCTGGTTAATTTGATGAATAATCTTTATGTGGGACTGTGTCAAATGCCTTGATAAAGTCTAGGTAGGCCATGTCCACAGCCCCTCCCTGGTTTACTACTTTGGTCACCCAGTCAAAGAAATCTATTAGATTCTGCCTGACATGACCTTCCCTGGCCAGAACCCATGCTGCCTTGGATCCTGTACCCACTGACCTCTAGGTACTCAACTATTCTTTCCTTCAGAAGTGACTCCATCACTTTCCCTACCACAGAGGTCAGACTGACAGGTCTGTAGTTTCCTGCCTCTGTCTTGGTCCCACTTTGTGAAGGGGAATCACATCCACCTTCCTCCAGTCCTCGGGTACCACACCATCCTCCCATGATTTATTAAAAGAGTAGCCAGTGGTTTCACTAGTTCCTTCCTTAATTCTTTTAGAATTCTGGGGTGAATTCCATCAGGCCCCATTCCTTTGTCCACCTTCAGTTTTAGGAGTTCTTGCAGAACCCTTTCTTCTGTGAAAGGACTGGGATCGACCCCCTATCAAGAGTGCTTCTGTTAATTGGATTAAGCACTTCCCTCCTGTTTTGTGAATACTGAGCAGAAATATTCATTCAGTATTCCTGCTTTTCACTGTCCCCTCTGCCCACCACCGCTCATTCTATTCAGCCTCACTATCCCTCCTTTGTCTTTCTTCACGCTGATGATGTACCTATAAAAGGTTTTCCCCTTCTTAACTGAGTTGGCTATCTTTTCCTCAGTTTGGGCCTTTGTATTCTGACTTCCTCCTGCTTCTTTCTGCCTTAACTGGTACAGCTCTCTGTCCTGCTCCTTCTGTGTTTTCTTATACTTCTGAAATGCTATCTTTTTCTTCCTGACTTTCACAGCCACCTCTCTTGAGAACCATAGTGGCTTTTTCTTTCATTTTGATTTGTTTATTTGCTTCACACAAAGGCTTGTTGCCTCTGTGATGGCAGTTTTGATAATTCACCATTGTTGCTCCACACCTCCTTCTAGCCTGTTTGCTAGTGCTTTTCTGAGGCACTCTCCCATCTTGCCAAAGTCAGCCTCCTAAAGTCCAGTACCTCACTTTGTATGGCTTGACTCTGTAGCTGAGTTTAACGTGAACCACACTGTTTGATGGTCACTTGTCCCCAGATGGCAACCCACTTCTAGATCTAGATCCTCTCACTGCCCCCGTTTGAGAGTACGAGGTCTAAGATTACTCCCTCACGAGTGGGTTCCGAAACTAGCTGTCTAATGCCTGTCACCTGTAGGGCGTCAAGAATGGCCCTGCTCTTGGATGTGGCTGCAGCAAATGTGCTCCAGTTAACATCTGGCATATTCATATATCATTGATATATTTAGTTGATCAGTTAGTTAGATAATGGGTGCTATCAGCAATGAATATTTGAAAGATTACTGGTCCCAATAAGGAGCCCTGAGGCATCCTACTCATTAAATTCCCTGTCAATGATTTGTGTCCATTAATTACAACCTTTTGTGTTCTTTCAGTCAGCTAGTTGTTTACCCAGGTTATTAGCATTTTGTTTATTGATAACTTTTCCATTTTTTGGATAATTGCCCAGTGTGGTACAAGACTGAAGGCTTTGCAAAAATTCAAGAATATTACATAGACAGATTTTTTCTAGGTTGCTGCTGACTTTTCCACAGAAACATAATAGATAGTAGTACACAATCTTCCTAGAGTAAAACCTTGCTGATTTGTGCCACTTATGTTCAGGTTAGTGATATGTTCCATAATTGTATTTATTATTTTACTTTCTAGTATTTTGCTGGTGATAGAAGTGAGACTGATTGTTGTATAGTTTTGAATGTCTTGTTTGTTGCCTATTTTTTAAATGGGTATAACATTTTCTGTTTTCCAGTCTTTTGGTAAACCCCTGTAATATTGATTTTTCTAATGATTTTTAGTAAAGTTGTGATGTATTCAAAGATTATTTAATGTTTGGTTTGAAATTGTGTCTGGACCAGGGAAGGAAATTTATTTCAAGTTATTTATTTTGTCTTTCATTTTGTCACTGTTGATTGTAATGGACTTAAGGATTCTTGTATTAATTTTTAGTGTGTTTTTAATTTTGGCTGAAAAAACAGAACAACAATAATTATTGAACTTGTTTGCCATTGCCATTCGTTTGGTAATGGTTTTGTTTGAATTTATTATTAGGCCCAGCTTGAGATTTCCCTTTTGTTAACAAGTTTATGTGGCTATAAAACTGCTTGCTATTGTTTGCATTGGCTTGTTTTGCTAATGTGTATTCCAAGTTTTTCTTAGCAGTTTTATAGCATTCTTGAACTTATGAAGGTACAGCATGACTTATATATAGGTGCACCAAGATTCCTCACTTTTTAGTTTGAAGTCCTTTTTTTAGGATTTTATTTTCTGTTTGATTAGTTTTTTGATTTTTTTTTTCACCATCTAGATTTGACACACTTATTATTTATTTATTTATTTATTTTTGGAATATATTTTTCACTAGTTCCTAATATAATATGTTTAAAAGTGTGCCACATTTCCTCTATATTTTAATTGTTTAAAGCTTGCTCCCAATCAGTTTTGTTTAAGGCATTATTTATTCACTGAATATCAGCTTCATAATACATAAAAAGCTCAATGATTCCTCAGTAGAATTTATGGTCAGATTCTATCTTAGAATTGACCATTTTGTGGTCACTATTACCTAATGGAGCTCCTACCAAACAATGTGCTACTGGAGTACCAGCTGAACATAGGACTACCACCATTATGTTATTGCATCTTGTAGTTCTTGTACATATTGCACTAGTTGGACATGTTCTATCAGGTCAATTAATGCCTTGCTTCTCTCAGATTTGGCTGTATTTGTTGACCAAATTTATGTCACCCAAGTTTAGGTCTTCCATTAGTAGAATTTTTCTGTAATCATCTGCTGTTTCAATTTTGTTAAGAATGTTTATTGTTTTGTCTTTACTGTGTTGTCTTTGTTATGTCATGTGGTCTGTAGCACACTCCTATAACAAGATCTGTTTTGTTAGTGCTTGTAAATTTAACCAGAAGTGTTTCTGTTTCACGGTTGTCTGCTTTCATTTTGTTTGCTATTTCACTAACTGTTATTCCTTCTTTGGTAAATAGTGCAATCCCTCTTCCAGTTTTGCTAGACTGCTCAGTGTGAAAAATGTTATAAATCTATAGTGTTTTCCCCATATTTCATTATGAGTCCACCATGTTTCAGTGATTTCTCTTAGTTCATGTAAGTTGCAAGAAATTAACATGTGAAATTCCTCCATTTGTTTGCAAGGCACCTTGCTTTCAGAAGCAGGTATTTCCAAGTTTTTGTTTCTTTCCCTGTTGTGTTTTCTTTATTATTATTTTTTTTAAATATTTTTTGTTTTTCTGTTTCACTTTGTAAATTAGTTGTTTGTCCCATTTCCCCCCTGCCTAATCATTGTAAATTTACTTTGGCCATGCTGTCCTTAACTTTTTACCCAGATGATTGGCACACCACTTGCTAGGATGCAGGCTATCTTTTGAGAATGTATTATTTCCCTTGAAAGTCTTTCTGTTTTTAACATAGATACATAGATACATAGATTTTGATGGCAGATAAGGACCACTTGGCCCACCCAGTCTGCCCATTTCCCTTCCTAATGGATAAGCTGCAGATCCTAGTTAACCAGCAGCCTACTTCTTCCTACCCCCACCCCTAGAATTGCCTTATGACTGTCCCATGCATGCTTGAATTCCCCCACTGTTTTTGACTCCACAACCTTCCTCCGGAAGGCCGTCTCCATGCATCCACAACCTCTCTGTGAAAAAATACTTCCTTAAATTACCTCTGAGCTGCCCCCCTTCTATCTTCAAATTGTGCCCCCTTGTTCTTGCACACCTCTTTTTTTGAAAGATGCTACCCTCTTGGACTTTGTTGATTCCCTTGAGGTACTTGAAAGTTTCTATCATGTCCCCCCTCTCCCTCCTTTCCTCGAGGCTATGCATATTCAGCTCCTTAAGTCTCTCTTCATATGTCTTCCAGTGCAGACCCTGCACCATTTTAGTTGCCCTCCTCTGGACAGCCTCCATCCTGTCTATGTCTTTGTGGAGATTGGGTCTCCAGAACTGCACGCAGTACTCCAGATGGGGTCTCACCAACTGTCTGTAAAGAGGGATAATAACTTCCTGTTTTCTACTGGTGATGCCTCTCCCTATGCATCCCAGTATCCCCCCAGCCCTCCTTGCAGCCCTCTCACATTGCTTGCCCACCTTTAGGTCATCTGATATGACTACCCCCAGGTACCTTTCCATTTTTGTTGTTGTTAGTATCTCACCCCCCATTGTGTACTCTTCCCCTGGGTTTTTGTTTCCCAGGTGCATTACCTTGCACTTCTTAGCATTGAATCTAAGCTGCCATACATTTGACCATTCCTCTAACCTTGTCAAGTCCCTTCTCATCCTTTCCACCCCACCTTGTGCATCAACTCTGTTGCAGATCTTTGTGTCATCTGCAAAGAGACACACTTTTCCTTCCAGTCCCTCTGCAATGTCGCCTTATAAAGACATTGAAGAGGACTGGTCCTAATACTGAACCCTGCGGTAGCCCACTAGTAACCCCCCTTTCTTCAGAGTGGACTCCATTTACTATTACTCTCTGTGTCCTATTCTCCAGCCAATTCTTTACCCAGGCTGTCATCTTGGGACCCACTCCCAGGCTGGCTAACTTGTATATTAATCTTTTGTGTGGGACTGTGTCAAATGCCTTGCTAAAGTCTAGGTAGGCCATGTCCACAGCCCCTCCCTGATCTACTACTTTAGTCACCCAGTCAAAGAAATCTATCAGATTTGTCTGGCATGACCTTCCTGCTGTGAATCCATGCTGCCTTGGGTCCTGAGCCCTTTGGCCTCTAGATACTCAACAATTCTTTCCTTTAGAAGTGATTCCATCATTTTCCCTACCACTGAGGTTAAACTAACAGGTCTGTAGTTTTCTGCTTCTGCCTTGTTCCCACTTTTGTGAAGGGGAATCACATCTGCCCTTCTCCAGTCCTCGGGTGCCACCCCATTCTCCCATGATTTGTTAAAGAGGGTAGTCAATGGTGTCACTAGTTCTACCCTTAGTTCTTTTAGAATTCTGAGATGTATCCCATCAGGCCCCATTGCTTTGTCCACCTTCAGTTTTAAGAGTTCTTTCAGAACCCTTTCTTCTGTAAATGGGCTGGTATCAACTTCTGTATCCAGAGTGTTTCTACTGTTTGTTTTAGGTACCTCCCCCTCTTCCTTTGTAAATACTGAGCAAAAATATTTGTTTAGTATCTCTGCCTTTTCACAGTCACCCTCTGCCCACCCCTCCCCTCTTTATTAAGCCTCACTAACCCTTCCTTGGTCTTCCTCCACTCCCTGATGTACCTATAAAAGGTTTTATCCCCCTTCTTAACTGAGTTGGCTATCTTTTCCTCGGTTTGGGCCTTTGCTGTTCTGACTGCCTTCTCAGCTTCCTTTTTGCTTTAACTGATACAGTCCTCTGTCCTGCTCCTTCTGTGATTCCTTGTACTTCCTGAATGCTTTCTTTTCTCTTGAACCTTCACTGCCACTTCCTTTGAGAACCATAGTGGTTTCTTACATCATTTCATTTTGTTTATTTGCTTCACACAAAGGCTTGTTTCCTCTGTGATGGCAGTTTTTATTATTCCCCATTGTTCTTCCACCCCTCCTTCTTGCCAATTTGCTAGTGCATTCCTTAGGCACTCACCCATTTTTGCAAAGTCAGCCCTCCTAAAGTCCAGTACTTTTGCCTTTGTATGGCTTGACTCTATTGCTGTGTTTATTGTGAACCATACTGTTCGATGGTCGCTAGTTCCCAGATGGCTACCCACTCTACATCTGTGATCCTCTTCATCTCCATTTGAGAGAACCAGGTCTAAGATTGCTCCCTCTTGAGTGGGCTCCAATACTAGTTGTCTAAGGCATGCCCCCTGTAGGGCATCTATAATAACCCCACTCTTTGAAGTGGCTGCTGCAACTGCACTCCAGTTAACATCTGGCATATTCAGATCACCCATCAGCAATATCACCCCTTTTTCTGCCATTCTAAGTATTCTTTCTATCATTTCCTTGTCCATTTCCTCCTCCTGAGAAGGGGGTCTGTATACAACCCCTGTGCGGATTGTGGTGCCATTGCCGGTCTCCAAATTTACCCACAGTGCTTCTTCTCCTCCCTGTTTTCCCTTTTGTTCTGTTGCTTTGATTCCTTCCCTTATGTAAAGAGCTACTCCTCCTCCTCATTTACCCTCCCTGTCCCTCCTGTAGATAGTGTATCCTGGTATGTTTATGTCCCAGTCATGGTTTTGTGTGTACCATGTTTCTGTGACTGCCATGATATCCAGATGTTCCTCCTCCATCAGGGCCACTAATTCAGGAAGCTTGTTACTCAGACTAGGGGCACTGGTACTCATTGCTCTCCATTCTTTGATGGCTTTACTTTCTTTTGCAGTATCCCCCACTGACCTGTCTACCTCGGTCTTTTTCTCATTTAGTACCCTGTTTTGTAGGGAGAAGCTGGGATTTTCCTGCTGCTTATCAGTGCCTCCCCCCTTGACTAGTTTAAAAGCTTGCCAATGAAGCATTTAAACCAATTGCTCAAAAGACTTGTTCCCTTCCGGACAGATGCAGACTATCCTGCCAGTATAGGCTGGTGTCCCTCCAGGTGGAACCCCAGTCCCCAATGAAGCCAAACCCCTGTGCTCCACACCATTTTTTCAACCATTCATTAAACTGCATGGTGCAAAGTACCCTTGCCTCACTCATGCCATTGACAGGCAGCACCTCAGAGAAGAATATTATGTGTGCTACTTGTCTTAGGCCCCTCCCCAGTTCTACAAAGTCCTTCTGCACTGCTCTAATCTCATGATTAGCCAAGTCATTTGTCCCTAGGTGGACAATGACGTCCAACTCAGACTCCCATGCAGCTGGTCTCATGATCCTGAGGATGCACTTCCTGTCTCTCCAAGCCATGGCACCAGACAGGCATCTTACTTCAGTTTTCCCTGCTTCCCCCAGTTCTATCCCCCTAATAATTGAGTCCCCCACCAGGAGCTGCTTCCTTTCCTTGTGGTGTCCTCTGCCTCCTTCCTGTGGGCCTCCCTTGTGACAGTTGTCCTCAGCCTCCTTAGTCTCCTCTGTGGGTGCATCCATAGGGGAGCTATGCTCCCCCAGAATGGTGTATGGATTGTGGTGTGGAACAACTGACTGGGTGTGCCTCTGTTCCACCATCATCCCCCCCGGGCCCACTGTGGTCCAACTGCTGTGCTTTCTTCACAACCTCTGAGGTAGTGGTGGTGGCTGTGGTGCTCCCTGGATGGGGGAGGTTCCCTTCCTACCATCCAGTGTGGCCTGGGGGAAGGTCCCCTTACTACTGTCTAGTGTGGCCTGGGGGAAGGTCCCCTTACTACTGTCCAGTGTGGCCTGAAGACGGACAACTTCCTCCCTCAGGGCAGAGAGTTGTCTGCAAATAGGGCAGCATCTCAGCATCCAGAAAAACTCCTGGAAGACTGCTGCCTCACAGCCATTACATTGCACTACTCCCTACATTTTTGTGTGTGTGTGTGTGTGTTTAATAAACTGAAACCTAACATTTTTACACCAGTTTCACAATGTGTATTTATTCTACTTATTGTTAGGTTTTTTTTTCTTTAGAGGCCCTGGGGATTGGTGGCATGCTGGATATGATAACCTGACACCCCCTGGATTTGAAATCCATTCCTAGTTCTAGTTCATGATATATGTCCTTATGGGATTTATTCTCTGGCTGCAATTCTCCATGGTGCAGTAACCACATCAGGGAATCACATAGAGTGATTGAGCTGTTCCACACCCATGTACAGGTATGCACCAGCAGTATTCACTATTGTTGGTTGCCTGTCAGCAGTTCTGCACCCCTCCAAGTGCAGGTGTGTGGAGGGTGGATGGGGCAGAGCACTGGACCCTTTAATTAGGCAGCACACTCCCAGCATCAGTCAGATGGCAGACAGCTGAGGTGGAATGAGTGGTGAGAAGTGTCTCTCACTGTCCAGTGACTGAGGTACTGACATACAGGTACGGGGTGAGGGTGGAATGTCAGTACCACAGGAGGGAGGGGGGCCACTTACCAACATTGAGCAGGAAGGGGGACTGGAATTCTGTGCAGTACAAGACAGGAGCCACTGGGATCTGCTGGGGGGGCAGTCAATGACATTTGGGACTGGACCATGACTCTGGTGGGGGGTGTACACTGCCATTGGAACTGGACTGAGGCTCAGTTGGGGGACATGCAGACACCCTACTGGCCACCCCAGCATACCCAGGTTGCCTGGTGGGCAGAGGCAGCTGCATGGCATGGGTTCAACAGCCATCTACCCTGGCTGGTGTCTGGTCAGGTGGTGGCACGGGGGCACCCCATTTACATCATGTTGCATTTCATGTACTCCAGCTAGGCACTCTGCACTGCTCTGCACCTTAGTGAATGGCACAGAGTGCAGGCACACCTCCTGGTATGCCCCCTGACTACCCATGGCATGTAGCTGCAGGATCGGGCTGGGGATCGTGTTCACATGGGGTTGTGCATCCATAATGAATGCCACTAGAGTGTACACAGGACCCTGCTGTGTGGCATTCCAATATGCAGTGGGGTGCATAGGCTCTACATGCCTTTGTGAATCACAGCCATTATTAGTACCAAGAAATAGTACGACAGTTAGGCTTTCACCAGCACCTTTTAAAATATGGTCTAATCTCACCTTGATGTCTTCAATTTTTGCTCCAGGAAAGCATGTGAGCATTGACTGCCCTTCATCTTTCTCACATACCATGCTGGTAGTAAACAGTATATATGAGTCACCTATGATAATTTTTTGCCAATGTCATTTGGATGTTTCCTTTGTGATTCTGTTGAGGAAAGTGTTTTATTATCACCCACATCCTGCTAGTTTAGTCATCATATCTGTTCTGGAGTGTGATCTCACTTGTACTACTTAAACCACCTCTGCACCCTTTTCCAAGTTTAGTCTTGGTATGTACCATACACAAGTTATTTCTGATTCATTTGTCCATAGCTTCCCTTCCACTTGTATGTTGTCCATCCTTTGTAATTGAAATACAGAACTCATCTTTCTCCTTTCTGTCCCTTTATTCTATCTGTAAATTTCCTTTTTAAGGGTATACTATCATGTGGGGCACTAACAAGTGGACACCTGCTGAAGCAGTGACCCACTTTCAGCTAGTTCCCCAACAGTGGGGGTGTGGGGTTGGCAACCAGATGGGGTGGGTATGAAAAGGTGACAGGATGTCATACATGTGTACGCATGCAGGGGGTGGGAGCGCATCTGAATGTGGGGCAGAAGGGTATGTGAGGTGGTGCCATGGGGTTCTGGGTGAGCTGGTGTCATGGTGTGGTGGGCTAGGTGCCAGCTTGGGGTGGTGGGAATATAGGGTCGGGACTGGCCACCAGTAGTTTTGTTGTGCCTGGCCGAGACAGTGTTCTTTTTTTTGGATGCACCCCCAACATCATCCCCTGGGTCAGAGAATCCTAATTTGGGGTGTGTGGGGGGGCAAAGCCGCCTGAAGGAGGACACCTGCATAAAAAGGTTTTTGTGCCGCGTTTCTCTGCGGATCCACATTGCCAAATTGAATTTTGGCAATGTGGGGTTGTGATAAGGGTGTTCAGCATGCTGTATTCACCCTCATCACGTAAAACCTTTTTAAGTTGCTTTGTAGCCAATCAAGTGTTTTCTGCTGTAAGTGTCATAACAAATGACTCGGTTTTGTTGATTTCTAGTGCACTTTTCAACTCCCACTTTACAGTGTTCTGTTCTGTAGTTAATGCTTGATTTGCTAGGCATTGTCTTTTGTTCTTTGGTTAATGCTTGACATACTAGATGTTTGCCACATGTGTACTTGTTTATGTCATAAGGTGAGGATGGGGTATATATTCTGAATTTTACACATATAATAATTGAGCCTTCCTTACACAATAGCAGTAATAATTTTCCAGTAGGATCCATTGTTGTTTTATAGGATGTCATTGTCCACCTAATGAACTGGTTAGACATTGGGCTGGGATAGTGCGGGGGAGTTTAGGGATCTGGGGAGGAGTCTTAAACAGGTAACTCAGGTAGCTTTTGCTGAGGTGCTGCCTGTCTATGACAGAGGACAGAAAAGGGATCTCCACTCCAGAAGCTTCAATTCATGGCTGAAGAAATTGTGCAAGGAAGAAGCATTCAGCTACATCGGGAACAAGGGACCCACCTTGGATAGTAAGGGCCTATACAGGGGTGATGGCCTGCATCTATCCAGGGGGGAATTGCAGTCCTCAGTGGATGGTTTAAAAGTTACTTCGATGAACATTTAAACTAGCCAGAGGGGGGAGGTGGCAGAAGGAATCAGGGATTCAGAAACTGCCCCTCCCCCCACAGGCTGAAGTAGAGATTAAGGAGAAGCAAAGGGGAGAGGAATCTCCCAAGGTGCAAATTAATAAAGTTAAAGGGAGGTTCTGATAATGGGAGACTTCAACATGCCGGATACAGATTGGTCAATACCAGCAGGAACATCTGCCAGAATTAGACACATGGTGGATTCCCTGCAGGGGGAGGGCCTCAAACAACTTGTACAACAACCCACAAGAGACAGGGATATCCTAGATCTAGTACTAATAGGGAAGGAATCACAGATCTCCAGGTAGAAGGTCACCTGGGGGCCAGTGACCATTACATGGTATGGTTCAATTTGGCCACTACATCTAAATCATCCCATTCCAAGGCAAAAATATGGGACTTCAGAGGAGATGACTTTGATAAGATGGCCAACAGAGTTAAGCTAGCCCTGGCAAAAAGAAACACAGGTGAGGGGGTACAGGCAAACTGGGTAAGCATTAAGGATGCAATACTTGAAGCAACATTCCATTGTGTTAGACAGAAAAGGAACTGCAAAAGAAGAAGGAAACCACTTTGGTTCTCAAATACAGTAGCATAAAAGGTCAGAGCCAAAAGGCTGGCCTTCAGGAAATATAAGGGAACACAGTGAGATGAAGATAGGGAGGCATACCAATATGCTATAAGGGAAGCAGGGAAGGCAGTAAGGCAGGCAAAGTCCCAAACTGAGGAAACACTAGCATGAACAGTAAAAGAAGGTGACAAGACTTTCTATAGATACATTAGTGAAAGGAGACAGTCCAGAAGGGATATTGCTAAGCTCAAAGGAGAAAAGGGGGCATGTGAGGAGGAGGACACTGTAAAAGCATCTATCCAAAATAGATGCTTTTGCTCAGTATTTACTGAAGAGAAGGTAGGGCAGGTCCCACAGCTCAGCACCATGGACACAGGGGGGAAGGAGGTGAGCACTACTCCCTTCACAAAAGAAAGGGTCCCACAAGTGCTCACTAAGCTCAGGGTGGACAAGGCAATGGGACCTGATGGCATACATCCCATGGTACTTAAGGAGCTAAGGGTGGAACTAGCAGAGCCATTAGCAGAACTGCTTAGTGAGTCTCTGAGCACAGAAGAGGTCCCAGAAGACTGGAGAAGGGCTCTTGTGATCCCGCTCCACAAGAGTGGTAGCAGGGAGGAGGCGGAGGAACTACAGACCAGTGAGTCTTACCTCAGTAGTGGGCAAGATTATGGAGGCACCCTTAAGGAAAGGATAGTGCAACACCTGGAATCCATAGGGGCACGGGATCCAAGACAGCATGGGTTTAAAAGGAAGGTCCTGTCAAACTAATCTCATATATTTCTTTGACTGGCAACCGAGAGTGGTGGACCAAGGGGAGCAGTTGATGTTGCCTACCTTGACTTTAGCAAAGTTTCAACACTGTTTCACATAGAAGATTGATAAATAAGCTGGGTAGGCTCGGGTGAGTCAGAAGTTGGTCAACTGAGGAAAACTGGTTGACAGGCAGAAAACAGAGAGTGGTGGTAAATGGTGTACAGTCAGAAGAGATGCAAGTCACTAGTGGGGTACCTCTGGGATCAGTCCTGGGGCCAGTCCTCTTCAATATCTTCATTAGTGACATTGCAGATGGACTAGAGGGTAAGGCTTGTCTGTTTGCAGATGACACCGAGATCTGCAACAGAGCAGATGATCCAGATGGGGTGAGCAGAATGAGAAGATATCTGAATAAACTAGCAAAATGTATTTATTTATTTAGTTAGTTTTTGTTGACCGGGTAAGTGCATTAGACAAATCCTGCCTATTTTCAGGCGTGGCCCAGGGGAAGGGGTTACAGATGAATGCCAACTGACCTTGAACCAGATTAAGTTGTTGGTGGTATTTTTAGTGAATGAGAGAAATTTGGCCAGGACACCAGGGAAATTCCCCTACTCTTTTCGATAAGTGCCATGGGATCTTTAACATCCACCTGAACTACCACCAATCCAGACAGATGGCCCCAAGAGTGGCAACTGGGATTTAATGCAAAGAATTGCAAGATCATGCACATAGGGAAGAGAAACCATGAAGCCACCTATAGGCTGGGAGGGGAGTTGCTGGCAGTCACAAAGGAAGAAAGAGACTTGGGCATCATCATCACCAATGACCTGAAATCATCCAAACAGACCTCTAAAGCAGTAAGTAAGGCTAGGGGGATGTTAGGGTGTATTAGTAGTGGTATCACAAGTCGTAAGGGAGGTAATAATCCTCTTTACAAGACAATCGGTTAGGCTCTCCATCTGGAGTACTGCATGCAGTACTGAGGCCACACCTCACAAGGACATTAACCAAATTGAGGCAGTCCAGAGAAGGGCAACCAAAATGGTGCAGGGACTGCATCAGAAGACATGAGGATAGATTAATGGAGCTCAATATGTATACCCTTGAGCAAAGGAGGGAGAGAGGTGATATGTTCGAAACATTCAAGCACCTTAAGGGCATTAACAAGGTGAAAGAGTCTAACATGTTTAAATATAAGAAAAATAGCAGGACAAGAGGACACAGCATGAGATTAGAGGGAGGCCAATTAAGGGGGAATGTGAGGAAATTATTTTTCACAGAAAGAGTGGTGGATGCATGGAATGGCCTACCACAGGAAGTGATGGCTATGAATACAGTGCAGGGCTTCAAACAGGCATGGGATAGGCATAAGGGAGCAATACAGATGAGTATGAATAGATAGGCCACTGACAGAGCAAAGGCTGATGGCACATTTATAAGGTAGAAAAAGAAATGGGCAGACTGGATGGGCCTTGCTGTCCTTATCTGCCATCAACCTCTATGTTTTTATGTTTCTATGAAGAAGGGTGGCTGAGATAAAGGGAGAAAGGAATCACAGCATTAAAAAAGAGGGAGTGGGCAAAAAGGAAAAAAACAGGGCAGCAAGCAGAGTGGAAACAAAATTCTGGAAGACCATGTATGTGAATGTTAGAAGTCTAGGAAATACGATTCTGGACCTAAAGACCATCATGGCAGAGGTCAACCTGGATACTGTAGCCATTACTGAGTCATGGTGCACAGAAAACCATGACTGGGACATGGCCTTACCAGGCTATACTGTGTTCAGGAAGGACTGGATGGGAAGGAAAGGGGGGAAGGGTGCTTCATGTGAGGGGAAAGCATAAAAGATAAGGAGATCTACAGAATACAGAGGGAGACAGAGATACTGTGGGTCACCCTGGAGACAGGGAACTGAGCCACTGTTCACACTGGAGTGATCTACAGACATCCAGCATAGGGGAAGGAATTAGATAAGGTATTGGTGGAAGCCACTGGAAAGATGACAGAAAAGGGGAAGGTGCTGTTGGTTGTGGACTTTAACCGGCCAGATATAGATTGGAACCTACCCAGCAGCACTTCAGCTAGAAGCATGGACATCCTGGACTCTCTGCAGGGGGCATTCCACAGGCAATTAGTCAGTGAACTCACTCATGATGGGGCAGTACTAGACTTGGCACTTACTGACAGGGACAGTGCTGCAGACATCAAGGTGGAAGTCAACTTGGGGATCAGTGATCACTGTATTTCATGATTCACTATAAGGATGGCTGTGGAATCAAACCACACATGGGTGAGGGTCCTGGACTTCAGTACAGCAGATTTTATAAAGATGGCTGAATGCCTCAAGGATGACCTGGCAGGGGATGGCCTGGGTTGGGTGAAAGAACAGTGGGAAAAGATAAAAGGGAGCATAGTAAAGGCAATAAACCTCTGCATCAAACAAGTGAACAAAAGCAAGAGGAGAAAGAGACTGTTATGATTCTCAAAAGAGGTGACTGAAAAAGTAATGCCTAAAAGGGTAGCATTCAGAAACTATAAGGGGATGCAAAAGGAGGAGGATAAGTGGGTATATCAGGGAAAACGGAGGGAAGCAGGGAAAGTAATAAGGAGCTCAAAGGCACAAATTGAAGAGAGAATAGCTTAGGAAGTAACAAAAGGGAACAAGACTTTTTGTAGGTATGTACTGTAAGTGAAAAGAGGAAGCCCAGGGGTGGGATTGCAAGGTTAAAGAGTGCAGGGGGGACTATGCAGAGGTATACTGTTCTGACATCAAACCACCAACAGCAAAACCATTAAGTAAACAGCAACCCATCTGACATCCACAGTGTTGAACATGTTGTTGAAGCGATGTATGATACAGCGACTCCACTGTTAGCCACTCTCCCCAGTATTCTGCCCCCAAGTTGATTATCTATCAGTCCAGGGGGTGCAGGGTATCAGAGCCCTCAATGTGGGGGTTGCAGGGGGCAAAGCCCCCCCACAAACAATGTAGAGATGCCCTGTCACTGTGGTGGTTCATCAACAGATTTGCCAGTTGATGTGGTTTATGTCAGCAAATCCATGTTGATGTGGGGGATGACAACAACTTTGTTGTCAAAGGGTTACATGAAATCTTATACAGAGGGGGACAAGGAAAAGACAGGCATCCTGAACAAATACTTTTGCTCAGTGTTCACAGAGGAAGGAGCAGGGGAGGGGCCACAAAAAAGTAACAAAAACTTAGGAGGGAGGGCTGTGGACATTAATCTTTTTCTGGAGGCAAGTGTCCTGAAAGGACTTGCTAATCTGAAGGTAGACAAAGTGGTGGGGCCAGATAGGGTGCATCCATGGGTATTGAGGGAGCTCAGAGAAATACTGGCTGCATGTGACAGTTATATTTAACAGTTAACTGAAAACAGGAGTTGTTCTGGAAGACTGGGGGAGGGAGGATGTAGTCCAACTACACAAAAGTGGTAGCAGGGAGGAGGCTGGCAATTATAGGCCAGTCAGCCTGACATCAGTGGTGGGAAAGTTAATGGAATCGCTGTTGAAGAAAAGGAGTGTGAAATATCTTGAATCCAGTGGGTTACAAGACCCAAGCCAGCATGGTTTCATGGGTGGAGGGTGGTCATGTCAAATGAATCTGATAGAGTTCTTTGACTGGGTGACAAAGGATTTAAATTAAAGGGGAGTGGTGGACATGGCCTACCTAGAGTTCTGTAAGGCTTCTGACACTGTTACACATTGGAGACTAGTAAGCAAGCTGGGTAGCTTAGGAGTGGATCCAAAGGTGGTAAACTAAACAAGAAATTAATGAGGGACTAGGCAACAGATGGTGATGGTAAATGGAGTTTACTCCAAGGAAGGGAGGGTGACCAGCAGGGTGCCTCAGGGATTAGTACTGGGACTGGTCATCTTTAATGTCTTTATAAGTGACACTGCAGAGGAGCTGGAAGGGAAAGTCTGCCTCTTTGTGGATGACAACAAAATCTACAAGAGGGTGGAAACACTGTGGGTGGAAAAGATGAGCAGAGATCTGAGAAAACTAGAGGAGTGGTCAAGCATATGCAACAGGGTTTTAATGGAAAAAAATGCAAAATAATGCCCTTAGGGTACAGAAACCTAAGGTCTGAGTTCAAAATGGGTGGAGTGGTATTGATAACCACTAAGCAGGAAAAAGACCTGGGGGTAATCTTTTTGGATGACCCAAACATGGCCAGGAAGTGAGACAAGGCAGTAGGGAGAGCTAGTGGGATGCTGTAGCGCATAGGAAGGGGTATCACCAACAAGAAAGAGGGAGGTGGTGTTGCCTCTGTATAGATCACTGGTAAGACCCCACCTAGAGTGCTGTGTCCTGTTCTGGAGACCACTTCTCCAGAAGGACATAAACACATTGGAAATAGTCCAGAGGAGGACAACTAAAAAGTTGCAGGGTCTGCATTAAAAGCTCTATGAGGAGAGACTAAAGGACCTCAGTATGTTCACCCTGGAACAGAGGCAGGAGGAAGATATGATAGAGACCTTTAAATACCTCACAGGGGTAAATAAGATTCAGAAGTGAAGGATGGTTCAGAAGAAAAGGTGCTCAAGAACAAGGGAACGTGCTATGAAGCTGGAGGAGATAGATTCAAGAGATATGTGAGGAAGTACTTCTTCACATGAAGAGTGGTGGATTCTTGGAACAAAACAGCCTTCCAGCAGAGGTGGTGGGGGTGAAACAGTGGTGGGGTTCAAAAAATGCATGGGTTAAGCACACGGGAGTCATCATGGAATGGAAGGAGGCAGCTAGAAAGAGCTGTAGATTGAGCACAGTCTGTGGCAATAGTGGGGTTTATGTGATAATGGTGAAAGCCTAAAAGCGATCGCCGATATCGCAAAGTCAGAGTGCCAGAAATTTATTTCAGCACTCTGACACCCCAGCACACAGCAAAACGGCACCAGAGACTTCGTTTTTTAATGTTTTATGGGGGGGCTGTGCCCCACACATCCCCTGGGGGTCTTCACCCCCCCACACCTCCTTACTTAAGGATTCTCAACTCAAGGGGGGTGCATGTTGGGGGGCTGAAAACATTAAAAAAAAAAGATTTAGGCCTGGAGCAACAAAAATGTACCAGCACCCAGACTTGAACCCAGTACCCTGTCCATCAACACCACAAACCCAGCCACCATGCCACAAGGTCGGCTCGGCAACCCACCATGGCACCACCCCTCACATTCCCTCCCACCCCTCGCTGTGCATGATCACTCCCCCCGTGCATATGTATAGCGACATCCCATCACTATATTTGCTGACCCCCACATCCAGCCCCCCCTACCCTACAGTAGCCCTGCCGACATGCACCGGGAATTGAGTCACCATTATTGTAAGTGCCCAATTGCCAGAGCTAATATCTCATGCTACTGTAATGGTGTAGGTAGAGAGAAATGGTCAGACTGGATGGGCCAAGCTGTCCTTATCTGGTTTCAAATTCTATGTTTCTGTTTCAAAGAAAGTGAGGAAATATTGACAGTGACAGAACTCTGAAGGAGATACCTTATTAGCTGGGAGAATTTTGTGCCATCATCCCATCTGCCACAGCCAGTGGTGGCAGATGTGCTTGCCTGTGCTGATGCATCACCTCCATTACCCACTCACTGATGCACATGAGGCAAGTATCTTTAAAAATTGCAAACTGGAGGTGCTGTGCTACGGGACCCCATTTCACAGAGGAGGTTATTCTTTAGAAAGGGTTATTTCCTAGGATTACACCTATATGAGGTGTTTTTAGCTGCCAATGAGTTTATAATCCCTTATTTAGTAAAATGCTGCTCCATTTCTGACTGAGACAGGCGTGACAGGTGTCAGTCCTCCAGCACACCAGGATCCTTTTTATGTCAATAGATTTTAGTTCACATACAGATAGGCTACACACATACAGCAAGACTTGTTTTGTGCATTTTTCTTAAATTTTAGCACACCACATATTTATTTATTTAGTTTTTGTTTACAGGGTAAGTGCACTAGCCATAAAATGACTATTTTCAGGCACAACATGGGAGAGTACAGAACAAAACATTGTGCAACAGTCCAATAGTACATGGCGTAAAAAGTACAGTCAATGATGAACAATCTAAGTTACATAAACTAGAAAAAGTAAATCATGACAAAAGGAATTACATAAACATGACTAACGTAGCACATATAATCATACCCAGTCCAATAGTACATGGCATAACAAGTACAAACAGTAATGAGCAAGCAAAAGGTACATAAGAAGGACTAGGCAAATCATGACAAAGAGGGATAGCATAAACATGACTAACTAAGACAACGTGGAACAGCAGGGTTGGAGGCATATGCTGTTCAAGTCATCAGTGTTAGGGAGAAGAGAGAAACCAGGATAAACATGCAAGAGCTAGAGATAAGAAGGAAAGTCTTAACAGATGCATCAAGTAGAAATAGAGAATTTGAGGCCTAAGTAAAATATCACAGAGAGATTAAGGACATGACCCACCTAGAGGTTTAGCAGGATAACTAGATATTCTAGCAAAACATTAGACACAGTCATTACAAGGGGTTTGTGGGTAGAGAAGAGAGGGGAAAGAAGGGGGAGGGAGAGACAAAACTGAGTGAGAAAATAGGGGAAGTGAATTAGGAAGAGGAGGTAGTAATAGGACAGGTAATGAAGGGAGATAGGAGAGAGAAAAGGAGAGGTGATTAGAGGGATGTGAGGAGGCAAGTGATATCAAGTAGGGTTGAAGCAAGTGCACTCATTGGTAAGCAATAGATATTGATGGAATTCCCTTTTGAAACAGAGATGGGACACCAACTGTCTGAGTCCAAAAGGAAGGGCATTCCAGAGTTGGGGGGCCACACACTGGAAGGCACTTGCACCATTAGATGTATGGCATCTAGTCACCTTTAACAGAGATTCATCTGCTGATGGCAGCCTGTGATTGAAAGTAGCAGGAGCAAGCAAAGCCGCAAGTGAAGAAGGAGTATTATCTCTGATAATAGAATCAATAAATGTACCCATCAATTATTGCCTAGTTGCTAAGGGGGAGAGCCAGTTAAGGTCACTGTATAGTTGGCAGTGATGCTTGAGCTGAGGCGATGAGGAGGCGTAACGGTATATGTTGTTGTATGTAATGTCCCACTTTTGTAGGGTTGTTTTGTGAGCAGTGGAGAAAACAGGGACACCATAGGTGAGAGCAGGGAGCAGTATCTCTCTGGCAATAGCTAGTTTAGCAGATGGCGTTAGTTGGTAGCTAGTTTTGTAGGCCACACCAATTTTAGAGTTGACAGCTTTACAGGTAGCCTAAATATGGGAGCTAAAAGAAAAGGATTGGTCAAATAGGATCCCCAGATATTTAAAGGACTCCATGGATTCAATCTGTGCTCCCCCTAGGTCTCTTACCATCAGTGGGATGGGGCAGCTCTTAAGCTTTGGAGCAGAGCTGAACAACATTACTTTTGTCTTGTGTGCGTTTAGCAGAAGCTTATGTGCACAAAACCAGTATTAGACATTTCTAAAATCAGCAGTCAGCGACGCGTTGATACTGACTACATTTGAGGAGCTAGTGTAAAAGACAAGGTCATCCATATAGAGAATAGGTGAGCAGTATTGAAAGGTATCTGAAATGTTGTTTATATAAAGAGAGAAGAGAAGAGAAGGTGGCCAATATGGACCCCTGAGGAACTCCAATGTTTGTAGAGAAGAAGTTGGACAGGGAAGAATTGAATTTCATGGCCTGGGTCCTGTTCAGAAGGTAGCTACTAAACCAGATGCACACAGAGGATGAACAATTTAGATTCTGAAGAGCTGTAAGAAGCAGGGGATGGTCGACCAAGTCAAATGACTTGGTAAGATCAATAAAAACAGCACCTGTTAGTTGTCCAGTGTAAAAAGAAAGAAAGTACAAGCACACCTGCGATTATTCAAAGCTAAATTAGCTTATTTTATTAGTGCCAGAATATCCATGGCCAGGAACCCTGCGCTTTGGCTAAATAGCCTTCAAATGGGTTTGGCTGTGTGTGAGAACACAAACATATTTAAACAGTGTCTGACGTCATACAAAAATGACGTGAAATCTTAAATTCATATACCACTATACTCCCAATTTGCATATATTAGTACAAAAAAATCCACATATATTATACACACTTCATTTTACCTATTCCTTATTTCTTATTTGTATATTATATTACATACGCAAAACAATATTCATATTCTTTCATTTTAATATTACTATAAATAGGAAGTGGTAATGCAATCCGAAAATTGAGGAGAGAAAAGACAAAATGGGAAGGAAGGGGGGAAGGGGAAATAATGTGGGGGGAGAAAAAGAAAAAGTTGGAGAAAAGAAAAGAAAAAGCCGGGGTGGTGAGAGAAATAGGATGGGGGATAGGGTAGTGATAATCCTGGCACTCGGAGAAATTTAATCACAGCATAATAACAATACAAGTCCTATAGATAGAAAAAGATAGATCTGAGGAGGACTAGGAAGACGTCAAGATGTGATTACCCTAAGTCTACTTCCATCCACAGTGTGGTGGAAAGAAGCATTCATTAGGCTGGGGGATCCAAAGACATTCATTTGCCAGATAATCTGCAAGAGAAGGAGACAAGATAGAAACAAATTAAATCAATATTCACTATACAAAGTAAAGTCATATAAAACATAATTGTTCTAGTATTTCTTTTCTTTTAGAAAGGGCTTCAGGTCCCATTGTTCATTGAGCCCATCTGGTTTCACTGTCCCCAGCTTAAAAATCCACCTACTTTCTTTTTTCGGTAGTTCATTGATTCTATTGCCACCATATTTAAGGGGTTGTTGCCAATCTATTCCCATGAATCTGAAACTTTTTGGATCTGAATTATGTTTTTGTGCAAAATGCAAGCCTACCAGAGTATCTGTTTTCCCACTGATTATGTTCCTAACATGCTCTTGGATTCTCTGTTTAAGGGCCCTAGTAGTACATCCTATGTACAGTTGATTACATTCAGACCATATAGCATAAACTACAAATGAAGTATCACAATTAATGAATTCCTTCATTGTGTATTTTTCTTTATTTATAGGATATATGAACTCAGGTCCTGTGTTGTAGTAACAGCAGACATTACATCTTTGGCATTTAAAATTGCCCTGTGGTTTAGTTCCTATCCATGTTCTTTTATCTGGTTTAGTTAGCCTACTCCTGATTATCTTGACTTTTAAATTCTGAGCTCTTGAAAAAGTAATGCTTGGTTTTTCTCCTACCACTTCTTTTAAATTTCTATCAGAATGTAGTATATGCCAATTCCTGTATACAATATTCCCTATCTGTCCTGACCAATTATTATACTCAGTGACAAATGTTACTGGTGTGTTAATATTTGTAGGTTCCTTCTTTTTCTCAGCTAACAGCTCTTCCCTCCTCACATTAACTGCTTTATTTAGTGCTTGAATAAGTAGATTATCTTTGTAACCCCTTTCCAAAAATATTTTTCTTAATTCTTCTGCTTCAGTCCAAAAACTCAGATCATCGGAGCAGTTCCTGTGTAGACGCAGGAATTGTCCATAAGGGATATAATCTTTTAAACTCTTAGGGTGTGTACTATCAGCCCTAAGTAATATATTAGTAGCTGTAGGTTTTCTGTGATTTTTTGTGGTGATAGAAATTCCAGGCGGTGGTGGTTTTTGCAAAGTCAGATCTAAGAAATCTATATTATCAGAATCTGTTTTAGATGTGAATTTCATATTGATATGGTTATTGTTCAGCCATCTTACAAATTGTTCTGCCTTCTGACAGTCCCCCTTCCATACAACCAGAATGTCATCAATAAAGTGTGTCCATAGTACTACACTCTCTAGATAAGGGTTTGAGTTCTGCAAGACTGCAATTTCTTCCCATTTACCGAAAAATAGGTTTGCATAAGATGGGGCCATACAGGTACCCACAGCTGTCCCTCTTCTCTGCCTGTAACGGTCTCCTAAGAATTCAAAATGGTTGTGAGTCAAAATGAAGTGGGCTGCTGACAGAATAAAATCTACAGGGATTTCCTCTGTGCTTTCCCTTTTCTCTAGAAAGTATCTGCAGGAGCTAAGTCCCTGTTCATGTGATATATGGGTATACAGGGATTCTGCATCAATAGTTAGCCATAACTTGCCATCTGTCCACTGTACATCTTTAAGTTTATTTAGGACATGTGTAGTATCCTTTGTGTAAGATGGAAGTTCAACTACTTCTCTCAGTAAAAAGAAGTCCACAAACATTCCAAGTCTTTCTGTAAGGGAACCTATGGAAGAAATAATGGGTTTTCCAGGAGGGTCATTCATATTTTTATGAATTTTAGGTAGTATATAGTAACAGGGCAAGATGGGAGTCTCATTCCACATAAATAGTATTTTTTTTTTCTGTTATTTCCCCTTTCCCCCATTTCTCACTGCTTTTTGCAATAACAAACTTAATTCAGTTCTATTCTTTAAGCTTTTCATAGTTCGATGTATCATTCAGCAAGCTTAATACAATGGTAATATAATGATTTTTATCTAGAACAACAATATTTCCACCCTTATCTGCCAATTTTATTACAGTACTGTCTTCTGCCTGTAATTCTTTAAGAGCCTGTATCTCTATTGCAGATACATTTCTATCCCTTGGTTGTCCTGCTTATTTTTTCTATTTCACTAAGGACAACTCTTTCAAAGGTAGAGATTGCTGGATTAAATATATGTGATATAAAATCAGAAGATGGAGAAAATAGTTTATTCCTTTACAGCTTTATATCAGGGTCCATACTTACAGTGGTGGGACTTGAACCCATTGATCCCTCAAAGTCTCCTTCCAATATATTGATAACAAAGTCAATGTCCTCCATGATGTTCTGAGTCCCAGTATTCATCTCCAAGTTAGAATCAGATGTTATAAGAATATTCTGTTCCAGTGTAGTTTCCAGAAAACCCATATTTTCCGCTTGGTCTTCTAGTGCTAATTTCCTAGAAAAAAATGCTCTTAATCTTAGTTTCCAAAAAAGTTTAAACAAATCAACTTGAACTTGAAATGGATTTAGGGCTGGTGCTGGGACAAAGGATAAACCATGTTTCAAGAACTTAATTTGTTCATCAGTTCTTTATTGGATAAATTCACTATTTGGTTCTCTTGCCCCGGCCTCTCCCTTGACCCCTGGGTTTCTTTTTGTTTGTAGTGATGTTTTCCACCTCTTGTTCCTCTCCTGGTCCTCCTAAATCTTCTTTTCTTGTTTCCTGGGTGTTCTTTTCCTGATTCTGATCTAAAAAAGCACTCTGGTCTCTGTTATTTTCACTCCCTCTTCTTTCTGAAAAATGCACTCTGGTTCTACTCCTACTTCTGCTTCTACTCTTATTCCTGTAGTTACCCTTCTTCCAATTCAGCACTATGTCATTCTCATAGTCATTCTGGTCACATATTAACTTCTTTTGTTTTTTAATTATGAGGTCTTTTTCATGTTTTGTCAGTCTATCCTTCATAGATACTACTGTCTCTTTAAATTCCAGAACCTCTTTTTTTGCTAGTTCAATCTCTATTTCAAGTTCTGCATGCTTCTGTATATCAGCTTTAATTATTAATTCAATAAAGGTTTTGGAACAGAGTAATGCAACTGCTAGCCATTCTTCTTTTAACAAAAAATTCTCATAACCAGAGATGGGTAATATATTAATTCTAAGCCCTCGTGGTTCTTGTTCTTTTTCAAGATATTGTTCAAGGGTTATAATGTTGTAGGTAATGCCCAGCTCTTTTTTGAGTAGTTTTTCAAGTTTAAGGAAGCTTGTTTTTATATCACCTGATATGGCGGTTGGTTCCTCTCCGAAGAGCTTGTTGCTTGCTCTATTCCTCCTCGTAGGCCAGGTATCTGTATGTTCCCATTCAAAACTCGATCTGGCCTCTTCTGCATTCCCTTCATGCATTCTGCGTGTTACAATCACTGAAAGGGCAAATCTCTAGGATGCCAAGGAGATTGAAAAAAGCCTCCCGGACTGTTTCTGGCAAGAACACAATCAAATCGTATACCCTCAGGAGATTGAAGCATGCGTTGTCGGTTTCTCCATGTGCTGCTGCTAACAGATGCAAATGTCCAACTAGAGGAAAAAAAGCAGTGCACTACAGTGAGGGGGGTGCTCCTACAGAGGTTGCAAACCTCAGGTACAGCAAAAAGAAAGAAACTATGAGCACATCTGCGATTATTCAAAGCTAAATTAGCTTATTTTATTATTGCCAGAATATCCATGGCCAGGAACCCTGTGCTTCCGCTAAATAGCCTTCAAATGGGGTTTGTCTGTGTGTGAGAACACAAACATATTTAAACAGTGTCTGACATCATAAAAAAGTAGTGTGAAATCTTAAATACACATACCCCTATACTCCCAATTTGCATATATTAGTACAGTGTCCATGCTGGAAAGAGGGTGAGATGTGAAGTGGAGAAGTGCAGTCAAGGTACTATGGCCTTTTCTGAAACCATGCTGGTACTCAGAAAGAAGATTGAGCTTAGTTAGGTAGTCAGTAACTTGGAGAGACACTAATTTCTCAAGGATTTTACTCAGGACCAAGAGAATGCAAATGGACCTGTAGTTGGCAATGTCCTTGGGGTCACCTTTTTTGAAGACTGGTGTAATGCAGGCTATCTTCCAAATGTTGGGTACTACACCATATGAGAGAGAAAGTGTAAAGATTTTTGCCAGAGGAGATGCAATAAGGGGAGCAGCAAGCTTAAGAAGTTGAGACTCAATTGAGTCTGATCTAGAGCTGGTGTTGTCTGATATGGCCTTCAGGAGTTTTAAGACCTGCGAGTAGTTTATGGTCTTGAAATAGAAAGGTGCTGCATCTTGTAATATATCAGACCTCATGTTTACTAAGGGCATGTGGTGAATAGGAGGGTGCTGTGAGTGAGGTCCGGATGGTGAAAAGGATGAAGTGAACTGGGATAGGTCTGAGAACAAGTGGTTAAAAGCATTTGCTATGGTCCTTCTATCATTGCAATTCAAGCCATTTATTATCACTTCACTAGGGATAACTGACTGAGAGAAACCTAGAAGTTTCTTCACATGTGCCCAAAATTTCCTATTGTCACCAGCTGAGTTTATCAGCAGGTCTTTACAGTATTTACTGTTAGCCAGCCTAACCTGTTTTCTGCACTAGTTCCTTAGCGCTCTATAGACAAGAAAATCAGTTTGGAAACCTGTCCTCTTGAACAGCTTCCACTGTTTGTCCCTGTTGTGCATGGCAGCAAGCAGATCTTTATGTAGCCACCTTGTGTGCTTCCCACTAACATGTCTAGTCACTTGTGGAGTGTACTTTCTCTGCACAGCCAGGAATTCATAAATGAAGATCTGCAGAGCAGCTTCAACATCACAAGAGGCATAAACATTTGTCGAGTCGATGCAGGATACATCATACAGAAATTCACCAAGGTCCAGTTTAGCAAAGTCCATAAAAGTTACAAAATGAGGTGGTGGTGAAGGGGGTTCAACCATAGACCATATACAGAAGATGGGGGAGTGATCGGTTAGGGCATCAGCTAGGAGGCCTGAGCTAGACACATGCTCAGTACGGTTCACCAGTAACCAGTCAATGAGGGTAGAGGACTGAAGTCCTGGTGAGATTCTCATAGGTACAGTTATCAGTTGGTGAAGACTGTAGCTGTGTAGAAGGGAGAGTAATACGCTATTAGATGGACCCATCCAATTAAGGTTAAAATCTCCTACGATGATTACCTCATGTCTGTTGTAGACCTGTGAGGTTTCATGAAGCATATCCCTGAGCCCAGATAGACCAGCCGATAGTGGGTTGTAGACAGAGATAAGATGGAGCTTCTTAGCACCTAGAGCAAGAGCAGCATGCAGAGATTCACAGCCTACAGTGTTGGTATTACCTGGGATAAGGTCCATGGAAAGGTTGCTTTTGTAGAGTATAGCAACACCACTCCCTCTTTTTTTGGCTGCTCTATTCTGACGAAATATGGAGTAGCCAGCAATGGAGCAGAGAGAGAGTCAGGTATCCCTGATTTGAGCCATGTTTCTGTGAGGCACATGATGTCAGGATTATAAATAGTGACCCATGCCTCCAGTTCAGTGAAGTGAAGTGAAGTGACAGGTAAGACTTTGTATATTCATATGAACAATTAGGAGCCCTCTATTAGGTAACTTGCATAGGTCACTTGAGGAAAGATAGGTTATGGGGCCAGGGTTCAGCTCATTATCACCTGACAGAAGCAGAGTGAGGAGTGCTAGGAACTGTAGCCTAATGCAGCAGGTTGAAGAGGGCATAATAAGACCAAATGGCATTTTTCTGGAAGCCAGAACAGCATAATATGCACAACCTTTGCAACAGAGTAGAGTGCTTATTTGTGGCTCAGCTTGGCATGAAGAGATAAGGTTAGAGTAATAAAAATCTGAGAGGTCAGAGCAGCTGGCACTCCCCATGCCTGAGCTAGGGATAGAGAGAGAAGGCCCATTTAGGCAAAGTAATAGGAGAGGGACAAGGAGCAGTCTTACCACACTGAAGGTCGCCATATTGTTGTCAATGGTAGAGAAATGCAGTGGGCTAGTATAGAAAGTCTAATAGTAAAGTAGAAAATGCAGTAAGATAGAAGTGAGGAACTGATAGTTTGGAAGTACAGGCTAGACTAATGGTCCTGAAAATGCCTAGAAGCGTGGAAATTTAGTACAGGAAATTAAAAAGTGACAGTTTATGTAAGAGAGAGTGAAAAGCGGGCAACCCACAGGTAAAGGAGAAAGAGAAGCAGAAAAAGATTGTGGTTCAGACAAGCAGTTGTGATAGGATAGGAAACTAGGAGGCTATCAGATCAGTAGGGTAGCCACGAGATGCATATTGTCTCAGGAATAGACAGATTTCAATTCACAAGGAAGATACTACAAGGGCGCTACTACTGTCCTTTAAGTATAAAAAGCCAGTGGAGAATTGGGCACTTAGCTCATGTGACGAGAGAGAGAGAGCTATAAAGGTAAGAGATTGGCCAGGATGGGTGAGGTGGGGGTTGGTGGGGAGCCAGCGCAATGCACCGACGGGAATCACAGTTCAATTGGAGAATCCGCTGAAGCGGAGAAAGGTCCCAAGGCTCAGGCTAGAAATGGAGCGTGCTCCTGAGGGTCAGGCTTACACATACCTGGGCAGAGTCACCAACAAACACCCTTCGCAAGCAAGGGAGGCAGAGTACTTGTTGCTTGCCCAATTTCAAATGGCAGAGTCAGAGCCACGGTTCCAGTGGTCCTAGTGCTGGTCGAGGAGTGGAGGTCCCTGCAAGAGCAGCAGTTCTGTAGAGGGGATCCTTGCCCCAGTGGACAGTGGAGACCTGGGCAGAGTCACTGATAAACACCCCTTCTCAAGCACGAGAGGCAGTCTTTTACACAGAGATACAGACTAGCTCAAAAATCACAAGTCAGTCTAGCACTCACCCATCAGGATCCCTGCTAATTTTAAAGTGTGCTTTGAAGTCAGTTATCTTCTAGAATGGTGGACTGGAAATGCCTTGCCAGAAGGCTTGGTTTTGCCAAGGCTTTTAAAATTCTTTAGAAAGAAATATTTCTTAAGATATACTTTTAAGAGGTATTTTTAGCTGCCAAGAAGGAGTTTATAATGCCTTACTTAGTAAAATACACTCTGGTTCTGGCTGAGATGGAAGTGACTTCTGTCAGTCATCCAGTGACCCAGAATCCTTTGTCTACCAATAGAGTTCAGTTCACATACAGATAGGCTACACACATGCAGCAAGACAATTTTTGTATGTTTGTTTTCATATTTAGCACACCACATGCAGAGATACAGTCTAGTTCAAAAACTACCAGCCAGTCTAGCACTCACCCATAATGATGCTTTCTACCCTTGAAGTGTGCTTTGCAGGTGATTGTCTTTTAAAATGGTGGGCCAGAAGGGTTGTGCCAGTTCTACCGTGAATCTGGCACATCTGACAAAAGAATGATAGGATCTAAGATCAAGAATTGGGTGATCCCTTGAATTCATTAGTAATAACACACATACAAAAAAATCCTGTAGAAATCTGTTTTCCTTTGTTGAGGTGCTGTAGTACCAACACTATCACCACTATGCTGAATAGGTGAGGCATTGTCTTGTCCATTGCTTAATACTCCATGGGGTTTCTTGATACTGGAGGTTGGAAGAACCACCAGTCCCTTGTGTACATCATGGAGAATTGTATTGCAAAACCTGGTTGAATGATCTCTAGTACCTAGGTAACTAAATTACATTACTGCACTCTCTGCTTAGGCTACTGTAGTCTGTTTTGTACAGTATATTTTATATACTGTATATTATACAGGTGCGGTCGCACCAGTATAGTTAGGGTGAAACTGCACTGCTATGTTAAACTCCAAACTTTGAACCTTAATAACTTTGGAGCCATTCAATGAATTTGCATGAAATTTGGCATGGATAATCTCAAGGGGTATGTCTCTTGCCCTGTTAGATTTGGTGGGAATCCATGAAGTGGTTTCTGAAATATTTATTTATTTATTTATTGAAATGTTTCACCAGGAGGGCACACTGAACAACAAGCTGCTTGTCTCATGGTGCGACCTGGGGGGAAGGGGATTACCTAGGGTTAAATAACAGTGATTATACAATTAAAGGTTGAACAGTTACAAATTATAAAGGCATTACAGACAATACTCTTCTAAGATAAAACAACAATAGGGGAACACTTGCTATAGTACAGTAAACATACAAAACAATGGTGCGACAGAACAATTTAAAGTGCAAAAGTGTACCAGGAGCAGGCTTGAGACAGACCAAAGTGCTATAGGAGGAGAAGGAGAGGGGTACTGCATAAACACAGGTGGCCCACATGGGCAGATGGGGCAAGGAGGAGGGGGGCAAGAGAAGCTATGAGGAGAAAGGGTAGCCAGGCCCTGAAGTCCCCCCTTCAGGATGCTGAGAACCCTGCCGGGGGGGTTAGGGTTGGAAAGGTGGAGCTAGGAGTCAGGTAGATTAGGGAGGGTTAAAGCAGGAACACCTGAGGGAGAGGTAGTTGTGGAGGGTGGTGGTTAGGGAGTAGGTGGAGGAGGAATGCCGTATATTGGAGGGGAGGGAATTTCAGATTTTAGGGAAGTGGTGGGCAAGTCCAGTCTTGCTGATGAGGGTGGAGTGGCAAGGGACCACCAAGATGCAAGTGTCATTTAATCTGAGAGAGTGGATGGGGGGGAGGTGGAGTGGAGTGGAGAGAGAGGATGAGAGATAAGAGGGGAGTTCGCCAAAACAGAATTTGGAGGTGAGTTTGGCACAGTGGGAGATGCATCTGTGAGATAGTGGAAGGAAGGATAGAAACATAGAAACATAGAATTTGACGGCAAATAAGGACCACGTGACCCACCCAGTCTGCCCATTTCCCTACCTAATGAATAAGCTGCAGATTCCTGTTAACCAACAGCCTATTTCCTCCTACCCCCCCACTAGAACTGCCTTATGTCTGTCCCATGCATTCTAGAATTCCCCCACTGTTTTTGACTCCACTACCTCCTCAGGACAGCTGTTCCATATATCCACAACCCTCTCCATGAAAAAATACTTCTTCACATTACCTCTGAGCCATCCCCCCTCTATCTTCACATTGTGCCCCCTTGTTCTTGTACATCTTTTTTTCTGAAAGATGCTACTCTCTTGGACTTTGTTGATTCCCTTAAGGTACTTGAAAGTTTCTATCATGTCCCCCCTCTCCCTCCTCTCCTTGAGGGTATACATATTAAGGTTCTTTAATCTCTCTTCATATGTCTTCTGGTGTAGACCCTGCACCATTTTAGTTTCTCTCCTCTGGACAGCCTCCATCCTGTCTATGTCCTTGCAGAGATGGGGTTTCCAGAACTGCACGCAGTACTCCAGATGGGGTCTCACCAACTGTCTGTACAGAGGGATAACAACTTCCTGTTTTCTACTGGTGATGCCTCTCCCTATGCATCCCAGTATCCCGCCATCCCTCCTTACTGCCTTCTCACATTGTTTGCCCACCTTAAGGTCATTTGATATGATTACCCCCAGGTCCCTTTCCATTTTTGTTGTTGTTAGTATCTCACCCCCCATTGTGTACTCTTCCCCTGGGTTTTTGTTTCCCAGGTGCATTACTTTGCACTTCTTTACATTGAATCTAAGCTGCCATACCTTTGACCATTCCTCTAACCTTGCCAAGTCCCTTTGCATCCTTTCCACCCCACCTTCTGTATTGACCCAGTTGCAGGTCTTTGTGTCATCTGCAAAGAGACATACTTTTCCTTCCAGTCTGTCTGCAATATCACTTATAAAGACATTAAAGAGGATCAATCCCAGTACTGAACCCTGCAGTATCCCACTAGTAACCCCCTTTCTTCAAAGTGGACTCCATTTATTATTACTCTCTACGTCCTGTTGTCCAGCCAAATTTTTACCTAGGCTACCACCTTTAGACCCAGTCTAAAGCTGGCTAATTTGTAAATTAATCTTCTGTGTGGGACTGTGTCAAATGTTTTGCTAAAGTCTAGGCAGGCCATGTCCACAGCCCCTCCTTGGTCTACTACTTTGGTCACCCAGTCAAAGAAATCTATTAGATTCATCTGACATGACCTTCCTGCTGTGAATCCATGCTGCTGTGGGTCCTGAGCCCCACTGGCCTCTAGAAACTCAACAATTCTTTCCTTCAGAAGTGATTCCATCATTTTCCCTACCACTGAGGTCAAACTAACTGGTCTGTAGTTTCCTGCCTCTGTCTTGCTCCCACTTTTGTGAAGGGGAATCACATCTGCCCTCCTCCAGTCCTCAGGTACCACACTGCGCTCCCATGATTTGTTAAAGAGGGTAGTCAGTGGTGTCGCTAGTTTTCCCCTTAGTTCTTTTAGAATTATTTGGTGAATCCCATCAGGCTCCATTGCTTTGTCCACCTTCAGTTTTAAAAGTTCTTTCAGAACCCTTTCTTCTGTGAATGGACTGGTATTGACCTCCCTATCCAGAGTGCTTCAATTCTTTGATTTAGGTACCGCCCCCTTCTCTTCTTTTGTGAATACTGAGCAGAAGTATTCATTCAGTATCCCTGCTTTTTCACTGTCACCCTCTGCCTACCCTCCCTTCCCTTTATTAAGCCTCACTACCCCTCCCTTGGTCTTTCTTCACTCCCTAATGTACTTAGAAAAGGTTTTATCCCCCTTCTTAACTGAGTTGGCTATCTTTTCCTCAGTTTGGGCCTTTGCTATTCTGACTTGCCTTCCCTATTTCCTTCTGCTTTAACTGGTACAGTTCTCTGTCCTGCTCCTTCTGTGTTTCCTTATACTTCCTGAATGCTACATTTTTCTCCTTAACCTTCCCTGCCACCTCTTTTGAGAACCATAGTGTTTTTTATCCTTTGTTTTGTTTTGTTGATTTGCTTCACACAAAAACTTGTTGCCTCTGTGATGGCTGGAAGCGATAGAGTTCACAGTGATGGGAACGGGAGTGGAGATCAAGGGAAAAGTGGCAGAAAGAGTTAAAGAGAGTATTCAATTTGGTTAGGGAAGATTTGGGAGCAGCACCGCAGACTACGTCACAGTAGTCGATAATGGGGAATATCATCTTCTGGACAAGTTCATGCCTCACAGTCAGTGGGATGCAACTATGATTCCTGTACAGAGCAACAAGCTTGTGGTGCAGTTTCTTCAGGATGGCAACAGTATGAACAGAGAAGTTGAGGTGTTGATCCAGCTAAACCCCCAGATATCTAAATGAAGAGGTGTCCTCAAGGAGGGTCCCATCAAGGGTGTGGAAGGTGGGTAGGGCTGTGAGCCTAGAGAGTTTCTACCTGATGCCAAAGGTCGTAGAGACTATCTTCTTGGCATTAAGGAATAGCTGGTGGGATGCAAATCAGAGCTGGACTTGGCTGAAATAATTTTTTTTATTTTTATTTTTTATTTTAGCTTTTGTTGACTGGGTAAATGCATTAGACAAATCCTGCCTATTTTCAGGCATGACCCGGTGGAGGGGGATACAGATGAATGCCAACTGACCTTGAACCAGATTAAGCTGTTGGTGGTATTTTTAGTGAATGAGGGAAATTTGGCCAGGACACTGGGGAAATTCCCCTACTCTTTCGTAAGTGCCATGGGATCTTTAACATCCACCTGAACTACCACCAATCCAGGCAGATGGGACCTTGGTTTAACATCTCATCCGAAAGATGGCACCTCAGAAATGCAGCACCCCTCTCATGCTGCATTACAGTGTCAGTACTGGGATATTAACCCAAGTGCCAGATGTGGGAACTGAACCCACAGCCCTCTGATCTCCCAGCCTCAGAGGTGAGTGTGCTACCTACTGAGCCACTGACACTGCTGTAAGCTGGTTTCCACAATAGCAGAGATTTTGCTGGAGCTGTATAAGACAGCATCATTGGCATACATGTGGATAGACAAGGAAGAACAGGCTGTGGGAAGATTATTAAGGAAGATGAAAAAGAGTAGGGGACCAAGCATTGAGCCCTGGGAGACTCCAGTCCTGATGGGGAGTGGGGGGGGGATAGAATCAGAGATTCCTACTGATTGGATCCTACCAGTGAGGTAGGATTTAAACCAGTCAGTAGCTGACTGGGCTAGGCCAGCAGAGGAGAGGGAGTCAAGAATCAGGAGATGGGAAACAGTGTTGAAAGCTTTGGCTAAATCGACAAAGATGGTTGAGGTGATTATGCCATCATCCATCCCTGTAAGGATGGAATCAGAGAGCCTGAGGAGGGAGCTAGTTGTCGAGTGGTTCTTCTGAAAACCAGATTGGAAAGGGTTGAAGAAGGATGAGTCAGCAAGAAAGGATGATAGTTGGGGGTGCTAGATGTTCTTGAAGTTTAGCAAGTGTAGGGGGGAGAGAAATGGGGCAATAGTTACCAGGAGAGGCTGTGTCACTGCCCTTGGGAAGAGGAAGAACTACTGTGTGCTTCCAGGAGGAGAGGACTTGAGCAGAAATAAAGGAGAGGTTAAGGATTAGGGAGATAGGATAAGCAATGGCAGGAGTGGATAGGTAGAGGCATTTAGGATCAAGATCATCTGTGGAGGAGCCTTTAGAAGGATTGAGGGAGAGGAGGGCCCTTAGAGCTTCACCAGGGGAGATAGTAGAGAAGGAAAAAGGGGAAGGGGAGGGCAATGGTGGTGTAGAAGGGCTGAAGGTAGTAGGTGGCAAGGGAGGGAGGGAGTTTAGAAGAGACGTGGTACATGAGGTGTAGTAGGCAATAAATTGATAGGCCACAGAGACAGGTTCAGAAATCAGGGAGTTATTTATTTTAAGAACTGGTAGGAGGGGGGCAGGAGGGAGGAGAGAATAGGATGTGAACTACCTTCCAGAATTAAGATGGGGAGTTGATGTTAGTCAGGAATGAGGAGTTGAAGTAATCAGACTTTGCCAGTTGAGTAGCTTTAGTACAAGAATTACTTAGCATTCTTTACTTGGCATAGTCATTTGGAAGCTTTGTAGATTTGTGTTTTCTCCAGGCCTGATCTCACTCCTTGAATCAGGCCAGTAGTTCAGGGGTGATCCAGGGGAGGTGAATCCCACAGACTGTAGTCCTCCTGAAAGGATCAAAGGCATTCCAGGTGGAGGTGAATTTATCCTTAAAATAGGTGAGTGCTTGGTCGACAGAAGTGGTATAGGAAAGGAGGGCCTAGTCTGTAGAGGCAAGAGTAGAGTTAAGTGGGTAAGGTCTAGGGATTGAAAGGAGTGAAGTTGTATGATTTTTGGGGGTGGTTTGGGGCAATGGACCTTGCAAACAATGAAGGTGGGGTTGTGGTCACTAAAGGCATCTGGGAGGATGCCTGATTTGATGATACGATGCAGATGGGTTATGAGTGCCCAGTCAAGCAGAGTGTGGGTTTGTGTTTTGAGATTAGGGCGTGTGAACTCAAGTATAAGTTGAGTGAGGTTTAGGGCAGCAACATCATTCCATAGCTTGTTTGACTTTGGGGACAACCAATTTAGATTCAGGTCACCCAGTATGAACAGTTCTCCAGATTGCGAGAGAGAAGTAATAGAGGCTAAGAGCTCAGTTGCAACCGAGGGTTGGATGCTTGGAGGGCAATACATACCAGCTACAAAGATGGGGACTGTAAAAGAAAGAGTAATCTGAGTGACAAGGGCTTCATTGGATGCTGGGAAGGAGGTAGATAGGGTAGTAGCAAACTGCAGTCAGGATAGGATATACATGGCCACTGCCCCACCACGACCTGTCCGATCTTGTCTGGAGCAGGAATACCCACAAATGGCAATGGCTTTATCTAGAGTGCTTTTTCTGAGCCAGGTCTCAGTAATAATTAGGATATCAGGAGTGTATGAAATCACAAGCGTTTGTAGGAGATTGAAAAAAACAGAAAAATTGGGATTTTTTTGACATTTCTTTGTCATCCTGGATCTCAGAAACAGCTTTATGTTATGGGCTGACATTTTCAGAATAGAAATCCCTTGGGTCACAGATGCACCTTTTGAAGGTTTGGTGAAAAAATATGAATCCATTCAAAAGTTATTAAAGTTTTTCATTAGTCATTATTTCCTATGGGAAAAGCTAAGTGTTTAGCACTAAAGCAAGATTTGCACAAATGTGGGTAAATGTTCGAAAATTTGAGTTTTACAAACATTTTAAATTTTCAAAAGAATGCATATTTATATGGATGTCTGGATAGGGTGTGAAAATCTGTACTTCACATGACAGCAAGATTTGCACAAATGTGGGTAATTATGTGTGAAAATGTGACTTTCGCAAACATTTTGAAGTGTGCCCAGATAAATGGTAATTACTTTGAAAAAAACTACGACACTGGGATGCCATTACCAGTGTCAGATGCCTCACCAGCCCACTTCTATTGCCAATGGGGTGCCCAATCCCCCTGTCAGCATCATGATCTTCTCCAACCTTGGTGACACACTGGGAGCCCACCCCAGTGTGCCCAATTATTTTTTTTTAATTTTAACCTGTGAAAAAAGAAAACCATCCCCTGTTGTCTTCAATGCAGAATCCTGCATCGAAATTTGTGAAAATTTTGATACAGGATCCTGTATTGAAGTATTGCTGATGGGGGTGCCCAATCCCACTGTTGGCATCATGATCCCTCCCCCAGCTTTGGTGGCACACTGGGAGCCCACACCAGTGTGCCCAATTATTTTTTTTTATTTTAGCTTGTGAAAAAAAGGAAACCATCCCCCGTCGTCGTCTTCAATGCAGAATCCTGCATCGAAATTTGTGAAAATTTTGATGCAGGATCCTGTATCAAAGTATTGCAAATGGGGGTGCCCAATCACCCTGTCAGCATCATGATCCCCCTCCTTATCTTTGGTGGCACACTGGGACCCCACCCAGTGTGCCCAGTTTTTGTTTTATTTTAACCTGTAAAAGAAACCGTATCTCAAGTAGTTTTTTACTCTGCAAAAAAAAAACCATCCTTCGTCATCTCCCCACTCCCCCATCTCCACCCTCCCTCTGCGCACCCACCTCCCCATACCCCTTCTCACCCATACTTACCCTCCAGAGGTCAGGATCGATGATCTTCTCTGGACCGGGACACATTTGTACTCTTCAAAGGCGAATTACGATCTGAGGAATCAAGGTAAGCCATATAATGGGACTTGAGGGGGGGTTAAGCTTATGTTGGTATCTCAGTCAATTTTAGGAATTTTTGCACAAAATTTTCAACATGGGGTTCTTGGACCCCCACCTCTTGAACACTGTCACAGTCACTTTGTTTCTCTGTCCTGAAAGGTGATTTCACATTCGCTGTGTAGAATCACCTTTCCAGACTGATTCATGAAATGACAGTGCAACTGTTCATGAGATGGGGTCCCAAAAGCCCATGTTGAAAATTTGGTGAACAAATTCCTTAAAATGACTGCATTACGATCGCGCTTTGTACAGTTTCTATGCATGCACGTAACTTTGCCAATTTTAATATTTTCTCTTCAGATTTTTCAACATTTCCATTTTTTCACATCTCCTTATGAACAGTACATCCATCATTTTGCATAATCCTGCCCAGAACATGTGGCGAGGAATGGCACAGTTGCTGTGCAAAATCATCTTTTGGAATGGATTAGCATAATCACCGTTGCACTATTCATGAGGGGAGGTCCCATAAAGCTAATGTTAAAAATTTGGTGAAAAAATTCCAAAAAATGCCACATTATGAGCTCGTAACATCGCAAGTTTTTCCTGTTTTCATTCGAGATTTTTGACATTGTCATTTTTCCACACCACCTCATGAATAGTGCAGCTGTCATTTTTCAAATCCTACTGAAAATGTTTTTCCACAACTGTGGCACAAAAACGATGTTACAGTTGCACGGAATTACATTTTCATGGGGGTTTTAAAGTTTGTTGTACTGGGTACTTGTGGTGAGGTATTAAGAAGGTTATGTTGAACATTTGGGGTGAAAATTATTTGAGAAAAATCAATTATGACTATTTGTTGCAATTTCGATACACCTGCTCATAATTTAATGTGTGGAAGCACTGAGGCCAGAGGCCCCTGTGTTTCCACAGCTAGATACATATGTGTATCTGTGGAGGGAAGGAAGCACAGGTTCCAAAGGACCCTGCACTCCCACCATGACATATGGACACTGTTGTATTATCTGGATGGAGGGATGGGAGACTCTGTGCTCTCACTGTGACATATAGACATTATTGTTCTATCTTGAAGGAGCGATGGGAGTGCAGGATCCGAAGTGACATATGGATACTGTTGTACTATGTTGCACTATCTTGATGGAGGGATGGGACCCACCATGATATATGAATACTGTTGCACTATCTCAATGGAGGGTTTGGACCCTGTGCTCCCACCATGACATATGGACAGTATTGTACTATCTCGATGGAGGTTTTGGACCCTGTGCTCTCACCATGACATATGGATACTGTTGTAATATCTCAATTGAGGGATGGGAGCGCAGGGTCCAAAGGACTCTGTGCTCCCACAGTATTTGGACCCTGCACTCCAACAGTAAAATGAGGATATAATTATACTATCTGAAAAAGAAAGGAAACTCTTTGCAAAAAACTTTGTTAATGCATCAGTTAGGATGAATACCACAGTGACAACAGCAGGGAAATGTGGTGTTAGGGTTCCCAGCCCTACCACCCCACCCATCCCCCCACCCTCTATACAACAACAGGTGCCGGGGTGTGCCATTGGGTCGTCAGGCCTAATTCTCACCCCATTGTCCTATACTGTAGTGTGTAAGCTTGTTTACACATTGAATGGGATGAGAGTTTGGCCTGATGACCCAATGGCACACCCTGATGCCTGTTGTTGTGTGGAGGGGGGGATGCTGTGGGGTGGAAGGGGTGGAAACCTGGGGGTTGGGCGTTAGGGTTGGAAACCCTAACACCTCATTTCACTGCTTTTGTCACTGTGGTATTCACCCTAACTGATGCATTAATGAGGTTTTTTGCAAAGAATTATTTATAAAAACATGTGAAGACAGTCCTGCAATCTGATTGGCTGGCTCAGATTTCAAACCATAATTTTTTTGGTAATCTTTAACATAAAAAAGTACCAGTGTCTTGTGCCCTTGTACAAAAAATATACATGTGCCACTCTAACCGAATTAAAATGCTTGATAGGTAGCAAGTTGTTTGATTAGCCATCTTTTACTTTCATCCATTTCCACAGTGTACATTTAACCATAAGTAAAAAACAACACATCAGTTCTTCACTGTCTATTTTACAAAAATTAAAAGTGAATCTTTACCCATGACTTTAATCCCCAATCTGGCCACTCACATACAAACATATGGACATACTAAATTGCCAGCAGATAGTGGCCATTCATTCTATCTAGTCTGCTTGAGTGTGCAACACACTGTCTTGCTAAACTACAGCTGCCCCCAACCCTAGCTCCCCCTTCTAACTTAGTGCCCCCCACTTCCCATCTCTCTCCCCTACCCTCTCCACAGTTTTGACCCTCCCTTTGGTCCTATTCCACCCTCTCTTGAAGCTGCCCACCATCCACAGTGCCACTACTTTCTCTGGCAGCGCATCCCAGCCAGTCACCACCCTCTCTGTGAAATAGTGTCACCTCATCTCTCTCTCTTGAAACTTTCTCCCTCCAGTTTCAGGCTGTGTCCCCTGGTGTCCTTCCCCCCTTTTAACTTAAACAAGACAGCTGAATTAACTCTGTTTATGCCCTTCAGGTACTTGAATATCTCAATCATATGCCCTCTCCCCTTTCTTATCTTCTAGGGTGTACAAGTTGAGCTCCCTCAATCTCGCCTCATATGTCTTGTCCCCCATTCCCAGGATCATCTTCGTCGCCCTACACTGGACCCCCCCAATAGTTTGATGTCCAGGGCCTGTACAGGGGCAGAATGACATCCTCCCTCCTAGAGGTGATTCCCCTGGTGATGCATCCCTGCATTCTTTTTGCCTTTGCAGCTGCTTTCTTGCACTGTGCCAAGTGTTTCATGTCCCCTGTCACCAGCACTCCCAGATCTTTCTCCTCATCTGAAGAGGCCAACTGCACTCCCCCCAGCCAGTAGCTGTTCTTTGTTTTTTTTTTCCGCAGGTGCAAGACCTTGCATTTTTGGCACTGAACACCAGCTGCCATGTCACTGACCAGCACTCAAGTGTCAGTGGCTCAGTAGGTAGCACACTCACCTCTGAGGCTGGGAGATCAGAGGGCTGTGGGTTCAGTTCCCACATCTGGCACTTGGGTTCATATCCCAGTACTGACACTGTAGTGCAGCATGAGAGGGGTGCTGCACTTCTGAGGTGCCGTCTTTCAGATGAGACATTAAACCGAGGTCCCATCTGCTTGGATTGGTGGTAGTTCAGGTAGATGTTAAAGATCCCATGGCACTTATCAAAAAGAGTAGGGGAATTTTTATTAAGAAACATAAACATTACTTCACAGTATTCATATATCATACCAGAAATTGTACAAAGGAAGAAAACACAAAAAAATAAGAAACATTGCATAGAAGGTATACATCATGATCATAAAAGGTATTAAACATTTCATAGCAGAGAGAAAAAAAGGAAAACAAAAACCTAACAAAGGTGATCCCCGCACATTACTCTGTATTTAAACTAGCATACTAAAACTAAGGCTAAATATTCCATTAAGTGAACGTTTTGAAGTGTCTCCATAAATGGGCCACTTTATCTGGTGTAAATCTTTGTGTATCAAGTTCTTTTACTCTAATCATTTCAGCTTCTATCTGCATAATTAACACATTATTTGAAGCTTGTTGCTTTTGCAGAACATACTGACAGCGTGCTTGCCATAAAAAGTATTGAATGACAGTGAAAACTACATGTAGACTACTTTTGTGAAAGATTCTCCAAACACCAGAGTAATCTCCAAGTATTAAAGTAGCATACAAGACTCTTGTAAAAAAGGGCAGTTTCCACCTATTGGCCAGTTCTGCCCACACCTGATTGCTAGAAGGACAATCAAAGAAAAAATGAAAAATACTTTCTTCCATGTTCACACACGTTAATTTAGGACAATACCGTTCAGCTATGGGTTTGTGTTTTAGATTACCTCTCACACCTAACTTTCCCTGTGAGCATAACCAGACAATGTCCCATAACTTAACAGGGATTCTGCTGTCATTAAGTTTATTTAAGGCCCAATTCATTTTGGTAGGGGTACATTCAGGGAAAATTAAAGCCACTTGGCGTACATTGTGAACTATGTGTGAATAGAAACCTTTCCTATTTAAGGCCATCAACGTCTGTTTCTCTATTTTTCATTGGTGTCATTTTTTAACTGAAGGACCAGCATAGGTTGGAATTGCAAATTGTGACAACAGTTTAGGGGGGGTATCAATCCATTTTATAAAATATTTCTGTAGGGCCCACTGTATCCAAGACTGCCACAATGACCCGTTTGTCTCCCAAGCACATTTAAAGGTACTGTATAAAAAAATGGAATGAAAAAATACCACTGTGTTTATCATATTAAGCCTCCTTTTCCTCTGTGGCAGGTAAGTAATGTCCCTCTTAACTGGATTGAGTCTGCTGCCCCAGAGCATCTGGAGGAAAATACTAAAAAGTCTAGTCTCCAAGTGTACTGGGAGGGCATAAATATAACTGACATATAGAAAAATAGGAATAATAAATTTCTTGATAATTTGTACATGCTTTTTCTTTCCAAACTTCCATGTTTTCCAAAGGCAAACTTTGCTTTCACCTATGTTGATTTGTTTTTCCCAATTATAGGTGGCCATATCACCGGGACCTACCCATATACCTAAAATTTTTTGTGGCACAGTGGAGATGCTGATTCCACTTACATCTCTGATCATAGTGGTTGGCTTATTCAGGGCTATAATAGTGCTTTTGTCTTTATTCAATTTAGGACCAGAAAATTGTGTGCAGGCATCAAAGGTGCTGATCACCTTTTCTATGGAGCTGATGTTTTGAACAACAAGAGTAACATCGTCTGCATATGCAGTTACTTTCCCTGGAGTTAAAGTCTGATGAGGAGCCAGACCTATAATTTGTTTATCCCACTTCATCTGTCGGATGACTGGGTTTAGAGCAAAGGTATAAAGTAAGGGGCTTAGCAGACAGCCCTGCCGTACTCCTTTTAAAAGAGGAACATCCCCACCAAATAAACCATTAACTGTTGGAATAATGTTAGCATTAGAATACAATATTTTTATCCAATCCACAAATTTCTTTGGGATCCCATATGTCTCTAGTACATTAAATAAAAAATGGTGCTCAAGTCGATCAAATGCTTTAGACTGATCTACTGCAACTATAAAGCCTTTAAGATTTTGAGATGTACAGGCTTCACAGAGCTCTTGTAAAATAAAGAGATTATGTTGGATCTTACGTTCAGGGATAGCGCATGTCTGGGCCGTATCAATTGAAGTTTCTGCTACTGTCATTAATCTATTGTTCAGAATTTTTGCCAAAATCTTATAGTCACTATTAAGGATGCTGATGGGTCTCCAGTTTGATAGCTTCTTCTTATCCCCCTTTTTAAATATGTAGCATATGAGAGCTGTACTAAAATCTGTACACTTAAATTCTGACTGTAACATAAAATTAAAAATATTTGCCAGTACAGAACTCAAAAAAGGTTCATATTTTTTATAGAAATCATGAGAGAGACCATCTATTCCTGGTGAGGTTCCTGTCTTTAACTTTTTAATTACCCCACAAACTTGTTCAGAGGTAATTGGATCTATCAATGCCTCACCAGTATAATGGCTCAAATGGGGTATTGGTGCAGTTTAAAAATTCTGTACACTACCCTTTTTTAAGGGGTTTGGGGAAAAATTTTCATATAAGTTTTGTTGCACTAATGAAAGCATTCCTCGATTGGTGTCTATCAGCCGATTGTCCGATGTAAGTAAACCTTCCATAATGTTTTTTATCCAGCCATTGTTTGCACGCCTTGTAGGGATCTGAAGCTGGTTGATTATTTGTGCAAAATCTCATTTCCATGTCCAATGATTTTGCTGTAGCATATTGATAGATTTTCATTTGCTTTTTTATTTCCAAAATTTGCATTTTGTAGTTCATGTGGTCCTTTGGTGGGAAAGACATAAGTCTGTATAAATGATTTCTATAGTCTAAATATTTAATATAGCTTGAGTTTGCAGAATGTTTACCAATGATAAAATAAAGATTTTAAATATTTTTTGTATCTGTCCACCAGTCCCAAAGATTATCATAAAGACACAGGGTCGAGATTCTGGCACCAAAAGAACTTCCACCTGTTTCTGACATTCAGTTGATTCCAATAAGGAGATGTTCAGCCTCCATCTGTGATATGGGAATAAATATTTGGGGTACTGCTTAGACTTAGAGATCCTAATAATATACAATGATCAGAGAATTCTGTGGGTTTAATTTCTATTTTATAGGGTTTTACATATTTAGACACTAGAATGTAATCAATGCATGTAGCATAGATGTGTCTGAAATAGGTTGCTCCTACATCATTTTTCCTCAGAGTTCTGTATGTATCTGATAATCCTGTATCCAGAATGATATGTTTTAAGGCATGCGTGTCACAATATACCTTTTTGATTATGTCACCTGCATATTTCAGATCCAAACTGCAATTAAAGTCCCCTTCCCATATAATGTTCTTCTGTGTATACAAATACGGTTTTATTTCCTCAAAAAGATCAACTCTAGCAGATTTGGTCTGGGGGGCATAAAGATTAATAAGGAGAAAAGTAACTTCTTTGTACATGCAGTCTATGGCCAAAGCCCTCCCAGGATGTATATGAATAAGTCTAGATACTCTGAAATTAGGGGTTTTAAATAAAATTCCTATTCCATCAGCAGTATCTGTGCCAAAGGTCCAAAAGGAAGGACCCCATGTCCAATTCCTCTTAACCTGATTTACATCAACAATGGAGGATAGCCTAGTTTCTTGAACGAAGATGATGTCTACAGCAAGTTGTCCCAAATAGGCTAATACAGATAATTGTTTTTTGTAGTTTTTCAAACTACAGATATTAAGTGAAGCAACATGAATAGAGGCCATGCGTTATGTACATAAAAAGCATGTTTGGTACAAACTTCTTATATTCAGGGGCCTTCTTCATGACCAGCTTTAGCTTTCCTTTTTTTACCTTTCCTTTCCTTAGCCAGTTCTGTAGTCTTATTTTCCTCCTCTTCAGTGATTATATCAGACCTATGTGATGCATCAGACTCTAGCTCAGATTCTCCCGTGTCTACTTGTAAAGGGGAAAAAGGATTTTCCATCCTGAGCAGGATAGGGGTGGGGGGGATGCTGTCTAGCAGATGCCCTAGTAAATCTCCTGGCTTTAGCAACTTCAAAGGGGGGTGGCATACTAATACTTGCTTTCCCATCCCTAGAGAACTGGGACATCTCTCTATGTTCTTGATTATCATGGGTCTCCCTTTTTTCATTCCTAGGGAGGGGGTCAGCAGTTGTCAGGGTGTCAGTAACAGCCTCCCCAGGGGTATTTTCTTGAGGTGCAGCATTCTGAGATTTATCCCTGCCAGCAGTTTCATGAAAGAAGTGTCTTCTTTTCTCCTGGGCTGTATCGATCAGGTCATCTTGGTCCCACCCCTCAGTTCTGTTTCTTTTAGCCCAAGGACACTGGTGAAAGGCGTGACCTTTATCATCACAAAGGTTGCACTGGAATATATTGTCACATAGATCAGTGGAGTGGCCATACCCCCCACATAAGGAGCATTTGAGCATATCATAGGCGCTGCTCATATGAGTCTTAGCCCCACATTTATAACAGACCCTAGGCTGTCCCCCATAAAAACAAACACCCCTGTTCTTGCCTAAGAAGAAGCTATTGGGGAGGTGGATAATTTCTGAATTGACTTGGAATAATTTTATTTTAAATCTCCACCCTCCCGTCCAAAATCCCTCTGTATCCATAATTGCCTCTGGGGGTCCCAGAATATCACATCATTTCTGCAACCAGTGATATATATCACTAACGTTCACTCCTTCATTTCTGAACATGATGGAAATATATCTTATCTAGGGTTTAGTAAGGGGGATAGCATAATAGGGTGTCCAAAGAGGTGTCTGCTTAAGGTTATTATACTTTTCCCAGAATCTCTCAAGGCTGATGTTAGTTTTAAAGCTATCATCAAAGGTATCTTCCCCTGATATATGAATTAGAGCATAAACTTCTGCTGGCATGAATTTCATGGATCCCATCAATATATGTTTTGCAACATAGTACCTGTCCGGGTGCTCTGGTTGCCCTCCCCTATACCTTAACCTGACAGCATTTCTTCTAGGGGCCTGCTCGAGTTTATTCTTAAAAAGTTCTGACATGGGAGGTTTTTTTGGCATATCATTATTATTATCTTGAGATTTAGATTGTTCTTGCTCAGCAGTAAAACATGCAATATTAGTGCAACTTGATTTCACATCCCCCCTACCCCCTGATGAGCCAGGCACTGTAGAGGCCTGGGTGTCATCATCTAAAATCTGCGCAGTAACTTTTATAGGATCCTTTTTATCAGAAACAGTTTTACCTGAGCTCAGGGTTTGTGCTGCAGCCCTTTCATGTCCTGTTGTAGGCCCAAACAAAATGTCCTCATTCCAATCGGGGTCAGAAACTCATTTTCCTTTTTCGTCCCATTTCCAACCAGATGAATTCAAGGCATCATCGGCCGACCAGTCACTCCCAAAATACTGCACGGTGTCTTTTTTTAATCCAAATTGTTTTTGGACTTGTTGTGTCACTGAAATGTCTTTCGCCTGTTCAGACATGGTGTTAGCATCTCCCGGTTGCTGCACATGACTTGCAGCACTCTCAGTAGAACAACTTTTCCTGATCATCCAAACTACTACTAGGGGTTCTGCAGAGCCCAAATCATTTTTGACTGTGGATTACCAGTAACAGCAGGCTGTAGGTTTTCTCTGGTAACATCCTCCACCATATCATGATTATCCAGATGAGTTGAAGAATTATCCTGCATAAATCTAGTGGCTTCACAAGATTGCTCTGTTGCTACCTCAATTTCTTCCACATCCAAAATTTCAGTCAGCTCTTCAGACACATCCACCTCCATCACTAGCTCAGTCTGCTCTGCCATCAGCACAGCGCTTGGGCTCCCCCTACTGACAAGAGTAGGGGAGTTTTTATTGTATTATTAAACATAATTAGAACAACTCAGTGTAATCAATTATACAAAGTAAGAACCAAAAACTTAATCTAACAAACTTATACAATAATCAGAGTAATTATCAGATTATTTTTATACATTATTTGAACTTAATAAAATGAAAAAACCCTTTCCACATTTTTAGTAACTGAGTCTGTACTGTCCTTCAAGCATCCTCAGCGTAAATCCTCGAGAGTTCCTGTGAAACCAAAATACTAAAACAAAAATAAGGCATTTTTCTTTGATATATTACCCACTGACACCTTGCCTGCCATAAATAATAACGTAAACATCCAAAAAATAATGACAGTGTTTCTTCATGAAAATCAGAAAGAGTCGCTGGATAAACCCCTAAAACCAAGATTTGATATGTAAGAAAATTCAGCCACCGAAAACCCCAAAGTGCCGCCAATAAACCCACAAACCCTTTGCATAGGAACAGTGTAAAAGAAAATGCTCCATCGATTCCTCAGTATTTATACAATCCAAGTAAGGACACTTCTTTCTTCAATGGCTTTGTACTTGGCATTACCCCTAACATTTAAACGCCATAGAATATTAGCCACTGTGTTTCCCATTGCATTTGAGGCAATCTGTGACAGTTAAGTTGGGCCAATACTTTAGGATTCAAAGAAGAAGGGCAATTCTTAAACATGGCTCTAAAGGAAGTAAATTTGCCATTACTAATTGATAAAATTCTTTCATGCTATTACTCAGAATTGTCTCTTTTCTATTTTCCATTTATATAATTTTTGTGCAGCTGGTCTAAAATACTGTGAATATAAATGTGAGGATTTATTTTGGAGCCAAAGAAAGCCAATTCCTAAAGTATTTGTTCAATGATCTGGAAATCCATTTATCCCTCACTCCCTGCTTCTAATCGTAAGCCACTTTTCACTGAACACATAATGAATAAAGAGTGAGCAAAATCACTGGCTCCACCATCCCAAGACCTCCTTTGTTTTTACTTAAATATGTATAGCTTCTTTAATGGGGTTTAATCTATTACCCCAAACCATTTGAAAGAATAAACCATACAGTTTAGTTTCTAGATGCACTGGGAGGGGAAAATCATAGCTACATACTGAACACATGGTAAAAGAAACTGTTTGATAACATGTATGCATTTCAGTTTGGACAATTTCCACTTTTTCCATCTATTGACTTTATTCTCCACTGTTTGTAGGGCTATATCCCAATTTTCAACTGGTATGTTCTGGGGCCAAAATGTACCCAAAACTTTAAGGGAGTTCTGGAAAATGGATACCACCCTGCACCGCTTCCTATGACCTGTTGCTCCAATAAATAAACCTTTTTTTTGTGCACATTTATTTTGCATTCGAAACTTTCAAAAAGCCTCAAACGTGGTCAAAAAATGTGCACATATGAATGATCTAGAATATACAATCAAATCATCTGCATAGGCCTGTGCCAGAAGATGTTTGTCCTTAACCATACCATCAGAAATACCTGGCCACAATGGAACAGTAGTTAATTTTTGTAGTAGGGGATCCAAAGAAAAGATATAGAGTAGGGGGCTAAGAGGGCAACCTTGATGAACTCCAGTATGTAAATGAAAACATTTTGCCGTCTGACCTTGCACGAAGGGGAACACAATATTATGTTCATATAATTTTTTAATTATATTAACAATGTGCAATGGAACTCCATAATGTATTAACGTTAGAAATAAAAAGGCAAATATACCCTATCAAAAGCCTTTTCCAAATCAGCACCATCATACAATTCTGACTCCCACTTCAGAAAGATGTTCAATAACTTCGTGATGATCATTAAGGCTGTCTGAATTTGCCTATTAGGTATCCCACTAAACTGGTAAGGAGAAATTACCCACCTGGCATAATTTTTTAACTGATTATTCAAAATACTGGTGAAGATTTTATAATCTGAATTTAAGAGGGTAATTGGTCGCCAATTTTTAATATTTTGTCTGTCTCCAGATTTGAATAAGTAAATCAGCAATCCCTCAGAAAAAGAGGGAAAGAAAACAGCAGTTTCCATAAAATACTGGAATAAAATATACAAGCATTGACTCAATTCCTTTGAAAAAACTTTATACAGATTATTCGAAAGGCCATCCTTACCGGTGAAATGTTGAATTTCAAATTCCTAATTACTTTTATTATTTCTTCTTGTGTAATTGGATCCAATAATGTTGAGATTTCTGCTAACCTGGGGGCTTAGATGTTTTAAGATATGAAAGCATTTCTGCCTCTGTAATAAGAGAGGGGGGGTCTAGAGTTCGAAAATGCCCAATAATTGTTTCTCTGAGCTGAGCAACCGTGGTGGCCAAAGAGCCATCAGGTTTTTGCAAAGAATCAATATTAGAAGAAGCCTTCAGATTTTTACAGGTTTCAAAAGGGTCCCCAATGGGGGATTTTTTTATGCTATTGGAAAAAATAGCCTGTAGGGTTTTTGCTCTATCATATTGGAAATTCCTCATTTCCTCCTTTATTTTACTAATTTGGTCTGAATAGTCTAAGTGAGAGACATATGCAATTGTCATAAGTTTCTGCAGTTGTTGCCAAGGGACAAATATCTCAAAAACTTAACATTTTTGTTTTGCCCTTGCCTTTTAAACCAATTACATAATTCAACTTAGTTGTTAACCACCAATCTCCTAAATCCTCATAAAAAAAGCCACTGACAACCTGGCTGCTAGAATATGTTTCACCCCGGACTGTATATGGTATATCTAACATAGTGTTATTCAGTTTCCACCTGAGCTGCCTACGTTCAGGGAACCTGTAGATGAACTACAAGAAAGTAATAAATGATCAGAAAATTCACAGTGGATCATCTTAAAGGAATCCAGTTGTACATTATGAGAGACAAACATGTAGTCTATTAGGAAAACAATTTCCCCTTTGTAAATGAATACCTTGGCCCTTGAGAGGAAAGGGAGATACAGTTAAATAAACCTGCTATTTTAACTATATTAGCTAGCATGTGAGAATCACAATAAATTTTCTTTTTCTTCTGATTAGGTGAGTCAGAAATTGTGCAATTAAAGTCACCTCCCCAAAGCACCTTAACTGATGTCACCAAGTAGGGTTGAACAGCTTTTAAACAAGAAACTCTACCAGCTTTTGTCTGTGGATTGTAGATGTTAATAAATCGATAGCATATATCATGCCATTTCCCATCTAATATCAAGACTCTCCCTGGAATAAGATCTACTAAATTATGAAGTTTAAAGGAATAAGTATTGAATAAAATCCCAATACCATCTGCTGTATCAGTTCCAAAGGACCAATAGGAAGGGCCCCACTCCCAATCCCGTTTGAAAGTAGTGAGTTGTTCTGCTGAGTACATCCAGGTTTCCTGTAAAAAACATACTGATAAATTTTGTTTTTTTATATAGTGAAAAAGGGCTTGCCTCTTAACTATATTAAGCAAACTATGAGTGTTCAAAGAGCCCCATGACCACTGCATTAAGCTTTATAAAAAAAAGAACTACTTTATCATTTTTTTCTTTTTTTTTCTTTTCTTTATAGTTATCCACTGGCTGAGATCGAGTGGAAGATTTTTGGGAGTCTGAATCTCCTAATTCCATCTCTGTATCTCCCCAAGGAGTAAACAATGCAGCATAAGAGTTGCTAGTCTCTATGGGAGGAGTAAGGGAGGGTTGGGATGCAAATGCCTAGATGATCTGCGTTGGGGTAGTGAAGGCCTAATATTTAAAGCCTTAGATGCTTCCTCAGAAGTCTCCACCAAAACCTCAGAGTAACACACAGGGGGGAAATCCAAAAGCTCAGGTGGGCCCATACTTGATTTTTTAATGACTTCCATAACCAAAACAGTTTGTTCCACCTTGTCTGCTATTCCTAAGGATTTGTCAATGGGGGGTACTACACCAAGGGTCTGAACTTTGGTTTGAGAAGAAGAAACAGGTAGAGGGGTTGTGAGCTAGGAGGGGGAATTGCAGCATCCTGAGCTTGCTGAATTAAAAGCTCTGAATTTATACAGGATGTTTTATTTTTGCAGCCCAAGGGCAAACCCGAAAAGAGTGGCTAGATTCTTCACAAAGCTCACATTTGAGCTGATTGTGACAATACATAGTTGTGTGTCCAACCTCCCCACAGTTGTCACAACGTGGTTGGTCACAAACACTTGAGAGATGTGTTTTAGCCCACATCTGTAGCAAGCCCGGGGTTGTCCACTATAAAAACAAACCCCTCTGTCTTTTCCTAATAGAAAGGAATTGGGAATATGGACTACCCCTGTCTCAGATTGCCTCAGTTTAGTTTTATATTTCCATCCTTCCGTCCAAAACTGTTCAGAATCTAGGATAGGTTCCGGCCCACTTAAAATTTCACACTTAAGGGACAACCAAAATGATATATCTTCCACATGAACCCCTCATTTCTAAACATGACTGTAACATATGTTTTATCAGGGTTTGAAGAAGGAATCACTAAGAAGGGGTCCATAGAGGAGAGAATTTAACCTGGTTGTACCTATCCCACAATAAGTCCAATACATGTGGTGTCCTAAAACTGATGTCAAAATTATCCTCTCCAGAGATATTAATAAGTGCATACACATCTTTTGGGGTAAAATGCAAGGACTCTTTTAATATGTTTTCCTCACGAGTGTCTATCTGGTCGATCCTCCAAACCCCTTTATAACTAATATGAACCACATTCCGTGAGGTGCTGCTTCTTTTTAGTGTTAGAAAATAATTCAGACATAAGTGGTTTCTGAGGAATGGATTCCGTTGGAGAGGGTGTGAGAAGAAGCAATAGGCTCCTGCAGGGTGTTACCAAATCTGTATTCAACGAGGAAGGTAAAGATATCTGTGACTCCAGGATGTAGCTCTCAGTGGAAGTTTTTCTACCTCTAAACAGTTTTTATTGTCCTGCAAATCTTGCTCCAGCTTTTGCTGTTGTAAGTCCGTTTCCACTCTGGTGAATGCTGTGAGAGGGTATAATTAGAGTCCCAAGTAGGATCAGGCTTCCATATGCCTGCTGCATTTTGCTTCCAACCTGCCTCTTTTGAGTGCTTTATCAGGGACCAGAGCTCTGAAACATTATGTGTTTGTAGACCAGATTTTATAAGAGGTATTTCTTTTTTTTTTGGAAAGAAGAATTCAGTAACTCCAGTTTGGGAAACAGCTGAGGACTGATAAACTACATTATGCTGAGCCCCATGCTTTTTAAAAACAAATCCAGCTGATTTGTCTAACCATGCAGACTCAGACTGCTTTAGCTCTGATGCAGACAAAGTCTGTTGTACTTCCTTTGGGGACTCTGTTTCAATTGTTAGGGCAGTCGGAGCTATAGCGGGCTGAATGCACTCACTAACCTCTATAGTACTGTTAGCAGCTTTACTAACAGTCAATTTTACTTCAGGAACTTCCTGCGTAGCTGCTGGGCTATAAAGAGAGTGGTCTCACCCTGCCAGGACTCCCGACTGAACCCGAGTCAGCCATATTATTATTAGGACGCGCTGCAGCTGTCAAGCCCTGATTCTACCTGCTGCAGAGTTAACAACTCAGGGCTGAGCGTGCTGAACTCGAATTGCAAAGTCCATAGAGTGCTCAACTGCTTGCTTCTCCCTTACTCCCGTAACACACTGATTGTGTAGCGAGAGGAATCACTTTGCTGTACATTTTTTAAAGCCGGGTAAAAGCAGATTGTAAAAGCCGTTGTCTGTTTCAGTAGCGGCTTCCAAATAATAAAAATTGTTGCAAAGACTCACCATGCTCCACGGAGCTTCTTTTAAGTGCAGTCCTGTATTTTTCTCAGTTTTAAACACCTCGGTTTCAGGGAGAGCAATATTGCAGGTATTAAGTGCATCCATGTCGTCAGGTTCCAAGCTGGATTTGAACCTTGCATCCAAAGATTCCTTTTCAAGCATTTCCTTTCTCCCAGTCCTTTGAGAATTTTTTCTTAAATCAACTGCTGTATCCTTCCAAAGAACCACTGCATCGTGAAACTCCATATCAGAATCCATATCTTGAGTATTCAAGGGTCAGCCTCCACATTGCACACTGTGGGAGCAGAGGCCAGCTCTCCCACCAAGCAGACGCCCTCCTCCTCCGCCATCTTGGTCCCACCAGAAAATGGGTCCCCCTGCTCACAGGAAGCAGGAAGTAGGGGAATTTCCCCGGTGTCCTGGTCAAATTTCCCTCTTTCACTAAAAATACCACCAACAGCTTAATCTGGTTCAAGGTCAGTTGGCATTCATCTGTATCTCCCTCCCTTGGTCATGCCTGAAAATAGGCAGGATTTGTCTAGTGCACTTACCTGGTCAACAAAAACAAAACAAAAAAATCCTATTGTAGTGCCTTACCCCCTTCCTCACTATCCACCTCCACACAGATCTTAGTGTCATCTGCAAAGAGGTTATTCTTGCTCCTTATCCTTTTTTCTGTCTGCTATAAATATGTTACATAGGACTGGTCATAGCACTGACCCCCTGTGGTACACTGCTGATTACCACCCTGGGTGCTGACAGCTCTCCCCCAACTTCCACCCTCTGCTGCCTGCCCTGCAACCAATTCTTTATCCACCCAACCAGCTTCCTCCCTGCTCCCTGGCTACTTAACTTGCTGTTCAGCCATCCGTGTGGCACAAAATCAAATGCCTTACTGAAGTTCAGGAATAGGACATCAACCACGTGGTCCCTATTTAGTGACCTCATCACCCAGTCAAATAAGTGAACAAGGTTAGTCTGACATGATCTCCAGACACAAACCCATGTTGCCTGTTGTCCTGTAGGCCATTCTCCTCCAGGAAACACACCAGCCTTCCCTTAAGTATAGTCTCCATTAGCTTTCCCATAATGGCTATAAGGCTCACTGGTCTGTAGTTCCCAGGTTCATCTCTGGGCCCACTCTTATGGATTGACACCACATATGTCATCCTCCAATCTCTGGGCATGCATCCAGTATTCAGGGAAGTGTTGAACAAGTCTGCCAGTGATCCCACCAGAACACCTGCCAGCTCCCTGAGTACCCTAGCATGCACTCCATCTGGACCAGGTGCCGTATCCACCCTTAGAGACCTTAAGCCCTCTAACACCCTTTTGACTGGAATCTTTACATCCATCACCTCCTCTTACCCTGCCCCCTGTCCACCATCCCCCTGAGGTATAGGCCTCACAATTAACTCTCAGTTGTCTTGATCACTCACTCCCTTGATTGATCATTTGCTCAGCATGTACTGTTCCTCCAATTTGCTGCTCACTATTTACTCTCACTTCAATCTCTCTCATTCACTCATGGGATCAATCATGGGTAGCTGTAATGCTCATACCTACCAACAAAACTAAACTCAAGCAAATGCACAGTAAAGTACCAGTCTAGTACCACCAAGTGAAAGAAAACCAGCTGGACCACAAGAGGATGAACTACTTAGTACATAATCATTGACTGACCTAATGAAGGGAGTATGTGTAACTCTTGAAAGCTACTCTCAAAAGCCATTTTGTTAGTTCAATAAAAGATATGAGTCACCTGCACTATATTTGTTTTTTTTCTTCTACATAATTAGTAAGTTCAAAAGTTCTTTTTTTAAATGGGGAGTGGCTTGCAAGCTACATGGCTACACTATGATTTAGCTCCACAAGATACTACTTTTTGTAGCAGGATTTCCCTTCTATTTGTTGTGCTAAGCAGCTTCTAAACAGTTCAAAGCTTTATGAACATGAACTTGTTCCAAAAATGATGAAGAAATAACTTAAAAAGCTTATGCAATTGAAGAGGAAAGGCAAAATCCTTGATACAGTCTTTCCATCGGCTGGTCTGTGGCAATAGCAGTCAGCAGTCTGGGTATGACTGAGGAACACTCCTTGGAGTCCATCTCTGACCTCCCCAGTCCCCTGTGCATAGCACAGGTGCTGCAGCAAAACACAGACTTGTGGAGGAGTAAGCTTCTGCCAAAATAGTTCCTGCCATCTATTTGCTTCTCAATGATTCAACTAGAATGTCACAAATTGTACAGAGAAAGAAATAATGTGACCTACTGGGACTTGAGCCCAGGCCCATGGAATACCATCCTGGTGCTCTAACCAGTGAGCTCTACAATTTGTGATTTATATTGCTTAGCGGTGACTAATACTGCACCAAAAAAAAAATCTAATTGTCAACCACAAAGCCAGAATCTGCTTTAACTAAATTTAATAAACTCAACCTGAAAATTGATGCTTTCACTCTTTCCAAAGTCAGCACTGAAGCTGAACTGAACTCCTCTCAATTTAAAACAATGTTCTGACCTGGTCACACAAAATAAAAATTATATTCTGCCTCTAACTGCCAATAAAGATATACTCATCAGTGATATAACTGTTCTTCTTCACAAGCTAGAGCAGCTACTGTATAGATTAATTCCAGAGAAAGAAATGTTAGGATACTTTTTCTCCCTCTCACATTTGGCACTGAAAACTTAGTGAAAGCTTTAAATGTAGCAATGACCAAACTGTTTGAGGGTAACTAATTTTTCATAAAATTGTTCTGACATTCTCAAAAAAGACAAGTGGCACTGCATAGAGGTAGGTTGCCTGAGCTGTTGAAACTATATTTTCCATTACCTTGATAATAAAAGCCATGATGCTTTCAGTGAAACAAAAAATATGTAGCTTATCTCAAAGGCCAAAATTGCTGAAGTGTTTGAGACTGCCATTTCCAAGGTTAAAATCTTTCCTGATTTCACATGGGAGATGCAGAGGAGGAGGAAACATCTCATTAACTTTCAAGCAACTCTTTTGTACTGTAAATAGGGGAACAACTTACCCTTCAAGACCCAACTTGACCAAAAGTAAGTTTTTCTAGGCATGTTTAAGGTAAGTTTTTCTATATATGTTTATTATTTCAGTGATGAAACTACACTTCAGACTATGTGTAGTCTAAAATGTCTGCTTGAATGGAAAATGAAGTAAAAGAGAGAGACATTGGATATTAATGTATCAGATTTATCTGCTCAGATAGATTGCTTTCCTAACGCCTGCAATAACTTTTTTGGAAAAATAAACTCTCTAAAATTGATGGAATTTACAGGAAAAGATGACATAAACTTGAATGAAAAAACATCCTGAGGGATTGAATTTTAAACCCTCAATGCTTTATAACCCTTTATTTTTCATTGGAGCTCTTCTGTAGAGTTTGTTGTTTGCTCTGACTACTGTACTTTATTACTTTACATGTATTTTTCACAAACACATTGATCTTCACTGATGAGCTACTGCAATGTTGAATAATTACAATTAAAATGGTTACTGTTTCTTGTGTTGGTAGAGCTTAATTATTACATTTTATGGAGTAATCAATTTTCTTTATGTCAATATTGTTATGTAATGTGCAAACTGTGATAGACCCTAATACAAATAGAATAAAAAAGTGTTGTAAATGTTTTTAATTTAAACAATGGCTTATAAAACACATTCTATAAGTGAAATAAGACACTCCAGGGTGTTGGTTAAGCTGGGGTAAATGCTCTTCTAGTGGGCATTAAGGCACTTGGCCTGCTGCCTTGTGCCTCAATACACTCGTAAGCATGCATGCAGCCCTGCATAACCAACACCCAATCATGTTAGTGCTTACTTATAGCTATATCAATTTCTGCCTGCACTGGAAGAATAGTATGCTTATTTCAGTTCTGTCATGTTTCTTGCACTCACTTGGTTCCCACTACTATATTAACTGTGTAGCTTGATCTGTACTACTGCTCTCTCATTACCTTTATTACCTTATTACAAAATGATTGTATTATTGTCTTACACTGCTTCCATTTTCCCTCCACCCAAAACACATCTGAAAATTAGCTGTTTTCAGCTCAGTATGCATTTCCTGGTAAAACTATTAAGATAAATTATAAACTAAATAACTAACATGTGGTGGGTTCATTTCAGGACAATGACGGACTACAAATGTTAATGCTCCTCTGACTCAACCACATCTTTGGTTTAAGCTTCTGTAATATTTGTTAAAAAAGGACAAGTTACATTTGTTTGAAGTTGGAACCAGAAAGGCTTCTTTGTCACACTGACCTCCATATCTAGGAAGGATACAAAATTACTTTGAGATAGCTGAGATGTGTTGGAATTATTGTTCCTCAATGTATTGCACGAAGATTGCAGGCTGTTATCCCAGGCAGCAAAACCTTCTGGTCTTTATTGTTCTTTAGTATTTCAGCTAGCTTAGTACTAAATGTTTTAGATGTAAAAGAATGCTAAGAATGTTAACCTTTGAGGTGTGATCTGCTGCCCAGTGCTAACCAAATTTTGTGTTTCGGGCTTGTGTAGAACCAAAGAACATATATTCTCCATAGGACTGCTAAGAACATCAACCATCATGATGCAGACTGTCGGTCACTGCCTCAACCATATGGCCTTCAAGGCAGTACTGGAGTGTACTGAACTTTCATACAAGAAGTGGCATAAGTGTATTAGGATGTCCCTTTACAGGAAGTGGTCATTCACAGTAATTGTGCTATGCTTTGTATGGGTGAATCCATTATTGCATCATCTGCTATCATGTTGATCCAGACCATTCACACAGAGCCTTTGGTATCAAGTCAATGTTGACAATGCCTCTAACACAAAACCAGAGGCAGAAGTTAACCTATGATTGTTTTCTGTCTCTTTGTCAAAAGTAGTGTAACACTAAATACAGGACAATCTTGAAAATTGATTTTGTGTAATGATCATATCCAGTTTAAATATAAATAAACTAATTACCTAAACTAAAACTACACTTTCTACAGGAATTACTGTTGTATGAAAACCACTGAAATTGTAGCATCTGTTATTGGGTCTCTTTGCAATTTGGAACAACACACTTTTCCTATTCTTTGGAGCAGCTGCATCAACTCTGCCCAACTGGCTGTCTCTGGTCCCTGCAGTGGCTCTCTTTCAGTGTGGGGAACTGAGGATAGAAAAAAGGGAGCAACATCAATGCAACTTTGCTCCTAGAGATAGAGATTGGGGGGAGGTAGGATCAGGAGTAGGATAAGGAACCACCCTGGGTCAAAATGGAACCAGGATAGGGTGTGCCATACCTGGTTCCCATCCCAGGGGCTCCTGAAATATCATCAGATGTGGTAGCCATGGAGCTCTCCAGCACAGCTCTTCCCCTTGGGGCAATATATCAGTAACATGGCTGAGTGGTGTAAGGTGCTGAATTTAGGTTCAAGACTCTTTGGAGGCATGGGTTTAAATCCCAACTCTGCCAAAAATGTTTTTTTGGAAAGGGTGGTGGAACTGTGAAACCACCTGTCACAAACGCACTCCGCAGGTTAGGCCCTCTGCTCCCAAAGTGCCACACTCAGAGCATAATAGTCTGAACAGGTAACAGACAGGGTAACCCTCCTGTCTGCTTTTGTGTCCAAATCACCTTTAGTCTCAAGTTCTGGGGGGATTCAAAATGTGAACCTTATGCTAGCATATCCAAATGTGCAGGCTCAGATAATATTCTCTTCGGGGGATGCAATATATCTTTCACCTATGGGCACCTAGCCAGGTATCCAAAATGAACCCTTAAGACTCTATAAGAGACTGTAGGTATATTCTTACCTTTTTACCAAGCTTAGTAACACCATCAAGCTGTTGAACAGTTGTCAGACTTACCAACCTATACGTCACATGCAAAAAGAACTGACAGACACCCAGGCAGTCTTTCAAAGAAAAGGTTCTTTACTAAAAGGAGATAAAAATATGAAAAAAAATGTAAACACAGAACAATATATCAAAGAGCTCACAATCACATAAAAGAACAAGAGAAAACTGCAAAGCAAAACTCCTACCACAATACATTTAAATTTTTGCTATCTAAGGTATTACCTCTGGAAGTGCTTTTGGTTAGATCAGAGAATTGTTTTTCTCTCAGATTCCCAAAATAATATGACCCACATTTCAGACACAAGTATCAGTTTCAACTCTGTGGGCCCGATTCTCAAAAATGCCCTTAGAGTGGTGCAGGGTGAATTAGATGCAGCATGCGCCAAAGCCCTCTGCACCATCAGCAATGCACCCTATTCTGTAAGGAATGCACCATGCACCAGACACAGTGCACATGGCATATGAACGCACAGTGCATCAGGTAAATAGCGTAGGCAACACGCAAGGTGCAGGCAGTGCCTAAACACAAGGGGCAGAGGAAAGGCCGAACCACAGAGGATGCAGCAAGGAGAAAGGAGAAAGCCAACCCCAAGGACATGGAGGAATAAGACTGGGCACTCCAGGAAAAATAATTTCACAGACCAGGAGACAGACATCCTCCTGGATGCAATAGTGGCCCAGGTAGGTGTGATGTGTGGCAGGAGGACATGAGTATGTGGGGCAATGGTGCAAGGCCCTGACCAGTGTGTGACACCCAACAGGTGGACTTGCTACTATCCCGGGAAGGGGACCAAAAGCTATGGGCAAAGCATCAGGAGGCATGGGTCGAGGTAGCCAGACTAGTGAATGCAGTGGCACCCAGCAAGCGCGGTGTGAGGGAGCTGCAGAAGTGGCACTGTGATATCAGGTGCCATGCCAAGGAGAAGGCAGCCCACAACAGGTGCTGCACAATGGAAACCAGAGGAGGATCCACACAACCACAGCCCCACAGCAGACATGAGGAACATGTACTGGCACACATCAGCATGTGCAGCATACAGGGTGACACAGAGCTAGACCTGTATCAGCAACAAAATGCACATGGTAAGCACTGGGCATGATGGGGCAGGTGGCACCACTGTGCAGACAGTCAATGTGGCACCACCAGTGGAGGCTGATGCACCACAGGGGCACCAGGGACCCACATTGGACAGGGATCAGAGAGCAGGCAAAGAGGGACACAGAGTGTCCTGGGCTCCCATGCAGATGCAGGAGATGCAGGGGGTGACCCCTTCACTGATTGCCACAGGCTGGACATGCACCGTGGCACTGGACACATACTGGCACATGGACAACTGAGGTAATGCACTGTGCACGTGTGTCTGTATATCCAGCAGGTGCCAGGAGCACAGCGACCAGACAACAGGCCACAGCCAGCCAGTCAACACTACCACAATGCCATGCCATGACCTACAGTGACAGTGAGGCATCAGAGCACAGCAGACACAGCAGCAGTGAGGAGAAACAGCAACAGGCAACCACTGGTGACAGCACAGTGAGCCAGGCCCACAGGAGGGTGACAGATAGTGAGTCAGTGGCTCAACAGGGAAGTGACACCAACAGCAATGCCACACCATCCAGCAGCACCACTGAGCGATGCATGCCCATGTCCAGTACACCTGACCAGTGCCAGACCACAGTGGACACACAGCAGCAGGGGACAGAGGGGATGGCCCTGTGGCAGGACAGGCAGGCAATACACCCACCACTGTAGGTCGTGGCATCCAGGCACACTGCAGCACCATGTCAGACCATGGAGGTGCAGGTGGGACAGGTGAACATGGTGCAACCCCACTGCCACTGGAGGATGACCTTGGGGATGACCTGTCACATTACTTCCAGGACATCCTGCTCACCCAGGAGGCAGCACAGCAGGAGCTGGCAGGGATACAAGACAGCATCCGGGAACACACCACTGCCATGGGGGCACACATGGGACAGCTGCAGCTGACAGTGGTGGATATCCACGCAGCCATCATACATGGGATCCAGGAAGGGGCATGCCAAACAACACAAACAACACGGCTACTCCAAGACATATGGTTGTGTGTCACACGCCAAAACGGACACCATAGAATGGCAGACCATGCTCATGGAATGCAGCATGGGGCAGCATATCGCCCAGACAGAGGCAACAACAGCAATGGCAACTGCACTGCAGGAGATTGCAAGATGCATGCAACAGCAGGCAGCCGGTGTGGCACCAGTCCCACAGGTATGCTCGGACTGCAATGTGTGGTGGCACAACAGAGGGGCAGTAGATGACCACCCCGGCATGGGGAAGACAGCCAGCAGACAGGATGTGGGACAGGGCCATGAGGGTGCACAGGGCATAGGGCAGCTGGGGATGTACACGGGACAACAGCCAGACACAGTGCCAACACAGCATGTGTCAAGCACTGCCATGCCCAAGGACAGGGTTGTGAGTGACATGGCAGGCACACACACACAGCCACAGGGGAACAACAACCAGATGCAGATGCCCCTGATGACAGACACATGGGCCAGACAGTAGGGTTGCGCTGGAGCCATGCAGTGATGCTGGTGTGGAGGATGGCCATGGCACAGTGGGGCACACACAGCAGGGGAACACAGCCACACAGGGCATGGATGTCAACTGTGGCAAAACACCCAGTAGCATGGCAGAGGGTGTGTGCCACACACAGGGGTACTGGACCATGACAGACACAGGGGGATGGACACACACCTACGTATCAGTGATGTGGAGCAGTCTGAACAGACACAGGATGGTACAGTGAATGCCAACAGCATGGCCATGCCACCATCCAGTGCAGCACAGAGGCTGGGACAACACATTCTAGCCCGTTCCCAAGGCCTCAAGAGGGCCCACCCTGAGGCAGGTGGTATGGCCTGTGAAGGGCAGATGGCCAGGCAAGGTGCACCAGCAGTGACACCCATAGCACAGATGGCAGCTGATGGCAGCAGGACCGGTGGTAAGGGGGACGACAGCAGCAGGCCACCAGGGACCACCGCAATGCAACAGAGACCCCCAGTGACACGACGTTGGTCACAGAGGCACAGGGTGAACACAGTGCCACAAGTGGTGGGGGTGCAGCCAGGGCATGCCCCACAGCTGGAAGCTACACAGAGCGGCAACATGGCGATACAGCCACCATGCGCTGCACAGAGTGAGCCACCGGACATTGTAGGCTGGAGGGGGAGGCTAGCACACACCCACCGGTAGGGTGCACGCAGCATGCCAGACATGTGCATCGAAGGGGGGTTGCCCCACGGTACCACCCACCATAATGCAATGTTCCAGTGTGCCCACCTGACCATGGCCAGGGACCACAGCACAACACACACCACACATGGATGTGTCATCATCTGGGCCATGCATACCCGTGCTGCATGCACCTGTAACCCATCCCCCTGTACAATGCCCATGGCCTTGGCACTCCCCGCATGGCACTGCAACATGGGACCCGCACACAAGCCCTCATCCTCTGACAGTGGTACACCCCCCCAACACACACTAGCATGCAGCACACTGCCACCCCTGCAGGCACATACCGGACACCTGCATAGCTCCCAGTGCCGGCCTTGGGACCTGTTGCATGCACCCGGGTGCATACACCATGGCGTGCCACAGCCCACTAACACAGCATTCACACACCCATGCACCCCCTGCCACCGCCAATCAGACATCCCCCCCATGTGGCCGGTGTGGCACACACAGCGCCATACCTCTCCATGTTGCTATGCTTGCCCCTGCACCCAGGTGCATGGCTGCTGCAGGACTGTCTCCTCCCCACCACACAGGTGCTCCACAGTCCATGCATCACCAACCCATACACACAGTACCCACCATGGGGCATTTCACCACAGCAGCCATACAGCACTGTGCACAGCAGTCCACTGGGTGGGCCCTGTGGTATGCCACAAACCATGCCACACCACCCAGCCCCACACGGCTGGTACCGACACATGAACGATACATGCAGGCCCAAACCGTGGGGTCCCACCTTGTTGGCTGGTGGTTTGGCTTACCTACCATGGCATGCCACTGTGGAAATAAGAGGACCCCTACACTGGGTGGCAGAGGCTCACAAGGGTACAGTGTCCCGACACCGTGCCCTGCATGTAGCAGCAACACACCCTGTGGCACACTGCAGTGTTGTCCACATGTTGCTTGACAGCAGTCCCTGTCACCACTAGGTGCCCTGCAGAGGCCCTGTAGGCTGCTACCCACACAATGGCTGTCCCCGACCGGTGTACAGCAAAGACAGGTATATAACATGTACAGTACAGAGAGAGACACAAAGACACAGCTTGCACATTGAACAACATTGTATGGGGGACACATAAACATCACAAAACAGCAACAGTCATGATGAACCAAGAGGTACACAGTGCAATGGGCACTGCCCCACAATCAGCAATAGGCTTACAACAGTGCTGCACTTAACTGCAGTGCATGCACAGTTACATTATCCCTGATGTCCCAGTGTCCTGTGTCCATACTACCCAGTGTGCCCCATCATGGGCGTGTCCGCTATAGCATGGTTGGGGCCAGGACCTTGATTCATGCACATGTTCACCACTCATTGTCCACCAATATGGTCCAGGTAGTCCAGCAGGTCCTGCACCACAACCTGTAGGTCAGTCAGCAGCCTCGCCATGGGCCTGATGTGCAGGCCAAGTCCCTGGGCAATGTCATGGAGGTTGTGTGACTGGGGCTGCATGTCACCTGCACCCCTCATGCACCTGTCTGGCAACATGTCACTGTCACTCCTGGGCTGCCCTAGACCTTGGTCGGGGGTTGCATCAGCACCGCCATGCATGGGGGCAGCCTCATCCCCAGTTGGATAGGTGGCCTCCCAGCCAGCTGTGCCATGGGTGTCCATGCCTGTCACCATGACGGCCATGTCCCCTGCCGCATGCTGTCCCACAGCACTGTCACGTGGCCCTGCACTCCGATGATGCCCCTGTCAGGCATCCAGGATACCCTCATCCACCTCCTCCACATCTTCCTCCACTGTTGCCTCCTCCACACCCTGCTGCGGTGCCACCTGTTGCCCACCCTGGGCCATCATCCAGGTCCTGGCTGTGTACGCCCGTGCACCGCTCCGCTTCAGGCGTCACATCGCCCGCTCCAGGGAATGCCATCGTGTGTCCTGGCCCTGCTGCTCACTCCTTGAACCTCTGTGGGCACCTGGAACACAAAGTGACAGCCAGTGAGTATGCCACAGGCCCATGTACTACCTCCATGCATGTTGTCCACACCACTGATGCAGGCCCAGCAGGCCACCACCATGCCATGGCACTTGTTGCATGGGCTGTGCCATGCACCGACCATGTGTGTGTGGCACACACTCACACATGTGTCCATGGTGCCTGTGCCCCATCAGCAATCACCAGCAATGGCAATCTGTGCCAGCCCACTGATGCGTGTGTGTGTGTGTGTGTGTGTGTGTGTGTGCCCCCCCCTGCCTGCAGGTCCCCACACAGTTGCCTGCACAGCTGCATACATGACATGACTGCTGCACATCTACCTTGACAATGCTGCTTTCTGTGGTGTCCTCAGCCATGTCCATCCAGTCCGACATTCCTGGGCCTGCCCTGGCCTTCGACATCACTGACCTTACCTGTGGAGACATAATGGTGTGTGACAACATCAGTACCCCTCTGTGCAGTCAAGATCCCTGTCATGTGCTGTGTATTGGGAATGTTACTGGTGCCACATGCCTGACCAGCGTGGGCGTCCACCACGCATCTGGACATCAGCCTCTCATGCCATCCTCCTCAGGTATCCAAGGAGCTGCCCCTCCCTCCAGGCCAGGTCATTCCAATGGTGCCTGGCCTGCCACATGGTCCTTCTTATTCCAGACACCACCTGTAGCCTGCTGCCTATGGTGGACCACACCCTCTCCCTGTCTGCTGGGCTGGACTGCTGTGCCCCCTGTGGGAACAGTACCCTGCTGCACTGCTCAGCCAGGCTGATGAGAAGCACAGTCTCATCGTCTGTGAAGTTCGGTGCCCTGCTGCAGCGTGCCACGGCAACTGGAACTGCCACCTGCAGCTTGCCCTTGTGATTGCAGATTTCCCTTGCCTCCCTCTGCAGTGCGGCTGGGGCTGTGCCTGTGCTACACCATCCTGAGCAACCTAGCATGTGCTACTGAGGCCCTACACATGCTGATGGCTTGTTTCCATGTGTTCCCTGCTTTCCCCCGTGAGTCACAAACTGCATAGTACATGCTACACAGCTTGTGTTGGCATGCAGCATGCAACGCGCTGTGCATTGCTTACAGGATAACTCGGCACACAGGTAGCATAGCTGTGGCTGACGCACAGTGCGACTTGCAGCTACCCGCTGCCACTGCACAGTGTACTGTGCAGATCTGTGCCTGCCATCCCCCTTGTAGCTGCACACTGTCCTTCTGTAGGGTACCTCGACTGTGTAGGGGTGCATGCCTCTGGTGGCACTGTGCCAGTCCACATGACATGTCCTATGGGTGTGCCATGACACACCCATGTCCTGCTGCCTGTGGTGCACTGCACCCACCCTTGTGCATCCCCTGTGGCACTGCTTCATGGTGTGTGTAGCCTCCCACCCACACAGTCCCCCATGTCCCCATTCCTCCTACCTCTGTTGCTCACTGTGCACTGCCATTACATGTCGGCACTGGCAACGGTGTGCTGTGTGCTACTTGTATGTGGCTGTGGCCCCAGCACATGCAGTCCCACTGCCTCGTGCTATGGCCGATGGGTGACTGCCTCACACAGTCTCCCATCCTGACATCATGCTGCTCATGCACATCGCCCCTGCTAGCATTGGACACCTGGACACCCTTGCTGCTGTCTGCATCACTGTGTGCTGCACCGTCTGGGATGGCACACAGGCAATGGGCACATCTGTGTCACCTGTGCTTCCACTGCCTGTGTGGTGGCCCAGAAGTGACACCTCTATCTCACCACAGCTGTTCCGGTCCACCTGCTGTGTGTGCTCTCCATGGTGGACCCTGGGTTCCTGGCACTGCATTGTCATTCCCTGCATTGGCATGGCACTGCTGCCCAGTGTGCCTGTTGTGTGTGCCACTGCTGCATGTGTGTGGTCTTCCCATGGTCCTGGGGCTGTGGTTCAGGGTCTGTATGCCACATGGTGGTGTTGGTGTACCTGTGGCCATGCACACTGTGCATACTATTGTGCGCTCATCCAAAGTGTGCCGCAATTAGCTGCTCTTGCATCCGTTGTCCTGCTGTTGTGTGTTGTGCCTGGCCTTGCTTTTGCCAGTCATGGGCTGGCCTCGCAGCCTCCTCCTCCTCCTGTGCAGTGTCACCATCCTCGCTGGGTGCGTCTTCATCCTCTGCCAGTGGTGTGCCATATTCCAGTGCTATGTTGTGCAACACACAGCATGCTATGAACAGTTTGCATGCCATGTCCTGTGTATACTGCAGTGCACCCCCTGATCTGTCAAGGCACTGGAACCTCATCTTGAGGATGCCAAATGTGCACTCTATCACACTGCATGTTGCTGTGTGGGCATTGTTGTACCATTGCTCTGCTGCACTCTGTGGATGCCTCACCAGTCTCATCAGCCATGGCTGTTGTGGGTATCCACTGTCACCTGTGGGGAGGGAGGTGTTGGTTAGTGTTGTGCCCACATTCATCCCATGCCCACCCATTCTGCATGTATCCATGTGTGCCTTACCAATCAGCCATCCATCCGTGAGTGTCCAGCTCTGGAAGGCCTCACACACTTCATAGTTCCTGTAGATGTGTGCATCATGTGTGGACCCTGGATACTGTGCCACAAAGTCAAGGATCCTGCACCTGCTGTCACAGATGATCTGAACATTTTATTTTATTTATTTATTTTATTTAGTTTTTGTTGACCGGGTAAGTGCACTAGACAGATCCTGCCTATTTTCAGGCACGACCCGGGGGAAGGGGATACAGATGAATGCCAACTGACCTTGAACCAGATTAAGCTGTTGGTGGTATTTTTAGTGAATGAGGGAAATTTGGCCAGGACACCGGGGAAATTCCCCTGCTCTTTTCGATAAGTGCCATGGGATCTTTAACATCCACCTGAACCACCACCAATCCAGGCAGAAGGGACCTCAGTTTAACGTCTCATCCGAAAGACGGCACCTCAGAACTGCAGCACTCCTCTCATGCTGCACTACAGTGTCAGTACTGGGATATTAGCCCAAGTGCCAGATGTGGGAACTGAACCCACAGCCCTCTGATCTCCTGGCCTCAGAGGCGAGTGTGCTACCTACTGAGCCATTGACACTGCTGACACACACATTCATGTAATGGTAGCCTTTCCGGTTGACATATGTCTCTGGTTTGTCCAGTGGTGCCCTTATGGCAATGTGTGTGCAGTCTACTGCACCAAGCACACATGGGAATCCTGCCATACTGTAGAATCCCTGCTTGAATGCCAGTTGCTCCTGGTCATCTGTGGGTAGGTGGATGTATTGGTGTGACCTGTGTACGAGCCCGAGGGCATCCATGACTGCCCTCAGGCACCATGATACAGAGGGCTGTGAGATACCCACTGTGTCACCACTCACTGTCTGGAATCAGCCAGTGGCCAGTACCCGTAGGGCTGCACATACCTTTACCTCTATTGGTATGGCATGGCCTCTCCGAGTCCTGCTTCTAAGGTCAGTGTCAAATTCCTGGCATAGCTCTGCTACGGTTGCCTTGCCAAGTCGATATCGTGCAATGCACTGCTCCTCACTCAGGTCCGTGTGGGTGGTGTGTGGCTGTTACACACACCTGACATGTCTCTGGTGTCTGGGTTGCTGCTGTCTGTGCACCTGCTGTGCAGCACCACCCTGTTGTGCAGCCTGGTGGGCACGTCACCTATGGCATTGCCTGGCCAGCTGTATGCCCAGCAGGAACCTGTGGTGCTAACATTCTCCTGGCAGTCATCTGTCTCTGTCCTGCTGCAGTCCTGTGTCTCAGTCCTGTATCACTGCCCTGACCCTTTCCTTCCTTTTTCTAAGTCCCCTTGGATCAGCTTTGTGTGGCGTAGCAGATGTTTGATATCTGCTGTTAGGTGCTCCTTTGTGAATTGCATTCCTGCGTCCTACATGTCTTACCCCTGTCACAATGCGCCATGCATCGTGGTGCTAGCTGACTTCTGGCACTGTGCTGGTGCATGGGATACTTGACGCAGCGGGTCTTTGCCTTCACGCATGGTGCGTTTGTGAATCCTGCCTTGCTTGCGTCTTGACGCAGCTTGCTGCTTGCATCCGGCTGTTTGGCGCACGTACCTTGCGTCTTGGTGCAGCGTTTGAGAATCATGCCCTGTGTCTTCACACCCCTTCTGTGAGTCATCTAGCTCCTCCTTTTAGAATATAAAATTACAAACACAATTTCCTACCGGGAGGTATTTTAAATAATGTGAACATCAGGGCATGGCAAAGCAAGAGGTATCCAGGATGCAAATCCTATACAACAAAATAGCTCGGTTCGCTACCCAAGACCACCCACGATGTCACCACTGTAACACTCTGGCCCAGCTCCGGTGGCCCACATAGGCCGCTCACCTCCAATACCCATTGCTTGTCCAGGTCTACAAGCTACTCAAACCCCCCACTCCACCAAGCATAGCCGGAACCATAGCCATTAAACACAACCCTAGGAATTTAAGGACATCAGAATGAACACTACTAGAAGTCCCCAGAATAAGGACCAATGCTGGTGGCAGATCCTTTTCTTGCCAAGCCCAAAGCCTATGGAACAAGCTCCCCCCGGTCCAGGATGCCTCCTCACTCATAAACTTCTGCACCAGGCTCAAGTCCCATATACTGGCCACAAGTGCATGCCACTGCCATGGCTCTTAAGGTATCCCCTTTTTTCTGCATCAAACCTTCCCAAAGGTGAGCTGACCATGTACCTCCCTCTAGTATCTGGACACCTAGGGACCAATGCTACTTCATGTATATCACTATGCCAAGTAGTAACAAGGCAAAACTGTGTCATGATGATAACCATGTCTGTAACCACCTTATGCTTGAACAACCTCTGTAATCAAAAGTTTTTCTCCACTGTATTTTATCTTGTATTGTTATCCCGGGTCGCCCCCGGAAAAGGGACCTTCGGGGCTCAGTGGACCTACCCAGTCACCAAAATTTAATAAATAAATAAAATCAGCAAAAACCCATTTCCTAAATTATGAGTCTTTGATCAACCAGTTCCTTTGAGGTTTACAACCCTGCAGTCCGTCACCCAGGTGTGAGATAGCCAACAGGAATCAGCTAAATGACGTCCTTTCCTGATGCAATAAAATGTGTATTTAAGTTCTAACTTCAAAAGCAGCAGCATAAACTGTCTCTCTAGAAGGATGTTCCAATTAACTGTTTCATTCTGGTCTGTTTAATTTCATCTTGGTTTTCAGCTGCTGACACCTTGTAATTTAAAGGCCAAATCTCACAGACTGACATTTCATACAATGACCATTTATTTATAATACCAATATCATACAATAATCATAACCAGCTGACCAAGCGTCACACCATCTGCTGACTAAAGTGGTGGCAGTCAAAACTCTGGGTGGTTCCAAGTGTGCTTGGAATAGAATGAAAGGTATAGTCATCACTGTGAGTGACAAGGGAAGGAAATGAAATAGGATAACCATTGGGTAGGGGTTAAACCCTGATTAACACCAGGTCACAAGGTTCTATAGAGACCCATGGGCAGACTGGATGGGCCATTGGTCTTTTTCTGCTGTCACTTTCTATGTTCCTATGTTTCTAATTCTTTGTAATGGCAGAGCCATCAAGAATAAGACCATGATAATTGTGAACTTTTCTGTGGACTCTTAGATGAACCTGGTGTGCATCACTGAGACCTGGCTGGGGTGATGATGTTTGCCCTGTACTAGAGGTGGCTATTCCTAGGGGTTATACAGTTATGCAGTACCCTAGGCAGGAGCATGGGGGGGTGATCATCTGTTTTAAATCAGGCTTGTGACTTGCAACCTACCCAGTGGGCCAAACTAGGTCATTTGAATGGGTGACTGTTAAGGGTGATGCAGGTGTTGGGGGCAGGACTCTTCTCCTTTACTGGCCTCCTGGTTGTAAGAGTGGATTCATGCAGGAATTTGGGGCGTTTGTTGCTGGCCTGACTTCGGAGTACCCCAGGTGACTCATGCTGGGTGACCTCAATATCTGAGCCAATGACAAATCCCTTTTGCCTAGGTAGCAATTCCTCCAACAGATGGGGCTGTTGGACTTCGCAAAGGTTGTTACCTCTGTGACTCACTAATTCGGTCATACCTTGGATCTTGTTTTCCCACTGGGGCTTGAACTATTAAATGTTGAGGTTGATTCAATCAGCTGGTTGGATCATCACACTTTATGTTTTCATATCAGGTGCACCCTGAAGCATTCAAGCCCCCCCCCCCATGGAATTAGTTCTGTATTGACCTCCAATAAATGTGGACCCTTAGGGTTTCTGTCAGTATTTGTTTTGATTGTTTTTGTTTTGTTTTGTTTATTTAAAATCTGGAAAAGTCCATGGACCAAAGACCCATTTACATGGGTGACCAGAACATTATTTAGGATTAAGCTGTTTGAGCCTATTGCAGGTGTATGCAGAAGGGGCTGAGTCTATGGTGGATGCTTATAATACTCCTACCACTTGTTTCACTCACACCATTTTGTGTACACCCGAGAGTCTCCCACTAAAGCTCTCCCCCTGGTTTAGTGAGGAGCCCTGATAGTTGAAGGCCAAAGTGGAGATTAGAGCATTCTTTGTGGAGATTGAGATCAGTGGAGGCCAGACTAACCCTGAGAGCTCATTATAAGGAGTATCAGGGGGCAATCACTCTAAGAAAGGTAGAGTTCTTGTCACAGGTGATTCCTGCAGTGAGGAACAGGCCAGCTCAGCTCTTTTGCACTGTAGATAGGCTATTACATCAAGGCTGCCCACAGTCAGGGGAGTTTTAACACTTGAATTATGTGAGGAGTTGACCAGTTTCTTGATAGAGTATTGTCTATTCACTCCTCAGTCTCCTCAAGTAGGCTGTCAGGGCTCAGTGTAGCTCAATCTGTGGCTGATGGAGGCCTTCAGTTTTTCTGGGAAGAATTTCACCCTGTGCCTGCGGTGAAGATTCTTCTGGTGATTATGAAGCTGCATCCCACCTCCTGTTTACTGGATCCTGGACCCACACAGCTGTTGTTTTACTGTTAGGCATCTCTATGGTCAGTGATTGCTGAGATTATTCAGTGTTTGCTTGGGGAGGGTGTTTTCTGGATGACTCTGAAAAGAGTTGTTGTGAAGCCCCTTCTCAAAAAAAACCTTGCTAGTCCCAGATATCTAAGCAAATTACAGTCCCATCTCAAACCTCTCAGTTTTGGTAAAGGTGATGGAAAGTGTGGTGACAATGCAACTGAAGATGCACCTAGAAGTTTTCTTCCTTTATCAGCCATTCCAGTCTGGATCCAGGGGGAATCATAGCATGGAGATGGCACTTGTCAGGGTGCAAAATGATCTCCCAGCAAGAGACAGAGGTGACTGCTCCATCCTGGTTCTCCTCAACCTCTTATCAGCATTTGACACAATAGATCATGGGGTCTTAACAACTCGACTGAAGGACTTGGTGGGACTCAGAGGCATTGTGTTGAGGTGATTTGAGAACTTCCTCTCCAGTAGGGTGCAGCAGGTTGTGTGGGAAAAGTTTCTCTCATGCCCAGCTGCCCTGACCTGTGGACTCTCACAGTGTTCGGTTTTGTCACCCATGCAATTTATGGTGTATATGGTGTTGGCTGAGGTGATTAATAGGTACAGTTTGCAATTTCATTTCTATGCTGATGATGCTCAGCTGTACCTCTTGTTTGCATCCAAGAAGAGAAATGCAATTGGTTTTCTTAATGATTGCCTTACTGTGATCAATGTTTGGATGGCTTCCAGCTGGCTCAGGCTGAATCCAGACAAGACTGAAGTGTTAATGGTAGACTCAGATGTCTGGAGTGTGGCAGGACGGGGGGGGGGGGCTTTATCTGGATTACACCATAGCCTCACCCACCTTACTGTGAGAGATAGGGTGAAGTGTCTGTGTGTCATCATGGATCAAAAGTTGACAATACAATATCAGGTATCAGAAGTGGTCCATGGTGGATTTTTCCATTCCAGCATTACCATCCAGATCAGCCCTATGTTAGTTCTCAGAACCAGAAGAGACTGGTACACCCCTTTGTTACATCCAGACTGGACTGTTGCAATGCTCTTTATCTTGAGCTATCTGGAGGTTTGATGTGCTGCTTGCAGCTGGTGCAGAATGCTGCAGATTGATTGCTTGCCAGGGTGTCTCACTCTTAGCATATCTTTCTTGTCTTGTGGACAATGCATTGCTTCCAGTGAGGTGGTGTATTTCCTTCAAGATAGGTTTGTTAACATACAAAGGCCTACATTGTCTGGGCCCAGGCTAACTAAAAGAGCTGTTGAATCCATATGCTCTTGACCACCCCCTCTGTTCCACTGAGTTGGACCTCCTAAGGGTTCTCAGATCATGTCTTAAGCTGTCTGAGGAATGGGCATTTGTGTTTGCAGCTCCAGTCTTTTGGAACTAGCTGCCCCATGAGTTTAGGAAGGTCCACTATCTTGATGTATTTAAGTGGCACTTAAAACATTATTTATTTTCAACAGCTTAATCCACTTACATCTAACTACTGTACCAGCAGATTATTTTACATTGCTATATTGATTATGGATAGTGTTGCTGCATTTGTATTTTGCATATGTTTTGTAAGGCACCAAGAGCCTGTGGGACTGGAGGCCTATGAAATAAAAATACTACTACTACTTTTCTTACCTCAGTTATCCTTATCTTGTCAGATGCTTTGTGCAAAGTGTTCAAACTTGGAAACATGTTTTGGCAGGTTTCTTGATGTGGTACATATTTGGTTCACATACAGAGTAACAGTAATCTTGGTCTCCAACAACTGCAACATCCTACATGGCGTACATTGTTTTTCAGTGAGGATGGTACCAAGGATGCTTTCTGCTCCTCTGACCATCCCCTTGCATCTTCTTCCAACTTGGAATCCTAGAGATCTGCATGCTTATGAGGTTCAGTCAAGTTATCTTTGCCTTGGTAACCTTTTAGATTTTCTGCTGAAGGAGGTGCCTCCAGCCGATATATATCTAGGTGTACTGCATGTCTTGAACAGCTTATTTCTCACCCATGTTCATTGAATGATACCCTGACACATCTGCATGTGTCTGTGGTTACCCCCAAAGGTAGGGATCACTTGTGATTCTGGTGTTTATCCAGTTGACTTCTTGGACTCTCATACAAGTTTCTCTCTGTGGAGTATCTCATTCTGATAGTTTAGGAATAGAAACTTTACTACCTCTGCCAATAAAAACAGATGTACCTTCTGCCACAACACCAGTTTTCTGGGTATCAGGAGCAGAAAAGCTAGCATCAATTTACTATTGTAGCATGCTTTGCATTTCCTATGGAAGAACAAAATGGTCTACATAGAGCCATGATATCAAATAACTGTCAGATAAGGAGATTATCTGAAACTACAGTAGCTATGTTGCATTTGTCCACTGCACCAGGCTTGTAATAAAGCTGTGGTGTCTAACAATTATCTGCAAGGAGCCTGTTTGCTCTCTTAATGTTATCTTGCATCTGGGGAGCCTTGTGTCTCATTATATGTGCACTCTGCTTGTTGTGTCAAAATGCTGCCCACTTTGCATCTTGCAGCAGTTTGATTTTACAGTTCAGTCATTTTTTTCAGTACTTGTGAGACTTAGATTCATACATGACAAAAATGGAAATTGCGGTAGAAAACACAAAACCAAGACTTAGTGCTGATGCAGAATTTTCTGAGCTCCATCCTGACAGAAAAAAATATGTTTTTGTCCAAAAAAGTGATGCAAATGCATCAAAAAGGTAAAACAAATGTAATAGTTTCAGCCGCAAATGGTGCAAAAGTGTTAGTTTTTGGTGGCAGCAGATGGAAAATGGAATGCAACAAAAAAAATTCATTGAACTGTAAAACTATATAAGTTTTGCGGCACCTCACCCTCTCCAAATGCCCACATATTAATGGGGGCTCCACAAAAAGAGAGCCTAACCTCAGGAAAAGACCAAACGCATTACATCAAGGGAATAAAACTGCTCTGAATAAAACGCCTTAAACTTGCCTCAGACACACCAGGCAAAAAGGCAGACCACTTATTGCAGAATGTTTTAGATTTATCTCAGACACATTTTATTTCATTTGGGAAGGCAAATTGGCAGAACATCCAGACCTTCACATAGGGGTCAGGATTTGAACAGAAGGACGCTAATTAACTGTCAATGTACATGAAAACTGTAAACTTTAAAATACTGCTTGCACAGTACAAACAGAATTTCTGTACAGTGAGTTAGTAAATGAAAGAAAAAAAATGTGAAACACAGATTACACAGAAGAGTCTTTTCTTGTTTCTTGTCCATTCAGCTTAAACAGAAAAACTGGCTGGTAACTGTTTAGTGGAATGTTGTTGCAAGCTAAGTTATGTGATGATGTCACAGCTATACGAGTGTGCCAATTCCCATAGCAGAATGACATAATTACCTAGCAGTTATGAAGAACCCAGTGAAAATGTAGGATGAGACAGAAAGAGCTTATGGTGGTCTCATTCCACATTTATTTGTTTGACAAGGAAGGACATCTGAACCAGGACTAGTTTCCAGGTGCAACTTGTGATGGTGGTGGTAATAGTGGGATTGGGCTAATAGAGGGTTAAGGGGATAGTGAGGTACAATAAATTAGAAATACAACACACTACAAAGCAGTATTGTGAAAATGCATGTAGTTTCTATTGTATGTAATGTGTGATATATATATATATTTTTTTACAGTTGTCTGTTCTACTACTGTACATTGTGTCTTTTCTGAAAAGGGTACCTCTGGCACCAGAGTATTTACCCAGGGATCAAGCTAAACTAACTTAAACAACTAAAGAATAAAAACAATGCATTCAGTACACTACAGTAGTAATAGGATCCTCTAGCATGCATCAAGTGTTATATAAATCCTGAAACTGCAAATGTGTCACAGTGCAATTCCCTGTTTATGTCCTCTGTAAATATCCCTTTTACACTAACTCTACTGGAAACTATTTAAATAATATTTTCTAGTTATAATCAGGCACCCATACTCTCATATCCATAAACCTTCTGTAATCAACTAACAACAAATAAATTAAAATGTAACAGCAAAATATATGAAGGAAGCAATATTGGAAAGAAAGTTATTGATTGCCTAGCCGCTATAACTGTACTGGATTCTCCACAGTCAAGGATAATAGCAATATTCGGCAATTAAAACTGCTGTACTGGCTTCTTGTTTTGATCTTAGTAATTCTACTAAAAATGTAAAATGCTTAATGCATTTTATAATTTACCTTGCTTTTATTGACCTTGCATTATTATTATTTTAATTTGAAATGACATATGGGCCCATCAATAAAGTGCATCTTAGAGTATCATTGTTCTTATATCAACAAACCCTTGTTCATAACCTATGCTTGTGATCTTTGTATTTTCAAATTACTTCACCTGTAGAATGTCTCACAATATTAATTTTCCTCAATGTGTTTTGATTTCTGTGTAACTGTCCAAACCACATACACTCAGAAGCCTGAAATCCAGCACAAAACATAATGGGTGTGCAAATCCTTGAAAAGAGTATTGTTTGACAAAGATTCTCCAAAACAAAGGTCCCCTTCTATGCCGGCTTTTTCATAGCGTTTAGCTAAGGACCAAAGCAACAAACTGCGGACACGTGTTTCTCCAGCTGAGACTCCTTGGTGCAGTGCACTCAATATACTTTACCAGACTGGAAAACAATCAAGGATGACGGAAGACTGCAAAGGATGTTTGGCAAGTAGTGAATGTCACATCTGATGATGAATTGTAACAATGCCACCTTTTGTGTACATTTAATAGAACATTATATCATAGCTCAGAAGTCTTAATGGCACTGTCCAGACAGTGCCCAGGTTGACTACCTGAAGAACAACAGAAGACAATACTGATAGCAGAAATGATTAAACTCGCAGTTAGTAGGTTATCTGCTTTTCTGCTTCTGTCAAAGCCTTACTGTTTTTTTTTTTTACAGGAGATGGTTGATTCATATTGGACTCGCCTACAGAAAAATGAATAAAGACAGGTGACATCATTGTATAACCATTATTTGAACTGTTACCAAGGATACAAATTACCATTACTGGTTTTGACATAACGGGAATTTGTAGGATTACAGAATAAAGCATTAAGCATTATATGTAAAGTATCGAAACGCTATAGTATATAAGACCTATACAGCAAGTGAAACAGACATAATTACCAAATAATTGTTGTGAAAGTATATTGCCAACTAATAATTTTAGTTGCATGTAGTGGAAATTAGTTAAAATAAAGTGTATTCCTGAGACAGTGCTACATCAGAATGTGCAGAGTGACTACATTGTAGGAAAATAATTTCAATGCAGTGACACGCCTTAGCCATATGAATCTGAATAGCAACCTCCCTAAACTTTAGCTCTGGCCGGAACAAACTGCCGGAGAGGGGGCGGCCCGCCAAAGCACTCGAGGGAGTTCTTTCCCCTTCACCTAGTACATACTTTTTAAAACTCCAAGTAGATTCTGAAGTGGTCATCAATATTAGTGAGTGCATTGCGTGTTATCCTCTCAGGATCACATTCAAAATAGATTCGGGGTTGCTGTTAAGAGTATATTTTAAATAAACATATAAACAAACAGTTAAATTCAAATGAAAGATATTCCTGTTGCAGTAATCCTCATTCTTCTTGAAAAAAGAAATCCCGGATGTTTTAAATATACACCCTAACCCTACTGGCGACATAGTCAAATTCTATAACAGCATGGAAACACCAAACAGTGCATTTTTTCTTTATTTTCGCGCCAGTCATGCCTTATATTATTGGCAAAATGGTTTCATAAACATTTGTATTGTTTGATTCATTTATAGATGAATTACAGCTTAACATACGCAAGAGTTGCTGGTGTGAATCCTAGTTGGTGCTTCAGTTTCAAAAAAAAAAAATTACAATTTAGATTATCTATGCCTCCAGTAATATATGTAAGAATGTTTTTAAATAATTAGTTTTAATAATTATGCCTAAAACCTGCATGTTGTTTATATGATTTGCTCAGCTTCAGAAAAGCGTCGCTTCTCTTTCTCATATACTTTTTTTTCCGGATTCTTTCTATTTGTGTAGCATCTGATGGAATCGCTCTTTTTTTCACAAATACTGGTATTAAACCCAACACCCGGTTGGCATTGGTTCATGGGACCAGGAGTCAAGCATAAAGTACTGTTTGGTCTTGTAAAAATATATGGAGCATTGGTTTTTACACTGCTGCCAGTATCACTATGGAAACTATAGAATGCATATTTTGCTTTATTTCTTCAATTGTATGTGTCTGATCTAAGTAAATGTTTTTATATATTAGGTAGGTAGCCCTACAGACTATAATAAATAAGCGGTATGGTCTGCAGGCTATATAACACTGTTAGCCGTTGGCATGCAGTTACACAATTCTTTGTGCCCTGGTGAATATCATCAAAGTGTTGCCAGTGTAGTGACAACAGTATTTCATGTGTACACGATTTGCAAAAAAAAAATGTGATTTCAGCACTTATAGTGCAATTGTGATACAAAAGCATTGCAAGATCTAGTAATGTTTCCAAGGGCTGAGTGGGACATTTCCACTATTACTTTGAAGAGAAAGTCAGTTTTCAGGAGTATAAATTTGGGCATCATCACATGCAGTAGTAAAAACGATTTATACGTGGCTTAATACGACTCATTGGAGAATGAACTGATAAGAAAGGACAGAGACCAGTTTTATAGCGGCATGAAGCAAGGGAATGGGATTCGATGCACTTGTGATTTTTTTTTTTTTGTATTTATACTTGCTATAGGCATATATGTCTCAGATTCGATCAGTTGCCAGATACATTGGATGAGAGTCATCATAACAGGCACAACATATAAGGCGTGGCTGATCTTAATGCTCCCATTTAATTGAATTATGCCAGACTCAATCTGGAGAACACAGAGCATTTTGAAATCAGCACAGTTCCTAGGGATGATCATAAACGTGTGCGCTGTTATGAGCATTTTCCCCTGCAATGCAAAAGAAAAAAAAAAACAGGAATCGTAATTAAAAGAATTGCACTTACATTTTTAAAATACATAAAGTAGTGGCAACTCACCTGGAGTTTAGTATACGCTACTTTGCATACTGATGGTCATTAATAATCTCAGCATTTCCTTACAAACGTGTTTATTTTACTTTGGTCTACTTAAGAACATTGTTGTTTGGACATTTAGAAACATATACAAGTAAAGTTTCCGTAGTCTGAGATGACCACTGACGCAATGATACTATATTGTTTTCCTGTTTAGGGCGATTGAATTCAAGAACAACAAACAGCAAAGCAGTCGAAACTATAGAAAAGGCTACAGAATGAAAACGATGAGCACATCCTTTCATAGGAAGGAAAACGGTTTTCTCGCGAAAGAAAACAAAATATGTCAAATAGTTCTAACCCCAGCTTGAACTAAAGACCGAGAAGCACCCTCCCAGTCACTTCCCATTACCTTTCCATGACACCAGAAGCTCCTCTGCAACAACAAATGACTGCAGTGAAGGCGAACTTTCACCTGAACTAGTCTGAACCCCCTTCGACAGCAGCAGCAAAGCAGCAGCTTAGGATGATAGAGGAATGAGAAGATGAAAGGAACACTGGATTGCTCTTCCCCCCAGAGAATACGAAAGAGGAGGGGTGACAAATGTAGAGACGCTCGGGTGACTTCCCCTGCTTTCTGCCACCCTTCAGCAGTTCACATGTCAGGTTTATCAACCGCCAGAATATTACAGTGCAACTGTACATAAACACATATGCAATCTCGTGAATACAGAATGTTGTTTATGGCGGTGACAGTTCAATTAACCATCTCAGCATCGAGGTGAAGGACACATGTTTCAATGTCATGGTCAGGTTGGGTAAATGCTATAAAGCCGGAACAGTTATGGGAATAGTCTGTCTAAATGTGTTTCCAGAAACAAAGGTACCCATTAAGTTCCGGTTAAATAATCTCCAGTCTGTAGACACACACACACACACACACACACACACACACACGCGCACACACACTTGGCCCCATGTATAATGTAGGTGGCAGTGGTAATAGCCACAGTTATAAGTGCTGAGTAAATATGACAGAAATTAAACCAGCAACTTCATTAGAGGGTTTGTTTAAATGAGTTGGGCTGGCTAATGAAACATCGGGAGGGCACCACTGCCAACAGCTGTTCCTTATAAATGTTGCATTACCCAAGCAGATACCGAGGCAGGCTACGTTGTCAATTATTCACTAGGAAACATTTGCAGGACATTTTGACGTCTGCTTGGATGGCTGCTATTATCGGAGTAATAATCATTTTGCCTAAAATTATAAAAGGCCTCCCCCCCCCAACCCACACACATTTGGTGTGATATCTTGTAAAATGTCTTGAAGGTGTCATTTCTGAATATATTCAATGGCATCTATTAGTAATACTATCATATGCCTTAATTATGCCAAAATTATAGTCTGTAACAGTTAAATTTCCACTGTGTTCAATAAATAACAGGGGAGGCACCGTGCTATGCATGTTAGGAGTCTCAATTACAGTATTTACCGCACATACTGTATTTTAGTTTTCAAATTTATATGGCTTATAAACAGTTTACATTTTGCTACAGTCTGTAAAGATGAAAAATAAAAATAAATACATACATAAATAAATAGCAACAGGTGAGAGTTTTCTTTTCCGAAAAGTACACTCTGTTGCAAGAAAATGTTTTGAAATAAAAATTTTGGATCACAGTTACAGTTTCTCGTGAGCCTCAGTGTTATAACAACAAGAAGGATAACAACAACACACATACACTACCATATTAAAATGAAAACTTGCAAACTAGGGCTATGAGAGAATACTGATTATCTTATCAGAGGGCTGGTAGAATATATCGGAGTCCATTTAATTTCTGTATCATACTCATATTCATAGACTTTCTTATACCCTTCAAACTGAACTTCATCTCTTCCTTTCAGTTGGATCCTGCTTGTACTTTTGCAACTATGATGAACCGAAATACAGGGGGTCAACGCGTGTTAGGTAGCACAGTGAGACAGTGGTAGGATCTTTACTGGTTCACAGGTCCCTGCTCTAAACATGCACAAGACCACATCTCCATTAAAATAAACTTATAAGTGTGGTTGCCTTCATCTTGATATTTCGTGAATGTTTGCTACTTTAGTCTAACTGTGCTACTATGAACTGTTGTTAGTGTTGATCTTGCCGCCTTGTATAATGGTCCAAGTGACCGTTTGCTGCTGTCTTCCATTGTACTATTGGGGTAGCAGGTGACAATGGGCATTCATTTGCATAGTGTACCCTACTCGGTATAAAAAATAATAAATAAATAACTCCGTTTTTCATTCACTTCAGAGGGACAGCAAAATAGGGACCTGATGTTGATGTGACTTGTATATTTATGCGAATAGTTTGTTGGCCCTTTTAAAGGATATGTTTGACCTGGTTAAAGATGTTCGGCTTCTTAAACTTTACCAAAGTACGTCAAAATGTCTCAGCCTTTCCGGTTTTCGTGAGTCTGTGAGCAAAACTCCTCCAAGTTCGGCTTTTGTTTCTATTTCCTGGCAGTAATCCCTTTTCTTAAAAAAGGACATTCTTGAAAGTAGCGACCTTGCGTGCATTGCAGACCTTTTTAAGTCAAAATAATAATACAAATTTGAAAAAAAAGTCTTTTGATCAAGGACGAAATTGACTTTTATGACTTCTCATTGTGCTTTTGCTAATCTTTGATTGGTGGCCAAGAAAGCACCAAATAAAAAGTTCACTGCAGGTGTAAAAGGGAGCCCCTGCCTCCTGCATCAACAATAGTGCAAGACTTGCCACATAAGGTTTTGTTGACTTCTAGAACAACTATTTTTAAGAACAAAATGTTTTTCAGGTGGTTTTGTATGGGCTGACAGGGCACAACCCAATCTTTTCTGTAAGAGAGTAAACTCATACAAAGCAACCATCTTTTTGTGTGGTGCAAAACGTTTACAAATTTGTTAGTGAAAGAAATGCAAGGTACTGTACCGTATATTTGTCTGTAACATACACAGCCTACTGAGCAAGGAAATCTTGCCAATATAATGTATGGGGAAGAGGCACACAATTCAAAAATGTAATCAAGGGAGGACACATAATTGCACTTTCGCAGCTCTTGCTCTGCCCCAAATGCAATATTTAGATGGAATGGGGGGAGGGGTACCTGCCCCCACAGACTTCATGGGCATGAGGGCCTTGCTAACCAGTGTTTCCAATTAAGGCAGTGGAAGATTTTTAAACGGGACTTTATGTCTTCTTTTGCACCCCACCCACCAAGCAACATGGGTAAGCAAGAACATCTTTGTTGCTTGCAATTTACATCTATAGATGCATCTTATGGAAGGCTCACAAAATATTTGAATTAGTTTTAAGAACATGCCCATGTATAAATGCGCCTTTCTCTGTTTCTATGCATGTGTGAGGGCATGACCAGGGTATAGACAAGCACTTACTCCAGAGATTAAAAATTTAAATGTCTTTAAAAGTTGCAGGTATTTTGGGAAATATTTCAGACACATTTAGAAATTTGTTTTAAACAGAACTGCTTCTAACCAATAGTAAGATTGTGATGTTTGAATGTATAGAAATGGGTCAAAATATAAAAAGATTAAAACACTGCTAGGATACAGTCAATGATATGGTAGCTACAAAGTGGGAAGAGGGAGCTGGAAATATGGAGAACAAAAGGGGAAATAGTGTAAGCAAAGACCAGGTATGACAGGATAATATGGGTAGAATGGATGGGCCATTGGTCTTTTTCTGCCATCATACTTATGTTGCTATGAATATGCCATTTCTTCTATAGTCACTCAGTAGTGTCATTCAAATATGTTCTGGACTAAAAAGGGAACAGCTTTATCAAAACAGCAGGCAGTTAACTGTATTCAACAAGTAAATGCCTTTCAACTATATATATATATATATATATATATATATATATATATATATATATATATATATATATATATAGGATATACAATGGTGAGCTGTCAGATAAATGATTTATCTACACAAGTGCTGTTTGACCTTGGGTAACCTCATGAGCAGCATAAGCCACGAGTGAGGTGTCCAAGGTCAAACAGCACAAGTGTAGATAAACCATTTACCTGACAGCTCACCATTGTATATTTCATTTATGCAATAGGGATGCTTTCTATCAGTGCAGGAACATTTGGTTTTGACTGTTTATCTCTATTTTAAATGATAATTTCTGGGAGTTTTGGTTAACTTTCCTAGAGTATGTCTGCCTAGCATAGTGGTTGCTAATAAATGAAACACCACTCATTTTGTGGAAAACTTCTTGCTGAACAAATGTCATGCTCACAGTACTATGCTACCTTTTTCATTTTAAAGTTATTCACATTTGTTTGTCAAAAAAGGGAAAAGAAAATTGAATTTTGTGCTGTTTTTTGCTAATTATAAAAGAACTAAAAGGTATCTATAAATGAAACACCACTCATTTTTGTAGATATTTTTGTGCTGAACATTTGTCGTGCTCACAGTACCATGCTATAATTTTTTGTTTTAAAGTTATTCACATTTGTTTGCCAAAAAAGTGAACAAAAAATTACATTTTGTTATTTGTTTTGCTAATTATAAAAAATCTATAAGGTATCTATACATGAAACACCACTCATTATGTAGATAATTTTGTGCTGAACAATTTTCGTGCTCACAGTACCATGCTATCTTTTTTCGTTTTAAAGTTATTCTCATTTGAATATGGTTAGTACTGCTTCTGAGGCCAAACATTCTAAATTAATTCTAAAGAGATTTGTGACATAGTAACTGTGTGTATAAATGGTCACTGTATGTATAAATTTATTTATACATACAGTGACTCAGATAAACACATTTATCACACTGAATATATGTCCACCCCTATTGCACAAATATATATATATATATATATATATATATATAATAGAGCAAAAAACTCTGTTTAATGCATCAGTTAGGGTTATTCCACAGCGACAAAAGTATGAGGAAATTCGGTGTGTCAGGATTGAAAGCCCCTTACACCCCCAGCCCATCCCCAACCCGGCATCAGGTGCATAGTGGGGCCGCCTAGCCCTAACTCTCACCCCATCACATGTGTAAAGAAGCAGAGGTATAGGAGAATGGGGTGAGAGTTAGACCACTGACCCCTAGTGCGCACCCCGATGCCAGTTGGGGATGGGCTTGGGGCAAGGGCTTAAACCCAACACCAAATTTCCTCACTTTTCTCACTGTGGAATAACCCTAACTTGATGATTTAAATGGATTTTTTTGGCTCTAATTTCCCTTCTTTTTGAAAATGATAACAAGAAATAGTGACTGTAATGTGGTGGCGGGAGCATGGGGCCCTTTGGGCCCTGTGCTCCTGCCACATGATGTCTTGTCACATAGTAACACAGTGCCCACAAATGCAAATGATAATGCACATGGTGATGCAAAGAGGAACAGGAAGAGAAACAGTACTGTACACACAAATGGTAAAAATAACGCAAGCACAAATGAAAATGCAAAGGGTAACACACATGGTGGCGTAGACAGGAACGGTAAGTGAAACAGGTATGGAACCACAAGCGGAAGTGATAACAGTAACAGTAATGTAAGCGCACAGGCTGGTTTTCCCCAAAAGCTGCAGAGAGAAAGACAGTGAGTACAAAGAATGTATGCATAATAATGGGTCTCGGAGCAGAAAATGAGGAGTTGGAATACTAAATTGCTTATATCTCACGAACCGTACAACGTAGAAAAAAAGTTTTAAAGTCATATGATTTATGACTTTCCTGGCTAGTTATGTACTTAGTTCCCAATAGGAGGCTAAGCATTTTTCCAATGAAAAGTCCATATCTCGCACCATTTCTGAGATACGGGCCCTGAAAGAGCGCGGCGAACGCCGTAATGTTATCCTAGAGGAAAAAAAGAGAAGTTCGGAGTGCCATAACTTTGCTGCCCTGTAATATTTTTTCACCAAACCACCAAAAGGCACATCTGTGGGATGTTGGCTTTCTTCCCTCCAAATTTCAGTGTAAAAGACCAAACTGTTATTTTGCAGCAGGGTGGCAAATAATTCTTGTCATGCAGCGGATGCCACAATGTTAGTCTGTGGGAAAAAGTGTCAACTTTGGAGTACTGTAACTTTGCATACATGCAATATTTTGTCACCAAACCATGAAAAGGCACATCTGTGAGATATTGGCTGCCTTCCTTCCAAATTTCAGCCCAAAAGACTAAACCGTTCATTTGCAGCAGGGTGGCAAAGAACTGCTGTCATTTTGGCCATAATCTGAAAAAGTAGTGTCATGATTTGCAACAGCTATCACAAGCATTTGTGACACTTTCGTGAGTGTGACACTGCTTTGTGACACTACTTTTCCAGAAATTGAAAAAACATATTTCTAGGGAGTTTAACCTCAAAATAAAGACATGCCTAGCATCCTCAGGGTCCGACAAGGTAAACACAAAAAGAATTGTGTTGCTAGAGGGTCCCAAATTTAAATGCCAAGCATTTTTCTGATCACTAACTGAAAACAAAATGGCAGATTTGCGACACTACTAGGGCCATTTGTGACACTAAAAAGTGCATATGCGACACTGTCAAACTTTTTGTTAACGTTTCCCATTGACTTATAATGGGAAATTGTTTTTTGACTAACTTTTGAACCGTTTAATATTTTTTTACGAAATCTTTAAAAGGCACATCGGGGACCCTGGACACACATTTCCTGAAGTTTTTGGACTGGTCGTGCAAACTGTGCGACCTGTAGGGATAAGCAAAGAATTCCAAAAAAGCATAGACATGCATGCAGATCACGCTTAATAACTCCGCAGTCGTATATCTGAACAGTAAGAAAGTTGGCAGATCCCAAGATGTATGGTTCTTGATCATGCTTTCCAAATTTCAGACAAATCTGTTGAATGGTTGCAAAGTTATTAAGGTGCAACATTTTAGGTTTAACATGTAAATGGCTCCTCAACCCTAACTATGGTAGCACTACCATGCTACCAAAATATATATATACTTTCTGAGAAATATGAAAGGTAAGGAAATCCAGAATGACCACTAAGTCAGCTGTATAAAAAGTGTAAACAGCATTCCATTTAATCTTAGTAAGTTATTCTGAAAATTCCAATTGGTCTACAAAGTTATCAGACCTATGCAAAAGAGTCCATCACACCATAGTGTTGCTCAGCCATGCTCATAGTGTTGATTGGTGATGCCACTGATGACACTGCTCAAATGAGAATAAAGGCTGAAAATAGGTATAGGGTGGATATATGTTGATATTAGTAGTGAGAATTACATGTTACTTCTAACAGCAGGTGTTATCAGCTCAGACAACAGGAGTTATTTGTTGAAATCTATACTCATATAATAAATATGTAATACATAATAGGTTGCAGTGGTATAATAGATTTATCTCCAGGAGGGGTAAGAATCATTACTCACAAGTGACAAAATCATGAGTTAGTTAAGCCACTGTATACTGCCTCAGATTTGTATAAGTGATAAGACCCACCAGAGTGTGGGTTGCTGTGTGATACCCACCTGTTCCAGGGGCATAGCTAAATGCCACAGGTGTAATGGCTTTTAGCCCCTGGAAGATGTAATGACTTTTAACCCCTGGAAGGGTGGCTATAAGGCAACAATCCACACCCTAAACAGTCTTATTATGCATAGAAAATGGGTTGCTGTGCGATGCAAAATGCCTGAATGGCACAGTGTGAGCAGTAACCAGCAACCAGCTGGGACAGCAGAAGAAATGGGCAGGAACAGAGGAATTACAATGCTGGAGCTGCAAAGTGGGAGGAAATGAATGATCAGGAAAGTGTGAGCAGCATGGCAGCTCTTTTGGTTTACTGGATAATGTCACCTGATAAACATCTTGGCAGAGAATGCTGTCAGCCAATCACAGACCAGAATCTCTCTAACCCACTTTCTAAAATGTGTTTACTTTTTTTTTCTCTTAAACAGCACATTTTCCACATCCTCCCTACCTCATGCATAAAATCTGTCTGGGTGCATAATGTTTCCCTGTGTGTTCTATTTTTTGGGTACTGTGATCCTTTCTTCATATTTTTAAAATAAAAAAAAAAAACAGGTTTCCTGGCATTTTTTTTGCCACTCACAGCGCTGGTAATGTCACCCTCTGCCAAGTGCTACTGTCACATGTGACATCATTGTATGGAGCGTGGATGTGCAGGGCTGCATATTACTGTGGCTGCAGACTACACCATTATAAAGTCCTTGGGAATCAGTGCTCCTTCAGATCCCCCTGGACAGTGGATTGTCTGTCCTATTCTTGGATAATTTTGACTCTGAAGACAATGAGTCCCAGGCATCTGGCTTTGAGGCTTGGAGTATTGCCATACCAATTTGAGCCTGAAGTGGACCGTGACCAAACTGTCACAAGTGGTGATGAAGCTGGTGCCTCAAATGCTGTGAATGGGGGATGACTGGAGGATGATCACCTGTCATGGTACTGAAGTGTACTATATATTTGTTCTGCATATAAATATCACTGAATTCAGATTTGTTTACATGCAAATCTAGTTGTTTTGGTATTCTGTTCTGTGTAGTGACCTACAACTTTGCCACATACCTCTCAACCTTTGACCTGTAAATGATGGACAGGGGCACTCACAATGAGGGACAATGATGGACTGTGACCCCCCCCACATTGATGGACACATACAAATGTGGAAATACAAGCTAGGGACAATGTATAAAACACTGTGTCTACCTGCACAATTTGTATCTGTTATTTACCACGTCACAGTACTGTGAATTTGTGCTGTGAACTCTGTACTGTTTTTATGTGCAGCACCTTTTACATGATTGTTGATGAGGGGCAGTGCAATTTTGAGGGGTAAAATGAGGGACATCCCTCATAATTAGGTACAGTTGAGAGGTACTGTCATCAGCTGTTGAGCAGTTTTCTTAATGTTGTTTTACTATTTGTATTTGGATCACCATTATCAGTATCTGAGTTGTCAAAGAAATCTTCCCACATAGATCAGTACCTGAGTTGTCAAAGAAGTCTTCCCACATAGGTACATGCACAGTATACACTACTGTTGTTTCCTCATGTCCCCATTTACCTTTACAGATACTTCGTACATGTGACCCTCCCCCACAGGGCACTGGTATGTAGCCTTGTACTATTCTACTTTCTTGTCTGTGTCTATGGACATGTTTATAAAGTAAATCATGTCTGACAAGTGGTACATTTCCCCAATTCCCACAACATCCTCACAACCTCTATGTAGTTCCCCCATGTATGCAAGTTACTGTGTGGTACCATGTATTGTTACATTGGCATCAGCATGCATGTACACATCACCCCCTTGCACCTCTACCCTTATGTGTCATCAACAGCCCATGCATGTTTTGTAAGTACACCTAAATGTCCCTGTGTTGTTGCCTGCATCACCCCTACACAAAGCCCAAGAACCCTTGTGAGCCCCCCCCATCATGCAGTGACCTGCCAGGTACCCCATAGTCCCTCAAGTAGTACACATCTCATTGTCACTTCAGCAACCATATGTTTACTGTGGCAGTCAGGGAGGTACCCCACTATCACCCTTCATGTTCTGAGGACGAGGACTGCAGACCATTACCTTCTGTGGGCAGTTTTCTTTGCTGTGTAATCCCTAAGTGCCATGCCCCCTCTAAGTGACTTGCTTCTGATGCAGATGTCAAGTCTCCCACTCCTCTCCACCATGTATTTACTTGCTGCAGATATACTCCCATGTATCAAGGTCAATAATGTAGCTCCCCATGCCAAGGCAGCAGTTATCCTGTTGCACAGACCTGTCCTGGTCTGCTACAGCACAGTAATGATGTCTGCAGCTGGCCTGTACATTCAGGAGCACTGCCACCTGCATGTAACCATCATCATGCATTTAGCTGTCTTGGGTTAGAAAACAAATGACAGGACAGGACAGGGCAGAATGGGATTGGAGAGTGGTTCTGAGCAGAGGAATGGAGTGGGTGGGAACAAAGAAAAATAACAGGACAAGGCAGAACAGGCTTGGAGAGTGGTATTGAGTGGAGGGTTGAAGTGGTTGAGACAGAAAACAAACAGCAAGGAAGGGCAGAATGGGGTTGGCAGGTGGTACTGAGCAGAGGGATGGAGTGGGAGCAGGAACTAAGAAAAATGGTAGGACTAGGTGGAATGGGGTTGGAGAGTGGTATTGAGCAGGTGAATGGAGTGGGTGGAACAGAAAACAGACAAAAGGGCAGGGCAGTACAGGATTGGTGGGTGGTATTGACCAGAGAGATGGAGCAGGGGTTGGAACAAAGAAAAACAGCAGGACAGAAAGAGGTTGCAGGGTGGTGCTGAGCAGAGGGATGGAGTGGTTGGGACAGTAAACAATCGACAGGGAAGGGAAGAATGTCACTGTTTTGTGTGTGAGTCGAAAACTGCAGTTACACCACTTTGTGTGTGACACATAAATTCTCAGCTCATGACTTACAAAATGGCTCTTCTTGCTGAGCTAGGCACCTAGGGTTTGGGGTTGCCCAGAAAACACATTTTAAATCTAATTTTTCAAAAATAAACACCAGAATCTAGCTAAATGGGCCCCATTTAACAAGGTCCAGGTGTTTGTTTTTTACAAATACATTTTTGGTATTTCCCATGTTGTTTAGTTGAAAGAAACAACAAGATGACAGCTGTCATGACAAAAAAGGTGTTTTCTGTTTCATGAAAACTTAAGTGGTACAAAAGCAAAACGCTTGTGAAACAAAAAGTTTCATGTCATATCAGAGGGTTATCCAAAAACCCTACTGAGCCTGCTCAGAAAAAAACTTTAAATATTTATAACTCTTGAACCAATTAATATTTTTTCATGAAACCTTCAAAAGGCACTACCTAAGCACAGGCTGCTTTTACTCAAAAGTTTTGAAAAAAATTCTGTACTATCTAGACTGTAGGCAAGAACAAAAAAAATGTAATTAATATAGAAATAAACACTGCCTTATTTTAAAAATCACCATTTTGTATCTCAAAAACCGTAGAATCTGCCATTACAAAACTTCTCGTCTTGAGTTCTTGCCTCTAGGACAATGCATGCAAAACTGGGCAATTTCATTAAACACCACCAGCGTTCTTACGGTGCAAAAATTAGTTTTTTTATTTATGTCTTTGGTAACCGGGTAAGGCCCACTAGGCACAAGTGCCTGTTTTCAGGGGTGACCTGGAAGTACTGGGCAGTTAAGTGACTTGCTCAGAGTCACACAGTATGCATGTGGAGGTTGTGAGAATCAAATCCAGGTCTAGTCTGTTAGATGTACCAAGTTTGTTCACCGCTCATTACTCTAACCTCTAGGCTATACTGCCAGTTAACATGAAGCACCCTACTCAACCTTAATTATACTGCTTCTACCACATATACTGTATATTCTTTACAAAAAACGTAATTAATGCACCAGTTAGGGTTCAAGTTAATGTGACAAAAGCAGAGAAATGTGGCATTAGGGTTTCAAATCCTTTTTTTTTTTTTACATTTCTATTTAACTTTTTTTTCATTTAGCAAGCTTTATTGGTTTAAAGTTTTTACAACAACAACCATCAATACAGACAACGTGTTGATGCATTAAACAGAAACATAGTCATTAATAAATGCAGATACATATACATAATATGTAGTACATAGATAAGGATTATATTATAATAAGTCCAGAAACATAATATCGTTGTCTGTATCCCACCCACATTCCCCCTCCCACTCATCCCACCCCAGTCTGCCACTTACTAATACCTAAGGATGGTCATCAAGAAAATAAAAGACCATGTTACGTGTAGTTGTCCGTAAGAGAGAAAATAAAAATAGCTAGGATCTACTGAATCACTAAAAGGGTATACAATGATTCCCATCTTAGTTTGTAATTATCCATTCTATTATTAGCTCCAGCAATGATGAGCTCTGCTTGCAAAGCAAACATAACCTCCTTTTACCATTCCATATAGGCGGGAGTGCTCGGTTCCTGCCAATGTCTCAAAATAACTTTCTTGGCACAGCTTGATATTAAAGCCATGTGCACTCTCTGTTGACTCCCTTGTAAATATGTGCAATCACCCAAGATACAAATTTCTGCATTAAAATAGTCTGATAGTGCAAGAAGCAGATCAAGATGATTTTGAATACTATGCCAAAAAGGAGTGATTTTGTCTCATGACCATAGCATATGAAGCAGGTCGACAGAAGCATGTTGACATTTGGGGCACTGATTAGATGATACCCTTTCCATCTGATGAAGTTTAAAAGGGTTTCAAATCCTAATTCCTCACCCCTACCCCCACAAAACAGCACAAGGAAAAAAATTAGGGTTTTGGGTCTCCAGGGTCTTGGTGAATTAGTGTTGGAATCTTCCTTGGGGTTGTCAATTCTAGTGTTCACCTTCCCCCCCCAGGCTGTAGATTCCAACCTGAAACATGAGGTATAGCTGCAAGCCAGTGCCTCATAATGATCAAGGCCCCTGGAATTCTGCGGTTCTGCGTTTGTGGAATTTGCCGCAGAATTTGCATCAGGCCACAGAATATATATAGTGCCGCAGAATTCATTGTTTTTGGTGAATTTTCATATAAATATACCGTTTTCCATAGTGTCAGGCTTTCTTTCCCACCTCGTCTATCCTGAAGCCCCTCCTCTATGTTCAGCATATGATGTCATCAATGACATCACATCATATTTAGCCAATGACAGGACTGCATTCTGCCAGAGAAATGAATAAATCATGCTGCAGAAATCAGAAAATGCTGCCGCAGAAGTTAAGGAGCCCTGCCGCAGAAATCAGAAATTTCTGCCGCAGAACACCAGGGGCCCTGATAATTATATACTCTTCAAAGGTAGAGAAGTATGTTTTGCCACATGTTGTCAACACAACCTGTTTTAACTTTCTTCATGCAAGTCATGCAGGGCCCTATGAGACCTGCATGAAGAAAGGAGATCACATCTGATGTCGTTTGCTCAGGGAATGGGGTGGACATTACGGTTGACAGTCCCAAGCATGACCCCCCCACTGATTTGTCAAGACACCGTAGACCCCAAACCATTTTTTTTTCTTTTCCTGGTTGGGGGCTGGGGGTGAGGAGCTAGGGTTCTAACACCCAACACCTTATTTTCTTACTTTTGTGGCATTAACTTGAACCCTAACTGATGCATTTATAGAGTTTTTGGTTAAGAATTTCCTTCCTTTTTGAGATAGTGGAATTGTATCCTCATCCATGCAGGTCCCTCTTGGACCTGCATGAACAGATGCAGACATGCAGGGCTCTTTGGGCTTGCACCAAGGGAAGACTCTGTCCACCTATGGAAGTCAAATATTCATGGGGCTGACTGGTGGGCTGGAGAAGCCAGGGCCCTCTGGTCCCCGCACTTCCATGTGGCCACAGATACAGAGCATATGTCAAAGAGTACATCTGTCAGCCAATGCACAGGACCCTCATGCAGAGGTTCAAGGCCCTATGCCAAGAGAAGAATTGTCTTTACTATATGGTACCTTGACCCGTGCAGGCAAACCTGCAGCTTTCAAACCCGGCAGGTGGGGTGTCACATAAAAGTGCCATCCTCCCACCCTCACCCCATGTAGCTGGGTCAGTGAGCCCAAACTCAACTCACCAGTATGGGATCACAAAGTGTGAAGACTGGCACTACACAGAATATTGCTTAATACACAGAGTTTTTTTTAAATTTTGACTCCATATTTTCAAGTTAGTTGTTTTGTGACTCCCCTTATAAACATGACATGTGGCATTTATAGTATACTGTCTGAAACATCCTTTCACACAAGTGCAAAATCACATCTCATCCAGGATTCAAAAAATTACACCTACCACATTTATGAGGTGGTGATGGCTACGTTGAAAGTTTGGAGTTAAAATATTGAAATTTAGCAAAGTTATGAGTGAAAGTTGAAATATTGCAACATTCACTCATAACCTAAGCACTTTACCATATTTGTACACCAATTTTTATCATATTTCTTCTTATTACCCCACCTCATGAACGTTGTAGGTGAACATTTTCAAATCCTCGAAGAAACATCATTCTGCACCACAGGTGCAAAAACACATTTTGACCAGGATTTGAAAAATGACAGGTGTCATGTTCATGAGGTGGTATGAAAATAAAAATGGCTATGCTGAAATTTGGGATCAAAATATTGAAAATTACCAAAGTTATGAGCAAGCATAGAAAAATGTCAACATACGCTCATAACTTTGTCATTTTTTACATATTTTGTCCCCAAATATTCAACATAGCCATCTTATGACCCTGCCTCATGAACAAGGGTGGTGAAAATATTCAAATCATGCCTGAAAGGTGATTTGGCAAAACAACCAAAAAAAAATCACCTTTTGGGCCAGATTTGCATAATTCCAACACCATTGGTTATATTGTGGGTTCCCAAAAAGGCAATGTTGAAAATTTGATGTTAAAATATGTAAATATGACAAAGTTGCAAATAAAAGTTCAAATGCAATTGAAATATATTAAACCAGACTTACCTTATTTTTTCATATTGCAGTAGTTGGTTCCAGCAGCAAGAAGTGTCTTGGATTGGAGAGTGGATCTACATCATGGGACATGTTCAGGTGATTGAGGGTATATAGAGGAGGTGTGTGTGTGTGATGGTAGGTGCTGGGTGGGAGATTAGGGAGATGGATGTGTGAGTGTGAGGGGTCAGATTGGTGAGGGACTGTTCTCTTTGTTACAGGTTAAAAAAATAAATGAAGGACAGTTTTCTTTATTTCAGGGGTCATACACATTTACATTCCAACACTGGGGATTCAGCAGCCCAGTGTCAGGTTACTGTTTTGGGAATGGGGGCTGGTGACCTAGAGGGAGGTCAAGTGAAGTGGTACAAGGAGTGGGCACCCCGGTCTACTTATATTTGATATAAAAAAATAAACATTGGGAAGGAAGGGCGAGTGGCCTGGAGGGAAGTGGAGAGAAAGAAACAGTTTCAGGTGTAGTCATCCTGGTCCACTTAACAATTGCCGTCTCACTGCTTGAACCGAAGCCAGCAGCATGATTTCAGCTGCAGCTTCTGCATTGAAAAAAGTCCCACAGGATTCAGTTTAACAAGATAGGACTAAACTTCATGAACTGTTAACTGTCTGAAATAAAATTTTGGAGCATTATCATTTAAATCATTCTGCCAGATGAAATCACTCAAATCATCATTAACAAATTAACAAATGAGTCCCTATATTTATTCAAGTCTCCAAATTGATTATTAAGTATATTGGCCATTTCTAGTGAATTATTAGTAATCTGGTATTGAGACTCAAGAGCTTGACTATCACATTTTTTTTCTTTCCGGTAAGTTCTTTAAAAGTTTGCCAAATATTCTTCTGGTCCACAAGCCTTTCAATTAATTTCTTTTTATAATAAGCTGTTTTTGTACTTCTTATCAATACTTTACATCAATTTCTGATCTTTTTAATTTCTAACAGAGATGTGATGTCCCTAAACTTCCTAAATCTGACCCATGCCTTATCCTTATCTTTAATAATGTTTTAAATCTCAGGTGTAATCCATTCCAATTTATTACCTCTAATGTACATGTCTTTAAGAAGGGAAAACTTGTCACAAATAATATTAAGCACTTCACAAATTTTACTATAAGCCAAATCAATGAGTGTGGACAGAAGGGGGCTGCCTCTCTCCAGCAGTGTACTGCATGTTCATGGGGAACCGGGTGCTAAATCAATGCTCTCAACTGTGTTGAGAAACAACTAATCCTGTTCAGTTAATGCCCAGTTAAAAGTCAGTACATCAAATTCTGAGACCTAATAATGACCAGTTTGGGTTTAATTTTCCTAGCTATCCAATGACAAAGAAGCAGACAATGATCACTTATATCAACCAGTAAAACATTGATTTTTATTTTTTATTTTATTGATATCTCAGAATTACAACCTTTGAGTCAGTGACTCCTTTACAAAGACTCCATGTCAGGTACAACAGCATCAAAAGAGTACAGTTCCAAGTAAAACATATGTATAAAGTGCAAACAGCAGATAGAGGTAAACAAACACTGACATTAACTCAAAAATGACACTCAACACAGGGAGAGGCAACAGGTTGTAACATAAATTAAACATTTGCATAAAAACATAGGAGACAATGACTCACAGGAATAAGAGAGGGATGAGATGTAAGTGTGCAATCTGAGATAGATCTTTGTCAATGGGCAAAGGTTAGTAATCAGGGAAGGGTGCAGCGAGATGAGAAGAAAGAGTAGAAAGGTGGGAGGGAGGGGATGCAAGGAATGGGTGGTCCAAGGGACCTTGTTGTATTTGGGGGAGAAGACAATATGAGAGGGGGGAACAAGGGGGGCGGACAATGAATGCCACATCCAACTAAGCCAGGTTAAAGGGTGAATAAGTGAGCACTCACAACTGCTGAAGATGGGATGAGTCTAGATACAGTCATGTCAACTTTTAGAGAGAAGATACTTCCAGAGTAAATGTTTAAAAGGATCAAGTCTAAGTGAGAGGATACTTCAGGAAGCAGGCTGTTTAACCAGCAAGGAGCCCTGTACATCAAGGCCCTCTGCCCCATAAATGTCCGGCAGAATGGTACTAGGAATGCAGCCTTCGAGGAGCTTCTGGTAGCCTGGGGTGTTGGATTAGGGGTTAGGAGGTGAAGGATTTCAGGTGGGAGCAACCTAGGGCTATCTTTTTGGCTAATAGGCAAGTCTGTTAGGTGAGCCTTCCAATAAAGTTTAGTCAGTGGGCATTGTTGTACAGATCACAGGTGTGCATACTCTTGTCCCCACTGACAACAAGGTGACAGGCTTTATTTAAGGCAATTTTGATGCGGGTTAATGCAGTGACTGTTGCAGAGCCATAGATAATTATGCCATAATCAACTATGGACAGTAATGAACTGGTGATTGCCAGATGGATGGTGTTGGGGTAAGGGATTTCCTGTGCCACTAAAGTAGGCAAATCCTTGTATTTACTGCCTTGCAGACCAGATCAATATGATCATGGAAGGAGAGGGTTGGATCAAGGGTTATGCCCACTGGTATAACATCTACTTTGACTATCTTTTCTGGGTGAGAAACAACTATCCAATCAAGAACTGACTGGTATCCTGTTTTATAATTAGTATGTGGTGTTATATAAATCAATTGACAAAGGCCACAGTCCTGAAACCATTATGAAAACTATCAGACTGTTTACTAACCCAGTTAGAAATAAAATCCCCTAAAATGAGTTGTTCCCTATGTTTCAGCAAACTATTCAAAAATTGAGATAAAGCTCTCTACCATTGTCCAGAAAACCAGGTGGTACATAAATAACACTAACTGCAAGCTTTTTCCCCCTCCAAAGTGAATATTTAGAGACCAAAAAAGACACGATTTGATAAAGTAGCCAGTGGGGAGGTTTCAGAAAGTATTAACTTTTCAGAAACATAAAATAAACACCCACCTTCCTTCCTTTTATTTCTATCCCTTCTAAAAAATGTTATAACCCCTAATACCAATTTCCTCATTGGAGATCTGCTTCTTTAACCAGGTTTCTGATACAAAAAGTTAAAGAAGATTGCTAAACTTTTAGTTATTGTTTACCACTGACCTCTCAAACAGTGGTATCTCAGGCTTGGAAAATTTTTTCATCTCTCTCTCTCCCCTTCTCTGGATCTCAGGTTTCATTCCTCTCCCTCTTTGGCATAAGGTCCAGCTCTGTTGCAAGTCTCAGCACAACTTATTCACAAGCCAAAATCATCCCCATTTGTTTCATAACCTTCTCACAGATCATGTGGTAAGGTTGTCACCTAGTCCACATTCTAATTAACATATTTTCTCTCTTTCTATACATCATAAAGCACTGGAAAAGAATGTATTTGTCTTATAGCATTTTAAATATCGGGTATACCATAACAGCATTTTGTAACTAGTTAGAATTGCTAAGTAAAATGTTTATTTAATTTATATTTCTCTTTTAGCTCCACCTATGGTTTCACTTTCTATCTACTCAATCATAGAAATGCAGGTAAGTTTGAGATTGCCAGGGTTAATTATGCAGTTCATCTCTGATTTTTGGGTTAATGAGTTAACACCCAGGAAACACTGGAAGCTCCATCTCTGCTAACTTCACCACCACCATCATTATCAGCACTAACTGATGTAGATACATCAATAATACAAGAAGACCTTGACAAAATACACAACTGGGCAGAAACATGGGGCATTCATTTTAACAAAGATAAATGCTGTGTTATACATTTCAGTGAACAAAATACCAGGAAACAGTACTGTTTGGGTATAACTCCTTTGGCTGGTGTAGTGCAAGAAAGAGACCTGGGGGTCATCATGCAGCCTGACTGGTCTTTCTCCATACATAATAAACATATTAGTAACAAAGCACTGAAAATCCCAGGAAATATCAAAAGAAGTCTCTGTACTAGACATAGAGATGTTCTCATGCCATTGTATAGATCTTTGATTAGGCCTCATCTTGATTACTGCTCACAGTTTTGGTCACCTGCATGCAACAAGCAATTTGAAACATTGGAAGAAGTGCAATGGAGACTAACCAAGCGTATATATGGTTTAGAGGGACAGGATTATAAAAAAAAATTAGAATCCATAGATTTGTATAGTTTGGAACAAAGGAGAAAGAGATGGTGACCTATTGTTACTTTGCAATATACAGTAATCGGTGACAGGAATTTATGTGCAGAAATGGGACTAGAATTCAAGGAGTATGTCTACAGTACAAGAGGCCACAGAATGAAATTACTGGGGAGAAGATTCAGGACTAATCTCAGAGGATCCAATTTTATACAGAGAGAGGTTGGACCTTGGAATGCTTTGCCTGATGAAATTGTCCTGGCTAAGGATATTGTTGAGTTTAAAAGGTTTTTGTATACCCACATACTTAGGACATCAGAACATACCACTGAGTAGTGGAGGAATAGACAAGAACCACCTCTAGGTCTATTCCTATTCCTAATTAACCTTAGAAACCTTTGTAACCACTTTGGATTGGTTCTGTGGGCTCAAGCAGAAATCCTCTCTGGACTTGATCTAAGCTAGATGGATTCTCTTCTTGCTCTCAACCTCACTCAAGGGCTTCTCTTCTCTACTCTTCTCAGTAGAACTCACACTGCTGCCTCTGGTGGAGTAGTCTCACCACTTTCTGACATAGCCACTTCACCTCTAGATGTGTCTGCTCTGACTCCAGCAATCTTTTAAAGAGCTAGTTCAATGATTTTGTAAGGACATTCACCATCTGGCTCACCTCTGTCAATGCCGTTAGGTAACATCTCAGCCACTGAACCATGTCTTTGAATTGTGCACTACTGGCAGCCACCTGCCTGGTGGTCATGCCTGCCTGGACACACATATGCTGTACATTCATCTGGCTATTCTGGCACCTTTCTGCTGGCTTGCCTCTTTCACTGCCATCTACTGGCCCTCCGCTGTACAAAGGGCTAGCACACTCCTAACACACTCCCCCTGACACAGCATCTATGACTACATTCCACTCCCCCAATATATGTAGTAGTAGTAAAGATCTTTATTTTTATGCAGGATATGACTGTTAGGACTAGAAGTCTTGTTTACCAAGTTGTCCTGTTACAGTAACATTGTTGCATAACTCTTACTAGACATACAGAATTAGAATTTGCATATATCTAAGCAAGATCTGGACAGTGCATTAAGGTAGAAGACTACAATAGGTAGTATTCATTTATTTATTTGTGAGAACAGGAATAGCTGTGTTATGGGAAAAATGTTCATGTCTCAATTGAAAAGCAGTTGCATGTGTCAGACAGTTCTTTGCTTATGGCAGTTTTGAAAGTACCCAGTTGTGGGATTTTCCTTATGTCTGGGAGGAGTTAGTTTCACAACTCAGTGAGACAATATTTTGAGGTCATCTTTCCAGAGGTGTTCTGAACTTTTGGGGCAATGAGACCTCTGTTTTTTATTTCTTTCAAGTTGTGTCTATGGGTCACTATTGTTGAGTCCTGGTCTATTGGGCTTTGAATTTTCACTTTCAAAGATTTGAAAGCCATAATCACTGATTGTTTTTGTCTCCATAGCTTTAATGAATCCCAGCATATTCCTCTGAACATTGCATAATGGTGGGTGTCATAGGGACATAGCAAAATGAAACGGGCAAGCTTATTGTAGGCCACATCTAACTTGCCCAGCAAGAGATTGCTTGTGTGTCAGTAGATTGAGCTCCTGTATTCCAGTACTGTGAGTATCTATTGCTGTGTGATCTTTGCTCTGGCATCCTTTGGGATGAAAAAGTCTCTGCATTTCAACACTCCTATGTTAGCTCACCTTTTTAACTATGCTGTGTATGGGGGATATTAAATTGAAAGAAATTGTCAGTCACCACCCCTAGGTATTTTTAATCATTAGTGTTTGCCAGATTTGTGAGTTAAATGTCCAATAAAAATGTCCCAGGGGCATAGACTCAGAAAAGATCAACCTCTGGAAGACAGCAGAAACAGCTGAATGGAAGACTCAGCTCTAGACATTTAAAGCTAACCTAAAAACTGTGAGATAAACCCAAGAAATAAGGATGAGAAGGTATGAAATTTGCATTCAGTAACCATGCGAAAATCTGGCCTTCTGGACACCAGTGAAGCAGGTCAAAAGGAATTCTTTTTAAAGGGACAACACACTGAGCCTGTCTGTGTTTTTGGCAAGCCACATTGCCTGCATCATCCAATCAGTGATGCTGGAGATTTAGATCTCCTCACACTGTGCAGATCCTAGTACCATTTCAAACTCTGTCTTTCAGGGGCAAGAACAGGCTACTGAAGAAGCTAATTTTATATGAAAAAGAGTGAATGTTGATCTGAAAACTTTTAAAATCATGACTGAACAATGTATTATCATTTTAATTAGCTAATTCTCATTAGGTTTAACTGTGGGTTCAGGCAGGCAGTCTAAAGAAATCATGCTACAGAGCATAGAGTGCACAATGTGAGTCTGTACAGGCAGCTGCTGGCTCTGCAGTAAAGCAGGGCAGAGTGAATTAAGCAGACCAGGAAAGATGCAGGTAGATTTTTGAAGCATTTATTGGACATCTTTCCCTCTCTCTCTCTCTCTCTCTCTCTCTCTCTCTCTCTGTCAGTCTGTCTGTCTATCTCTATCTGTCTATCTACCTACCTATCTGTAGATACAGAGAGACAGACAGACAGACAGATAGATTGATTTTACTGAGTGTCATTATGCTAATGGTAGAGGGCACACAAATTCATCTTTTTTGTATTTTATTTAATATATTTATTTATTTTTTTATTTTGCACCCTGAGCAGGAGAAGGCCAAAGTGAATCTAGCATACTGGGATAGATGCAGGGGTAGTTTTGAAGGATTTTTTTTGACAAATAATTTTTTCTTTACTGACTGGCTGGTGGTGGTGTGGGGCACAGAAATTCATCTTTAGTTTTTACCTTTGCATGTGAGCCTGTCAACCAGTCAATAAGTGAAAAGTAAGGTAGGGGTTTGCATGAGAGATGAAGTCTGCCAGTGAGATTGTGTATGTGGTTTGTCAGTAAGGGGGCTGGCCTGGTTGTGCCATTCTTTCCTATCAACTCATGAGTCATACAACACTGCAGCTTGTGCTTACACCAGGCATGCATGTCATGTTGGCATCTAAGAAATTTGATTTGTTAGTGTCAAGGAAAAAGTAAGCACCCAAACCAAGGACTATAATATAAAAAAAACTTATTTTATTTGAATAAAGTACAAGTACTTTACTACTGGCTCAAAACCATTCAGAAAATAGCAGGTGAAAAACTCTTAAGTTTTGCTCAGCAGTCATGTTAGTATTTAGTGGTGGCTGCATCCTGTAACTTGGGTCATCATCTGTCTTGTATGTGTTGTTGATGCATGCAGAAAACATGAAGAGAAGAACAGGATGAGAAATGGATGCAGGGGGAGGAAAGGAGCAGATAAATATCTCCCCATGCCAGTTTCACCAAGTGCATGTTCTGCAAGCATTGGTGACAGAGAAGAAGCTGGTCATGATTGGACAGGGACTGGGAGTGAAATCATTACCATGAAGCTGTGATGACAAGGACTGGGCACATTATAGTACAATCAAAGAAACCATGGTTGATTAGCCCATAGAAATCCACTGGGTTCACTGCCATTGCAGTGCAAGCAGCTTTCCCTGTAAGTCATTCAGTACATCTGGTGATGAAACCATCCTGAGAAATCTAGAAGCTTACACGTTTTCCCCTCTTCCCTTTTTCAACTGCTTCCAGTTCTGCTACTCAGGATAGAGGTTATTCATCCAGAGATGTAAAGTCTAGTTTCCCCCCCCCCCAAAAAAAATCTTGTATTTCTGGCACAATTGCCGAAAGTCCCCACCACTTCATCACTAGTTGCATCTCAAAACAGCTAGAAGGAAGGGAATCAAATGGCAAGTACAAATCATGAAATTTCATGATCTATGTTTTTATGGTTCTTATGTAAAAATAATAAATAATAGAAATATATACAAAATAACAAGTATGTTATTTTCCCATATGTCATAACATATTATATCAGATTATGTAATTTATATATCATATCTGCTACCTTGGCTACTGTGCCAAATGTAGTCTCAAGGCATGTCATTTCACATTGATTATAAACAAAAGAAATATTCTCCCAATTGACACCCAGTTCCTCCAGAAGTACCCCACTGCCCCCCCATCACCACCACCACTAGTCCACTGTACCTAAAAGAAAACAACAAACAGATTGTCTGCAATGTGAGATTATTTTTCAGATGACACCACAAATCCATCGAAATCACATTTCCTCAGTATATAAATAAATAAACTATAATAATAACGATAATAATTATAATAATAGAAAACCTCTAGGGGGACTCTGGTTTCAAAATCATCAACCTCCTCCTCCTCCCTTCATCAAAAATCACATTTTCTTAAATTTAAGATTAATAATCATTAATGATACTAACTACATTAAAATAAAAAATAGCCAAATTTATGACTAATATTACTACTAATTATAATTACTTTACAATGAAAAATACAGGAAGACTTTGGCTTCAGAACAAAATATCCTCTCCATCCTCCTCCTCCTCCTCCTTCTCCTCCTCCTCCTCCTCACTACATCACAAATCACATTTTTTGGTATCTAAATAAGGCAACATTTATGAATAATAATGGTTTAAACTAATAATTACAAAAAGTCTTTGAAATCTACCTGATCAGAAAACAACACATCCTCTTCATCCTCCTCCACCTCCTCCTTGCATGAGTCACATTTTCCTTGTCATGTATCACTGTACGTGGGGAACACTACCTTTTTCCCTTCCTGTACTTTGCACAGATGGTATATTAGGGCTGGCATCCATCACTATAGAAGGTGATACTGGTGATACCACTAGTACATCTGAGTTACTGCAGCAGCAGCAGGAGCATCAGTATCTGCAATACTCATCAAAGAAGTGGCAGAGATGTTTCTGACACAACTTATAGACAGAGCTGACAACATTAGACTGGACATGCAATTTTGCATGGCAACTCTACTGGATTCCAGATATAAAGATGTGTTTATTTCCCATGGACACATAGACTATAGCAAACAAAAATGTGTTCATACACGAGTAGTGGAACAGCAAAGACAGCTTGAAGAAACCAGCAAGAATGTGTAGACTCAACATTGTATTTGTACACCACCTCCATTTTGCTGTCTTCTCATCAATCCATCTGATTATTCATATGTTCAACAACTGTTATCTACTATTATTCTCACTCCTACACATCCTGTTGGCAAGCCTTCCCTGACTCTTTTCACTAGTACTAGCACCACAGTTTGGTTCATCACTCCCAGCAGTAGTGGTACAATGCCTCCTCCTGATGATACCAACAACTTTCACATTGTCATCACCGACAAACTCAATATGATCTGGTGTGCCACTGCAAATTCAGAGGACACAGAGTCAGTATCATTTAAAGAAGGCCCGTCACAGGCAGTGCAATACCCTAAACTTAATGTATTTTCATTTATTTTATTTTTTTAATGACTAACTTGTTTTTGGGGGTGCTTTTTATCATAAATGGTAGTGTGTGCAGCTTATCTTGTGGTGCTGTATGCATGAGACTTTAAATAAAAAACACCATGAATTTTTTCATGTGCATTTTTTCTTCCTCCTTATCTTAGCATCATCCCGCTAGCCCATCTTGGACCCATCTCGTGGACTTACCGGTCACCACCTAGGTGGCTTTCCCCATCAGGTTATACTGTATCTGTAAGGGATGCCAGGTGAGCTGGGGGTATGAAGCCTCCTGTTTGTTCCCAGGGCATTGTGTGTGTGTGATGAGGCATGTGCATGCTCCTGCACTAGGTGTGTGGATGTGCTGCATCTGCCAATGCCTTTCCCACTCAACTGTCCCCACCATCACTACCGTCTAGCCTTGGCTAGATGGCAGTCAAGTGGTGGGACCCAGGAACCCTCCTGTACTCTGAAGCGAGGAGAGCTGTTGTTGGACACTCAATCCTTCCTTCTCTTGGCCAGCCTCTGAGTGACCCTGGTCTGTTCCCCAAACTAGGTGACGGGTGCGGCTGGTAGTGTGACATCCAGCATCTCAGCCTAACAGGCCACTAGGCTGGTGAGCACCATGCATTTTGACCATGTAAGCAGCTTCTGTTTCTTTTCTTTGTTTGATTTTTATTGTTGTATAGTGCTCTTCTGAATACTCAGAGCACTTTACAGCATTAGACAGTGCACAGTAATAAATACAATAATTAAAAAAATTACCTTAAAAACAGTAAAATAGCCAGGAAAGATAGATTAAAATTAACATAATCAACCCCATTAGGAAAGTTACATGTGTTGAGGCCAGGGTGGGCAATATTTAAAGGGACACTGTCAGTTTCCTCACCCATTTTTAGTGCCACTGTAATATCGGTGCCTGTTAACAGAATTGTGGTCAGTAATTGCTCTGATTCAGTTTGTACAGCATTTTTGCCTTATTAAATGCATTTTTTGTTACCAAAAAGACTTTCTGTCATCCCGACCGAAATGCATTGTTGGCTTCTTGCAGCACGTCTTGATGTAAGGAAAGGCACTGCATGATGTTGAACTCATGCACACATGAGTTCAACAATTTTGGAGGCATATAAATAAAACAAATTGTTGAATAGTGCTAAGTGTGCTCATGTCCACAATATATGTGTTTTTTTTTAAACTGAGGGCTATTTCACATAATAATTCTTGTTTGAAAAGTGAAACTGGGACTCCACTCATGTGCACATGTGCTGAGTCCTAATTTCACTTTTCTAACAAGAATAATTATACAAAATAGCCCTCAGTTTTAAAAAAAATGTATATTTTGAATATAAACACACTTAGCAGTATTCAGCAATATGTTTTGTTTAAATGCCTTCATAATCTATGCACTCATTCATGCACAAGTTTGGCATCATGCAGTGCTATTCCTTATGTCGGGGGTGTACGGGAAGGAGCAGACCATGCATTTCGATTGGGACAGCTAAAAGTCTTTTTGGTGAAAAAAATGGATTTAATAAGGCACAAATGCTGTACAAACTGAACCAGAGCAATTACTGACTACAGCTCTGTTAACAGGCGCCAATATTATAAGGGCACTAAAAATGGTTGAAAGGATGTCAGTATCCCTTTAACAGCCAGCTTTGGATTTCCACCTAAATGTATCTCTGAAGGAATAATTTGGCTAGGATACAAACAATTTAATTATCATTACTTAATCAGATATAATACTCAGGCCAGGATATTCAAATGGGTTGTGCCTGGCACAACAGAGTTGTGCTGGTGCAACTCCACATTGCGTCCCGGTGGGATATTGAGAAGGCTGCCTGGCACAGCACAAATTCTGATGCACTGGGGTACAATGTAATAGTATGCGGTGCAGAAGCAGAGGGTGTGCCCATGCATATGTGGCACATCCCGATATTCAGCCTGGGATGTGCGGCACATATGCCGGTGCAACCCTGCAGTGCGCCACATAGGAGGGCTCAAAGTTGAGCCCGTGAGGAGCGGGAACAAATCCTGGCCACCCACAGGTGGGCTGCTGTATTGCAGGGTGGAACACAGCAGCCACCAGCCATGGGTGGCCACCTGCCCACCCAGAACACCATTCTCAAGCACACATCACCTGGTAGTCTGCGTAGCCCCCCTCCCTGTATCCCTGATACCCCTAGTAATGTAACAGACATCTGTCCCTGGTGGTCAATGGATCCCTCCCTCTTGACACCCCAATTCCCATTATATGTATCAGAAGACTGTCCACGGTGGTTTAGTGGTCTCCCCACTGCCTGTCACTGTGATCATGGTACATTGCTGTAAAGAAATATCCTGGTGATCCAGTGGCTTACCTTTCCACCACACAGAACCTTGCTCTTTACTCCCCAATCAGCAGTAGGAGGCAGAATCCACCCACATACCACCAGGTCATTGGTTAACTGACAGGTTCAGTATGGGCTGTTAGCCCATTGGTCCTCAGTGGGATTGTTGAGTTTGTAGGGTATACTGTACTAGAATAGTCATACAAATATGTGAATGAAGTCATTCACATAATTGGGACTGTCTAGTACAGTATGCCCTGCAAGCCCATACTGTACCTGTCAGTCAGCGGGTGGCCGGGGTGGTATGTGGGCTGGTTGCTGCCATCCACCACTGATGGGGGAGCGGGGTGAGCAAGGGGTTTTGGTGTGGGTGGGAGGGTGGGAGTGCCACTGGATCACCAGGGATAATTTTACAGCAATGTACCATGATCACAGTGATGGGCGGGGAAGACCACTAGACCACCAGGGACGGTCTTCTTATACATATTCAGACTCAGGGAGTTGGGAGGGAGGGGGACCACTAGACCACCAAGGATGGTATGTTATCACATTCCTGGGATCTGGGACTGGGGAGGGGGCCGCTAGACTGCCAGGGATTGTTGGTCCTACATTTACCCAATCACAGCTATGGGGGGTGGGGATGCCCCGGGATCCCCACTGCACATGTCATGCTGTGCAGGGCATCAGGTGCAAGTCACCAGGCTGCCTTGCACAAGGCATGCAAATGGGGCCATAATGACATGCAAATGGCCCCATTTGTGCCTTGCATATATTATGGCCTCATTTGCATGCCCCCAGCTGAATATCATGGGTGATGCATCTAGCACAACTGTACTTGCACTGGCACATCCCCGTGCTCCTTATCTGTGGCTTGTGCTGGCACAGTGACACTGTGCTATGTGCAGTATGTGTGCTGACCTTGCCATATTCCATGGTGCTGTGCCATGGCACATCACCATTGAATATCACCTGGTCCTGGTCCTGGCCCCGGTGCAGCCCAGTTGCACTGCACCCAGGCTTGTGCCACTGCCCGGTGCAGTCTGAATATCTGGGCCTCTGAGTTTTATTTTTTTTATTTTTACTACTATCATGCATTACCAAAAGTATTTTCATAAATTAATATGCATAAAAGCATATAGTATGAAGGAATGAAAGTGGTAATTGATATGTAAAAGTGGCTGTTATATGAACACAGGCTATAATGCATAAATTCAATTTAACACACATTAAAAACACACATGCCTATGTGGGAAGGCAGCAATTACTCTCCAAGGACAAAAAATAAGACTGAAATTGATGTATTTATGCATGTAGTTTTGTTCACATTTTGCACTATATGAAAATTTATGATAATACTTGTTTTGCACCTTTTTATGTCAATGTCACTTTAAGAATTCACCACTATAAAAAGGGTGCCCTGTGGTATTTGACCTCGTCTTCAAAAAACACACTGCACATATGTGAAAATGTTCAGCAGTGGTCTGCGGTGGTGAGTGCAGCTCTATTCTTTACCAATAAATCTGCTGTTATTAGTCTATGGCCAAGTTTGGGTGTTTTGTAGTGCTCCTGTGGCTGTGGGCTGGCTTTTTTCTTTTGTAGTGTTGAAAATATATGTAAATGCTTTCCCGAAGTGTATGTCTATGACTGTGCCTTCAACAAGGATGGGAAGTTACACTCAAACTTAGGAGTGGTGTCGAATGATAATGTTCCTGGTTCTCCCTTTAAGTACCAACCAGACCCTAAATATAATCAATGCATAGCATTGGAATCAATATGTGCAGCCATACAAAATGCAGAGAAGAACAAATAATGTGACTTTGTGATCTGTAGAGATTCTGATTATGCTAGAAACAGCTTTCTTACATGCCCAACACACTAGGAACTCAATGGTATGACTAATTCCAAAGGTAAAAGTGTTACACGTTCAGATATCATACTGACCACAGAACATTTCATTCAGGAACACAGATTGGCTGTTTACTGAAAAAAGAAAAAAAAGGTAAAGGACCATTTCAGAATCATTGGGCCAGATCAACAGGAGAATGATCTAGCAGATACTCTAGTAAAAGAATGCATTGTATATGGGGAACCTTGGGATATTACTCCTGTTTTTCTAGCTACAGTTGGCATGCTTACCTGACAAAAGAAATGAAAAGGCAAGCATTACTAAAGCCTATGTATATGGCTATATACTGATAAACTGGACATGGATTTGATAAAATGCATCAGAATGATAAACCTGTAGGAATATAATAACAATACCTAGAGGATCCAATACAAACAAGATACCAATCAGGGACCTACAAATTGACAATTATTTGAGCCTTATGTATAGGAAAATGGATAAATTTCAATTGTGGAAAGGTCTACTCATAGTCAAATGCTCCAGAAGTGTGGATGGGTGATTTCTGTAGGTCACAGAGGCATAATAATGCAACTTGCCCATGATTAACCATCTGGAGCACATCAGGAAAAAATACATAGAATGCTAGAGACTTTAAAGGAAGTGGCCTACTGTCCCTATATGATCAAATATGTAACATATTATGTAAAAGAACACATAACATGTTGCAAGTATAACCTCCTTCACCAAGACATGGGGCACCCTTACAGGTAAAAGGTATCCCTATGCCCTGGTCAGACGTAAAGGTAGATTGAGTAGGTCCAGCCATGTGGTCATCCAGAGGGAAAGGGTACCTCCTAACAATTGCATGTTTATTTACAAAATGGGTTGAATGCATACTAACTCCAAATGATACAGCCAAGACAACATCTGTGTTTTTACTGAACCATGTACTTAGTCATTTGGGCTTAACATTCAGTCTAGAGTCCTATAGAAGTTCCCATTTTAAGGCAAAAGTGATGAAACATATGTAGAAATGTTTAGGTTTACAAAGGAAACTGCATGTGTCCTACCATCCAGAATCCTCAGGACAAGTAGAACATGCAAATTAAACCATAGTGAGCATCCTAAAGAAGTATGTCAGTACTTTTGGAAAGGATTGGGATGTAAAATGTCCACTTGTTCTAATGGGAATACATGTGACACAAACACTATTAAATCTAATAGAATTTCAATTTTTGAAATGCTGACTGGTAAACAGATGGTACTACCTCTTTATCTCTTGTATACAATAATGGATGAAACATTACCTAATGCTACTAGAGCATGTGAATATGCAATCAATCTAAGATAGCCCCTTCAAGAAGTCTTTGCATTTAACAAAGAAATATTGAGGAAACTGTCCAAAGTTCTAAGGCCTATTAAAACAGAAAAGCAGCCCCCAAGGAATATTGTATTGGAGACAGGGTATTTTTAGTTCAATAATATCAGATATAAGGCCACAAATAATACATTTCTACAGACCTGGAACAAACCTTCTGGCATTAGTGTCACCTAGATCCTACCAAAAAAAAAATAATGAAAAAGGACACTGGTATAACAGCACTTAAGTGTGCAAATATCAAACAATTTAAATCATAGTATGTATGCAGACCTCAATGGTTTGATACAACAGATGAAGATGAAGATGTAGAAGGATTGCTTGAGATACCTACCTCAACCTGACAAGAAGGCTCTGAAGAGTGATACTTGAGAAAAGAAGTGATGTCCTAATAGGCATTATGAACTTTTGTCCCTGAAAATATTCAGAAATGAAAAAGACTACAATGTATGCTCAAAAAATAATTAGTTAATGTGAAAAGGGCATGTGTAGGCAGTGTTTACTCTCATACTAACTACTAGTGCCTCATGCCCTCCAACAGATAATGTTATATTTGTACTGCATTCATTCATAATGCTATATCCTACCTTGAAATGTTGAAATCAATGTTAAATATATGTCATTATTTGTATTATAGTAGCATGTAGGTTAACTTTATTGTTCAATCAACATTTCAGATCATTACAAATAATGTCAAGACATAAAAAATAAAATACATTAAAAAACATATAAAATTAGAGTAACATTTTAAAATATATAGACTGGTGATATTAAAATTACTGAACAGTGCAGTTGAGCCCACATCCAATCTGTACATTCAATGTTTTCTCTTACTTTATTAATAGTCACTAAATACTGAGCAACTGTATTAATGATATAATCTTCCTCCACTGTTAGTAAAATCTTTAAAGAATAATTCTCATCCGTAAAGTCAAGTAGCTCAAATATAGGCATTAACCAAATTTTCCTAGCTTTGTTATATCATTTACAGTATAACATTACATCATGCAAATCCTCCCTAGAGCTGTTGTCACATTCGCAAAATTCCTCACCCTGTTTTGTAGATTTATTAAATCTGGAACAGAGCACATCTGAGTCAAATGTGCCCGTTCTATGTTTTGCAAAGATTCTCCTCTGAACAGGTTCCTCCAAATTATTATAGTACATAGAACATCAGTGTGCATACCCATAGGTAGTCTAATTGAGTTTTAAACTGGATGCATGTTGTGAGACATGCTTTCACTTCGGGGGGGGGTAGAAATAATTAGGCTGGGATGGAAACTTTTTAATAATTAGTAATTAATCAGAGAAAACACTCTAAGTTCTAGTACTTTCTATTATTTTATTATTGCTATGATTATCATACCGTATGAAAAACAGCATGAATAAGAAATACATGTATAAACATACAACAAATTTGAAGAGGAAATTCATATGCAAAAAAGTCTATTATATTGCACAGTTCATACGAGAACAATTTTACAAACATGTATGAACTGATTATGCCTATATAAGTAAAGAAGGAAATGGTTAATTTCTAGAAGACTAAATCCAAGAAAAAAAACTCAGTCCATGGACATGTTTTCTCCAAGACACCTTGTACCAAGCCATCCATCAGATGATGTCAAATTCTTTGGACACAATGGCTATAGCAACATTATAATTCAAGGAGGCACTGACCAATGATGTCGGCCAAAACAACCATCTGCAAAGGAAATAGAGCCCAGAAAATAAAACGTAATCAAAAATGCTTTCCAAGAGCAGCTGAATTACAGAATGTGAAACTTCCTTCAGCTGTCATTAACATATAAAACCACTGATGGTGAGGTAAGAGCTTAGAGAATCCTGGAAGCTGCAGCATTTGTGATGATGTTCATAAACCTGAACAGAGACATTTTGATCAAAAGGTGATGTTTCCAGTCCTGCAACCTAAAGAGTCAAATGCCCAGATGCAACCACCATAATGTAAGTACAGTAATCCTTTTTGTTTAAAGGCATGTGCTAAGAATAGTATTCAGGCAGTTGATTACCTTAATGCAGTTCAATTGGTATATGCTCAGCACTGTTTAATACATTATCTATAAGTCTGAAAGATAAGTAACTAAAGCTATCTAAAATGAAAGAAATGATTTACTGTGCAGCATTGTTCTTGTCTTTTCTGCTGATGCTTTAAACCTGCATTTATATGCCTCCCAATTTACAGTGCAATTTAAGATTCTCTGTAATGAGTAGCTTACATAATATGTTTGTTTTAAATGAAACTTATTTTACCTCTTACTGACAAGTGCAAGATGCAATTAATATCAGAAACCTTTATAAACCTAAGCTGTAAAAAAATAAATGAGTCATAATATTGAAAACTTTAAGCCATTTCTGTAGAATTCATTGCCAATTGAAAGTAAGATGTTTTGATTGAAGGGTCCAGTCTAAAGTTATGAAAGCTCTTTCCTGATATGCTTCAAATAGGAACTGGAAGGAAATTCCAAAAGACAGAGGCCATCACTGAGAGAGCCATGTCCCCTGCAGATTGCAGATAAGAGCGGGAGACATTAGTCCCACGTTAACTCTGGGGTGGAGAGTTCTTCTTGTGCAGTGAGTAGTTAGAAGCTCACTAAGCATGTTGGACCCAGTATCTTAAAGATCAAGGAAATCTTAAATCTAGATTAAGACTCTTAAAGCCATTCTACATCATCAGTGTCAAATATAGAGGAACTGTATAAACAGTATACAATACACCCCCTACGTGGGATCGATCCTGTAGCAAATAATATTCAATTGTCTCAAATGAAACAGGTCAAGGATTCACCAATATGTATCCAGGAGTCAACACTGGAAGTATGTTGCTTGCCTGACCTGTTTCCTTTTGGTACTAGGGAATGTTTAGACAAAAGTAAAGTGAGAATATCTGTCGCTAAGTACAAAACTTCATGAATCTAACTTTGCCACTTTCTCTTTAATTCCTAAAGAAGACCTATGTTTGAAACATTGATTCTGTTTTCTATTTTCAGCATGCATTTAATATTACCTTTATGTTTTGTTTTCAGCCCACATGCTGACACAGAACTTTTTTTGTTCTTCATGAATCTTGTGTTGTGATGTTAGAGTTCAGTGGAATATTCAGTATCTCACTTATTATAGGAAAGTGAAGTTAGTATTCTGTCTGCATCATTGTCTGCACTTTGCATGTCATTCATGGCCTCAACAGTATGACTGCTAAGGATCTTTTGCAAAAATGGAAAGACAAAGGGGTCGATTCTCAAATGCATGACACAAGTCATGCCGAAGGCGACTTGCACCAAATACAGACATGCAGGGGACCCTACACCCGATTCTCTATCAGGCAGAGTCCCGGCAGCTAAGTCCCACAGCTTGCAGCAACCCCAGCAGTGTGCCAAATGGAGAGTGCACCTGAACAGGTTTCCACAAGCCCATGGCAGTAGAACAGCAAAGGACATAAGTGCCCCCAGCCCCCAGCCCCAATCCCCAATAATAATTAATGTATTGCCCTGGAAGGCTATTGGACCCCTCTCAATCCCCAAAGTAAATGACAATTGACCCCTGGTGGGCTAACAGATCCCCCTTTCCCTGATCCCCAAAATTACCAGTAAAATAGCCCTTGTGGGCTAGTGAACATCCTCCCCCATTCCCTGAACCCCCCCCCCCATGTTGCAAAATGAAAAACTCAGTGGTGGTCCAGTGGAGCTCCGATCCTAATCCTCAATTACAAATCTCCCCAACATACCAGGTGCTCTAGTGGATTCCCACCCCCTCACCTGGCAGTGCCATACCATCCCATGCTACTGACCCATACCCAGCTAGTAACTGGTACAGCCCACCTCTAGCCACCACGGCCAGCCACTGACTGAGCTCTGTATGAGCATGTACTGTAAATAGTACATGACCAGTAAATGACAGCAGCTGTCATTCAGTAAGCACATACTGTTAACAGTACCTGCTCATGCAGAGCTCAGTCAGTGGTGAGAGGTGATCTGTGCCTGTCACCAGCTGGGTATGGGTGGGGGGCAGGGTGGTATGGCACTGCTGGGTGGGGGTCCACTAGACCATCAGGTATATTGGGGAAATTTGTAATGGGGGATCAGGATTGGGGCCTCACTGGACCACCACTGAGTTTTTCATTTTGCAACATGGGGTGATTGGGGAATGGGGGGGTCCCAAGCCCACAAGGGCTATTTTACTGATAATTTTAGGGATTGGGGGCAGGGGGGTCTGCTAGCCCATGAGGACTCAATTGTCATTTACTTTGGGGATCAAGGCTTGGGTGGGGGCCTGAGAGCCCTCCAGGGCTATATATCAATTATTTTTGGGGATTGGGGGTGGGGGGGCTACATGATTTAGGGGGATAGGCTGGTGGCACATTGGCACAACCCCCAGAGGATGCCAAGGTATACTTACACCAGCCCCTGGCTGGTATAAATGTACTTTAATGGTTGTCCTGTTTTTTTTTTAAATACTAGATTAGGGGATGTGGCAACCGTCCTTTGAGAATAGTCCTCTTCAGCTGCTGTAAACCCCCTTGCCCCATGTTACAGCCCAGTTTGTGGTGCAAGGATGATCCAAGTCCCCTTTGGTACAAGCAGCCTGTGTGTTGTCACAGGCTGCTTTTGAGAATGGCTCTGGTAGTAAATGGCTGCCAAGAGGTTACTTAAGGGCCATTCATATTGGACAAGTCACTGCGCCTACAGATCCTTTTGAGAATAGCCTCAAAATAAGGAGCTGCAGGTAAATTTAGGCAGTATACTTAAACATGGGGATCCAGCCAGCGTGCTAGTACAGGCATCACTCTAAGGTTATGTGCAAATTTAAAGAGCATGGTGCTCCTACAATGTTTGTTACTCTAATCTGTACTGAGTACAACTGAGAATTTAATAGGTCTTTTGAAGTGGGCAACTGTAGATGTTAGTGGTATAAATTCAAAGACACAGAGTGTGTTATGCCTTCTGGACCTGGTGACTGTATCCAGGCACTTTGCACATTGTTTTTTGTGTTTGCTTGAGTTCATAAAAAACAAGAAAAATCCACCACTAGGTTTAGTATAACAATATTGCTGGAGAGTTGAATACCAAAGTCATGAAGCACTTCACATTTACATGTATCTGCTCAAGATAGTTCACTGATAGATTATGCCAACAATGCAGCTGTTCTCAGTGTTATCCAAAACTATATTTTTTGTATACATCCTAATGAGTTTGACAGTGCTTAGGAAGCTGTTTGATAGATTCCAACACTGTAACTGTGCCACATACTGTCAAAGATAAGTTAAAACTGGAGGACATAGATGCATAAACGATAATGGTATAAAAGGCCTGCAGACCCATCCAGTCTGCCCATTCTAGCTACAGTGCACTGGTCCTAGTGGCCATCCCTCCCCTTTGTTTCTGCACACCCCTTCTACATAATTCTATATGTCTGTCCCATCCCTGCTTGAAAATGCTAACTGATGTTGCCTGTACTACTTCCTCTGACAGCTTGTTCAACTTCTCCACCACTCTTTCTGTGAAAAAGTGCTTAAAGGCATCCCTTTTGAATCTCCCTCCTGTGAGTTTAAGTGAGTTTTCTCTATTGTTCATGTATTTGAGCTCAAGAAGAAAACTTCCTTGGTGTTCACCCTATTTATCTCATGTAGGTACTTGTATGCCTTAATCATGCTGCCCCTTTCCCTCTTTTTCTCAAGGGTGTACATGATCATGTCCTGCAGCCTCTCCTCACACATCTTGTCCCCCAATCCATGAGTTATCTTGATTGCACTGTGCTGTACTGCGTCCACCTTGTCATAGTCTCTACTAAGGTGTTAACTTCAGTACTTTCCTCGGTTTTCCAGGTGTGGTTGCAGCAGTGACCTGTACAAAGGAAGGATCACCTCATTACTTGTACTGTTTATCCCCCTCCCTGTGCAACTCAGCATCCTGTTTGTCTTGCCTACAACTTAATTAAAATGTGCTGCTGTTTTTAGGCTCACTGATACCATGACCCTTAAGTTATTTTCCTTTGTGGTTCTTTCTACTTCACTCCTTCTATATAACATTACACTCTTGGGTTCCTCTCCCCAATGTGAATCACTTGTCATCTCTTAGCTCTTAATCTGCACAGATCCTTCCGAGTTCCCATATCCCTTCCTCTGTGTCCACCCTTGGGCAGACTGTGTGTCATCTGCAAAGAGATAGATTTTGCTCTTGATGCATTACCATACATCACAAATATAGAATCTGATGGCAGATAAGGGTCACTAGACCCCCAAGCATGTCAGATGAATACAACCCTGAGGTAGTCCACTCATTAGTTCACTTACCTCTGCAAACTCCCCATTAAATACTATCCTTCCTTTTCTTCTCCTCAGCCAGTTCTCCATCCAAGTTGCCAATGTTTCCCCCTGCCCCTAAGTCCCTTATCTTTTTGACCAACTTCCTGTGGGGGTCTGAGTCAAAGGCCTTGCTGAAATCCAAGCATACCACATCTACTGCCTGTCCCCTATCTGCTGCCCTCATCACCCAGTCAAAGAAATCAACCAGATTTGTTTGGCAAGGCTGTCCCCTCATGAACTCATGTTGTCTGGGGTCCTGTAGCCCATTTATCGGCAGGAAGTCCACTAGGTCTTCCCTTAGTAAAGACCCCATAATTGTTCCCACTACAGATGTTAAGCTGATTAATCTATAGTTCCCTGGCTCATCCTACCTACCACTCTTATGTAGAAGGACCATGTTTGTTGTCCTCCAGTCTGTTAGGGACCACTCCTGCGGCCAATGAGTAGTTAAATATGTCTGCAAGTGGCCCTGCTATCACTTCTGCTACCTTCTTCAGCATCCTCAGCTGTAAGCCATCAGATCCCATAGATTTATTTATTCTCAACCCTGTAAGCTTTTCCAACACTCTTTGTTATTTTTGTTATATCACTTCAGACTTTGCCCTCCTTTCGTCCCCTTACCCCACTTTCTGGCAGAGGCCTATCCTTCTCCCTGGTAAATACAGAACAGAAATATTTGTTCAGTATCTCTGCTTTCTCTTTGTCCCACTGCTTCCATCTTTTCTCACTCTTCAGTCTCAAAATAGCTGATTTGGTCATATACTTCTTCCAGATATATTTCAAGAATGCTTTTCTCCCATGCTTTACTCCCTTTGCTAGCTGGAATTCCATCTCTGCCTTGGCCTCCCTCACCTTCCTGCTGGGTACCTTTGTTGCCTCCAGGTACATCTCACTATCCTCTTCCAGTTGGCTTCCCTTATACTTTGAGAATGCTCTCCTTGTGAGTCTTATCACCATCTTTACTTCAGTCATGAACCACATTGGACCCCTTTCCCTTTTTACCTCAGATACCTTTGCAATTTATCTTAATGCTGCTTTTATCAACACTTTTTAAAATTAAACTCATTTTCCCTCTGCCCCTCCACCTGTGCTATACTCCTTGTGTTTTTTTTCAACTGTTGCCTCATCCTGCTGCAATCCCCCTTTTCTAAAGTCCCATACCTTTAATGTATTTGCCCCATTGGTGATCCCTCTCTGAACTTTCAGTGCCAGTGTTCTGTGGTCACTGGAACTGAGTGGTTCCAGAACTGCTACATTTTGGATTCTCTCACTGTTGGTAAGCACCAGATCCTACAGAGCCCCCTTTCTTGTCAGGCCCTGTACTAGCAAACTAAGACTGCATCTGGGCCTGCATCTATCAGGATTTGGTTCCTAGCACTTGATGCAACTGGCACATTTCATTCCATATCCTGCATATTAAAGTCCCCTACTACCACCACCTCCCCTAAATTGACAGCTATCTTAAGAATCTCTCACAGTTTCTTTCTGCTCCTGATCCTGATCCAGTGGTCTGTAGACCACTCCATTCCTGATTTGTTTCCCATTCCCTGTTACTGCTGGCATACACAGGGTTTCTAGTTTGCCTGGCTCCCCAGCTGGTGTATTTCAGTTGCCTTTGTCTTCTCTTAAATTCAGCACTATCCCCCCACCCTTGCCCTTTGATCTTTCCTTCCTGAACACTGGATATCCTGGTATGGTCATGCCACATTCATGATTTGAGGTTGCCCATGTCTCTTTGACAACCACCAGGTCAAGGCACCCTTCCATGGCCACTACCTTAGGTTTTGGCATTTTGTTGCCACAACTCCTTTTATTGGTGCACATCATTTACCAACATCCTATTGGATAAAGGGCTACAGGGTAGATGGCTCCTCACTAGTGCAGGAATAGCCATGCCTTTTTGTGAAGCTTCTGTGAGTGTGCCCTGTGAGGTCCTCATGGTTTGCAACAGGGATTTGTTCCTACTGTCAGTCCTGCTGTGTTAGTGAGCACTCAGCTGAATGTATTCAAACTTGTGTGAGCCACACTATGCAGCCAGTTTTCTGACCCATTCATTGAGTGCTTTGCAATGGAAACTGCAGCAGAGGACTGGAACAGTGTTAGACCATTCCCCCACACAAAAGTGAGCTGAGCCTTTTGTTCTTCTTCGTCATGAACATGAAAGCAGGTGAAAAGTTTACTTTGGGATCCTGAGGCATGACCTTAGAGTCCAGTCTATATGCTGCAAGTACAAAGGGGGTAGCATGCCCACACTGTTACCCTACTCCCACCATTTGAATCCACCCTGCAGATGTGGAGAAAGGTTTGTTGAAGCTGATTGGTCCCTCATAGCTGATATGTAATTACCAAACAATATATATAAGGGGAATAAAGCTTAAACACAGTAAAGAAACAGTTTGGGTAACAACGGGTAGCGGCAGATTGTCAGTGCTTCAGAAGTTCTGGCTTAGACTACTAAAGAGCAGTTTTGAAGGATAAGCACCACAAGTAGTAAGGTGATGCAGAACCAGGCTGTGAAGGAGATCAGGTACATTTTTAATCCCCCTGAGCAGAACTGAGTACATGAAGTTTCGGTCAAAAGCTGAGCCACCAAGCCAAAGCCCTCTCCAGAAGCTCTGGTTAAGTAAAAACATATATAAAAATAAACAAATTACTATATGACTATATACTAGATAGCCAATATGTCAAATGAAGCCTAGCGGAGGTATGGAACAAAGGCAGCAGGCATAAGAGACAGCCATAAACAAACAAAAAAATCTGCGGAGGTAAATTTAAGGGCTATTGAGAGACATGCCAATCAAGAGGAAAAGAGCACAGGAGAATGACTCAATGACACAGGCACTCCAGGACCAGTGACAGGACATGCTGGCACTTAAAGTGAAGGATTGGGTTGAAGAATGCTTGCCTCTCACTCAAGGGGGATGCAGAATTGAGCCAGCCTCTGCCTTAGTTGAGTAAATGATCAAAAGGGAAGACACTTGTCAAACTAAGACTAAGTTGAGTAAATGGCCAAAAGGGTAGACACCTATGAAGCTAAGATAGAGTGTAGAAACATCACCCCAACAGACGAGCCAGGTGGCATCAGAGATAAGCTACAGCTTGGTTTGCCTAAAGTACCTGATAGTGCAATATGGGATTTTTGCAGGAACTCCTGGTGGGTGGACAGAGGATGCACCTGGCTTGCAGAAGACATGGTGCCCTTCAGGGAAGAAAGCAGATGGCAGGACAGTTTTGCACATGTTCTGCTCTTTTTGGATTACTTTTCACATGATTACATTGGTTGGCACTTTATTTTATACTTTGCTCTTTAAATGTGCACATTTTCACTTTCCCAATGTGTTGTCTTTTTAATTCCTCTGCTTATAAGCAGAGGTCTAGTTTGTAGTATGATTGCTCTGACAAAGTCACATTGGTGCATCATGAAATGTAAGCACTGGTAGTATAGTGAACACTGGGAGCTCTGGTTTGGGGCCAGTAACAGGTTTGTCTCCTGAAGTTGGCAAGTCAGTACAAATCTGAATAAGTAGTTAAAGCACCACAAAAACACTTTATCAACAGCCTGATATTCAACTCAACGCATTGTCCAGCGCAAGAAACATTTTTGGATTCATACCAAACTTGTAGAAAGCAGCTTGAGGAGTTTGGGCTGCTTGCTTTTTTGTCTCCTCAGTAAGAACAAGTAGAAGTCAGAATAAAGTACTTGCATAGAGAACTGCATGGTGATTGTCTTTTTTCTTGCATGGGAGGAAAGAGAAATTTTTATGAAACACTGGACTGGTGTTGTTAATTCAGGGTGTGTATACCTTTTAAAGGAAAAAAAAAGTTATCAACAACCCCAGCATGTTCACTGCTAAATACTCAGTGTATGCACTGGAGCTATACTTGCTTGTCCTTTAGTTGGTGCCTTTGGTGGTGCACCCCCTCCAAGGGGAGTCTGTGCAAAATAAGCATTTTGTGGGAAATGCATTAGTTTATTTGATTGTTAGTACCGAATGTTGTGTGTGCATAGGTGTCAAGGTATGACAGCATGGCTGAATTAAGCTAAATAATTCCAAAGGCAGATGCAGTTCAAAGCTGAAAAGGACAGGGGCAACTGGATATGCCATTGTGGGCCAGTACAATGACAGATATGGGTGCCCAGCAGATGAACTGTGCATTGCCACTGAGGCTTAAGTTGGGGAGTGGGAGGCTGGAGCAGCACAAGACTATGTTTATCTGCCATGGATATAAGCAGAAAGCGTCATGTAAATATGCAAACTGCAACTACAGACATGACTGTACCTCATGTGTGGGAAAGCTCACTCCTCCTCACAGTGTTCATCAGGGCAGTCCAGTGCAATAGTCTGTGGGACTGTTCATCACAGCCATAAAATGTTAAACCAGTTATGCCAATAAAGGTATAATGGCTTAGGCCATGGCTGGACAGATACCCCACCAGGAAGGACATACCAGTGCTACTAGATGGGTTCATAGTGGGTTTCAGAATTTCATATGAGGGTCCCAGAATGGCCTTTTGTGGGTGACAATTTGTAGTCCATGAAGGAGTGATGAGGGATATTAAGGGACGGAATAGAAAAAGAGATTCATCTGGGGAGTCTGAGATGTCCATATGCATTCCCTTCATGTAACACCAATATCCCAATGGGATGGTGTCCAGTAAAGCCCCAGAGGAGTTCCATATGATTAACCATCCCTCATTCCCACAAGACAAATTGGTCAATAACTACCCTGAACAAGTCCATACAGTAGTCACATATATCGTGTTTGATAAGGCTCTTGAGGTGATTTCTGAATGCGGCCCAGGAGCATTGTTAGTCAAGGCAGATATTGAATCTGCCTTCAGCTTAGTGCCAGTGCATTAGTTTCATCAGGCCCTCTTGAAGTTGACTGCAAATAATACATCATTGTGTAGATCTATGGGGTTTTTGGAGATCTGCCATATTTGAGAAGTTTAGCACATTCCTACATTGGGTGGTAGTTGAGCCAGAGGTGTTGCATGGGGTGGTTCCCTACATGGATGATACCTTGTTTGTGACCCCAATTAACAGTGTGGTATGCAACCACATACTTGACCGATTCAAATAAATATGCAGGCAGTTTAACATCCCCTTAGTGGTGGCCAAGCTGGAAGCCCCTTGGGAGGCAATATCATTTCTCAGCATCAAGATTGACACAGTCCAGTTTACATGCCATCTGCCTAAATTCAAGGTGGACACACTCCATGTATTGGTGTTCAGAATGGAGAGAACCAGAAAAGCGATGCTGAAGGAGTTACAACAGCTCCTGATGCATTTGAACTTTGCAGGAGAGTTAAATTGTTCATATACTGGACAAAAGAAGGGGCAGGAGTCACAAAGGTGCACCACTGGGTAAGAGTGTAAGAGTGCATCAGGTAAGACTTACAAAAGCTCCGTGGCTTACCTTTCTGGAATATTACAAATGGGGTGTAAGTCTAGCCATTCCATGAATAGCACAGAACTCAAACTTTTCACGGATGCCTCTGGAGTCAGAAGCTTTGATGCAAACTTTTTTGGAGGAGGGGATTGGTGTGCAGCTGAGTGGCCAGTGTCTTGAGTCCTGGCTGACATCATAAATATACAGTTTGTCAGCAGAAAAGGACCGCTTGGCCCACCTAGTCTTCCCACATGTGTCATGCCGATTCTACAGCCACAGACCCTGTCTGATCTCCGGTGAACGTCCCCCCTTCCTGCCTCTGCTCTAATATACCCCTATGTTTATCCCATGCATGCATGAAGCCTCCTCCCACCATTTTAGCTTCCACCATTTTGGCTGCCAGTCTGCTCCAGATGTCCACCACCCTTACATCTCTCCTGAACTCCCCCCAGCTTCATTGCATGCCCACTTCTCCTGGTGTTGATCCTCATATGGAAGAGGTTCCCCTTCTGCACACTGTTCACCCATGTGAGGTAGCTGTAGGTCTCTAGCATGTCACCTCCCTCTCTCCTGTCTTCCAGAATATCCATGTTGAGATCCCTATCTCTCCTCAGAGGGCTTTCCTTGCCAACCTTGCCTTAATTTAGTTGCCCTTCTCTGGACTGCCTCCTCCCTGCTTATGTCCTTTCAGAGGTGGGGTCTCCTAACTGGACACAGTACTCCAGGTGGAGGTATATCAGGGAGTGATACAGGGGCACCACATCCCAACTCCTGCTGGAGATATTCATCCCTATGCACTCTGGTCTCCCACTAGCCCTAGCCATGGCCTTGTCACACTGCACTGCCACTCTGAGGTCCTCAGATATAATATCCCAAAGTCCCTTTCCTGTCTAGTGACTGTCAGGGTTCCACCCCTGGAATGTGCCAGTGGTAGTGCACTCATCATTAGGGTGCCAGTCAGCAATTTTGCTGCTCGCCATTTATTGGGTGGGGGGCTGCTCCCCCAGCACCCTCCTGCGAGGGGCTGTGTCCCCCACCTCCCAGAACTAAGGATTCCAACTCCCAGGGGCGGACCTCGGGGTGGAGGTGGTGAATTTCAGTTTTTGACGCCCTAATGATGGGCACACTAATGCCGGTGCCCTGAATGGATGCAGTGGACTGTCAGTACCTCCCCACCATCCTATACTATCCCCTGGGGTTCCTTAGGCACATGCTTTTGCACTTTTTGTCATTGAACCCCAACTGCTATGTCTCTGACCTCTCCTCAAGTTTCCCTGGATCCCTACACATTCTCTTCACTTCCTCCTGAGAGTCCACCCTATTTCAAATGTTTGTGTCATCTGTAAAAAGGCACACCTTCCCCTTCAGCTCTTCTGGAATGTCTCCTATGAAGACATTGGAAAAGACTAATCCCAGTACTGAACCCTGCGGTGCACCACTGGTCACTCTCTCACCCATAGAGTGAGTGCCATTTACCACCATCCTCTGTCTCCTATCCAGTAGCCAGTTTTGAACCCAATTTACCAATTTGGACCCCATTCCTAAGTTGGTCAGCTTCCTAATCAGCCTTCTTTCTGTGTGGCACAGTGTTAACTTCCTAATCAGCCTTCTTTCTATATGGCACAGTGTTGAAGGCCTTGCTAAAGTCCAGATAGGCTACATCCATTGCCCTCCCCTGCTCTGTTTCCCTGGTCACACAGTCAAAGAAATCTGTCAGATGCGTTTGGCATGACTTTCCCCCATGAATCCATGCTGCCTATGGTCCTGCAACCCACTGGACTCTTGATGCTCAACCAGCTTTTCTCTCAGTAGGGTTTCCATTAATTTGCCCACCACTAAAGATAGGCTCACTGGCCCATGCTAGCCTCCTCCCAGCTCTGCTCTTATGAAGAGAAACCACATCCACCTTTCTCCAGTCCCCCAGAACACCTCCAGTTTCCAGTAATCTATAGAACATGACTGCCAGCGGGGCAGCTAGCACTTCCCTGAGTTCTTTCAGTACTCAGAAGTGTATCCCGTCCAGTCCCATAGCTTTATCCACCTTCAGGGGTGCGAGTCCTTTTAGGACTCTTCCCTGTGAAAACGGACTTATGTCCACCCCCCCAATCTTGCTTCTTCTTGGTGGTCCATCCTCTCTTCCTTCTACCGTGAAGACTAAGAAGAAGTGCTTATTTAAAATATCTGCATTTTCTTGGTTCCCTTCTTCACATTCTCCCCATCTATCTTTCTAATCCTCACTATCCAGCCTCTTGCTTTTCTCTTCAAGCTTACGTATCTGAAAAAGTCTTATCCCCTTTAGCCACTTCGCTAGCAATCCTTTCCTCTGTCTGTGCCTTTAGTCCCCTAGCTGATTTACCTGATTCCTTCTGCATTGCTAGGTACACATCCATGTCCTTCACCTTCTGTGTTTCATCATCATCATCATCATCATCAAATCTTTATTTATTCAGGCAAGCAGCATTGAGCAAGGCTCATTTACAAGATGGACCTGATAAGGTCAAGGTTCAACAGTTGATACACAACAGATACATCAATACACTTATATAAAACAGTTATACATACAGGGGAAAAAAACATTTATAAACACAGTGATGTGCAGTAAAATTCACATGATAAAGTGGGTTATAGGAAAGTTGAGTTAATATTTACAGTATATACAGTGTATACATATCCCAGTGGAAGGGCCATGGCAAACACACAGCATAATGAACTACTAGGATGGTGGAAGGTATTACTGGGTGCCATAAGCTGGGGTGTCTGCCTGGGAGGGAGAACTGAAGAACAAAGATTATGCCATATATTGTGTCTCTTGAATACCACCCTTTTTTCTTTTACTACACTTGCCACTTCTTTGGAGAACCATAATGATCTCCTTTTCCTTCTGCTTGTGCTTATTTTTCTTACACAAAGGTTTGTTGCCTTAATTAAACTGTCCTTTACTCTTCCTCATAGTGCCTCTACTCCTCCTCCCTGGCAATCCCCCTGAGGTATATTCTTAGGCAGTCACATATTTCCTTAAAATCCACACTCTTGAATTTCAGGACCCTCATCTTCATGTAGCTTTCCTCTGCTGCTTTCCTTATGTTTAACCACACTGTACGGTGATCACTTGTACCCAAGGGACTCCCCAGTGCGATGTCTGAAATGCTGTCCCTATTTGTTAGCACCAAGTCAAACACTGCCTCATATCTAGTAGGTTATTTAACTAGTTGCTTGAGAAAAGCCCCTTGTAGGGAGTCAAGGATGTACTAGCTACTTGACAAAGAAGCAGCTGGAAGATTCCACTCCACATCTGGCAGATAGAAATATCCAACAAGCAGCACTTCCCCGTTATTTGCCATTCTGAAGGGGGCCTCTCATAGTGTCTTGTCTATCTCCTTGGCTTGTGCTGGGGATCTGTACAATACCCCAGTATGAATAGCGGTCCCAGAGCCTCTTTTCAGGATGACCCACAGTACTTAAAGCCCCTCCTCATCTTGATGCACATGCACCTCCATGGCCTTTATTCCTTCCTTTACAGATAATGCCACCCATCTTTCCCACCCTGTCAATCCTAAATAGAGAGTAGCCTGGTATGGTCACGTCCCAAATATGATGCTCAATGTACCATGATTCCATTATACTATATATTATGGTCACTAGATCCAGGTTAGCCTCTGCCATGATAGCCTCTAAGTCTGGGATTTGGTTTCCAAGACTCCTGGCATTGACACACATGGTTCTCCACACCTTCTCATCCCCTTGCCTGATGCCCTTTATCTTCCTCCCTTTTTTGCCTGTGTTGTTAGCTGAAGCCCCTCTGACTCCTCTCTTCCCATTTTGCATTCTCTATTCCTGGTTCCCTTCAATTCCTTTTCCTCCCCTACCTGAGTTATATTCCCCTTTTCTTCCATTTTGTCCCATTCCCTGCCCTATGCCTCTGTGTTTTCAGTATTTTTACCCCTCAGAATTGCTCTCCCTATTGTTTTCCCATATGGGGAAGGGGCACATATTTCTTCCCTTGTTTTTTCCACCTCCCCCTGGCTAGTTCAAATGCTCATCCAAGTAGCTGCTAAGTCTCCCACCAAGCACTGTTGTCCCCTTCCTAGAAGGATGTAGGCCATCTCCCTTATAGAGGTCTATATCTTTCCAGGTAGGTACCAGCCACTAATGAATCTGAAGCCCTTCCTCATGTGTCATACCTTCAACCAGTCATTATTGGCCCTGGTGTGGAGTCCCCTGCTTGTCCCCTGCCCTTTTCAGGTAGCACCTTGGAAAAAGCCACAATGTGTGCTATCTGCCTGAGGTCCCTACCCAGCTCCCTGAAGTTTCCCTGTACCACCACTACTACCACCCTCTCCTGTGCTTGGTAATTTGTCCCAAGATGGACAATGACATCTAGCTCCCTCCTAGATCTGCTCTCCTTCTCTTCAAGCCATGGCACCCATAAGGCAGCTCACCTCCCTCTCAGTCCCCTTCCAAGTTCCCAACTCTATGTACTTCACAATAGAGTCCGACACCAGCAGCTGCTTTCTCTTGGGCCTCTCCCTATCTCCTTGAGGCCTCCATTTCTGAGGACCCCTGCCAAAACTCCCACTGTAACAGGAACCTCTTCTCAGCTGCCCTGTTCTGCCAGTATAAGGCACCCTGTGCAGCATAAGGAGTTTGTCTCTGCTATAATTCTTTCTGATTGTTGTGGCTCTGGTATTCTGGGATGAATAGTTATAGCACAAGCAAGTGTTGTTTTGGATTGACCACACAGGGATAGTATACATGATTAACAGGCCATTGGGAGTTAAGGGCTCAATAGGAGATTTTATACTTATGTCCATACTAATCTCTATAGGGGAAGAAAGAAAGCCATATGGCCGATTGTGACTAATCCCCCAACTACTCAGTGGTCTACTATATTGCCACTAATCCTCTATCAGTCCAGGCTGGTTGATGAGGGGTTTGTATTAAAATGCCTGCTGCTAAATATACAATTCATGGCTCATAATGTGTCATAAATAGACAACAATGGATTGCTGACACTTGTTTTGTTTTCAGTGGCAGAGATTCAGAGTGCTGGCTCCTATGGCAGACACAAAGACCATCAGGTACCACATTTCCTTTGGGATCTAGTGATCCTTAAATTTGGATATTGATTTGCATGTCCATGGCCCTAGCCTAAGTAGGACCTACTATGGTGGTGAGCAGTATGTTCTGGTGGTTGGGGTGGTAGGTGGGGGAACTGTGCTCTGCCAGATTCATTGTGTTGCTTCATGGTGACTATGAAGGAAGAATGTATGTCTTTGGGGGTGTGGATCAGTGGCTGGCAGGGATAGCATGGTTGTCAAAGGCACTGGACTGTCAGAACAGACACACACACATGTGCGTGCACAAAACACACACACACACACACACACACACACACACATGCCTCAGGGTTCACAAGGCACTGGAGGGCTGGTTGAGAGGCACCTCTAAGCCCATGGACAGACAAAAGCCACTGAGCCCTATCACATGTGAGAGGGTATGGGACACCACACTGGAGATCTCCAAGTTCCCATATGACACCTTGTTTTTTTCAAACAACCTTCCTGGTCATCCTCTGTGGAGCACATTGAGACTTAGAAGTAGTGGCCTAGTCAAAAACCCAAAGGAGGGGGTCTGCATCAGAGGATGTGGTCATTAAAGATGTAAGGGATTTTGCCTGCTTAAAGGTACCAAAGATCAACCAGAAGGTGTGCAGAAGCTGGTCTTTAATCTGGGACTGACATTGGTGTCCTGGGACATCCCCATATGGGTGGGAGAATACATGAGCACCAGCTCTGATCGGGAGGATGCCCTTTTTTCTGGCAAGGAGATGGCACCCATTTGACACAATACCAATTTGCTGCATCTTCTTGCAGCTATTTGTGGTGGCAGGCCTCAGCCGAAACAAATTTGTAACCCATTCCTTACACACTGGGGCTGCCAAAACAACCAGGTTGCAGGGGCTGTCATATAATTCCTGGAGAGATGGGAGATACCACACACTTAATATTTGGCCACATCTGTTATAATGTATTTTGCATTCTTCTTTCACATCTCAGAATTTGCAAGCCACATTGGTCACAAGCTGTTGATCTTCATCCATTTGTACATGCATTCTGTAGCCAAGTGTTCCACACAATCAGTGAATGGCCCTGCCTCTCCTTAGTATCAGCCTGGGTCAGCATGAGATGCACTGGGGGCAGCTGATCTGAGTGTTGTGGTCAACAGGTAGGAGGCAAGGGGCACCTGATCTGTTGGCCATTATCCTGGGAGAATGTTGCTGAACTCAGTAGAGTTGCTGAGGGAGAAGAAGGAACACTTGCAAACCATAAGACAGTGGTGACTGGCTTGGTGTGTTCACATATCATGCAGCAGAAGAGATGTCAATACATACTAGAAGTCATAGCCATTCAAAAGACCAGAAGGCAGATCACAATGAGATGTTTTTTTTTTTGTGTTGCCAACTCAAGGGAGAGAGAGTTCTGAAACACAGTGATATCACCAACTCCATCCCAGGGTTGCACACGAGGGATGGGGGGGCACCTGACAGATGTGGAGCACAACAAATCTGTTCAGAGTATTCATGTTGTGAATGCATAGTGGTTAGCCTAATGTACTTGGGGGTGTAAATGGGGTGTCTGCCCTGTAGAAGCGGGAGAGCCTCATGCTTGTGGTATGCAGATAAAGTGAAGACCTGCATGGAGAGAATGGTCAGGTCCCATGTGGGCAGGCAAGTTAGTTGCTGCCAGACTCATGCCCTCTATGGATGGGTTCTGGTTTTTTGGGACAGTTCAAGAGGTAGAGGGTCTTGCCTGCTAAGCAAACACTGACATCCAGTAGTTGAGGCCTAAACTGCTTCTGTTGGACATCAATCATCAAGTGCTTGTAGGTATTGTTGGGGATGGACAGGAAAATGATACAGGCTGAAGGGGCTGACCTTCTTTCCCACCCTTTACCAAGGTGGACCCTTCCCAGATGAGTTGGGGAGGATGTACTCCTACCCCCTTGGGGGAAAGGGCAGCTGCTGTCGGCCCAATCCCTGGTTGGGTGGGCATATCAGTGATTCTCTAGCTGTGTATAGTACCTCAGACTTTAAATGTAACTGCTGCTGATATAATCAGTAAATATATTGCTGTGGCCATTTCACTCCAGGTATGAGTGTGGGTGGTTATTGAACTGAAGGGTTGAGGGGAGGAAAATGAAGCATGACCCTGCAACACCATGTCTGCAAGGAATTGCAGAAAGAGATGACTCTTGTAGTTGACTCCACTCCAGGGCCATGACCGGGGGGTGCAAGAGTTGTCATTGCAGTAGGGCCCACACTGTTAGGGGGCCCACTGCCTCAGAGGTCAACATTAAGAAAACCTTTTCCCACAGACAAACCTCTAAGTTTCTCTTTGTAAATTGCTTATCCATTTGAATTGGGTCTGTCAGCAGTGGTGTCAGAATATTCCAACTCCAGTTTCATGTGGTTGGTGGGTGGGGATTACAGAACAAAGAAGCAATAGGGCCCATTACTCAAAACATCTAATCTTGGTGCTGATGTCCCCAGGAGGAGCAGAAACAAATTACATTGTTCAGTTCTTTGATCAAGGTGCCAACAAGAGGGATGGAGGGCAGCATGGACAAACTATGCATGCTCAGCAGGACTGATACAAAAAAAACTATGCTATAAATATTCCATATGCGCTAATGGTTATTTTACACTTATTGGTGAAGAGGTGGGCCCCACAAAATATTTTGCAGGGGGACCCTTACAGTTGTTGGCACAGCCCTGCTCCTCTCCCCTTTTCAAGGTAGGAGATGACCACTCCCATGTAGGCAGAGCCATTGTCAGGCACCACCCCATTCTCAGGTAAGGGGGAGGTGGACTGGGTCAGCTGTGTGGGGATGACTATTATAGTCTCCAGAGGGAGTTCAGGATGCAGTCAGGGGAGAGAAAGTGAAAGGAGGCTTATGAGCAGCAACAACCCTTGGCTGGCCCTCATTCTCTCACCCTTTCCTGGGATGATGATCCCACCCCCATCCTCATTAAAGCAAGGCTTGGCCTCAGGACTAGGAAAAGCAAGGCTCCTTTGCCTCATTATGAGTAACAAAATTAGGAGTCAGGGAGGAATTTTCACCAGATTTTCCCAGAAATGGCTCATAGTGGAGTTTTCCCCCAGTTTGTTCCATCTCCTTCATGTATATGTTGCAGCAGGAGAGTCTGTGATGAGGGGACCTGTTTGGAGACTGGGAAGGTACCCTAAAGGCCAACAAGAAAATTAGCTGCATCTGGACCAAAACCTGTATGGATTATATGGTCAGGGAAACAGTGTTTCAACTGGTAGGTGAACTCTGCCTCTGCCTGTTGAAGCCTTAACCCCCTTTTGGTGGATTTCAATTCTCTAGTGGTTTGGGGGCTTGGCTAAGGGAAGCAGGGGGAAATGGTATAATCAGAGGGGGCTGGCCTTCCCTCCTTTTCTTTATCATAGATGATCCCCTTAGGCATGGATGAACACAGTCCCACCCCCTTGGGCAAGAATTGCACTTGTTGTGGGTCCAGTACCTGGCTGGGCAGGCTGATCAGAGATTCATTAACTACACATATCACACCTGAATGTAACGTCTGGTAATATCATTAGTACACCTGTGGCTGCAGTCATTTAACTTCAGATATGAGTATGGGTGGCAATTAGTATCATAGGTATCATAGGTAGATCAGAGTCAAAAAGACCGAAGTCCATGATGCTCGCCAATATAATTAATCATAACCCTTTATTGATTTATCACTTAAGAAATTATCCAAGCGTGATTTAAATAAATTCATAGTTGCACTGGTTACCACAGAGAGTGGCAGTACATTCCAAACTTTAGACACTCTAACAGAGAACCAAGAACTTCTCTGTTTAGTTCTGCATCGTTCTACCAATAATTGTAATGGGTGAGCCCTAGTTTCATAAACTATTTCTCTAAAAACCAGTCCCAAAGAATCCCATAAGGTACTATCATATAGGGCTCTATACACTAAACACAAATCTCCTCTTAGTCTATGATACTCAAGACTATAAAGTCCGAGTTTTATAAGTCTATTTTCATAATCCAGTCCCTGTACTTTGCTGATACTTTTTGTTGCTCTTCTCTGAATACGCTCAAGGGCATTTATGGAACCCCTGTCACCAGGTGACCAAAACTGGGCACAATACTCAACATGAGGCCTAACCAATGAGGAATACAATGGGAGTAGGACCCTACTACTTGTATTTGTAATATGTTTTTTAATACAGTGGAGAATACCCCCTGCTTTTTTTAATAATTTGTTGACAATGTAAGCCAAATTTTAGATAATTTTTTACCCTAATTCCCAGATCTCGTTCATCTTCAACAACTTTAAGAATTTTATTACCCATAAAGTAATTAGCTAATGGGTTATCCTTCCCAAAGTGCATAACAACGCACTCTTCTACATTGAACACAAGTTTTGTTGTTAATGCCCAATCTTCAAGTTCCTTTAATGCACTTTGCAAAGTACATATATCCTCAAGATTATTAATTTTATGGCCTATGCGAGTATCATCAGTGAAATTAAACTTTGCTGATAAAGTTCCTGAAATGTGCCCCATGTTGTACTTCATGAATTTTCAGTGAAGTGGGCTCTTTGTACATCACAGAAAATTTCACATTCCACAGAATATTTCTCTGCTGGATAAACCTTCTGCAGAAAACTTATTCTGCAGAACGCATTATTTTCTGTGATGTGCCAACTTTTGCATTCCATGGAATACTTTTCATGCAGGATAACTTTCTTTTGGAAAATACATTCCACAGAACATAATTTTTTTCCCTACAAAATACCGACTTTGCAAAGCAAAATAATTTTGTGAATTACAGACAACTTTGCAAATTTTCCACAGTTCATACTTTACATCTGTAGTAGTTATATCAGCCATATTTGCCTCAGATACCAGCATATTAGTTAAGGTAAGGTATGGTAAGGTAAGGTAAACTTTATTTATATGGCACCCAATTCTAGAGGCTCTGGGTGCCTTACAAAGGTTATTGTAATATAGTTAATGTTACTAATGTGGCTGACAACTGTGTACCTAAAAAGCAAAGTGTACAAAAAACAGCTTCAGATCTCAGTAAGTCTAAAGGTGTATCAATACATTTTTTAGAGACCACATCAACATGTTTATCTATTTCACTGGTACAGTTATTTGATAGCATAACTGCTATGAACTGTTACACAAATTGTGTTGTGTGAGTTACTGGTGTAAAATCAACCAGTTGTAGATGCATTTAAAAAAACTTGTGCCTTTGGCAGACATATAGTGGGACCCTGCTCATAAGTGTACAGTTCGCAATGGTTTTAGCAACATACAATAAATATTCTGCCTTCTCATGACAAGAAACAACAAAATGTTACTAAGTTTGTTTACAGCCTGCATCAATAATCTGGAGAAAGAAGGGGTACAGATGAGAAATGTATTTGAACTTGATATTCTAAACTGATATACAGTATATAGCAATGTTGTAAACATACAGTTGAGGAACTATGCAACAATGAAATATAGTTACTTCTCAAGAAACACACAACAATGACTGTGAAGTTTACACATTTGTATAGAAAAAGTCTGTCACAATGCCAATGTGACACATTTGGAGATTATATAAATGTCAGGTTCCAGTGCTCTTCTATATATCCCATTGTTATGTTTAACAGGTTTGACTGTTATGGCCGCAAAATTCATACAGGTCTTTCACGTTTTGTAGGTGGCAATGTTTCCATTTCTAGACAGTTTTATTTTACTAATGCAGTGGGTTTTCACATTGGCAATGTTAATAATTTAGGGCATTATGTTGTATGGCTTCACCAAGAATACAGCTAGAGAGATTATTATAGTCACACCTCATAAATGAATTAACAGCTTCCAAGAAACTTGCTAAATGTATGCGTTTCAGTGCTAAAAAAAATTAAAAAACATTAAAAATGAAAAATATCTTGGTAAGCAGTAAAACTAAAATGTTACAGTTGTGAAGCAGTTCAAAGTAGCATAATATTTAACAAAGCATAACAAGGAAAACATCAGTGCGGATGCTTAACTTTATTAATAAATGACATAACTTACACAAACACATAATGGTTGTTTTCACATGCAGTTCTACTTGGTTGATAGAGAGGGGCAGAATATGCAGCATTGAGCATGTAGTGTTACCATAGTAAAAATATACACAATTGCATTTAAATTTCTAATACATGTACTATATTTCATTAATATTATAAACAACATAATTTATTCTGTAAAAAATATGGAAAACATAGATATAGTGTAGTTTTCTGTTACTTTTGTGTGCAGAATAGATGAAGGGTACATAGTATGATTTATAAATGCAACTGGCACATTGTTTATTTTTATTTTGTTTCAATAGAAGTTTTAATGTATACAGGAGTAAATTCATAAATTAGGGTTGGAAACTGTGTACATATATCTTTTAGACTTTTAAAGTATGTATAGCAGAAAAATATTATTTATCTATCTATCTATCTATCTGTCTGTATGTCTGTCTGTCTGTCTATCTATCTATCTGCCTAGTTATTTATTTAAAATATTTTACCAGGAAATACATACTGAGCCCAGAGGAGGGATAGACAGTATAATGAGTTGCAAGAGTAAGAATAAAAATACATATCTATTGCACAGTCACAATATGTACTAAATACTACATCACAAACAAAATAGGTAGAGAGAGTACAAATTATTATATTTAGATATTTCAATTTCAATTTTATTTTTATTGATCGATCATAATGTGTCAGCATCATGAACTTTGCAACAGGTTTTTTAAAAATGTAATTCACAGAAACTTCACACTAATAAAAATAAATAATAATACAATTCAATAAAAACACTTTTAAACATTTTAAAATCGGTCAAGATTTGAATGAAAAAACATTTATTCTGCATAGTGGTTCTTAATTCCTTAATTCTAGCAGCCAAATGTTCTACAATTTTCAGGTCTTTACTCTCTGTAACCTAAAAAACTCTTTTTTTTATTTTAATGATGGAGGCCAAAAAGTTTCCAATTCTTGTGGCTTCCTCCACTGTCCTTGGATGCAGTAAAATAAAAATGGGATTGCATAGGGCAGTTGAGTATAAGGTTAATGTATTCAGAAGATATTCATTATGCAGTTTGGTGTATAGAGGGCAATTCATAATCACAAGGCTAATTGTATCTATATGTTCTGTATTGCATGGGCAAAATGACTTATTATCATTTTTATGGTTAGACGTTTTAATTTTATTAAAGTAAGTGTATTTAGAGGAGATTAGTTCAAATCTAGCCTAAGTTATATTTTTTCTTTGCTTGGGTGTGATGGAGATTCTTAAATATTCCTCTAAATAGTGTCCCATTTTATTTTGTTTTGTACAAAATGCACAGTTTTGATTATTAATTCCTTCCATGTCTTTATTTCTTACATTAATAAATTGTTTTTGCTTACTTACCTCTTTATGTTGTGAAGCAATACTGATATTTTAATTATAATCAGTCCATAGGTGTTGAACATTTATTTTTTAAATTATTTCTTTTAGACAATCCAACCATTTAGATCTTATTGCTTTTTTAGCCCAACCTATTTTCTTGGTTAAGCAAATCTTGAGTCATTTGTTGTGTGGAATATTTATAATTTTCAACCAATAATTTATAAGCCATATTTCTTTTATACAACTTATTTCAATCCTGCCCAACTCTGCCCTTACCATAACATTAGGAACTGAGTTCAGGACTTTGAGTAAAGATCTGTAAAAGTATGTAAGAGGATTTTTCAAGTTGTTACTTGGATCTGACCCCCATACTTCTGCCCTGTACGTAATTACCTGATTTATTTTGCCATCACCAGCCACTAGTGCTGGAAAGATAGTATTTCCTCCATATTTAAAGTTGAATTTTACTAATGCTTTTGCTATTAATTTTGCTTTGAAATGTTGTTTGTTAAGATGTTTATTGCATCTAGCATTAGATGATATTTGTTATTCCTAGATATGTATAATCTTTTACAATTTCTATTCGCTGAGGGTTCTGGTCAGTAACATCGCAGAACAAAATATAGTGGACAAAAATAAAGTGGCAAAAACAGTGTCACCATCAATATTGGCAGCACAAAATGAAGCATGCCAGAATAATGCAGGCCACAAAAAACGCAGGTAGCAGTCAACATCCACCACATGGAGACACTGCTCTAGAACCCCAGTGGCCTGGAGCACAAGTCAACATGTCATCTCCCCTGTCCTGTGTGTTGTGTGTGTTGCTGGGGACATGCTGGCTTGTGCTCCTGGCTCCTTGCATTATACACAGCCATCCACATGGTGGCCATGGTTCACCTGTCCTCCAGTGGTTACCCTGGTGCACTGTCTCCATCACTTAGCATTCTGGGTGAGTGTACCCCCCATGTGGGTGCCTGTGTGATTAGATTACCATGGTAGGTGTCCAATGGCCTGCTTCCTCAGTGGTGGTTGCACCCTGCCTTGTTCAATCTCCCTGCACCTCTGTGCTATTCCTATGCATGGGTGCCTGCTGCTGTGTGTTCTAGTGCAGTGTCTCCATGCGGTGGACATTGTTTTCTACCTGTGTGTTGTGTGGCCTGCATTATTCTGGCAGGCTTCATTTTGTGATGCCAATATTGATAGTGAAACTGTTTTTGCCACTTCATTTTTGTCCACTATATTTTGTTCTGCGATGTTACTGACCGGAACCTTGCTGAGAATCAATTATTATTTGGTATTTATTTGGTTTAGGGCATGTCGCTATTATCATGCAATTAGTTTTTTTTTTTATTAATTTTTAGTTCTAACATCTTACATTTTTCTATAAAGATGTCAATTTGTTTTTGTAAACCAAGTCTAGATAGAGAAAACAACATTATGTAATCTGCTTATGCAAGTGAATGTAGTTTTATTTTGTTAATTAAAGGGGCGTTCAACTGAGGGGAGTTTTTATATTCGGGTAGTGAATTAATGTAAATATTAAACAAAGTGGGGGTCAGTAGGCACCCCTGCTTGACACCTCTATTGGAACTAAAATAATCTGTTAAGTTACTATTATTATTATATCTAACTGCCATTGAAGTGTTGATGTATGGTAGATAAATTGGCATTAATAAAGAAAGGGGCATTTTTTTCTATTAAGGTATCACATAATATTCCATTTATCGAGTCAAAAGTGGAAGAAAAATCTACGTATAGAACGAATAGTTTCATCTTTCACATGTGGACGTATTTCTCTATAAAATAGAAAAGACAAAGATGTTATCTATAGTTGAATGGGCTTCTCTAAATCCTGCCTGAAGTGTCAAAATTATACCTTTGTATCTACCAGATCCATTAACTTAAGTATAATTCTACCAAAGATTTTAGATGAAATATGTAGTAGGCTAATGGGCCTAAAGTTGTTTGCATCGTATACTGAGCCGTTTTTTGTGTACTGGTACTATGATGTTTCTAGTCAAGGCATTAGGTGTGTATCTATGTTTTAAACACATATTGAAAAAACATGTTGACAATAGATCCAAAAGTGACTATAGTGTTTATACATTTCTGGGGGGATTACGTCAGGACCAGGTGTCTTATTATTTTTAAGTTTGTTAATGGCTATCTCAATGTCTTGTGTGGATAGAATTAGGGAACAATATTCACTATTTAATTTATTGATGTTAAAAACTGGATTTGCCTCTAAGCATTCACTAGAGGGAAAAATAGTTTTAAAATAGATGACCCATGTCTCTTTTGGGATATATGTAGACAGCAAAGGCTGATAAGTATTTAGCCCTTTTGCAATCAGTTTCCAGAAGGAACTGTTGTCATTTAGTTGGATTATAGTGTACATTTCTTGCCATTGCTTATTTTGTGCTTCTGTCTTTTAGTTTGAAGGAATTTCGTATATTGATATCTAACTTGATTTAGATATGCAAAATTACTTTTAGTTGGGTATGTTTTGTCCATCTAATTAATTTGTTCAGTTCCTTTTTTGCCTTTTAACAAACCAAGATTCAGTTTCTCCTGTCTTAGGTGTTTTATCTTTGATATCTATTTTACTTTTAATGTTTTCATTTATAGCATTAATCTTATGTTCCATTAATTGTAAGTCTGTCATATTAGGAACTGAATCCATAGAAGTATAGGCTACAAAAATATCTGCAAGCATACAAGTATTAAGCTTCACTCTTACTAATCTATTTGTTCCTAAAGTGCCTAGAGTAACTGTGTGATTTAAAGCTGTTTCATTACCTGTTTGTTCCTTATCTATTGTTAACTCATTCAAGGCATGGTCACTTTCTGATCTCATTTTGATAGATAGGTCACTCAAAATACTGTAGCTTTCTGGATCTCAGAGAACAAAATCAATTGTGCTTTGGCCATTATGCCCAAAATATGTAGTATTTCCATCCAAGTCCCCTGATAGCCTCCCATTTAGAATTAATAATGTATTTGCTTCTATCAGCTTCTGTAATTCCATACCATTTTTATTACATTTTTTTATCCTGGCTTGTTCTGTTATTACAGTCATTCAGATTCATTAGTGACTCCAAAATTTCAATATTATCATAGTCTGATATTCTGGCATTGAAGTCCCCAGCAGTTATTATGATGCTAAGTGGATGCATTTTAAATGCCAAATCTATGTCTCTAGAGAGATTTTTCCAGATACTATAATGCTCTTTTGTTTGTTTAAATGGTGGAATATATACATTAATAATGGTGAACATTTGTTTATTCCATATTATGAAAATAATAGCATAATTAGGATCAACATTAAAAATGTCCAAGTCATAAATATTCCCACGTATTATAACATAAGTATGGATTCCTCCTATCCATGTTTTTTAACCCGAACTGCTGGGGAACAGTATGCCTGATATCTGTTTATATTCACAGTTTCTTCAGCCCAAGTTTCTTGCAATAAAATTATATCAATTTATTTTATATATTGTAATCAATCAGCATCAGCCATCGTTCCCATTATTCCAACAATATTCCAACTTATGACATTTGCATTCTTTTCAGGGGTACTGCTAATGGCAATGGGATCCTTAGACACAGGGATATGCTCTTTTAATCAATCATTATGTTCCACTTCACCTGTATCTGTATTAAGTCATACATGTCTATTAATAAAAGTCCAGCTTGATCAAGTTTTTTAGCACCTATTTTTAATTGCTGAAATAATTCCTTAGTTACACAAGTGAAGCTGATTTGACTTCCCTTTTCTCTTTCAAACACTCTTTCCACTTTTAATATTTCCTGCTTACCAATTTGGATCCCTAATACTGAGGAAAGAAGTGCAGTTATGTAGGATTTGAGCATATTGTTATTTTCCTCACTTAACCTTTCAACTCCAAATATGGTGAGCACAAATTTCTCCTTTCTTTCCCTTGTTTCCTCAGATTCAGGCCTTTGTTGAAAATTCCATTTCAGGGTTGTAAGTGTCGATGTATATATTTCAAAAGTGAGAATGCACCTTGTTTCTGATTCACTAGGAACTATTTGACTAATTGATTGCCAGAACATGGGAAGGAGAACCTCCAAGTCTAATAAGTTTAACGTTTTTTGTCTAGCCTGTACTTTCTTTGCTAGCTCTATTTCTGCAACTACAACATAGACTGGGTTTTCTTCATCATGTGTATCACTATGTACCCATCTTCTTTATTAAAACATATCCCTAGTTCTGCTGCAAATAAATGACCAGTCATTTCTTTCAAGGAATCCCTCGACTCATTGCTTTTTACAAAGAGTCCTTTTAACCTGATACAGATTTCTTTTCCAGTCTAAAGCAACTTATCTTTTGAAGACATTGAGGAATCCTGAGTGGGAGCCAACTTCATATTTTGTTTCCCACTCTATGTTGATTGATCTTTAACCTGTGTGCCCTCAATATTATCATAAAGACCTTTTTTTATTTGTAATAATTGTAGGACTCGAAGGAACTGTCTTGACAGTTTTATGCTTTTGTAGTATTTCTTGCTGGGCCACCTGCTTAGCTTTGTTCTGCTTTTTATTTTTATTTTTTTGTTCTTTTTCTTTTCTTTAACTTGATGCCCTCTCTTCTTGTGTGTCTCTTTAGAAATATCTGGAATTTCTATTGAAGTAAAAGATCATTTATTCTTTATCATTTTTCTTCAGTTTCTCCTGTCTTTTTATCCATGTTGTCCAATCTATCCACTGTGTTGTTAGAGAACCCCTCAAATTTGTTTCTCAGATCATTTAAGGCTTCCAATAAGACAATATCTGCCATTATTGGGTGTGCAAGGGCCTTTATAGTATATTTTGACAGCGTATTTGGGCATTGTGCATAAAAATCAGTACCTAATTAATTAACTCAGTTTCTCTGTCTAAATTTCAAAAAACCATGCTTAGGGAACCTGCCAATATGGAGAAGTTATCCCCAGCTTTCAATGGAGATAGTAAAATGCATGGATTGTCTGATAATTCAAGAAGGCTGAAAAATTCCATTTTTGTTTCCTCCCTGCCCCTAGAGTTCTGCTCAGTCACACTCAACTTATGTTTGTCACTTTCAAGGACTTGCTCTATTGCCTGAGGTTCCTCTCCTGCTGATTTATTACTCTCCTTATTATTAAGAATTTATTTCTTTTTGGAAAACTCAGTAACAGTTTTCTGGATTACTTCCTGTGTTGGCACTATTATCTTATTTCTTGTTTTCATTGTATTGTTAATATCATTTATTGGCCCTTTTTCTATTTCTTTGGTTTTATTTTTGCTTTAATTTCCTTTCTGCACAACTCCTTCATTATTTTTTATTTTACCAGCAGATATAATTCCTTCCTTCTTACTGTTCGGTTCTTTACGTGGTTCTTTCTTCACACTTCCCTGATTATGTACCCCCACCTTAGTGGAGGAGTTGTCTGATATACCTCCATTCTTGAGAATATTAGCATGTGCATTAATAACAGAGGTTTTAGCTTTTTCTGCATATGTAAATCTTTTATCTTTCTCTGTGGGTGTAGAAGTGGAAAGTTGGGGGATGTTGAAATCTGTAAGACACCTTTAAAAACACACCCTTTTTTTACTTTCGCATCCTTAGTCTGGGCGGTAACTGTTTTTCCACTTCGGATATTCATTTTGTCAACCCAGTATCTAATCAAATTTTGTGGTATATTATATGAAAATTTGTTTCAAGTTATGTTAAGTTATAAAAAAAAACAGAGCAATAAATCCTTTTAGCTGTTTTCTACTATCTACTGTATGCCATATATGCTGTATACCATATATACCTTATACATATAATGTGATGACAGACTTAAATATAAAAGTGTGAAAACAGTCCCTTGGTCACTTAGGTTTTACCAAACTTTAAAGATCAATACCTTTAACCTTTTGCTAATGGAGAGGGCAGAGTGTGTAATAGAGGTCACTCAGCAGCTCAGCAACTCCATTTTATTGCATAGCTATCACTGCAGACCTATTTGTGTAATTCCAGTCCTTATGAAGTGCCAGAGTAGACAGTTTTCATTTAAGTGCCATTGCAAAATGCAAGAGTAAGTCAGGGATGGATCAGCAGCATTCATCACTCCATAGGAGTACTTTCAGTTGCATTAAAATCTTTCTCTGATGTAATTCAGTAGTAGCAGTATAATCCAGTTTTTGTAACAGTAGTACAGGCTAAATTCAATAATTAAAAGGAGACAATAAATATACATATAAGAGCAGTTTGGTATAGCACAGTAATTCACAATTAATTAGACAATGGTTTATTATAGGTTACTATATATTACAAATGATTATATATGGTTTAGTATGCCTTATACCCTTTATAAAAGCATTTATAGAAGGAGTATCTTTGATTTATAGTTTTAAAATAAATTTACCTCTTATATATTAAAGGATAAAAAAGCAGTCAAATACAGAAGGAGTATTTACCTTCTCTCTCTGAAAGTTTGTTCCTTTATAAAATCCCACACTATCAGCTTGCCTGAAGCTGCCATTTTAGGCATCTAGAGATAAAACGAGTAAATCTTAGTTTTCTCCAGTAGTTTGTTCATTTATTCCAAAGCTATGCAGAATATATTTTGCCTTGACTAATTTTTATATATGAGTGCTGCTTTGCAGGCAACAATAAGTCCTGCTTCAAGATGCTTCGCTCACTTCATTTTTGCTATCAACTGTTCTTTCTCTTTAGTGGCTAAAACAGGCGAAGAGAGGGTAGAAAAACCTTTTTAATCTCTCATCCTTACTTTATTTTAAAATATCCAATAGTTACCAGACCAGTATTAAGTTTAATATTGAGTTTAATGTTACGCTTCCTTACCAGAGTCTCTTCCTTTCTAAGAGCAAATTCAAGTTTGCTAGCACATGTATCAGTGTTTTTTTTTTTTGCTCACTTCAGCTTCAGCTTTCTTGGTCATGTTCAAACCTCACGGACGTCTGAGTTTTAGAATTCTGGCACATGCGCACTGTATTTTCTGTACGCTATATTAATGAGATTATTGAAGTTATTGATCTTAATGGTATAATTAATGGAAACATATTTAAACAATCGTACAAGGCTTCGAGTTCTATGCTGTCAATTAATTAGATTAATTAGATGAGAGATGATACTCTCAATTAACTCACAGTTAATATTTAGTTTAATGAATGCTTTTAATTCCTTTATCCAGCTGGGTTTCTACTTGCTTCACTGTGTTTATTCACTCACTAACTAATGATACCTATAATTCACTTGTTAGCATTCTAACTAATTTTAGCACTTTCTTTCAAATCAAACCATGACTGGAAGAAATAGATATTAATATACTATTGATTTAAATAATAAGTGCAAGTAAGTAGGACTGAGTAAGGATGACATAACAGAAAAACTGCAATGATAAAATAAAAAAAGAAACAAGTCTCAAATTTAGTGATTCATCAGAAACCCTCCCCCAAGAAAAAGATTTATAAAATAGAAAGCACCTGCGTAAGTGCTTCACCAGCAAATATCAGTGGAGATTTCAAAGTAAGTCACATATACTCTTGTGAAAAGTTGTAAAAAACTGTAAAAAGCTGGCAAACACTGAATTTAATCTCAGTAAGTGGTGCTGCAGTTCAACTCTGAAAGGCGCTCCCTCTGAGCATCCAAAACCCCGCATACAGCAGTAGTTTTCTCGCTGGTGACTTTCACAGATTCCACAGGTTCCATTTACTCTATTGTAAGGTAAAAGGAGCTCTTTAATCCTGTATTACTCCTTGATCCAACCCTCTGCAGGGATCTCTATTCTTCCTAGGAGATGGTCAGAGAATGGCATTTTAGCCAGGTCAGAGAATGGCATTTTAGCCAGTATAAACTGTTTCAAGAAACAGAGAAATACTCTCAGGAAATGAATGATGCATTCAAAACAATAAGTGACAAGATAGTAAAGAGGATAGGAACTAGAACATAATGGTGATGAGAAGGTTAAGAGAAAATATAAAATAATCGTCAAAAGAAAAAACAAGGTGTGTTTGACTACGATTAATTGAACACAGATTTAGTGACTATAGAAGGGAAAATACTTTTATAGAGAAGCCTACATATCAGAATCAACACTGCTGTATGTTGTTGGCCTGAAGAAGTGGCATTTAGCTATGAAACTGTTGCCAGCTGGAATCTTGGTGTGAATTAAAGAATACTAAACCATTATAAAGGACTCTATGGACTATGTACTTCAGTCTTACACATTTTTTCTTTTTCTGTTATCTCTGTTCCTCAGACCATGTAATGTGGGCTACATGTCATTGGAACTCCCAAACAAACCTGGTAAGGGGAACAAAGCAAAAGGCTATACAGGGAAACCAAGCTATGGCTGCACAAGAAAGTCTGGAAAAGGTGTCTTACAAAGCTATTCAGGCAATGGTGTCATACCTGTTGTAATAGCTTAGAAGGCATTAAGCACCCCTGCTATTTTGGTTCCTCATCAACTCACACAGCATGCAGCAGTCATCTTGTTGATCCTCCTGCCTCCAGCACATATTGTTACAATCATAGTATGCTTATGTACAATTGTGCAAAGAAAACCATCATGATATTTCAGTAATTTATGATGAATTCTTGACATATGCTTACAGTTCATGTAGTATACTTACCACCAATGTCTGACATGCCTTTCCCTGCTTTTCTGATGGATTACCATATTTATGGGGATCAGCAGGGAGTTTTTCAAAGCATTTTTTTGCAATTAAATTCCTTTATGTATATCTTTTTTTGTTGTTGTTGCTCCAGAAATGAACTTATTATTTTAATTAGCTTCTTAATTTGGCTATATTAAACAATAAATTATTTACTCACTTAAATTCACAGGGGGAGATTCAAAAGGGACATATGTAAGGACTTTTTCACAGAAGGAGTGGTGAACAAATGGACCAAGCTTTTGGAGGAAGTGGTACAGGCCAAATCAGTGAACAGCTTCAAGCAAAGATGGGAGAGGCATATGGGGTTAGTTAGAAAAAGGGGCAGAAATAAAGAAGAGGGATGGCCCAGTGCAGAGTAGTTAGGCAGGGTGGGAAGACTGGATGGTTTGACAGGTTGTTTCTGCCATCACTGTCTATATATCTATCTATGTTTCTAATTATTTTAAAAAAGCCACACAAGGAAAGACTAAAAGCCCTCAATATGTACACCCTGGAAGAGATGAGGGAAGGGGATATGATAAAGACCTTTAAATACCTCACAGGGGTTAGCAAGGTACAGGAAGGAAGTACTTTCAGAAGAAAGGGTGCTCAAGAACAAGAGGACAAGCTATGAAACTGGAGGGATTAGATTCAGGAGAGGTCTGAGGAAGTACTTCTTCACAGAAAGAGTGCTGGATTCCTGGAATAGCCTTTCAGTGGAGGTGGTGAGGTTCAAGAATACATGGGATAAGTGCAAGAGAATCATAGTGGAAAGGAAGAGGGGAAGGATAAAGAGCTGTAGATCAGGCACGGTCTGCAGTAATAGTGTAGGTAGGGAGAAATCGGCTGACTGGATGAGCCAAGCAGCCCATAGCTGTCATTATCTATGTTTCTATGAGCAAAAAAAAAAAAACGCTCCATGCTAAAATCTGAATGGTGGATTTGATTTATTAATACAGCAAATGTGCCAAAAACAAACAAATTATAAAGTGTGGTTGCACAAAACGTTGAGGATTGGTGATGGGGCGGATGTACTGTTTTTGGCATGGTTACTGTATTAATAAATCAAATGCAACATTCAGACTTTAGCGTGGAGTGTGAGATTTTTGTTTTTGCTTACAGTTCAGGTAAACAAATGCACCAAGACCCTGAGCTGCCTTTTCACTTGCAACATTCTATGTTTCTGTGTTTCTAGATACAACACAGGTCCTTTATTTGTACATATCACTAAATAAAGTTTACCATTCATACTTATGGTAACAGATAAACATATCAAATATACTGTATAATATAGCATAAAGAACTACGAAAACAACAAAAAACAGTTTTGCTGCTTTACAAAAGAAAGGAAATTAATTGCAAAAAAAAATTACATTCCTGCATTCATTAGGGTACTAGCTAACATCACAACAGTATAAAAATGTATCTTTAGCATTTTCAACCTGATGACCCCCACACACACACACACAGGATGTCAAAGCATCACCATTTCGGATTATATAAATTCTATGAAAGAAGAATGAGTATCATAAATCAGATAGAAGTTATAAAGTAATAGCAGAAAATATAGTTTAGCCATATATTTACTATTGACAACATAATATACATTTGTAATGCCAGAAATTACAATTATGTATCTAAACAAAAATAAATAAATATGAAGCACAGTCATTTTAAATTATTGTGTATTGTTGTGAACATCCAACTATATTTCTTATCCTACAGACACATAAAGGGTGATAAGTAGGGGTCCAGATGATTTTTAGGGCTGAGAAGTATTTACAGCTAACCTTTTCAACCTGTTAGTATTCCTATCTAATTGGGAGTAATGCCATTCACAGACCAGTCTGCACCACCACCCCCACCAAATCTCAAATCCACTGAGCACCTGCAGCCAGCTATTGGCTCTCTATGCCTGATACAGTACTGCCATGTGACTCTACAATACTTCACCACTGCTACCTAGTATTTTCAAGGTTTATGTGATATCAAAACACCCATTCAGGCCAGCCAGGGAGTAACTCCTGATACTGTTACCAGTACTAAGTATTCACAATTTATACTGACTCTCTTTTCTGTCCCCACACCACTTCTTCCACTCTGTGTGGTACCATGTCTACTCACATCACATGGTGATGCCAGTTCTGTACATGTGTATCAAATATCATTTTAAATGTACAAAATGTGAAATAAATTCTTGAAATCCAAAAGTGGCAGTCATGCAAAAATGGGAGTAAAATACTGCTTTACTAACCTTATCTTCTTTTCTGATATGAAGGGGTAAATATTTCATAAAACATAATGACAATATATTTAATATCAATTATTGTCACAAAAATGCCTAAATTATCATCTAATACATATCAATAGTGACATATATATGCAAGCTTAAAATGTAAAATATAAAATTTAAACTGAAGAAGGGGGGGCCATAGGGTGTGCTCCAATCAGAGCCACCAGGAGAGGGAGATTGAAGGGCCTCCCCCCCAGTAAGTCGGGGAGGGAGAGGTGATATCAATAAGGAGGGGATGTAGAAGAATGGGAGGTGGAATGGGGTACAGGGGTCACATTGGAATGTGGTATCCTTGACTGCAAGGAGTCTGGCTAACAAGACAGTAGAGTTACAGGCACTGATGGAGGAGAGAGAGGTGGAGATGAAGGCCACCCAATATCATGTCTGGGACCTAGTGATCCCTGGGTATAGGTTGTACCAGAAGGACAGAGAGAAAGGGAGAGGGGGAAGGGTGGCTGTATTCATAAGGGATGGGATCTTATGCACCAGGGAGGAGGTAGAAGAGGGTATGACTGAAGTCTTATGGATACAGCTTCAAAACTTTAAAGAGCAGAAGGTTAGATTGGTGGGTGTACTGACCACCCTCACAGAATGAGGAAATGGACAGGGAGCTGGAGGCTAAGTAGTAGGGGTAACATTGTCATAACAGGTCACTTCAATCTGTTTGGGATAGACTGGTGCACACCGGCTATCTCCTGTTGCAGGGAACAGGTTCTCCTGGAGGCTTTCCAGGACTGTTTCAGGTACAGGGGATCACAGAGCCAACTAGGGAGGGTACCATACTGGAACTGGTTCTGTTGAACAGTCAGCATGTCCAAAACATACTAGTGAAGGACCCCCTAGCAGGCAGTGACCACCACACAGTATGATTCTTCTTCAATTGGGAAAGAAAGCAGCCAGGACTAAGATGAGGGTGGTGGACTTCAGGAGGGCAAACATTGGTAAGACGAATGACATCCTCATAGGGCACCTTGCCAAAATCAGCCCAGAGATGAATGGAGATCAGAAATGGTCCATTATCAAGCTGGGTCTGATTGAGGCCACTAACGTGTGTGAAGACCCACAGCAAGAAGTCCAGGACCAAAATACCAAGCTGGTTCAACAAGGAGGTGGCAGAGAAAGTGAGGGATAAGAGAGAAGCCATCCATAGGTACAAGAGAACTATGTGAGAGGTAGACAGGGAGGAGTACACAAGGAAATTCAAAGAGGTGAGTAAAATGGTCAGGGTAGCTAAGGCTCTAAGGAAACTAATTGGGGGCACAAAAGATCAGAGAAGGGGAAAATGATTTCTTCAGGTACATAAGAGAGAAAAGATGCTGTAAGGATGAGATTGTCAGGATTAGGAGGGATGGGGATTGGGCAGAAAGTGGTGTGGACCAGGCGGAGGCACTGAATGAGTACTTCTGTTCAATGTTCACTAGGGAAAAGGATGGTCTTATGCCACAGGGGGAAGACAGGGGTGGGAAAGGGGGGAGCAGAGGTAACTGATGGGAAAATCCTGGAGGACAGGGTTTTAAAGGGCCTAAAGGCTTTGTGGGTGGATAAGGCTCTGGGACTGGACTGCATGCATCCAAGAGTCCTGACAGAATTGGTGGAGGTTCTGGCTGGTACTCTGGTGGACCTGTTTGACACCTCACTGGAGTCAGGATACATGCCTCATTACTGGAGAATGGCACATGTGGTGCCTCTCTACAAGAGTGGACCCAGAGATGAACTGAGCAACTACAGACCAGTCAGCTTTACATCCAGTAAGTTAATGGAGAACATTCTAAAGGAGAGACTAGTGAACTTTCTGGAAGCCAATGGTCTCCAGGATGAAAGGCAGCATGGATTTGTCTTGGGGAGATCCTGCCAGACTAACCTAATAGACTTTTTTGATTGAGTCACAAGGTCACTAGACAGGAACCATGTGGTGGATGTCCTGTATCTGGACTTCAGCAAGTCCTTTGACTCAGTGCCACATGGAAGGATGTTCAGTAAACTGAGGAAACTGGGGGCCATGAGAAACTGTTGGTGTGGGTCAGGAGCTGGCTGCAGGACAGAAATCAGAGGGTTATTGTAGGGGGTAACTACTGAAACCCAGACCCATAACCAACGAGGTCCCATAGGGCTCGGTGCTCTGACTGGTGTTATTTAACATCTTTTTTGGGGACATAGTAGATGAGATCAAAAGTAAAATCTGCCTATTCACAGACAACAGAAAGATCTGTATCAGAGTGGACAGTGAGGAGGGGAGACAGGAGCTCAGGGAGGACCTCGCAAAGCTCAAGCACTGGTCAGGCATCTGGCAGTTGGGGTTCAAATGCTAGGAAGTGTAAGGTCATGCACCTGGGAGCCAGGAACCCTGGGACTAGATACTGGCTGGGGGGAGTACAGGTATCCATATCAGAGCAGGAAAAGGATCTAGGGATGATTGTCATGGCGGACATGAAACACTCTGTACAGTGCTGTAAAGCAGCAGCCAAAGTAAACAAAATGCTGGGGTGCATCACTAGAGGAATCACCTCAAGGAAAGATGATGCCATCCTGCCATTGTACAGGTCACTGGTGGGACCACACTTAGAGTACTGTGTGCAGTTCTGGTGCCCGTATTTAAAAAAGGACATCAAACTATTGGAGGAGGTACAGCGAAGGGTGACCAAGATGATCCAAGGCCTGGGGGACAAACCCTATGAGGACAGACTGGGGAAGCTCAACATGTATTCCCTGGAGGATAGAAGGAAGAGGGGGGATATGATAGAAACCATCAAATACTTTAAAAGGTGTAAATAAGGTGAGAACAGAGGGCATTTTCAACTTAAAGAGGGAGGGGCCAACAAGGGTACACAGTTGAAATTAGTGGGGGAGGATTTGAATGGGCACTCAGGAGGCACTATGTTACAGAAAGGATGATGGCAAGGTGGACTGAATTGCTGGAGGAAGTTGTTTCACTGAAGACTGTGGGAAGTTTTAAGAGGGGGTAGGACAGGGTGAAAGGGAAGGTCAAATCTGGGGGGAGGTTGGGGAGGAGGGAGATGAGGGTGAGGGAGGATAAATCTGGGGTGGAAATGGGTAGGAGGCAACTACAGTAAAATAAACTGTGTGCTGCACACTCTAGCAGACTTGATAGACTGTTATAATCTGTTTCTGCTGGTGATTTCATATGTTTGTATGTTTTTAAGACTGCTATGTAAATTACATTACCACATTGAATTTGATATATCCACATATTTATAAAATCAGGTCTACCTAAAACATGAATAAAAACACTGATTTATTTACTACTGTGTTACATAGTAAACAAATATTTACATATACAAAACACATTTCATATTAATATGTCATAGTTCACTTTTTGTATAGTTAAAACAGCTTAATCTGGTTCAGTGTCAGCTGGCATCCTTCTGTATCCATCTCTCCCAGGATGAGGTTGAAAAAGGACAGAATTTTCTAGTCCTCCTTACCCGGTCAACAAAAACGAAATAAATAAATGGCCCCAAACATCACATTTGATTACAAAAGATTACATGTGCTCTACCTATTACCAAGCTTGTACCACCAGTGAATTCCTGTAACACTGGTTGCTTTTTCAATCTAAGCGTTATGTAATGTACTGTTTTGTTTGCTGTGATGTATTGCTCTCTTGACGAGGTGCCTTTGTAAATGAGTCTTTGACTCAAAGGTCGGTAAACTGATGATCTAATAAATAAATAAATAAACATGCAAGAAAAGAATTATGTCAAAGCTGCCTGATGTACTAATAAGTGGGTGAGTGATTTATTAATGTATTATTAATGTATTAGATCCTGAGACTAAATTACTGAGTATACTATGTTTCTTATGTTTTTATGTTATATAATATGTGTGGGTAGTTACATCAGTTAATTTCTATATTTATTAAAACAGAAGTCATATATGTATGGAGGCATACATCTCTAAAACATGGCATACTTATTATTGTAAAAATCCTGAAGACTTTTCCCTCATCTAACTTTTACACGTACTTCTAAGTAACTTAAGTACTTGCATAATATATATCCTGAGTCAGAATAACATAGTCTTTTCACTGTTTTGCCAGAAATTCAATACTTTTTATCCAAAGTATCTTCTGGCTAGTATGTCCTTTTAGTAGTATATCCCCTGCATAGTGGAGTAACATTACATGTATTAGACCTTAAATGTTATCTCGACTACAGGTGCACTTAGAAATAATGGTTTTATTTTTTATCAACCCTTGCTTCAAGTAAACTGCTTTCAAATATTTGGAATCTATATCATGTTAGAGTTTGAGTTTGCCCTGTACTTTAATAAGGTCAAGGCAGTTTTCAAATGTATTTTTTTTTTTAATGTATATTTTCTATATCCCCTCCATCTCTGGTGTCTGACTCCCTCAGTAATCCCAAGGTACCTACCTGGTTCCATGCAGTGCATTGCATGCTCCATCCCTTACACAGAGCCATGGTTTACCCCCTACAATAGGGTCGGGGTGGCCAAGCCCCCCAATACTCACAGGTTCATCAGGTGACAGGTGGCATGACAACCATTGCTTGGGTCCCAGGAGTACCAGGATCCCATTGCCTACAAACGCCAGGGCTGTTTTCCCTTTATTTTTCTAGTTATGTCCCCACTGGGTGATGGCATGCAAGAGTCCAAGCACACGCACGCACAGTGGTGTATGGGTTTGCAAGCCTGCTATCACCCAAACACTAACCTTCCTGTCTCCACTGCTTTGCCACCCATGGTCACCTAGGTGGCAGCATTGCAGCTGAGGCAATCACCCTCCCCCCCGGAAGAGGTGAGCATCCTGTTGGATGCTCTAACCTCCACCCCTGGCTGGTTCCTGATGAGCCAGGTTTGCATCCAAACCCAGGTCACCAGTATCATGAGCAGTAGCGCTACTGCTGCACTGATGGGTCCAGCAGCAGTTTTCAAATTTATTTACAGTTTTGGCTCTGGATATCCACCTACCTTATTTAGTGTCACTTACTATTTTGTTTTGTGATATTATTAATTCTTATTCTTATATCTTTTTACATTATTCGAAGTTCTTAAACTTTGGATTTTCTTATTAGTCTGTGTCATTTCTATTTCTTTTTTTTTTTTATTAAATGCTGACTGTATGTTTTGATACCTCTGCCATATTGATGGATTTTTCCAGTAAGCATAGTTTGGAAAATCTGTTGTTATTCATAAATTGAATGTTTAGCAAATATAATAAAAGTCTTACTTTGACCTGGTTCTTTCAATTAAATATGGTCCAGCTTTCCACAAAGTAATGTGGCTGCTACTGTATGGGGGAGACAGACAATGCATCTATTGAACTGTTCCATTACTCTGTCCAGTTCTTCATTACAGACATTACCCAATATTTTTTCTGTGTATATTGATTGGGCTTTCACCAGAGCTTTACATATAGTACTTGCATTACAGACTTTATTAAGTTTCCTCCATGTTTTATATTAAACCAATTTAAATCTTGTTAAATGAGTTTGAGTTTATATGTGACCTGTTTTGTATATTGACATGATTTTTTTATAATTATTAACAGTTTCTCATTGTCTTTCTTTTAGAAAACATATATATATATGTTGATCCAGTAGCCATGATTCATATCATATTAAAATTAATTACCAATTTCAGGTCTGCGAATAACTTGGCAGATTTTTTAGCTTCCTTTTCTGACCAATCTGCCACAATCATATTAATGCCATATTATTTGCAAAGGCTAGACAATCTCATTTATTGTTTAATATGGTTTTGGTGTTTGAAAAAAGTTTGTATCGCACATATATTAGGGAGTTTTCAAAAATGCTAACAGTGCAGAAGTTAGCTTCTCTAATAATTTATTTATCAAAATTTTGCTAATTGGGTAGAAGCACTAGATAAAAAAGCCTATTTTCAGGCTTGACACATATTGTACATGTAATTTACAATACATTAAAATATTTTAGTTGACATTTATCATATGTTCAGATGCGGTACAAATTGTAAGGGTTCTGAATTTGATCAATTAATTCATTGAAAATGATGTGGTAGCAGGTGTGTCCTGTTCAGTGAACTGCTGGTTAGACCACATAGCTCAGATCACATGATTGCAATTTTATGGCTGCAATCAGCAGTACCAAATAACATTGAGCCATTGATTCTTCACTTTGGAAGATTTATTTCCAACGGTGTTTGATAAGTTGCTTCAATTTGTAGTTTAAAATAGGTTTGCTTGTTGTAGACGTGTGTTGCTGTGTTTTAAATGGTTGGATGGTAGTTTTGAAAGTTTGCCTTAATTTTTCAGAGAAACTATTTGCTACTGAGAAGATTACATATTTCAGTCAGCATGGCTGCTGTAGTTGATACTTCACTTTAAAGTAACTGTTTTATCTCCAGAATTTGATAAGTTTTGTTTCTAATTTAAAACCATGTTCACTAGTTTTAAAAATATGAGCTTATTGCTTTTTATTCTGTATTTATATAATTATGTTTTGAAAATGGAAACTCCATGTTTATGATTTTAATATGAATTGCCTTTTGGTGTGAGGGTTGCTTGTTTTTCAATAACAGTGTTTTAAAAGTTGCATTTTGTATCTTCTAACAAAGGATATCTATAACATTACAGTTGTATTCTAAGTGCCTATTGTGTAGTAAGTGGGTGAGTTTTTTCATATTTCTGATATTGGATTTTGCTAAAGTACCATTGTGCGTTGGAAGTGGCCCTTTTATTGGTATAAAATCATTTATTCTCACTCAGATCACAATTTGTACTGCTTCTAATATGTCATTTCAACTTTGAATCTGAAATCTAAAACACAGAAAACAATGTGATAGTAAAAGAGTTTTCAATGAAAAGAAACCCCCACTTTATCAAAACATATAAGAACATTAGAAATACAGTAAATATAAAATACATAATGGGATGAAGGGGAATGATACATTTATCTCTACATATGAGTGGTAAGACTTTAATAGCTAACTTACGGCTTTGCCACTAACATGTTATGGGTCTTACTCCCCCAAGCGGGTTGGACCTGTATGCAGTCAGGTTCCTCAGTTACAGTCAAAAGCCTTCTATCACCCAAGGAAGTGTTACTTTATCTTAATCCACAAACTCCAAAATGTGTTATTTTACTTATAATTACTGGGTCTTGTTTTTTTGTTTTCCATGGGTAAACCGGTTGTAATTCTGTAGTTATAACCAGCTGGTTATAATAAAGAACACAAGTCTGGTTTTCCTAGCTTGGCGCATGTGCCATGATCTTCCTCTTTTCTCCACCACCCTCTCCATCCCCGCTCCTCAGTTGTACAGTTTGTTGACACTAGGAGTCAGCGGTAAGTTATTTTCTTTAACAAACATATCACAGGCCATGTTTATTTGGGGAGTGAAATAAAAAAAAGTAAACACTGCTTTTCTTTGGGAGCCACAATGGACTGCACTGAAATCCCCAACAGTCTGCAGCTTGAGTCCATAGAGATATCCATTTATTTTACATAATTGCTGTGGCAAAAAAATTAGATCCAGCAATTATATAAAATAAAAGCTGAGTAGGAGTGTAAACTCGAATTTTACACATACCCCTCGGTGTGGGATACCTTCATAAACCCCACAAGCATCACTCATGGGGTTTATGTGGCATCCCTCAGCTCAGGATTTGTATAAAATTCTTGTTATAACCCCCTACCCAGCCATTATTCTCTGTGTAAAATGGTTTCAGTTTTGCAGAAATAATTAGACTTTGTATTTATTTGTATTTATTTATTTTATCAGGAAAAAGTTCAGTTGAGCAAAGCTCATTTTCAGTGAGGTCCTGGGTAGGACACACAACAATACAATAATTTAGAGTCAGCGTAATTACAAAGAAAAAGGAATTTAACCACAGGATATAGTAGCTAATATATATATATATACGCTTAAATAAATAAAAGGCAAAAATGAATTACAGTGATGTAAGAAGAATGGAGTAAACAGATGAACTCAGTTTAAGCGTGTTTTTAGACTGTTCCAAAGTAGAGTAGTGAGCCAGCTCAAGGCCATTTACACAAAGTTGGGGAACTGTCTGGTATATTTATTTATTTATTTAAAATTTGGTAAGCGGGAAAGGCATACTGAGCTGAGACTCATTTCCAGGTGTGACCCGGGGAAAGGGAAAACAAATATATACAATGGGAAAATTACATATTGACAATAATCAAGTGCAGTCTACAGACAAAACAAAGTTACATATGGGCAATATAAGCCTTAACTCAGTTGTTCAAGACCATTGAGAGGCAAGGAGGCTCAGGAGGTTGAAGGACAGCAGCAAGGAGCAACAGGTGTGAGTCTGAGCAGGTGCTTAAGGGCAGGGGTGAGGGGGAATAGATGAATGGTAGAGTAGAGTTGATTCCAGAGGGAAGGGAAGTGGTAGGAGAAGGCAGAAGGGGTGTGAAATCATAGGGTGGAGTGGTACACAGACCATCAACTCAGAAGTAGGACTCAGATGGGGAATTGGGGATACAATTAAAAGGGTAACAAGGAAAGTGGAGGTGGTACAGGCAGATGTCCCTGCTGGTATTTCTGTGGTACACTGCCAGGGGAAGAACCAAGGGAGGGAGAAGAATAGTTCAGCAGGGGAAAGAGAGAGTAGGTGCACCCACAGATGTACAGAAAGGGTGAAGATAGCAGGATGCAGGTAAAGATTAGCATGCAGACAGGGTCTGAGGGAGGTTACAAGGGATGAAGTGGCTAGAAGGGGGCAGGCAAGGGGAAACCAGAGTATTAAGGGGTGTCAGGGGGTAGGAGGAAGGAGAGGTAGAGAGACAGGGAGGTAAGAGTACAATTGAAAAGGGGAATGCAGAGGGCAACTGAGAAGGGAGGTAGAGAAGAAAGGCAGGCAGTCACAGGAGCAGGAAAGGAGGAAATGTGTAATTGGCAGAAGGGGTGGTGTAATAAAGATGGTACTATGGGAAACAGTAATGTCAGCAGGTAGGGGAATAGGACAAAGGGATAGAGGCAGCTGGGTCATACTACTGGGGGATTCAACAGTAAAGGGGTGAGATGGGATATGAAGGAGGAAGTACAGCAAAGGATGATAGTGGTGTGCATTCTGGGAATGGTGGCAGAATGCATATACCTGATGATAGGTCCACTCACACAGGGGATAGGGGTAAGTCTCATGTGATAGTACAAGTAGGTATAAATGACATAGTGAGATGTATGGAAGGGATGATGCCTGGCAGGTTCAGGGAAGTGGGGCAGATTTGTAGAGTGCAGCTGGGTTGGTAGCCTTCTCAGAAGTGAAGCCAGTGTTGAGGGCCAGCACAGCAAGGATGCATAGGATAGAGGACTTTAATGACTGCTTCAGGGAATGGCACAGGGGAGAAAGATTTGGGAACATATGAACTGAGAAAGAACCTGGAATGATAACACTCTACTCACTGGATCAGCTGAATCTAAGTCAAGGGGATCGAGGGTACTCAGGAAATGAATTAAGAAATAGATTAATTAAGAGCATGAATTTAAACTGAAGAGGAGAAGAATGGGTCATATCACCCAAGGTCTCCAAGAGGAGGAAGCAACCATGCCCCCTCCCTCCGGTTGAATTAGCAGAGGGATTGGGGAGGGAAGAGAGAAGAGGGTAGAGTCAAAGTCAAAGTTTTATTTGATCAACCAAGATGAGAAAAGGTGTCATCGAGGTTATTACAAATTAAAAATGCAGAAACTTAATACAGTTTAAAAACATACTGTATGTACATATAGGTTATACATTCTGAGAAAGAAGGAGGTCATCATCAGTTCTACCGGATGAAGATCACTACATAAAATTCCAGGTAAATACAAACATGGTTATGTAGCTTATACATTCTTGATAAGAGCAGGTTATCATGTTCGATCATTCAAAATTAAACAGTTAAATTAACTTTCTTTTGTATGTATTTATATCCCCCTTTTAGTATTGGGCAAAGAGTTTAATTATCTGAAATTCTTTTTTCTCATTCCTTCTCTATAATTTAATTTTTTTCTTTTAAGTAGAGGCATGAGAAATGCAGCTATTTGTTCAGCATCTTTCAATGTAAATGGGCAGAGAAGAATAAAGAGTGCATCATGTTTTACTTTATTGTAGCATTTTATGATGTCTTCTAAATATTTTTAATGGAGATCAGATATCAATGGCATATGATGACCACGTGGGAGAGCGTTTATTGTGTTATACTATTGCATTGGCACAAGAGGTATATGAGTGTTTTAGAATCGTCACTGTTTTTATTAAAATATATGTATTTTGAATTTATTAAATCAAACCTACCCAAGTTATAGTAATACTAAGACCATAGCAGTTAAGCAAGGCAGTAAGTTTATATGCACTCCAGTAACTAGGTATAGTATTAAGGTTTATACTAAGACCATAGGAGCTATTGCTTTTCTTTTTGGGGGTTGCAAAGGCAAAAGAAAATAATTTTCCAGTCTGTGGTCTATTTTATTTACTTTAAACCAATGATTCTCAGTCCTGACCAGCTCAGAAGCCACATGGGCAGTCAGTGTGTGCCAATGAGCCACAACATACACGTCAAACTTAATTCTGGCAAACACACATCAAATGCACTGCAGTGTAAACAAAAGAGTACTTAATTTAAGTAAATTAATTTAAGTAATTAATACAACAAACATTTATTTCATTGACTAAAAACAATTGCAAGTCTCACAGTGGACATACTTTAAGTAACCCTCTGACTCTATTATTATAATACAATGACAAGAAAGAATGATGGGCTCGGTTATATCCCTGGGGCTAAACCACTGATGTTATACCACTGAAAATGACATGCCAAAGTAGCCCACATTTGACATGACACATCTCAAATTTGCCGGTAGTGAATCCTCAGAGTAAAACTGGATAAAAAACATAAATCCCTCATTCCCACAGCATACAAACCCCCAAAAAATCAGTCCCCCAAATCCTTTTTCTTTTGTTTACTCCCTCCTCCACACACATATACAAAAAAAAGAGAGAAGTGAAAAGCCATCTTTGTGATCGGCTTCACAGCACTCCTTGCAGTACTAGCAGTGTGAGAAATAAATGCTCTCACCACTTGCTTTGCAGTAATGTCTGGGAGCATAATCCAGTCCAGGTTTCCTAGTAGGTCCACAGCAAAGCAAAGCAGTAGCTCCATGGCCTTCAGCAGTTGGCTCTGTCCTTCGGCTCCCAGACTGATCACAAAAAAAAAACAGAGAGAAGTGAAAAGCCATTTGAGATTGGCTTCACAGCACTTCTTGCAGTACTAGCAGTGTGAGAGAAATAAATGCTCTCACCACTTGTTTTTCAATAATGGCTGAGACTTGAGCAGAGTCCAGTTGAGGTTTTCCAGCAGGTCCACAGAAAAGCAAACCAGAAGCTCCCTGGCCATCAGCAGTCAGCTCCATTGTTCGACTCCAAGACACCGTGGCTGCAAGTTGCAGGTTGCTGATTAATAATTACATCAAAGTTTAAACTCTCAACATAAACAGTTTGCAACTTAAAATAAAACTATCTAACTGCTGGTTTAACTTCTACTCATTGTTCCTGCCCTCGTGTGGCTTTGCAGACCACTTTCTCCTTCAAACACTGTGGGGGAACAAAGTCACACTTACAGGAGCCACAATTTACAGGGAGTTACTGAAGTGTTAAAGAGCTGCAAGTGTTATCTTGAAGAGCTGCAAGTGGCTTGTGAGCCATGGAGTGAATATCGCTGCTTTAAACCATAGAGGACATTTTTGGGATCTAACATGTCCTTGTCTTTTGCTTTGAGATATAATTTTTTCTTCATAAGTTTTTTGTATTGTAAAGAAACAGTTTTATTCCTATGGGAATCTGACCATAAATGTGACAGTCTGATTGAGCTAAGGCTTTTACACAAATTTGAGGACCATTTAGATCTTAAACCCATTTTATGCCATTTTATCTTCTCTTGTAAGCATAAAGTTGGAATGATATTATGTTTATTATTTATAATTTTCAACCAGTAAAATACGGTCCTATATAGATTAATCATGTGTATTTTTATCTTCCCTAATTCTGCTCTAACCATTGACAATGTCGTGGATAAGGGGACCATTAACAATGATTTATAGAAATAAAGCAGAGGGGTCTCAAGGGCAGAAGACTGTTCAGTGGCTGTTGCTTCAGTTCTGTAAGTCAGTAAGGGGTTCATTTTTGCATCCACCACTATTAGAGCCAGTCTTATATCTAGACCTCCATATTTGAAGTGAAATTTTAATAATGTTTTAGCATTCAGTTTAGCTTTTCTGATTTGTGTTTTATAATGAGTTGTCCAGAGTGTGTTTAAACTGAAGGGGAGAAGAATGGGTTATATCCCCCAAGGTCTCCAAGAGGAGGAAGCAACCATGCACCCCCCCAGTTGAATTAGCATAGAGAGAAGAGGGCAGAGGAAAGGGCTTCTAAAGGAGGAGGGATTCAGGTAACAGACACAGAAGGGTCAAATGGGGAGAGATTAGAGGGCATAGAGGAAAGCTAGGGGTAAGCAGAGCAGAAGGAGGATTGAGGGTTGAAAAGGCAAGGGAAGGAAAACCAGGTAGATGAGAGGCACAGGGTCATGGTGAAGGTGGTGTCCCTCAATGCTAGACATCTAGGGAACAAGATAGATAACCTGCAGGCAGTGATGGCAAAAGGGAAAGTGGATCTAGTGGTGATCACAGAGACATGGGCTACTCTGAACTATGACTGGGACCCCTCTATTCCAGGGTATATGCTATACAGAAAGGACAGGAAGAAATGACAAGGATGTGACATGGCACTTTACATTAGGGAGGGTGTTACTGCAACAAGGGAGGAAACTGGAGAAGGGCAGATAGAGGTGCTGTGGGTACAACTTCACACAACAAAAGGGAGGAAAGTGAGGCTGGGGTGGTATACAGTTCACCAAATCTGGATAAAGAAAGGGATAGGAATTTTGGTGTCATGATGGCAGTGAGCAAGGGTAAGGTGGTGACTGTAGGTGATTTCAACCTGCCCAGGGAGGATTGAAGATTCATCCAGACTGGTAGATGGTCCATGCACTCCGGTGCAAGACTGGGTGCAGACCAACTGGGATGCTGCCCCCTTAAGTATGAACATCCACAAACAAACACAAGGTCTGCACTCACACACAGTCAAAACAATGAATGACTGACTGGCACCATTAGCTAGCTGCAAAGATAACATATTTATTTGCAGTTAACACACATAGAAGACTTGTACAAGACTGCACAGGTGCCCTGGCATTTCAGTAGAGTTTCACCAGGGGGAAGATACCTGGAGTCACCTGAAGTCCCTTTATACTGACACCAAAATGTTTTTGACCAAGTAGGTGCTACAATTTCAAAAGATAATTTTAGACAGTCAATAGTATAGGGATACAAACAAAAGACATCATTATGTTAAGAAAACAGTGTGGCTACATATACCGTGTGTGGTGTTCTGAACCCAAATGCTTGCCCCATTCCATGACCAAATAAGATGAGATGTGATATGTTTACTTCAGGCAGGGCCTACAGGTTATTGGCAACATGTGGAAAGACACAGTTCTATATGTTTGAAGACAATATCACAATGTGGTAAGCATTAGGGTTGAGTACCCCCAGGAAGATCCCACCTCTGATTCATCAAGTGTCAGGACATCAAAAACTATGATGTTTTTTCCTTTTCCAGCTGGGGGGTGGGGGTGGGAAGTTAGGGTTGGAAACCCTTACACCACTTTTACCTACTTTTGTCACTTTTCTGAACTACTGCATTAATACAGTTTTTTTAGAAGAATATATATAATACATGTTTGAATCCTTGTCCCCATAAAAAAAGCCATCATGTACTTCCCCATATACTGTATGATGGTATCAAGTTAGCATATTGGGATATCAATTAGCTAATTATAATGTATTAATGTGTTATCAATACCTTAATAACACATTAATACCTAACATGCACTATATATACTACCTATATATTATATATACTACTGCTATAATAATGTGTTATTAACACCTTTGTAACACATTACTCCCTAACACACTACAAACAACCCCAATAACACATGTAACATTCCTCTTAATAACACAAGTCACAAGCCCCAAAGCAACACAAGTAACAAGCTCCTTAGCAACACAAGTAACAGCCACCCTACTCCACCAATATTATGGCAAAACATGTGACACCAAAAGTGTCCAACCTTATGCATTATACAAAAAAATGGCAAAACCCATCATACTCATGAAATAATAATATCAAGAGGTTGAACATGCACATGATGCACATAATGGCTACTCACCCTTTGGGACTATGGCTTTATGGCTTGGACCAACCCTCAATAGTATTATTTCTGTGTATACCACACAAACATCTATTATTTTCTCTGCCCCTCCATTGATATCTATTGAGCTATCTATCCATACATATACTGTATATATATATATATATATATATATATATTGAATTGGGTTTAATCCTGAAGAGTTCTTATATTTCCAATGCTTCCACTTTCAAAGTCTTACATATTAATTTCTAATATTTCCAATGCTTCCACTTTTAAAGTCTATGTTGCTACATTATGTTGATTATAACTACAATGGCAGTACTAATCAGAGGCTGTCTTATAACCCTAGTAATACATTTCTTGCACTTGAACACACTTTTAGGAGCCTGACCACATTCAGTGAAGATGAAATATAGAAGTACTTTTTTTTCTGTTATACTTACCCTCAGAGTGATAATTGTTTATCTTTTTCCTCTTAATGTATTTTTGTAGATAACAGAAATGCCTACTAATGGAAAATAATGGTCTTACTGGGGAATAGAGTCCTTTATGAGCTTTACAAGGGATCAGTGGAATAGTGCTCCTCAGCTCACAAAGAGCTGTAATTAAATTGGAGGGCTTCTAGGCCCAAACAGGAAAAAAGCGGGTGGCCATTTTCCTAGTCCAGGAGGACTAGAAAGGAAGATGGTGACCACATGACTAGGAAGCCAATAGAAGGGAGGCAGGAAGCAGAAACAGAGAGGAGATCTGCATAAAATCAGATAAGAACACCAGGGGCTAGATTCACAAATAATCACAAAGTGCAACACAAAGGTTTGTGCCATGTCTTGAGGTTGCACAGGGTCCAAACATTGCTATTCACAATTGGATAGCACACCATGCTATCTGACTGTGAATAGGGGTCAGGTGGAGCTAGCTCTAACCTCCTGTAGTACTGCCCCAACCTGGAGCCAGGAATACCCCTCTCCAATGTATAGCGCTGCTGCCTATTTGCAACTCACAAAGCCAGCCATGCAAATTAGCCCATTGGGCATGCATGCCCATTATGGGTCCATCTGCATAGGCTGCGGGTGCCTTAGCGCAGGACCCCCAGCCCACAGCTGACATGCAGCTGCAGTCCATGGTGGCTAGTGCCCCCATCCATCCCCTATTGCAGTCCAGTTAGAATAAAAAAAATGTCCCTGGTAGTCTACTGGTCCTTCCCCCTTCCCCAGTGTCTGATCACTGGCCCATTAGAAAATAAATACTTCTCTGGTAGTCTAGTGGTCCTACCCCCACCCCATGCTCTGATCGCTGTTCAGTTATAATAAAAAAAACTGCCCAGGTAGTCTAGTGGTCCCTCCCCCCAACCCCATACTCCGATCGCCATCCTACCATATAAACAAAATGACCCTCTTGGTCTAGCAGTACCCCATATCCTTCTCTGAAATGCCCTATATCAAAAGTATATTTTTTCCATGTGTAGTGGACTCCAGGCTCACCCATCTCGGCAGGCAGTGTCCCACCTCCCTGCTCCCCATCTCAAAATGGAGCCATTGACTAGCATAGCCCTCCTCTCACCACCACAGCTGACTGCTGACTGAGCTCTCATTGAGCATGTACTGTATACAGTAGGCACTCATTGACATTGTTTGACACCCCTAGAAGAGGTTCAGGCACCGATACCAGGTCAGTCAGAGGGAAAGGGAAAGACAACGTGATGGCACCCAAGGGGAGCAAGGCTGCCAAAAAAGTCCTAGTGGTTGGGGACTCAGTAACTAGGGGATAGAAAAAGTAGTGGTTGAGGTGTCAGATGGGAGAGGATTGTTAGATGCCTGACTGGGCATCAGCCATCTGGGATTTAGACAGGATGGGGAGGATAGTGGAAAGGGAGCAGAGGGAGCTGGGGGTGCTGGTACATCTCGATACTAATGATCTGGTGAACCAGTCAGTGGAGATAGTGAAGCAGAATTTCCATAGACTTAGGGATACTTTGGCAGCACACACAGCCTCCCTGGCTTTTTCCAAAGTCCTGCTGTGTGGGGCAGGGAAGGGAAGCAGAACAGGATTAGGAGCGATGAAATAAGGGAGTTTAACAGATGGCTAAAGGGTTGGCATCAGGAAATGGGGTACTACTTTGTAGGGGACTGGAGGGACTTTTGGAGTAGGAGTCTTTTCAAGGGTGAAGGACTTCACCTGACAAGGGAGGGGGCTAGTGTGCTTGGGCAGATGTTTGATGTCTATTTCATACATTTAAACTGACTGCAGGGGAGCCTGAGTCTAGGGGAACCACATTGGATGGTGAGCAGAAAGGGAGCCTAAATAGTACTCCTCCACATCTGAGGGATTGTAATGGAAACAAGAGTACAAAGAGAGCTGTGGTGCTTACTGGACCAAGGGAAGGGGCAGTAGAGAGGGGGAAAGCAAAGGCTGAAAGCCACAGCAAAGGGGGGAGAATACAAGGAAACCAAAAGGCCAGTAGCAAAGTAGGACCAAGAGTCAGATGGAAGGGGGTATGTCTTAATGCCAAGAGTCTAGGTAATAAACTCAGTAAGTTCCAGGTGCTGATGGTAGACACTGAGGGGGACCTTGTGGCCATCATGGAAACATGGGCTTCAGATAATGATGACTGGGAGATGATGGTCCCTGGGTATTCACTGTTTAGAAGGGATAGGGGAACAAGTAGAAGGGGAGGAGTTGCCCTTTTGGTCAAGGAGGGCATTGAGGTGGTAGCAGATGGGCACATTAGGGGTAGAAATGGGGAGGATGAATCAATATGGGTACAATTCATGGCAGCGTTAGGCTGAAAAGAACACTTGGGGGTGATCTATATGGGCAAGGGGAGGAAAGAGATAGACAGCTCAGGGAAGAACTGGAAAGAGGAGTACCAAAGGGAGAAGTAATGGTGGTAGGAGACCTGAACTTGCCAGACAGCAATTGGGACATTCCAGTGGCCAAGTGCACCAAACATCAGGCCTTGCTGGATGCCTTCCAAGACTGTGTATTGGTACAGCTAGTTAAGGAACCCATGAGGCAGACAGCAATCCATGATGTGGTGCTCACCAACTCAGAGATGGTTTGAGTGGGGGAGCCACTAAGGAACAGCAGCCATAACTCTATTTCATTTGAACTGGCCCTTGGGTCCAGCAAACCAGAACTGAGAACTGAAGTCCTTGACTTTAGAAGGGCAGGGATAAGTTAGTTGGGATGGAGAATACAGGTGAGGTGGAAGAGAGATGTAGGACAATTAAGGGAGCTTTCCTTGAGACATCTAGGATATACATAATAACAGTAACAGAAAAAAAACAGGTTTAAGAGACCATTATGGTTCTCCGCAAGGGTCAGGGAAGTGGTAAGGGCCAAAAAGAAGGCCTTACATATAAATACAAAGAAAAGCATGAGGAAGTAGAATGGGAGGATTATGTACAGAAAAATAGGGAGGGAGAGAGGGCTGTTAGGGAGGTGAAAGCAGACACACAGCTGCATATTGTGGAAGTGGCCAAGAATGGAGAAAAACAGTTCTTCAAATATATTAGTGAAAAAAGGAAGAATGTGGGGGAACTGTAAGGCTAGTTGGGGGGGGGGGTTGTAGGGTGACAGAGGAAGATGAGCAAAAGGCCGCCATCCTTAATGACTACTTTTGCTCAGTTTTCACTAGAGAGGATGGCAGGTCCTTGCTGGAAAGTGGTATCAAAGTGGATGCTAATGGTATCCCAGAAATGAGTCAGCCAATATTTACTAGTGAAAGGGTCTTGAAAGGGCTGGCTGCCTTTAAGATAGATAAGGCCCCTGGACCAGATGGGTTGCATCCAAGGATACTTAGGGAATTAGCAGTGGAACTGGATGAACAAATAGTAGCTCTATTCAATAGCTCACGAAGGATGGGGGAAGTTCCAATGGATTTTAGGGTAGTGGGCATGGTTCAGCTTCACAAGGGGGGGACAAGGAACAACCAGGGAACTACAGACCTGGAAGTGGTGAATAACATGATAGCTGCCCTACATAAATCTTTTATTATTATACTTACACAGCATGATCACCAGAGTAGTGATTTAGCAGGTCCTGTATGTTTTTGAGTTCTATTAACAGAATTTGGAGCCGCCATTAATGCTATAGACTTACTTGGAAGCACTACTGACACGCTGTACTTCTAAATATAAACCTCTCTCCAGAGCTTTCCTCACCCCACTGAATCAAATATGTGTTAATAACATTCAGCCTACCTTGCCAACATCACAGCCACATGATATTAAATACCGGTACTGATCCATAGACTGCTTTGCAAGCCTGAGCCCACCCAGACTTTCTATCCACTACATCCTCCCTTCTAGACACAGGAACAGTTCGTTGGCAGCTGGTCTGTTAACAGTAACTTTGATCACTGTCTCAGCCACCTCCTCCCTTCTTCTGGTGCTGGGGGAAATCAGGGGCTCTTATTTGGCCACAGCTATAAAAACAACATGCATGCCAGCAGCCTCCGTCAACATGATCAGCTACTATGGCAGCACCACCAACACATGTAACATGCAGCAGCAATGGCAGGATAAAAAGAGCATTAGTGGCTCATCTTCACTAAATGCAGTGTACTTAATTCTACCCACCTTAATAAAAATAATAGCAAACTAGCTCAAAAGTCAGTGTTTTTCCATGCATTAGCCAGGATCTCCTGGCCACTATCAGTTTTTGTTGCGGCTAGGGGTGGAAATAGAGCAAGCACTGGAGTCAGAAGTAGGGAGATGAAAAGACACTGCTGTAACTCCTCCGTAGCCAAGCAGTTAGAGCCTGTGAGTGATGGGTGTTTTACAGTATGGGCATTTTTTGTGTTTGGTTATATTTTCCCCTCAGCAGTGCCACACAGGGTCTTACATAGCTGCAGCAATGGAATGATAGTAGTTGACATGCCATGACATCTTCAGCATGTCTTCAGCAAGCCTTTGCTGTCAGCATGATCCTGAAAGTAACTTTTCAATTTGTAAGTTAAATAAACAAAAAAGAAAGTTTGACTTGACTCCCAAGACTTGAATACTAAACTCTGCAACAAAACTGACCACCCTTCCTTCCATCTAGCTCCACAAAATGCTGCAGTTATTTTCAGTTTACAGGAACCAGAACAAGCTAAAGCCAGCACTAAAATAATCTGCCTCAAGGCATGTAACTCTCATGACCACAGATGGACTATTTCACACTGAAATCCCAGGTATTCAACTTTAAACAGAAAAAATAAACAAAAATGAATTAACATTTCTCATTATGTTTTTATAATAGCAATAAGGTACACCCAGGGATTATGTTAATGCTTTAGTTAATCACCTCCTGGTGGCATGTAGCACACGGCTGCATCTGATGCCATGTTACGCCCCCCCAAGGGATGATTAACTAGAGCATTAAGATAACTCCTGATTGTACCTTAGTGCTTCATCATGGGGAAGTTGATGGAGTCACTGATTAATTTGGTCCTTGTAAACTACCTGGAGAGAAACGGGCTCTAGGATAGTAAACAATATGGTTTCATGGCAGGTACTGTAGGTCTTGTCAGACTAACCTAAGAGTTTTCTTTTATTGGGAGCTGAAGGAATTTGATAGGTGCCATGCTGTGGGTTTGCTGTACTTTGACTTCAGCAAGGCTTTTGATTCAGTGCCTTACAAATGACTGCTCAAGAAGATGTAGGGCTAGGGTGCAGGCAAACCCATACTTAACTGGGTGGGTAACTGGCTAAAGGGGAGGAAGCAGAGGGTTGTGGTCAATGGGGTTAAATCAGAAGAGAGGGAGGTTATCAGCAGGGTTCCACAGGGATCAGTCCTGGATCCAGTCCTCTTCAATATGTTCATCAGTGGTATTGGAGAGGGAATCCAGGGCAAGTTGTATCTCCTCACAGATGACACTAAGCCGGTGGTGCACAACATTTTTGAGGGGAGGGCCAGACCGAAATCTTGAGTAGAGGACGGGGGCCACTGGCCGTGCATTGGACACTGTCCATAGGTGGTGTTCAATCATCCTGTGATGATGCATGTAATCAGTAAATAGAAATAAATCAAACATGCATATGTTTCTTGGTCTGTTTATTTATTTTATCCTTTCTTTCTTAAATTAACAATAAAAATTAATAAAAATACAAAAATAAGCAACATAACAGTCAGTCACTGGTCTTCTCTCCTTTTCCCGACATTCTGTTTTCTCAGTAGAATAGATGGCATGTTCACAGATGAATGTGCTGCAGATATTCAAGCCCCTGTCTTCCACAAAACAGTACTCTTCAGTCTAGTCACCATATAATTTTCTGTGTTCACTGTCAAATTTTCTCTTCTTTATTTGTGCCATACTTTGCAAAATTACAACCAACACTCACCAACACTAACCAATGACATTGTGGAGAGTGACACAATACAGCAACCCATAATCTTACTGCCTGCAATCCCTCATTTATACTTGTTTAATTCAATCAATAATTGCATGATATCAGCTACTTGAAATTGACATATGGAGTAGCATTTCACAACCTTACTGCCTGCACACACATACTGAACTCCAATCCCTCATTTATACCTGTTTAATTCAATAATAAGTGATTGAGTGGTACCAGCTGATTGTATGTGTCATACAGAGTGGTGTTTCAGCCCCCCCCCATAGGTACAGTGATGCAGCTTTGCTATTTCAACAAACTGAAGTGCTGACTGACTGAACTGAACACCAGATTTACAAGCATTGGGTGCTATGCACTATTGGGGTGGAGTGACTACGAGCTCGTGTATCTAGGGCATGTAGCCACTCTGCACCCACTGTGCCTCCACACAGCATTTAGGACGTGGGGCACACAGATCCACCACACCAGATCCCCCTCGTTCACAGACAGTTTCATGCAGGGGGCATTCTGGGGGCATGTCAGCACTCTGCAGGATTCACTAACTTGCTAGTGTTGGCCGCATGTGTGCGGTGGGTGGCACAGGGTACACCAGGGCTGACCCTGCCATAACCCACTGTGCACACCCATGGACACAGGCTGTTGGTCACTGGAGTACTGGGACTGGACACACGGTGCTGCCCCTAACTGCTGGGCAGCAGGAGGTGGCAAGGGCAGCTAGATGGGCAAGCGCTGGTGAGCCCGGGTGCGGCAGCACCAGTATACAATGGTGCTGTGTGGGTCCAGGTGCCTGTAGTCAGTATGCACAGCCCTGGATCCCTGCCAGCCATCATGTGGGATCCACTATGGGTCCCAGGGGGGCATCCCTTTGGATGCCCACCCAGGATGATGACTCCTCCCCTGGCTGTCCTGCAGAGTCCTGAACACAGGCAGGGAGGAGCTGTGGAGAGGTGGATGCTGGCATGTGTGCACACCTGTCCATGGGGTGCCAGAGCCAGGGCAGGGTACATGACTTTTCCATGTTCCCCCACCCACTTAATGAATAGCAACCATAGTGAGCACTGTAATCATCACAGACACAGTGACAGCTACATGACTGGCTTGCATTTTTATTTGCTCTGCTCCCAGTGCACCAAAATATCCGATCACCTCTTTGTTATACTCTGCTCTAGGAGCTTGAAAATCTCTAGTCCAGTCCCTGAAATGCAGCTCACAGCTTGTTCACAACTTACAGAAACCCAGTGCCCCTTTTTTGTTATATACTCCGCTCCCAGTGATCTGATATCTTCGGTCACCACAAATGAAATTCACAAACCACAACTTTTGGAAATCCAAAGCTCCCAAATGCTCACAACCACGGAAACTGTTTTTTTTTTATTTGGAGAATGAGTATGACTACTACCAGCTTGCTGAAGAGCAGTGAACACAGACAGAAATGATCATGAACTAAGGTGAACTCATGCAAACTAAGGTACTCATTTATTTTCTTTCACTTGCAATTGCATGCTCTTTATTTAGGGCTGAGATTAGAGAGTTAAGTAAGACTCTTTGATGTCAGAGGATGTTGGAGGATCAGAGGAGACTTTGCCAATGATTTGAGGACAATCAATGTTGCACTGAATGAGATAAAGAAATTGTCAACTGCTGTACTTCGCTGCGGGCCACAGATTACCTCCTCGGGGGCTGCATCTGGTCCACGGACCAAACGTTGTACACCTCTGCACTAAGTTATGTGGGAGGGTTGATACTGAAGAGGGAATAAGAAATGTAGATGGACTTACAAAAGCTAGAGGGGTGGTCAATGGTTTGGCTATTGAAATTCAACCCCAAAAAACATGATATAAAGAATCAGCCCACAGGCTTAATTTCATGGTAGACTCAATAAAGTTTATTTGAACACATCATTCTCTTTGCTGTGGCCAGTCTAAAATAGTATTCCCAAATGTTTTCGCCAATACCCTTCGGCTTTATCAAGGGAACAGTGGTCATATATTTAAAAAATATATATAATAAATATTTAATTGAATTGTTTACAAATGGCAAAATTATTTGTAATTTGTCAATTTTTAACAATATTCTTCAACTGTTCTGCACCAATATTTAAGAGAGCAAATGTCTCTTGCCAGTTTAGATGAATCTAAAAATGTCCTCAACCAATTTTCACTGCAGTTGGTTAATAGTCACTGCAGTCATGTCAGTGCCTGATCTGGCCTGGTAGTGAATCTTTGTGCTTATGAGTCACTACAGAATGACGTTATAAAAAAGATAGGTCTCAAGCACTCAAGAAGAGTGGCCAATCAGCGGGTAGCTTATAAATAAACTACAAGCTCCCAGCAAAAATGAAATGTAGGTGTACCAAATAAACACTCCAAAGCATTTCACATTATTATCAATTTGTTGCACTGTGGATCACTGCAAAAATCCATATATCTTTAAAATCTTAACACTCAAGAGATCTACATAATTGTCATCAGTTACAGTGTGCCTTTTTAAAGACCATTTTGTGTCTTTTACCACCACCTGCATGTCACTTGCTGGGAGGTCGGACTCAAGTGCACAAAGTCAAACTCTTTTCTGCATGGATACATCTTCCGTTATTTATGATCAAGCCAAAACTCCAGAGTCCCAAAACCCTATTATTTTTTCATTTCCCTACTTTGTGCACTTTGTATTCTTCAACCCTAATGCCTACATTAACATAGATTTTTGCAATTAATAAATATATTAAGTATTGTATTAACACATAATAACTATATCAATGTGATTTATTTTTGTTGATCTGACTCTAAGTAAAATATAAGTTTAGAGCCCTTATGGTTCTTAAGTTAGAACTTTCTAAAGATAATTTATTTGAAAATGTCTATGTTTCGATCTGTTAGTACTAGGAACTTAATTTTTTAATGAAAGAGTGTAGTCAGGTTTATTGATATAATATAGATACATTATTTCATAACACTTTCAAATATTAATATATTGAAATGTAAGCTGGTTTATAAATATTTTAAAACAATACTTGCTTTATAGATTTTTCAAAATACTTTAGAACAAGTTACATTTGCTATATTCGCTCAAAAAATAATATTACAGTGACTGTTCATTTTTGGGTTGTATGTACCCATGTATTGTTATAGATATTGCCAATCACCCACTCCTACACAGAGGGAGAAGGCATACAGAGGAAGAAAGGAGAAACAGACAGGCCTGATCCACTAGTTGCCAGCATTCCTTTATGCTTCAAATACAAATGCTTGCCACACCCCTACAGAGAGATTGCAGTTGGCTAAAACAAAAAACAAAAAAGTGGCTAAAAACTAATGCTTACCAAATTTTGAAATCATGTAGTCCCTGCCTGGAAATGGAGAACTGGACTCTGTGACTAACCTATATCCTTATTTTCCCTAACTCACCTCTCTGACACTTGCACACCCAAACCCCATAAAGACAGATAAAGAGAAAAAAAAACATTCAGAATATGAATAATAAGGAAATTTCTGCCCTCTGCAAGGTCTTGGGTGCCCTCTCTCCTGCCATGACCCCCCCAAAACAGGTGAAGTAGCTCTGAGGTAAGGTCCTGTCTCATGGATTTGCAAAAATCAGCCATGAAGCCATCTACTCCAGGTGACTTCCTATTCTTCTGGTCTCTAATCACTTCCCCCAGTCCTTCCCCAGAGATGGGCTCTTCCAAACCTCCCATGTATTGCTGTGATAACTTTGATGACTGTACCTTGTTAGAGTATGCCTGTATCAGTTTCCAGTGATTTGGCTACCTTTTCTGAGTATCAAAAGTTTGACAGTATTCGGCAAAAGTGTCTTCTATTTAATGGTGTTGGTAACCATTTGCCTGTGCCCTCCCTTTCCTGAATCTTGAGCACTGCTGTATTTGTTTGTTGTTTCCAGATTTGCCAAGCCAGCAAACAGCCCGGCCTGTTCCCTGCTTCATACAATCTCTGCCTGGCAAACATGAGCTGTCCATCTATCCTGTGTTCTATGTAGACCTCTAGGTTCTGTTTGTATTCCTGTATTTTGGGGAGTAAGATATCACTCAGGGTAATTTTATGTGTGATATCTATGTCAAATAACTCCTGCTCTAAAGCCACTCTAGGCTAGAGTATTATTCATTTTAGCCTGAACCACTGCAAGTAAAGGTAGTGACCCAAAGACTTTATGCTCTTATTCTTTATTTATAATTACTCACCAGCATTTTAATAGCTAAATAACTGTGTTGTAATGTTTGGTTACAACCAGTCATGTGTAACCTTGAGTTGTCAATCAAACTCACACTGCTGAAGCTACACACTCCAGTAGCACAACTGTCTCTCATTTCAGACAATTAGTGTCCAACAACAAAGAGTAGCTGAATTTTTACAGTTTAAAAACAAGTTTAAGTTTACTATCAGTTCTACAAAAAGTTTATATAGCTGAACTATGGTCACTGACCAATTAGATGTCCTCCTTTTTCCAACCCATGTTATACAGAGTTTTATACACACCTTCTGTGTGGGATGCTTTTATAAACCCCTCAAGGTTCGCTCTTGGTGTGTACAGTATGCAGCATCACACACCTCAAGTGTGTATAAAATTCTGGTTACACAAATCTAACTGTGTATTATTCTATATATGATTTCCTCTGACTCGGAGAAATAATTTTTAAATTGTTTGGTTGTTTAGTACATTGTACAGAATTTATAACAAAGCATGTACCTCCACTCATTGGGCCTTATACATAATGCCTAATTGGTACTCTACATAGTGTGTAGGCAATAAATATGCTCACTGGGAATGCATGGGGACTGTGGGTTCTCTGTGGTTTGCACAGTGATACATTCTGCAGCTCTCTTGGCTCCCCCATCCCAGCTGGCACACTTGACACTGTGCCTGGATAGGATGGGTCTTGTCACAGGGATGCAGCTAAAATACACAGCATGTACATTCCTCCTATGTGTGGGGTTGGATGGTAGGAGGTGTGCATATAATATGACTTGGAGACTCCAGCCCTAAGTGTCTCTACACCCCTCCTGCCAACAAACCTGGGCTGCTAGGAAGCCATGGTCTGCTATACAAGGGCCCATTGTTGCCCACCTCCATCACTCACATGCATTGCTTGATACAGGGCATGAACCAGTCATATCCATCCCAGGATCACCAGTGAGAGCACAACAGGGGGTCCATAGAGTGGCCAAGCAGGGCTTCTGACTGGAGGTCTGGTGCCCAGCCACACCATATCTCCAAGCTCATATCTTTTGCAAGCCTCTACACTAGCATGCTGGCAAGCACAGAGACTGTGCATTCTACCAGTCGGTGTGTGTGGGTGTGGCAATATCCTGGCAGGGAACACTGCATGCTGGTGATACATGAACCATGTGTACATTGTGACCAGGACCCATTGTTAGTAGTCCTGACTGGAAGCTTTCTTTATCAAGATCATCAAAGTTCCTAGATTTACAAGGTTTGTTGGCTCTATTTGTGGAACTGTATTCTTGCAGCTGATCGAGCATTTTGTGGGGTCTCTCGATTCACCTGTTTGCTCCATTTCAAAAGCAGTGTTGCTTCCTTCATTCAACTGTGGAAGGTAAAAGTTGCTTCTCTGATGTGCATGGAATTGGACTCAGTTGAAATGGATAGAAGAGCTGTAAATTTAGAAAGTTGATTTGTTGTCTCATTCATACTTTTCCCCCCTAAAACATAGATTGGGCATTGGATCCACTCTGGGGTTTTGTCTTAACCAAACAGGGTTTCAGCATGTGAGTCCTTCCCTGAGTACCCAAAACAGATGCTACACACAAGTGAGAAAGTTGTTGTTGGGGTGTTCAGGTGAATATATTTTCAAGTCTAACCACGTGTGAGGTGAGGAATGCAAGTAACATCACATGTAAAGTTCAGCAGAGTGAGGAAGGAAACAAAAAACTTCCTGACCTTAATAATCTCATAAGTAGGTTTCAATCCTTATATCATTGAAACATTTCCTTTACATTGTTCGGTTTTCCATTTAAACCAGCCAAAGGAAAAAATTAGGAGAGAACCTAGGGGGAGTCCCTTCTTCTGCAGCTATATAACCTCTCTCCATTAACATCTTGTCGTTTTCCACTTAACTCTATGACACTTATATTATTACTTCATTTACCTTCATGAGTAACAGCGGCAGTAGCTGGAGAAACAGGGTCCACTAGTTGGTGTTCTTCAGTGAGATGCTTCTAGTAAGCCTGTTTCTCGTCATCTGTGCAGAAACTATATTCAAAAAAATTATTATTTTGGTGCAGCTGATATGTTGCATTTGGTGTCTACTTTATGCTTTGTGTTATTTCCAATCAAGTATCGAGACTGTAGCTTATCACTGACTCAGTGACATGGAGGTCTGAGGCACAGGGCACCTAATCTCCTGCCACACTGGTGACCCAGGTGCGGAACTAGATGCAGGTCACTTGGAAGCTGGCTGGGGAAAGAAGGATTGAGTGTCCCTAAGACAAGTCTGCTCCCTCGGGGGGAGGGGTCTGTGTGTCCAGCTAGATGGTTGCCACCTGGAGGTTCTAGGTGACAGTACGGTGGTATACCAGGGAAGGAGTCCCACCTGCCTTGATGTCGGGCGACATCCATGTGGAGGTACAGCTTGCACAGTTTATTACTGCATGCACCCTGGGCCCAGGGAGAAAACAGGTGAAAAAAACCTGACCAGCAAGATGAAGACCCAGTCCCCTGCAGGCCCCACATCAGCAGCTAGGCTCCCTGGTCCTCTGGCAGAGGACAGCTGGACTATTGGTAAGTCTCAGAGAAGCTGAGTGATGAGGCTGGAGGAACCGGCACTAAATAGGCCAGTCGGGCAGAAAGGAGATAAACTACTAATTGAAAAAAAAGACTATAGCTTTGCTTGAATGAAGGTTAAAGTCCATTTAACAGAGGGATTACACATTCTGGGATGTGCAGTTTTAATGGAACAATACACTAAATCAGAAAAAAATATACTGGAAATCTATCCCACTCACCCTAAAATAAATCAATAAACCAACTATTGATGTTTCCACTCTTTTAATTTATAACATCCAGTTTAATTCTCTATGCTTCGGGTAACATCCTTCATCTGGAAACTGGTTACTATGAATAAAAGAATATATTTACAATATTTGTAAATATTTATCCTTATACATAGATTTTATCCTGATTCATATACACACACAAGAGAAAAACTTAAATATAGAGTCCCCTTACTAATTTATGCCTTTAGTTTGTCAACACAGTTTTCTTCTTCACTCTGTCCTGGTTATCAGGTTTGACTCCCACCACTCTCCAGCTGAATTTATAGAAAAATGTGCAAATTATTTCACTTATCCCTTATTGCCATATTCCCACCACCAAATCTAAATAAACACTAAGTGCTAACCTTCTTAAAATATGAACATTTTCAGAGTCTATTTAGCCTTGGTTCAGTACAGTTTCATAACGCATTTCCTATATCCTGTTAACGTAGAATGCAAAATGCATTTACTAAACTTCACTTCCTCATAAATGCTCATTTTTTTTTGTTAACCATATCTTATTTAACACCCAGTTCTTTCAATGTATTTCTCTATTTTTCTCAGATTCATTTAAATATGTATTCATAGTATGCCATGCTAACCTGGAAAGCAGTATGGTTCATTTTTTTTCTCTATGTGGAAGGCATTCTTATGGACTGGAGAACCAGGCTTTTTCTGTACCTGAGATCAAACAACATAACAACCACTCTTAATTCAGTTTGTTTTGCACTTAACAAACTTTACAAAAATTAATCCCTTACTCAGATGGTGTTGCCCGTGGAGTTTTTCAGGTGTAAGTGAACGTGTGGGGGCTTCTGCCTCAGTTTATATCATGGAAGCTCCACCCTTGAATCTGTCTATTGATGTTCAACGTCATGCACAGGCTATGAATGACTGCTTGAGTACTAGACTCACCTTCTCGTGGCACCTACAACCATAGTTATAGGTGTCAAGGGTGCTCATAAAATATTTGTTATTTATGCATAGTATTCAAAAAAATTTCTGCTGTTACCAACCTTTTTAATAACTCAAAAATAAACATCTCATCACCGAAAGATTACTTATGGTTCCTCCCTTCTATTGAAAAAATGACTATCACTTAAGAAAACATACAAAAATGACCCCTGCAAACCTATGAACTGGTATAAACCTGTTAGCAACCTTTTTGGTTATAAAATTGGTTGCCATTCTATAATTTCGCTGAAACCAAATTTTTGATTATTTGTTTGAAAATAATAAACATTGCTTCTCTAAGCAGTAGTTTATTATTAAAGTTTCCCCCTCTATTATTTCTGTAAACTTTCTCTATACCAAAGTACTGAAATGTAGGTACTTGGTGACCATGCTCAATAAAGTGTCTCACAATAGGTAACGTCATGTCCCTATTTCTAATGTATCCTTCATGTTCACCAACTTGCTGTTTTAAAGATTTCTTAGTTTTACCAATGTACATAAGATCACAAGGGCATTTAATCCTGCAAAATACACCCTCTGTCTGGAAGTTAATGAATTCTTTCATTTTAAAATCTTCGTTCCTCCTCAAATTCCTTATGTTTTTAATCCTGTAAGTGTTATGGCAATGTGTGCATCTACCACAACTAAAATTACCTCTAAGTTCCTCTTCGGTAAATAACACCTGTTGTTTAACTTCAGGAATTTTATGTTCTGTGTGAAACAACCGATCAGACAGTGACCTCCCCTTTTTGGCTACTACTTGAGGACCTCCATGGAATGTCTTATCACCCATGTTTGTGGATTTTAAATCATGCCAGTGCTTGTTTACCACGTTCCTTATGGTGTTAAAAATATCACTGTACTTAAGGGACAAAATTATCTTTTTACCCTTCACTTCTGTCTTCTCTATGTCACTCCTATTAGACAATTCCTTTCTATCTTGTCCTACTGCCTTTTGTCTCACTATTGCCAAAACTCCCTGTAGGTACCCTCTTTCCTTAAATCTCGGAGTCATGGGAGTCACGTGATGCAGTGGACTGACTAACAGCACTACTGCTTCACTCCGAAGCACCTCTCAGCAACATTTGTTTTAAATATCTACTTTAACATCATTGAGCCTACCTTCTGTGATACACGAAACTCCTGGAAGACTGAGTCATCTAGTCCTGGCACCCGTTCCCATTAAAATGGATGTGGAGATGAAAAATCCTCTCCCAAAGCATACACCACCCCCTACACCAGAGAAATCAAGCAAGAAATCCAAGTACCAGGCCTCCTACAGTGGGCAAGGGGGCTTGGATACCCAGAACCAAGCACCGTTGACTTTGCAGCAATTTCTCCAGGAATTTAATCAATTTATAGAAGAGCTCTGGTCTCTCACAGCCGAAATTAAATCAATTGATGGCAAATTGGAAGAATTATCAAGGAGAATGGGAAATATTGAAGTGTGCATTTTTCTCACTGGAAAAGAAGGCTGACCGCCTGGATCCAGAATTAGAGGGTATTCGGCAGAAGATGGCCAAGATAGAGCAGAAACTTGAGGACCTGGAGGAGAGATCGAGGAGAAACAACATCCTGATTTTTGGTCTCCCCAAGAAAGAAGAAGAAAATGATCCCATCCTCTTTACTCAAAAATGCCTGCAAAAACTAGCTTGCCCTTCCCCATTCAGAGAAACATACACGATTGAATGTGCACATCGGGCACTTCGCCCCCTTCCAACTTCTGGTTCGAGCCACAGGCCTTTCATTTTTAAATTCTTATATTTTCAAGAGAAACTATTTGTCCTTACTAAGCTATGAAGTATCCAGGAAGTGAAATGGGAAGATGCCAAGCTTTGACTCACACAAGACCTGCCAAGTTCGGTGCACTTGAAAAGAGGGGAGCTTTTCACCCACTAGTAAAGAAACTTATAGCAGCTGGAATTTGTTTTCACATGATATATCCTGCTAAACTTCAGGTATCTGTGGCAGGCTCATGGCAAAGCTTTGAAGAGGTTGAAATGGCAGGAGAGGCACTGAAAAAAAGCTTTTCTGGACCTCTTTCATTAACAAATGAAGATCTCTGCCTGCACGTTTAAAGTCCTAATTGATTTTGTTTGGATGGTGTTGTGGTATGGGACACAATTAAACTGAGTCCCAGACTTTATCTTTGTTTTTTACACCTGCTTCTCAGAGTGGAGAGTGTCAATGCTGAGTTTCTGTTTTGCTTTTGGTATCGCTCCCCGAGTTGATGATGTGAGCTTCCGAACATTCGTGTGGGTTCACTGCAGCACATAACATATTGGCAGCATAGATTCTGGAACCTTGGAGGGCAGTACCATCAAGGATTTTGATATATTCTACCAGCAGACTGTATATATACTGCACACATGTTATCTTGGAGGTCTCGATGAAACTCCTGCAACGGGACTCAATCAGGAAGCTGCGGGGTTGTTAAAGGGGGGTGAGGATAGGAATGTTATGTGAGTTTTGTTAAATGTTGGTAACTGTTTGATCAGAGATGCAAAACAACAGTACATATTAGAAATGATTTTGTGGGGGGAGGCTGAATCATTAAGGGCTCTTTCGGGGTGTGCTATATTGATGTTGTCGGGGGCTGACGGAGTGGGTGGGGGACTGTAGGGCTGGCTGGTAATCATGGGCCAAGTACTGTATTATTTGGAGGGAGGGGAAAGCGAGAAGCATAATTGCTTAGATTTTTCTTGTTCTGGAAACTTTGGAGGGAGGGGGGTATTTACTTTTTTTGGGATTTGTATCAGGGGTTCATAATGGTTTCACATAGTAGTTCTGCTTGTCAATCAGTTTTTGGTTTTGTCTTATTGTTGAGGGATTTGGGGAAGGGGAGGGTCCATGGTATCAGTAGGACTATTATTGTACATGGACATATTAGATGGAGCAATCTGGTGCTAATCCTTATCTCTGATGGGTAAAGTTATAATCATGATATCATGGAATGTTAAAGGAGTGCACAATAAAAGGAAAAGGTATAAGGTATTGAAGCATTTGCAGGCGGTAAAAAGTCAGATCTCCTTCTTACAGGAAACCCATTTCCTAGAGGCAGAAGCTTCTGTGCTCAGGAGATTGAACTTAGATCAAGTATATGCAGCAGAATGTAACACTCAGAGCAGGGGGGTGGCAATTTTAATCACCAGGGCCCTTTCATTTTCCTGCATGCAATGTCTTAGGGACCCCCAAGGGAGGTTTATTTTAGTAGTTGGCACACTGGAATGATCAGAGATGATTTTAGGCTCCATATATGGTCCCAATGGAGACACCCCCTCTTTCTTTATTGATTTGCTTATTACCCTGGCCCCATTACTTTCATACCCAATATTTCTGGGGGGAAAATGGAGTCTCCCATTTTCGTCAGACGAAGACAAATCAGGAGCATCCTGTAAAGGTCTGTCCCTGGCACAGCGAGCTATAAGAGATTTAATAGATAATCTGGGGCTATGTGACCCCTGGAGGGCACTACACCCTAATCTATGGGAATACACTTTTTACTCTCCGGTGCACGGCACCCTATCCCACATCCACTACTTCCTCTTAAGTAAATGGCCCATGGTGGGATCCTAGACTGCTAGATTCACCCGGGGGTCATATCAGATCATTCACTGGTCCAATGCACCTTATCCCTAGCCCCAAGTGTACAAAGTGAGACCATCTGGAAACTTAATGATCACTTATTACAGGACAAATGGGTACATGACACTATTAGTCAAAGTATAGAGCATTTTACTAGGGAGAATAGGGACTCCACCAGTAGAACTGATATAGAATGGAGAGCTGTTAAGTGATTTTTATGGGGGGAATTTATAAGGATTGCCTCTACGAGAAAGCATAAAAAGGATGACCAAATTTTAGAATTGTTAGACAAAATAAGAGACTTAGAGAAGTTTCTCTTACCTTCCTCCATAGATGCCACTCGACAGGAGTTGGTTAAATTATGAGCAAGATACAATTACTTGCTTGGAGATAAAGGCTGAATACGCAATGTTAAAAACTAGAGCAGGGTATATTGACCAAGATGAGAAACCCGGGAGGTTACTTGCATTGTGCATTAAACAGCAGGAGGCCTCCAGGGTTGTTAGTGAGATTCAATCCTCCAGTGATGGCTCCTTACAAACAGATCCTAAAGCCATTGCTAAGGAATTCAAACTGTTTTACAGATGTTTATATGGGCCTATGCCTGACCCTCCCTCAACTGACCAGATGGACAACTATCTGACTAATATACCACTGCCCCGCCTTTCTTTGGAACAATGAGCCTTGCCAATTTCTCCTTTTTCAGAAGCAGATATTAGACTGGCAATCAAAGTCTTTCCCTTAGATAAGGCCCCCGGCCCGGATGGACTTTCTCCCAATTTTTGTAAAAAGTTCATAGACCTGATTGCTCCCTGGCTACTCCAACTATTCAACTCCATTTTAATCTCAGGAGAACAACACCCCTGACTATTTGAGGCTCTGATTATAGTTTTACACAAGACAGGAAGGGACCCAACTCAGGTATCTAATTACAGGCCGATCTCAATCTTAAACTACGACATCAAGCTGCTAGCTAAGCTTTTGGCTGATAGATTGAACCAGGTCCTCCCCTTCCTAATCTGCCATGAGCAGGTGGGATTTATGGGGGTCGATCTTCTAAGGACCATCTGAGGAAGCTAGCCCATTTTTTCTTGGTATCCAGGGACTCCCATCACCCTGTGGTCCTGGTGTTCCTGAATGCTGAGAAAGTTTTTGATAGAGTGGACTGGAACTTTCTGTTTCGAATCTTACTTAAATTTGGGTTCCCTTCTCAACTTATAGAGCGGATCCAAGCACAGTATAGCATGCCCACTGCACGCATTTACTGTAACCAGGTCTTTTCCTCTACATTCTCATTATTTTCTGTCATGAGGTAGGGCTTCCCCCCTGTCTCCTTTGTTGTTTAATCTGTACCTGGAACCATTGTTGGTTCAAATCAAGGAGCACCCTGGGATACAGGGTGTGACAGTGGGATGCCATGAGCTTAAATTCTCTGCATATGCAGATGATGTACTTTTACATTTGTCAAACCCACAGGCATCTATGTCAGCAGTCTTGGACATTGTTAAGCAATTTGGTCACTATTCAAATTACAAGTTAAATCTTGATACAACAACAGCTTTTAACCTTAATTTTATGACCAACAGGAGGGAGATGGAAGCCCTAGGCTAGAAATGGGAATCCAAATGCTTGAAGTATTTAGGTATATACTTGTCGAGGGAGACCAATTCCTTTAAGAAGTTTAACCTAGAGAAGTTGGTAAACACTATAAAACAAGATCTTGACAGATGGAGGGGGTTGCCGCTGTCATTATGGGGGTAGAATCAGCCTAATTAAAATGAATGTATTACCCCACCTTTTCTACCCTATGAACATGTTAAACCTTTGGATCCCACAAGCTTGGTTTAAGAACTTACACTCCCTCCTGGGGGATTTTATTTTGGTTCGGCAAGCCAGCATGCTGGGCTTATCACAAATTAGCAGCCTCTAAATGGAAGGGCAGCCTATGCATCCCTCACTTCAGCCTATACTACTGGGAGAGCCACTTGAGTAAATATCTCAGATGGCCACTTGACAATCAGATTGTGGAACGTTCCCTCTATAGACCCCAATGGCTCACTATTGAGCAAGAGTTAATCATGTTGCACAGACTCTCTCCTAAAGCTGTTTTATGTTACACCCACATCTCTCCCAGAAGCACTGCATCACTCCCCAGTGAGTACTTCAGTTAGAGTACACTCCATACTGTGTGCCTTCCTGTCCTATAAGCACACCTTAGACCCTAACCAACCTATTACTGGAAATCCTAATCTTAAACTAGGTGCACGCCACATTCCAGAAGGTTGGCTGCCTCAGATATCTGGGTCATCGGTAGGAGAATTTACGTGTAATGACCAGTACCTACCAAACACTGATCTAATAGAGGTTTCAGCTGAGAGAAAGATAAGGGTTTAAAGTTTATCAGATTAGACATATGTTGGTCAAATCTCACATTTCTAAGGAAGTGGAGGAAGCTGGTAAATTCCTGCATCCTCTTAGGGTACTAGCGATGGTACCGCATGCAGTTTCTAAATTATATACATGTCTCTTTACAAGGTTCTTTGACAAAGTGGATGGATCCTCAGCTTACTGGTCTGCTCAGTTCCCTCAGAGATCGCTGAATTGGGAAAAAATATGGAAAGACAACTAAAAATATATATCTCAAGATAGATTGAGACTTATGCAGTTCCAGATCATCAATAATATGTATCTCACCCCAGTCCACCTATCCAGGATGGGAAGGATCCCCTTCCTGACATGTTGCAGATGTTTACAGGTGGAGGGCACTATGTTCCATATTTTCTGGGAATGTCTCAAAGTAGCTCCCCTCTGGGATATGATCAAGCAAAATGCTAACCCTCTCCTGGGTGTGGCAGACCATATGGGGCCTGAGGTATGCCTGCTTGGGGATAACTCCCAAGTGCCTGTCAAGGAACATAAATATCATTTAGCATTAATGGCGATGTCAGTGAAAAAACTGGTGCTCCACCATTGGTGAGATACAGACCTTCTTACTTATGTCGAATGGTTGCAGAAACCCCTGTCTAACTTGAACATCGAAAAAATCATTGCCTATGTTCATGACAGGTTTACAAGATAAGAGCAGACATGGATCAGCCTCCACACACTCTACACCACTTATTTTAGAACTGGCACTTCTACTGGATGTGCACAGCATATGTAGTAGTGATCAGATACCATGGGGGGGGATTGGGGGAGTTTGTGTATTGTGTTGAAAATTGTAACTATTGTATGTTTTGTTTGTCTTGTGGATGGGCCACTTTAGTGGCTGGATGTAAACTTAAAATCGAATAAAGCTATGTGAATTTTAAAAAAAAATCTCTGAGTCATTTCCTTTGTATATGTCTCTACATCTGTCTCTTCCGAGCAATTTTGCTTCACTCTTAGGAACTGGCTATATGGTATTGATTCCACCAACTTCCCTGGGTGGAAACTATCTGCTCTGAGGACTGTGTTCCTGTCTGTCTCTTTTTTATATGTTTTAGTGTATAGTTTCTCTTCTCTTTTATAGATCAATAGATCTAAGAATGATAGCTCATTCTCATCATAATTTAACATAAATTTTAAAGAATTAGTGCTGTTATCCAAAAAATAATGGAACTCGATCAGTTCCCTTTCTGTGCCTTCTCATATGACAAAAATATCATCTATAAAGTGGTTCCACTGTAGAATCTTGTGAGAAAATGGGTTATTCATATATAATAAGTTTTCTTCGAACCAATTCATAAACAGATTTGAGTCAGTTGGGCCATACTTGACCCCACTGCTGTACCCTTAATTTGAGCATAAAATGTTTTTTTTCAAATCTAAAATAATTTTGTGTAAGCACTAAATTTGCTAACTGTTATAGAAATTCATTAGGATGGTCTAACTTCAGTCCTGTATTTCTCTAAGGATGCCCTTAAAGCTTCACAGCCTTCTGTATGTGGCATAGATATATATGTCTTTGGCATCAAATGTCACAATGATGATTGATTTTTCAGCTAGGGAACCATTGTTATTGAAGTTCTCAATCAAATGTATCACATGTGTACTATCCTTTGTAAAGGACTTCATTTTTTCCAAGTTCCTAATATGAAAATCCACATACAGTATATTGACAAAGGCTCTAAAATAGAGCTGATGCCTGAAACTATGGGCCTTCCAGGTGGGTGCAATGGGTTCTTGTGTATTTTAGGTAGGGTATAAAAGATGGGTATAAGTGGAAATTTCTTATGTAGTGCATTCTGTTCCCATTCATTAATTCAACCACTTTCAAATGCTCTTAAAAAAATCACTCCTATCAGATTTTCAATATTCTCTGTGGGGTCCTCTGTAAGTCTTAGATAATTTTCTTTAACTTCCAACATCTTAACACATTTATCTCTATATATATTATAATCTTCTATTACTATCCCTCTTCCTTTGTCTGCTTTCTTAATTATAATACTGGGATCATTCTCCAGACTTCTCAGTGCCCCAGTATCAGTGTCTCAGTAGGTAGCACACTTGCCTCTGAGGCCAGGAGATCAGAGGGCTGTGGGTTCAGCTCCCACATCTGGCACTTGGGTTAATATCCCAGTACTGACACTGTAGTGCAGCATGAGAGGGATGCTGCACTTCTGAGGTGCTGTCTTTTGGACGAGATGTTAAACCGAAGTCCCATCTGCCTGGATTGGTGGTAGTTCAGGTGGATGTTAAAGATCCCATGGCACTTATTGAAAAGAGTAGGGGAACTTCCCCGGTGTCCTGGCCAAATTTCCCTCATTCACTAAAAATACCACCAACAGCTTAATCTGGTTCAAGGTCAGTTGGCATTCATCTGTAGTCCCCTCCCCCGGGTCGTGCCTGAAAATTGGAAGGATTTGTCTAGTACACTTACCCGGTCAACAAAAACTAAATAAATAAATAAAAAATGTTCTTTTGATGTTAAATTAAAGCTGGTCCATCTATCCATACTTTTTTCCTGTTTCAAAAGTTTTTCAACATCCTTACTAACCAAACAGATATAAGTCTCAAATATGTGAGGGATGGGGCCAGGGGGAAGAAACTGTGACTTAAGTTGTCATTTTTGGTGTAATTTAATCTTCTAATCATGTTCTTCCTGGTTTTCATGTTCCTGGGGGTTGTTATCAAAAAGGTAACAAAATCTTAATTTTCTAAAAAAATCTATTAAGGTCTAATTTAATTTCAAAGTCACTAACTTTTTCATAAGGACAAAAAGTCAAACCTTTATTCAGTAACCTTACTTCTTCTTGTGTGAGATCTCTACTTGATAAGTTAAATACTTCTATGTCATTTGTGATCTGGTCACCACCAGTGACTGTGGTTCTTTTTGCTTTTCTTTCTTCTTTCCTTCTTGTCCTGTACTTGTTTCTGTTCTTCCTACTACTGAACCCCCTTCTTCTAGATCTGATGTTAACCCTTGATCTCTCTTCATATACTGATATCTCTGTGTCTGTCTCTCCCCCGTTGTCACCTGCCCTTCCCTCAGTATTCCCTTCTTCCTAAAAAATGGTCCCCTCTTCTACCGCTTCCTGTTCTAAGTCTGTGTCACTGCTTGACATGTACATATTACCATCCAAATCTGAATTATATGTATAATGCATTCTTATTTTTGTATCTTTATTTTTAAACCAGTAATACATCTTTCCATCTCAGTAGTCATTTAAGTCTTGCTTACATGTTGTCATTTTTGTTGATCTAATTTTGTTTTCATTTTCATCAATTTGTTTATTTACCCTATCTAAAAATGTACTGTGACCTTCAATGGCAAACTGTTTTTTACTTCCTCTTCAATAATATTATCTCTTTGTCAACCAGGATGAGCATGAATTCTTTAGAATACCTATTTTTGGCTCCATCCCATTTTTCCATCAATTCTTCTGTAGTAAAGCCTAAATTGGGTTCTACTAAAATGCTTAATCCTCTAGGGATCTTCTTTTGTTTCAAATACTCTGTGAGTGTTAAAGCATGCCAATCTCATCTTAGTTGTTTCTGTCTATTGCATTCATAATCATGTTATACTGTTTTTGATGTGATAGGACCTGAGAATTGTCTTTTAGATGAGATGGAGTGAGAAATAAGTGCTCTAAAGACTTCATGCTTATGCTGGAAGAGGCCCTTACTAAGCAATTAGAAAAGGTTGACAAAGAGATAGTATTATTATAAGATGAAGTAAAAAAAAAAAACAGTTTGCCATTGAAGAGCTCAGTATGTTTTTAGATAGGGTAAATAAACAAATTGATGAATATGAAAATGAAATTAGATCAACAAAAATAACAACATTTAAGTGAGACTTAAATGACTACAGAGACGGAAAGGTGTATCTCTGGTTTAAAAATAAAGATACAAAAATAAGAATGCATTATACATATAATCCTGATTTGGATGGTAATATGTACATGTCAAGCAGTGACACAGACTTAGAACAAGGAAGAGGTAGAAGAGGGGACTATTTTTTAGGAAGAAGGGGATACTGAGGGAGGGGCAGGTGACAATGGGGGAGACAGACACAGGGATATCAGTATACGAAGAGAGATCAAGGGTTAACATCAGATCCAGAAGAAGGGGGTTCAGGAGTAGGAAGAACAGAAACAAGTACAGAACAAGAAGGAAAGAAGAAAGAAAAGCAAATCGAACCACAGTCACAGGTGGTGACCAGATCACAAATGAAATAGTAGTGTTTAACTTACTGAGTAGAGATGTCACACAAGAAGAAGTAAGATTACTGAATAAAGGTTTGACTTTTTGTCCACATGAAAATGTTAGTGACTTTGAAATTAAATTAGACCTTAATAGATTTTTTAGAAAATTAAGGTTACGTTACTTTTTTGATAACGCTCAGGAACATGTAAACCAGGAAGAACAAGATAAGATTAAATTACACCAAAAATGACAACTTAAGTCATACTTTCTTCCCCCTCAGTCCGTCCCTCACATAATTAAGACTTATGTCTCTTTGGGTAGCAAGGATGTTGAAAAATGTTTAAAACAGGAAAAAAATATGGATAGACGGACCAGCTTTAGTTTAACATCAAAAGAATATGGGGCACTGAGAAGTCTGGAGAATGATCCCAGTATTATAATTAAGGAAGCGGACAAAGGAGGAGGAGGAAGGATAGTAATAGAAGATTATAATATACAGAGACATAAATGTGTTAAGATGTTGGAAGTTAAAGAAAATTATTTAAGACTTACAGAGGACCCCACAGAGAATATTGGAAATCTGAGAGGACAGATTTTGTCAAGAGCATTTGAAAGTGATTGGATTAATGAATGGGAACAGAATGCACTACATAAGAAATTTCCACTTGTACCCATGTTTTATACCCTACCTAAAATACACAAGGACCCCTTGCACCCACCGGGAAGGCCCATAGTTTCAGGCATCAGCTCTATTTTAGAGCCTTTGTCAATATATGTGGATTTTCATATCAGGGACTTGGTGGAAAAAATGAAGTCCTTTACAAAGGATAGCACACATATGATAAATTTGATTGAGAACTTCAATAATGATGGTTCCCTAGCTGAAAAATCAATCATCCTTGTGACATTTGATGTCAAAGACTTATATACACCTATACCACATACAGAAGGCTGTGAAGCTTTAAGGGCATCCTTAGAGAAATACAGGACTGAAGTTAGACCATCTTAATGAATTTCTATTACAGTTAGCAAATTTAGTGCTTACACAAAATTATTTTAGATTTGGAAAAACATGTTATGCTCTAATAAAGGGTACAGTGATGGGGTAAAGTATGGCCCCATCTTACGAGAATCTGTTTATGAACTGGTTCAAAGAAAATTTTGTGTATATAAATAACCTGTATTCTAACAAAATTCAACAGTGGAACCACTTTACAGATGATATTTTTGTCATATGGGAAGGCACAGAAAGGGAACTGATCAAGTTCCATTACTTTTTGGATAACAGCACTAATTCTTTAAAATTTGCATTAAATTATGATGAGAACGAGATACAATAATTGGATCTAATGAGAACAGAAACTATACACTAAAATGTATATGAAAGAGACAGACAGGAACACCGTCCTCAGAGCAGACAGTTTCCACCCAAAGAAGTTGATGGAATCAACACCATATAGCCAGTTCCTAAGGGTGAAGTGAATGTGCTTGGATGAGACAGATGTAGAGACATATACAGAGGAAATGACTCAGAGATTTAAGGAAAGAGGGTACCCACAGGGAGTTTTGGCAAGAGTGAGACAAAAGGCATTACGACAAGATAGAAAGGAATTGTTGTCCAATAGGAGTGACATAGAGAAGGCAGAAGTGAAGAGTAAAAAGATAATGTTGTCCCTTAAGTACAGTGATATTTTTAACACCATAAGGAATGTGGTAAACAAGCACTGGCATGTTTTAAAATCCACAAACATGGGTGATAAGGCATTCCACGGAGGTCCTCAAGTAGTAGCCAAAAATGTGAGGTCACTGTCTGATCAGTTGTTTCACACTGAACATAAAATTCCTGAAGTTAAACAGCAGGTGTTATTGACCAAAGAGGAACTTAGAGGTAACTTTAGTTGTGGTAGATGCACACATTGCTATAACACTTATAGGATTAAAAGCATAAGGAATTTGAGCAGGAACGAAGATTTTAAAATTAAAGAATTCATTAACTGCCAGACAAAGGGTGTCATTTATGGGATTAAATGCCCATGTAATTTTATGTACATTGGTAAAACTAAGAAATCTTTAAAACAGGGAGTTGGTGAACATAAAGGATACATTAGAAATAGGGTCATAATGTCACCTATTGCAAGATGCTTTATTGAGCATGGTCACCAAGTACCTACATTATGGTAGTTTGGTATAGAGAAAGGTCACAGAAATAAAAGAGGGGGAAACTTTAATAATAAACTACTGCTTAGGGAAGCAATGTTTATTAATTATTTTCAAACAAATAATCTGGAAATTTGGTTTAAATGGAATTATAGAATGGCAACCAATTTTATAACTAAAAAGGTTGCTAACAGGTTTATACCAGTCCATAGGTTTGCAGAGGTCATTTTTGTATGTTTTCTTAAGTGGCAGTTGTTTTTTCAATAGAAGGGAGGAACCATAAGTAACCTTTCAGTGATGAGATGGTGATTTTTGAATTATTAAATAGGCCAGTAACACCAGAAGGTTTTTTGAATACTATGTATAAATAACCAATATTTTATAAGCACCCTTGACACCTATAACTACGGTTGTAGGTGTTGCAAGGAGGCGGGTCTGGCACCCAAGCAGGCATTCATAGCCTGTGCATGACATTGAAAGTCAATAGCCAGATTCAAGGGTGGAGATTACATGATATAAATGGATGCAGAAGCCCCCATGCGTTCACTCACTCCTGAGAAACTCCACGGGCAACACTAAGTGAGTAAGGGATTTATTTTTGTAAAGTTTGTTAAGTGGAAAACAGGCTGAATTAAGAGTGTTTGTTATGTTGTTTGATCTCAGGTGCAGAAAAAGCCTGGTTCTCCAGTCCATTAGAAAGCATTCCACATAGAGAAAAAAGTGAACCATACTGCTTTTCAGGTTAGCGTGGCATACTATGAATACATATTTAAATGAATCTGAGTAAAATAGAGAAATACATTGAAAGAACTGGGTGTTAACAAATAAGATATGGTTAACAAAAAAACTAAGCGTTTATGAGGAAGTGAAGTTTAGTGAATGCATTTTGTATTCTACGTTTGCAGGATATAGAAAATGCATTATGGAACTGTACTGAACCATGGCTAAACAGACTCTGAAAATGTTTATATTTTAAGAGGGTTAGCACTTAGTGTTTATTTAGATTTGGTGGTGGGAATATGGCAATAAGGGATAAGTGAAATAATTTGCACATTTTTCTATAAATTCAGCTGGAGAGTGGTGGGAGTCAAACCTGATAACCAGGACAGAGTGAAGAAGAAAACTGTGTCGACAGACTAAAGGCATAAATTAGTAAGGGGACTCTGTATTTAAGTTTTCTCTTGTGTATGTATATGAATTAGGATAAAATCTATGTATAGGGATAAACACAAAGATTTTAAATATATCCTTTTATTCATAGAAACCAGTTTCCTGATGAAGGGTGTTACCCAAAACATAGAGAATTAAACTGGATGTTATAAATTAAGAGTGGAAACATCAATATTTGGTTTATTGATTTATTTTAGGGTGAGTGGGATAGACTTCCAGTACATTTTTTTCTGATTTAGCGTAAGCCTATACTGGTCATTATCCTCTCCCCAGAACAGTTATTAACACTAGTTTAAACTTTTTTTGAGGTACTGGCTGAACTGGAGTAGTCTTTTTTGGAACAATACACTACACATAATGGGTTGTGTAAGTAATAGGACACAATGGATTGTTGGTTGTGCTGCTTTTACTACATGCACAGTAGCATGTTATGTGAGGGATAACACATGACAGGGTGTGCTATGCCTTGTTACAATTAACCATTCGAGTTGTGCTGTTTTAATAAGGCACAACAGGATGCAGTTTACTATTACTGAACCACACACCTAAGTGAGTTGTGAAGCATGAGACACTCACACCAACTGTCTTCAACATCATGTATGTGTGATTCAGGAATAGTAACCCACACTGTGAAGATATAGTCTGCCTTACTATACTCTGGCTTGTTAGTAAATGCAGCATAACCAATACCCAGTCATGTCTTATTGTTTTCATGACACACAACAGTCTTTGTTGTAATAAGGCAATAATATATGTGTAAGCTAAATATAATACAAAATTGCTAGGATTATAGCATTGCATTTTGTTGCCTGCCTGGCAGGTTCTCAAGCTGTTCTTCTTTCCTCCTGATGAAAACCCAGACAGAGTTGAAGCGCTGGAGCTTTAGGTCCCAGTTGAACTGTTCTACACATGGCGCTTACCTAATAAATAAGTAAATAATATGATCTGATGCTTTGAAAAACATATTTCTGAGTTTCACAAGTGCAGAGCTTCTTTGGTTTTGGTCCTCTGTCTTAGGGAGCTGCTGGTCTGAACCATGTGGGAAACCAGGTCCTGTAATGATAAGTAGTACATTCAAATATTGTGTTATTCAAAATTGCAATCTGTAGTAATACAGTTATAAAGAAATATAGTTGTGTGGCTGAATACCTAAAATGCTGGTTATAAATATATTTATTAAAAAGGAGACAGGAATGGATTTTTACATAGTTAACTGCCCTTCCATCTTTCTTTCCATACCAGATATGTAGTCTGATATGCTTTGATGATTTTTTTTGATAAATAAATAATTTAGCCTTGGGGTACCCTTGGATCTACATAGAGTTACACTCTCCTCACCAGCTGCTGCTTTTTCATTTCATATTTCTAAGACATTCTATGACATTAGTAACTCCCATTCCATGCTGTTCATCTGAATGGCCTGGAATGGTGTTATTGATGACATAGAATGTTCAGGCAGTATGAAAAGAGACAGCAGCAACTCCTGAGGAGAAAGAGATTCAGGGTAGTTAAAAAGGCAACATAATTAGATTATTAATTTAACAGTAAAGGTTAAAAACATATCAGAATACTGGGAAGACAATAAAAGAACAACTGGAGGGCATTTAGAGGTGTAAAAACTGGTTCCCATCACCTTTAAAAGGTTTGTGAAAATTTAGTTGCTTCCTAGTTCAGAAATGAGACATGGCAGTTGATGCAATGCCCATAGACTCAGCCAGAATCTCCCCTTCACTATGTTGTTGTTCCTCAGTTTGATGAGGCTCAACTTCTTGCTGTTCTTCCTCTTCTTGTTCTTGATCTTCCTCTTCATCTTTCTCCTCCTCCACCATAGGGGACTGCAGGTCAGAACCATGTGGGAAGCCAGGTCCTGTAGCAATAATTAGTACATACAAATATTGTAAATATTATTAAAAATTGCAATCTGTAGAAATGTGATTATAAAGAAATATAGTTGTGGGACTGCACACATGAAATGCTAATTATAAATATATTTATTAAAAAAGTTCATGAAAATTCTGTTGCATCATAGTTCAAAATGGAGACCAGATGGTTGATTCATTTTTAAATACGGTTTACCATATTGATATTTTACTTAGTTTAAGGGTTACTTAATGTACAGTCTGAAACTGTACATGTAAATACAATATCATGTGCATGCTTAAATAAGAGGGTAATCAGCATAATCATCAATTACAGATCCTTATGACATGACATAAGTACTGTAATATGTTACCGTGAAGGAATATGAACACACATACACACACACACACACACAGACACACACATACGCTGACATACAAACAGACAGACCAGACAGGCAGACAGTTAAATGCATGCTGAAAATAGAAAAAAAGAGTTGTAGATATATAACTGTGTATATATTATAGGGGCATGACCGTGCTCCTATAGTTAGGGATAAGTAGCCTATTTAATATTAAACCTCAAATTTTGCACTTTAACAACTTTGCAACAGATCAATGGATTTGCACATGTGGCAAGTTTCATTCTGCTTGGGTGTATGGATTCTGAGATCCGGATAGTGCAAAAACCTTAAAAGTCACTGGGCCCCATTCTGAAAAGGATACGCATGGTACAAAGTGACTTGCATCCAACATGAATGATGTAAGTACCACTTTGAGCCAATAGTTGCACCATGTGGGATTCTCAAAAGCAACCTGTGACAATACGCAGGCTACTTGTGCCAAAGTGAACTTACGCCATTGCTGCAACACAAACTTGGCTGCGACATGGTGCAAGGGGATTTGAGCTGCTTCACCCTATTCACAAAGGGTGGCTGCCACATCCCCTAATTAGGGATTCTCAAACAACCCCCAGAGGACATCCATCAAAGTACATTTACACCAGCTATTTTCCGTCTATGGGGGTTTGCACCAATGTACCACAAGTGAACCCTACAGCCCCCCTATGATCACACATAAGCCCCCTCCATTCCCAGTCCCCAATAGTATTCATAATTAAGCCTGTGTGGGTTATCACCCCCCATACACATACAAGCCCCGATTCCCAGTAGTATTAATGAATATGCCCTTATGGACTACGGGCCCTTAGTCCTGATCTCCAATATTAATAACAATGAAGCCCTTGTGGGCTAGCAGACCTCCCAGCCCCTAACCCTGATCTCCAAACCCTGAAATATTGTAATGTAGTTTTCAAAAAACAAAATATTTTGCATGACCCATAGCCCTGATGGTCTAGTGGCTCCCCAGGTTCCAGCCAGCAATGCCAGACAACCCTGCTCCCCCCAACCTGTATCCAGCCAATGGCTGGCACAGTCCACCTCTCTCCACCACGGCCAGCTGCCAACGAACCTCCGCATGAGTGCGTACTGTAAATGGTATGTGCTCAGTGAATGACAGTGGCTGTCATTCACTGAGTGCATACTAGTTACAGTATGCGCTCATGCAGAGTTCAGTCAGCTGCTGGCCATGGTGGTAAGAGGTAGGCTGTGCCAGTCACTGGCTGGATATGGATCGGGAGGGAGTGGGGTGGTCTGGCACTGCCAAGTGGGGAGGCCACTAGATAGACTTGAGAGAGTCACATTTTTCTGTCATACAGCTCACTGTCATGTTGAAAAACTGGAAACAAAGAGCTCCCTGCTTCTGCTAAGAGACTCATAGTTCGGCATCCCCAGACATCCAGGTTTTATCTCCTTTCCAAAATCCACAAAACAGGTAACCCTGGTCATCCTATTGTGTCTGCCTGCTCCTGCCCCACATCCCACATCTCTGCATTTTTGGACAGCCTCATGAGACCCCTCATTGAGTCCCTGCCCTCCTACTGTATGCTAAAGACACTAACCATGCTCTCCAGTTATTTGACAGGTTCAGATTCAATGACTCTCATCAGCTCATATTGACCATGGACATCAAATCTCTTTACACAGTGATCCCCCACGATGATGGTCTGACATCTTTGCAGCATTTCCTGAATAAGCAGGAAGTCCAGCAGCCACCCACATACACACGCTAACTGGTCTGGCAGAACTTGTTGTTACGCTCAATGCTTTTTCTTTTAATAACAGCTTTTTTCAGCAGGTCAGTAGAGTTGCCATGGGTACCAAGATGGGTCCCAGCTTTGCTAATCTGTTTGTGGGTTAGGTGGAGGAACATTTTTTTCTCTCATTCACAGGGACTGTGCCTGAACTCTACAAATGCCACATAGATAACTGTGTGGGGGCCACCTCCTGCTCCAGGGAGACCCACCAAGTCTTCCTTGACAAGTTTACTGTGGCCCATCCTTCCCTTCAATACACTGTTGAAGTATCCTCCTCTACACTGCCTTTTCTGGATATCCAACTGTCAGAACAGAACACTGGCCTGAAGACATCAGTTTATTACAAACCCAGTGACTCTCACAGTTTCCTTCTCCACAGCTCCTTCCATCCTAAACGTGTCAAGAATGGCCTGCCTTATTCACAGTTTCTTAGACTTCACAGGTTATGCAGTGAAGAGGATGATTTTGCTGAAAAGACCCAAATAATGCACAGTTTTTTTTTCAACAGGGGATACTCTAAAAGCACAATGGACAGAGCACTCTCCCTGGTCAGTAACATGCCTCGTAACCTTGCCCCCCACAGGAAGGATGCTGTCACACAAGAACAACAGCAAATTCCACTAGTCCTTCCTTTCCATCAGAGCACATCTTCTTTTCACAGGATCATCACCAGCAACTTTCCCATTTTGCAAAATGACCCTAACATTGGTGCTTCCTTTACAGAACCACCTAGTGCCTCCTACCACCAGCCACCCAACCTGTGGAATCTCCTGGTTAAAAGTAGCCTACCTACTCCTAACAGTTCCTCCCTACCAGGTACCAAACCTTGCAACAGGACTCACTGCTACACCTGCAAATTTGTTTCCAGTGTGACTGAAATTCAGGAACCCACTGGTGTTTTTCACATCACCAAGGAGTTCTCATGCACCTCCACTAATGTGGTATATTGTATTCTTTGCAGGAAGTTTACAGCTATTTACATCAGAGAGACTGGTAGGCACCTTGCTGACTGTTTCAGGGAACATTACAGAGCAGTCAGGAATGGTGACACTGCTAAACCCATTGTATCCCACTTTATCTCCAGGGACCACAGTGTCAATGATCTTTCTGTTTGTGTCCTTCAGCAGGGCTTCTGGGATTCAGACCATAGAAAAAACATGGAAGCCAAGCTGATCATCTGCCTTGGCTCCCAGCAGCCCTCTGGTTTAAATGATAGACTTATTTTCCACCAACATCTTTCAGCCACCCCTTATTTTCCCTCAAGTCTGTTTGTATCTGTACATATTTAATTTCTTTTGCATTTTTACCATAAGTCTCCATCTCTGTCTCCTTCCCCCACATTTGTCACCTTTCAGCCTTCTTACTAGGCCCTGTTAATTAGTCCCCACCTGGGAACTTTTCAAGCTCTTTCACTCCTTTTATGCTTTATCTTTCCCATCACCTTTTTGTTTCACAGATTCTCTCTTAATCTTGCCATTTATCACTTCTTCTCCCTGATCCTCCCCTTTTTTCTTTCCCCACAGACTGCCTAGCCAACTTCAGACCTATCTCTAACCTGCCCTTTGTGGGTAAGGTTATTGAAAAGGTGGTTGCGTCACAGCTGGATAACCATCTTATGAATCACAATGTCTATGATACTCTCCAGTCTGGGTTTAGGAAAAGACATAGCACTGAGATCGCCCTTGTCCAGGTCTTAAATGATCTCCTAATTGTGAAAGATTGAAAGGCTCGCACTAACATACTAACATACTAACATACTATTTGCCAGCAGATTAGGCCTTATGGTCTATCAAGTCTGCTCGAACCTAGATCCTTAGTTGGGTGCCGAGACCCTCCATCCCTTGTGCTCCAGAAACCCTATCATCCATCCCCACCCCCGGACAGGCCATCATCTGATACATCCACTTTCTGTGTCTGTCCCACCTCTCTTAAAGCTCTCCACTGTGGATCTCTGAACCAGCTCACCAGGCAGGAGCATTCCAAGGGTCCACACCCTCCAGTGAAAAACCTCCTCCTCTTTTCCCCTCACCCTTCCACCTTCCAACTTCAAACCATGCCCTCTGGTGTTGCCTCCCTGCTTTAGTCTAAAGATCCCCTCCATGTTTACCCTATTTATTCCCTTGAGGTACTTGAAGACCTCAATCATGTCCCCCCTGTCTCTCCTCTCCTCCAATGAAAACAGGCAGAGCTCCTCAAGTCTGTCCTCATAAGTCAAATCCCCTAGCCCTCGTATCATCTTTGTTGCCCTCCTCTGTACCCTCTCTATTCTTTCCCTTCTTGCCCTTCTAGCCCTTCTTGATCTCTCTGCAGCATTTGATACTGTGGACCATGGTGTGCTTTTGGAGTGCTTGCAGCTTCTTTGTGGGCTATCTGGTACAGTTCTACATTAGTTTCGATCTTTCCTCACAGGCAGGACACAGAGGGTTGTCACCGGAATTTATTCCTCTGATGCCATCTCCCTGTCCTGTGGGGTGCCACAGGGCTCCATTTTGGCACCCATGTTGTTTGCAGTTTATATGCTGCCATTAGGAGATATCATTAGGTGATACAGTCTGGGTTTTCACTGCTATGCAGATGACACCCAGTTGTATTTGTCCTTTATTCCTGGACAAGATGATGCAATCTCCATGCTTAACAGCTGTCTGGCCAAGATCAGAGACTGGATGAGTGCTAGCTGGCTGAGGTTAAATCTGGATAAGACTGAGGTGCTGGTTGTGGACCTGGGTCACCTTGAGGAGGGTCGTAGAGCTGGGCTTCCATCAGTTCTATGGCTTGATGGTGTCCAGTTCTCAACCTCAGACCAGGTGCATAACCTGGGTGTTATTATTGATGATGGCTTGACCTTGAAATCTCAGGTGTCTACAGTTGTCAAGTCTTCCTTTTACCATCTTAGGAATATCTCCCGGGTGAAACACCTGGTTCCTCTGGCTGACCTTCCTACACTGGTCCATGCCTTCATGACCACCCGCCTTGATTACTGCAATGCCCTGTACCTAGGGCTACTAGGGGTTGATATCCACTGCTTGCAGCTAATGCAGAATGCGGCAGCTAGGCTTCTGACTAGTACTTCTAGAACTAGTCATATTACGCCTGTGCTACATGGACTGCACTGGCTGCTGGTTCAGTGGCGAATCACCTTTAAAGTTGGGTTACTGACCTATAAAGACCTACCTGAACAGGGGCCCCAATATCTGCAAGATCTTCTTACTCCCTACTGCCCCTCTCACTCACTCCGATCCACTGACGAGGGATTGCTAGAGATTCCCACAGTTTGTTTAAAGACATCTGGGGCACGTGCGTTTTCTTATGCTGCCCCTTCCCTGTGGAATTCTGTACCTCGTCGAATAAGAGAATGCCTGACCGTCGAGAGTTTTAAATAGGAGCTCAGAACCTTTCTGTTTTTTAAAGCCTATGGTGAATGATTTTATAAATGTTTATTTAATTGTTTGATGTCTTTTAATTGTTTGGTCTTAACTTATTTGTACAGTGCTTTGGTTTTGAAAAGTGCTTAAAAAATAAAGTTTTACTTTACTTTACTTACTTACTATATATATATCCCTTATTTTACATCCTCTCTACACTAACTTTGTTTTTTTCTCTTTCAGATATTTCCTGAAGAAGACCTAAGGTCAAAACATAGATTTTTAACTCTATTTTCTATTTTCAGCGTGCATTTAATATAACCATTTTGTTTTGCTTTTAGACCACATGCTGACACAGCACCTTGTTTTTGTTTTTACATGTTGAAAAACTGACCTTTTTTTATTTTGCAGTTCATAAGTTGGACGCTCTGAGAAACAGAGTGACTGTATGCAACACTGCCATGGCAGAATCACATTTTTCTCTGAAGCAGTAGATTACAACTGAATTTGCTACTTCCTCCTCCCTACCCCCATTCTATTACCTAGAAACCTACCACCCTCCCTAAGGAACCTACCCTGGCAACTTAGTCCACTGTTTCCCTTCTATTTTGGTGGTATGACATACCATCATCATGACTCTGACCCTTACATCACTCAAGAGGTAGCAGGATGCCACCAGGACCTCTGACTACCCCCAGTCACCTGCAGTTGTGCTTATACTAGATAGAACCCAATGAGACATAGATGCCAAGCATCTACCAGTCACCCCTTACACATGATATAAGTGGCACCCTTACCTACTGGTCTGTGGCTGTACAGCAGCTCTAGCTGAATCTCCACACCCTTTACGTTCCATGTGAAATGTTCCAGCATCATAAAGCAATGTCAAACAATTTTAGCCAAGCAACTGGAAAAATGTAGCAACAATTGTATAATGTGCATAGAAAGAAAAATAAATACATTGAAAATTAACTCTGTGTCAAGCTGCTGAATTCAGCCTGGATGCAGTCTTGTAGCAGTAGCCCAGTTACTAGTGCTCAAAGCCACAAGGTTGTCTCTACAATTAGTACAGAGATGTCATTCTTGCAGGTTATAGAGCAGCAGTCACTCTAACACAGTGTCAGATAAGGACTTCTCATGTAAACAGTGGCACAGCCCACTCATGTAAGGATACAACCTTCTAGTAGTCAGTGTCTATGGTGTGTCACCCCCTCATAGCTAGGCTACTCTCCCCCACTGCCCAACCACAAGCCTGTATTCCCAGTTATCTTAGCATTTGTACCTGAGATAAAGTTAGAGTCTATCCTTCTAATTGTTTGCAGCGTTAATCGGACAGGTCCTGTCTGAGATGAAACTAATGTGAGCTGCTTGAGCATGGTGCCCTATGACCTAGCCACTTCAGTTCCTAGTGCTCCTGGTGAGTCCATTTCTGCCAATTGCTTGGCTGGCTAGGAGAGAAAACTAGAGGGAGAAGGCGGTCAATGTAGTAATCTCCTGTTCTGTTACGCTAGTTCTTCAATTAAAATTTGGGGGGACTAATCCATGTGTCTGCATTTAGAGACCCCCAGCAGTGTGGGATATTGGGGAGCCCACCCCCAGTGTCCTGAAAATATTTCTTTACTTAGACCCTGTAAAAAGGAAACAGTCTCCTGACGTCTTTTTATTTTTGTAACCTGAAAAAGGAAAATGGTCCCTTGTCTTTCCTGCCATCCCCCTTCCCCAACCTGACCTCCCACTGAGTACCCACCACCCCACATCCCCTTACCCTATAATTATCACTGGAGATCATAGCCTGTCATCTTCTGTGGACTGGGACACGTCTGCAATCTTCAAAGCAAAACCGTCAACTGAGGAATCAAAGTAAGTGCCTTATAATATATTTCAATTGGTCTTGAACTTATGTTCATAACTTTGCTATTTTTAGGAATTATTTTACCAGATTTTCAACATGGCATTTTTGGGACCCCACCTCATGAACACTAGCACTGTAATTTTGTTAATTAGGCCTGGAAGATGATTTCACGGTCATTGTGCAAAATAACCTTTCGAGACCGAATAATGAGATTTCACCACCAGTGTTTATGAGGTAGGGTCACAAAAAGGCCATGTTGAAAATTTGGCGAAAAAATTTTCTAAAAATGGCTGAGTTTTGAGCATTCATTAAAATGTTTCTATGCACGTGCATAACTTCGGTAACTTTCAATATTTTGAGTCCAAATTTTTAACATACCCATTTTTTCATACCACATCATGAAGAGTACAGCTATCATTTTTCACATCCTGTCTGAAATGTGTTTTTGCACCTGTGGCATGGAATGGCATTTTGGCATGGATTAGAACATTTTCACCCATGGGGTTTATGAGATGGGGTCATAAGAAGATTATGTTAAAGATTTTGGGTCGAAATATGAAAAAATGCCAAAGTTATGACCATTCATTGCAATTTCACTATGCCAGCTCATAACTTCAAAAATGTTATATATTTTTAACCCAGATTTTGAATACGGTCTTCTTATTACCCTTCCTCATGAATGTCACAACTATCATTTTTCCAATCATGGCCAAAATGTGTTTTTGCACCTGTGGTGCAGAATGGCATTGCAGTTGTGCAGAATTCCATTTTGGCAAGGTTTCAAAAGTTTTTTGTATTGGGTACATGAGGTAGGGTATGAAGGTGGCTATGCTGACAATTTGGTCATTGTTGTCCTATAAATAGAAGTGCAGGGGCCCAGAGGGCCCTGTGCTCCCACAGCTACATACATATACACATCTACGGAGGGATGGGGGTGCAGAGTCCTTATAAGAATACTAATATACTATCTCAAAAAGTAAGACAATAAGTTGCAAAAAATTTTGTTAATGCTCCAGGTAGGGTCAAAGTGACAAAAGTTGGGAAATGAGGCTTTAGGGTTTTCCTAACACCCCACCTTCCAAACCAGGCAGGCAAGCAGGTGTGGGGTGTGCCTTGGGCTTCTCAAGCCTAATGCACACCTCTTTCTCATAAAGTATACACATTTGACCTTATTTACAGATGGAATGGGATGTGTGTTAGGCTTGAGAAGCCCAAGGGACATCCCACACCTGCTCTCCTGCCTGGTTTGAAGGGTGGGGTGTTAAAGAAACCCTAATTTCTCATTTCCCAGCTTTTGTCACTTTGACCCTAACTGGAACATTAACAACATTTTTATATATATATAATACATGATGGGCATGAGTGTGATATGGGAAATATTGTCAATCCTGCAGAGTGAGCTCTTGAAATCTCACAAGTGCTGAAGGCATGAGTGAGATATTCAGAGCTCACAATGCAAGAGTGACAATATTTGCCATAGCACACAATCTGCACATCATGTATTCGAGTTATACAATAGGGCTAGGAGTTTCAGAAGTATTGTTATGTTGTCTTGTGTTCTGTTCCTGTTTACGTGTTTGCTCATTCTGTGTATGAGTTTTTCTGAATGGGATGGCAGGGTTATAAACTCTGGGAAACAGATGAGTGTGTTTTTAGTGGTAATTGAGTTAGCTGCAGGCAACAGTGAGGAACAGAGTGTTCTGTGAAGCTGTGCTCTTTAGAATTCTGGCTGCAGTCAAGCTGAGAGTGTCACAGTAATGAGCTGGAAGCTCGAGTGAGAATATTTGTGTTTTGTAATACTAACTGAGTTAGCTGCAGACAGCAGTGAGACCTCTCATGTAGTTCTGTATTTGTGTCTACGGTAACAACACAGGTGTTTCTTGCATGCTGAGGGGAAAGCTGCCTAGAGTGATGATATCAGTGACCTTTGAGTGACCTGTGTGTGTAAATTGCTTATATCATCACAGTACAGCAGAGGGTAAAAATATCACACTGCAGTGGATGACACACTGTTTTGTCTCACTCATTTATCACTCACCCCTATTGTATAAATACATATATATATATATATATATATATGCAAAAAAAAACTCCAGTAATGTATCAGTTAAGGTTGTTTCCATAGTGACAAATGTGTGGAAATGTGAGGTTAGGGTTACCAGACCCTGACCTCCCAACCACCCCACCCCCCATCCTCCACAGACCAACAGATGCCGAGGTGTGCCATGGGGTTGTGCGTTCCAACTCTCACCCCATTCCATACGTGAACAAGTTGACATGCTACAGTAAAGGAGAATGGGGTGAGAGTTAGGTTGCATGACCCCATGGCACACCTCAGCATCTGTTGGTCTGTGGAGGATGGGGGGGTAGTTGGGGATCAGGGTATAGTAACCCTAACATCACTTTTCCACTCTTTTGTTGCTGTGGAAACAACCCTAACTGATGCATTAACAGAGTTTTTTGAAATTAATTTTCCTTCTTCTTGAGAAAGTGTAATATGAATAGTAAATGCTATGTATTGGTGGGAGCGCGGGCCCCTTTGGGCTCCACGCTGCCACCAGGCTGCCCAATTCTGTGTAATGATATGTGTCTGTGGAAGTGCAGGCCCTCTGGGCCCTGTGCCCCCACTTACACATAAGCATAGAGCCATACAGCAGCCCTATAGGGCAAGTAAGCCTTGTAACATTAATTTGTCCATATCTAGGAAACCATGGCAGCCAGTAAAAAAATGAAGTGTGGTTGTAATCATGAGAGTGACTAGTTTCTGGAACATGAAGTTGCCACTATAGTTAGAGTTGAGGAGCCATTTACATGTTAAACCCAAAATTTTGCACCTTAATAACTTTGCAACTGTTTGATGGATTTGCCTGAAATTTTGAATACATGACCAAGACCCATACACCTTGGGATCTGCCAAGTTTTGTACCAGTCGGATATACAGCTGTGGAGTTATTAAGCATGATCTGCTTGTGCATTTACGCATTTTTGGAATTCTATGGTCGCACCTACAGGTCACACGGTTTGTGCGACCAGTCTGAAATCTTCAGGGAACATGTGGCCAGGGTCCCTGATGTGCCTTTCAAAGATTTCATGAAAAAATATTAAACGGTTCTAAAGTTATTCAAAAAACAAGTTCCCATTATAAGTCAATGGGAAAAGTTAACAAAAAGTTCGACAGTGTCACAAATGCAGTTTTTACTTTCACAAATGGCCCTTTTACTGTCACAAATCTGCCATTTTGTTTTCAGTTGTGATCAGAAAAATGCTTGGCATTTAAATGTGGGACCCTCCAGCAACCTAATTATTTTTGTATTCACCTAGTCGGACTCTGAGGATGCTAGCCATGTCTTTATTTTGGGGTAAAACACCCCAGAAATTGATTTTCACATTTCTGGAAAAAGTACTTTCGCAAAGTACTTTTGCACTTGCAACACTGTCGAATGAATTTGCGAAAGCTTTCGCAAATTGAGACAGTACTTTTCTAGGCTGTGGGAAAATGACAGCAATTATTTAGCAACCTGCTGCAAAAGAACAGTTTGGAGTTTTGGACTGAAATTTGGAGGGAACGCAGCTGACATCCCATAGATGTGCCTTTCAGTGTTTCATTGAAAAAATATTACACAGCAGAAAAGTTACGGTACTCCGAAGTTGATGCTTTTTCCCATAGGATAACATTACGGTGTACGACGCAATGCAGCAATTGTTTGGTGCCCTGCAGCAAAATAACGGTTCAGTCTTTTGGGCTGAAATTTGCAGGAAAGATAGCCAACATCCCACAGATGTGCCTGTCAGTGGTTTGGTGAAAAAATAATACAGAGAGGCAAAGTTATGTCACTCTGAACTTCTGTTTTTTCCCCATAGGATAACATTACGGCATTCGCCGCAACTTTCAGGGCCTGTATCTCGGAAACGGTGTGTGACATGGACTTTTTGTCAGAAAAATGCTTAGCCCCCTAATGAGGGCTAAGTACAAAACTAGCCAGGAAAGTGATAATTCATATGACTTTTAATTTTTTTTTTCTATGTCGTACGGTTCCTGAGATATAAGCAATTTACTATTCCAAGTCCTCATTTTCTGTTCCGAGAGTCATTATTTTGCATACATTCTTTGTACTCACTGTGTTTCTCTATGCAGCTTTTGGGTAAAACCAGCCTGTGTGCTTACATTGCTGTTACCATTACCATTTCCGCTTGCAGTTCCGTACCCGTTTCACTTACTGTTCATGTCTACGCCACCATGTGCGTTACCCTTTGCTTTTTCATTTGCAGTTGCATTTGCATTGTTTTTAACATTTTTGTCTACAGTACTGTTTCTCTTTCTGTTTCGCTTTGCGTCACCATGCACATTACGATTTGCGTTTGCGGGCACAAAGTTACTAAGTGACAAGACATCATGTGGCGGGGAGCCTTGGGGCCTGGGCCCTGCACTCCCTGCCTATACGTGGCGAGGGAGTGCAGGGACCCAAAGGGTCCGCATCCCCCTACGACGATGCATTCACTATTTCTCATTATCATTCTCAAAAGAAGGAAATGGAAAAAAACTCAGTTTAATGCATCAGTTAGGGTTGTTCCACAGTGACAAAAGTGAGGAAATTCGATGTTAGGGTTGAAACCCCCTTTGCACCCCTCTAGCCCACCCCCCCAACCGGAATTGGGGTGCACGTTGGGGTCATCTGTCCTAACTCTCACCACAATCTTCTATTCCTCAGCTTCTTTCCACATGTGATGGGGTGAGAGTTACAGCTGACGACCCCAACACGCACCATGATTCCAGTTGGGGGGATGGGCTGGAGGGGTGCAAAGGGGATTTCAACCCTAACATCGAATTTCCTCACTTTTGTCACTGTGGAGCAACCCTAACTGATGCATTAAACAGAGTTTTTGCCTCTAATATATATATATATATATGTTTATATATATATATATATATATATATATATATATATATATATATATATATATATATATATATATATATATATATATATATGTGTGTATATGTGTGTGTGTGTATATATATATATATATATATGTATACACATATAGGATACATGATGGGCAAGAATATGATATGGCAAATATTGTCACTCCTGCAGAGTGAGCTCTAGATATTTCACAAGTGCCGAATGCATGAGTGAGATATCCAGAGCTCACGATGCAGGAGTGACAATATTTGTCATAGCACATGCTCTGTACATCATGTATTTAATATATACAATACGGCCAGGAGTTTCAGAAGTATTGTTATGCTGTTTTGTGTTCTGTTCCTGTTTATGTGTTTACTCATTCTGTATGTGAGTTTTTCTGAATGGGCTGTCAGTGTTACAAACTCTGGGAGACAGATGAATGTGTTTTGCAATGATAAATGAGTTAGTTTTAGGTAGGAGTGAGAAACAGACCTTTGTGAAGCTATATTCTTTAGAAGTCTGGCTGCAGTCAAGCTGAGAGCATCACAGTAATTGTAATGGGCTGAGAGGCAGAGTGTCAGAACAGGTGAGTGTTTTAGGTGGTAATTGAGTTAGCTGCAGGCAGCAGTGAGGAATAGACTGTTCTGTGAAGCTGTGCTCTTTAGAATTCTGGCTACAGTCAAGCTGAGAGTATCACAGTAATGAGCTGGAAGTTAGAGTGGGGAATAGGTGTGTTTTGTAATGCTAACTGAGTTAGCTGTGGGCAGCAGTGAGACGTCTCATGTAGTTTTGTATTTGTGTCTATAGTAACAGCATAGGTGTTTCTTGCATGCTGAGGGGAAGCTGCCTAGAGTGATGATATCAGTAACCTTTGTGTGACCTGTGTGTGTAAATAGCTGACACCATTACAGTAGAACAGAGGGTAAAAATATCACACTGCAGTGGATGATACACTGTTTTATCTCACTCATTTATCACTCACCCCTATTGTGTGTCTGTATTGTCCCATCTGCCTGGATTGGTGGTAGTTCAGGTGGATGTTAAAGATCCCATGGCACTTATCGAAAACAGTAGGGGAATTTTATTCAAACAACAAAACAAATCAAGACAGATCAGTGTTGCTGCACACAAAGAAAAAGTACAAATAATAACAAAAGCAGATAAGTATTACAATCATACATAAAAGAAAAATAGGGGAAATGTGTACATAGCTACATCATAAAACATAACAACAAACTTGTAGATAGTTCAAATACATTGCCTACAGCATTGTTAATTGCAATTAATTGTGACAAACAATGATTAAAGAAAATCCATAACAGTTTTGATTGTTTACCTTTTTCTCTTTCAATAACTTACCTAAATTATTTTCCCTCCCCCCAAAAAAAACAAACAAATAGAAAGCAACATACATCTATCAAAGTTGAAGAAGTTTTTACAAGAGTACTCATAAATAATCAAATTCATTCCATAAAGATCCCCAACTGTGCGATGAAAGTTGATGACTTTCCTTAATCTTCAATTTCCCCACTTCAGACTCTACTATACATACCAAATTAAGGGGAGTAATGATCTGTTGTTGTAGTAAAAATCTGCATCTGTTAATCCAAATCCAATACAAAAAAAGGAATGTAAGACTTGTAAAGTGTTATACATACCCTCAGTCATTCCTATCTGAAAGAAGCCATAATATAAGCTTTCTTTCATTGGTGTAAGCAACAGGTCATTCTTCCAACATTCTTTCAGTATATCCCAGAATTCCTTAGCTTAGTAACAATCAAAATACATATGGTCCATAGTTTCTAGAAGAGATATACATTTTTCTCTCGGGCAGAAACGCTCCCGCATTGACTTATGTTTCTGATTACTACGAACGTTCACCTTACCATGAATATCCAACCAAGAAATATCCCACATATTTTGCGGAATTCAGGGATTAGTAATGTAACCAGAGATCTTTAAACTTATCTCCATAGAAAGAGTTGAAAATGGCGTGTCATAAAAAAATTGCCTTAAAACTGAGTTGTACAATCCTTTCCTAGATAATGTCTCAATTACTCCCCACGTTATACCCCAACGTTTTATTTTATCAAACACATCTCTCCAAACACACATTAATGGAGGACAATGTTTATTTTGGTGGAGAAACACACCATTTCTCCATTCACATAACACACCCTGTAAATGCTTTTTAAGTAACACGTCCCACAGTTTGGAACAACCTCTTACAACAGTAATCAAATTTAGGTATAAAAAGGGCGTAAAGAAAAACAGAATGGGATTTATCATTCCCAAACCCCCATCTTTTACAGCCAGATACAAATTATTTCTTTTAATAGGGTTAAGACGGCTGCCCCACACCCCACAAAAAAACATCTCATCAAAGCAGTTTCCATTGACCTAGGTAATAAGAAAATATTACTTAAATATAAAAAAACAGGTGTCAAATAAGTTTTGATTAAATAAATCTGTTTCTTTTTAGATAATTTGTTTCTATTCCAGATAGCCACTTTACTATTACCCTCCTGCAATGCCAATTTCCAATTATCCATTGCTTCATCTTTACCCCCAAAATATATTCCTAAAATTTTGCAAGGTTGGCATTCAATCCAAAAGTTACCCACTTTAAACAGAGTTTCCGGAAACCCTAAAATACTAATACATTTAGTTTTTGCCCTGTTAATGCGAACACCCATAATCAAACCTAATTTAGTAATTGTATCACAAGCTAACATTATTGTTGTTTCGTCAGGCAGTATAAGGCATATATCATCTGCATAAGCAATGAATTTAGGCAAATATATAGAGTCCAAAGCAATGGCTCTTATCAAAGGGGACCTGTTAAGTACCCGCAATAATGGGTCCAATGCAAAAACATATAATAAGGGGCTAAGTGGGCACCCCTGTCTAACTCCCCTCATGACTCTATGTGTCCTCCCTTTCCATCCATTTTCTAAGGGAACCACATTAGCCAGTGCATAACACATCTGCATCCATTGCACAAACTGCGTTGGTATACCAAAAGCTGTCAAACACTCCCAAACATAATCCTGCGACACCTCATCAAAAGCCTTAGCTTGGTCTAGGCTCACTAAGAAACCATCTAGTCCTTCAATATTACTCAATTTTAAAGACATGATTTCCCTAAGGAGAACCAATGCATCAGTTATTTTCCTCCCAGGAACAGCACAAAATTGTTGTTCGTTAATTAAATCCGGCATTACCATAGACAAATGATTCCCTAAAAGTTTAGAAAATATCTTAAAATCCACATTTAACAAAGTCAAAGGTCTCCAATTGCCTATATCAGTGCGATCTCCCTTCTTAAAGAGAACAAACTAGTAATCCTTCGTACATTTGAGTTGGCAAAATCATGTCCGAAAGGAAAGAATTATATAATGCCAATAGTTCTTTCGGCATTAATTTCCATAAAAGTTTATACAGTTCTCCTGATAAACCATCGGAGCCTGGAGAAACCCCATTCTTAAGTGTGGCAATTACAGACCCCAATTCCGTCTCTGAAAAATCAGCTAACATAGCAGTTTGTAAATCCAGCTCCACATGCAGAAGATCAGCTGCTGCCAGCAACTGCGACGTAAAGTTAGAATCACAATGCAAAACCCCAAAAACCTTATCAATATGATGATCCAAAAAATCCATAATACCTTTGTTATCAGATAATAAAATATTATCATTCCCTTTTAAACTAGAAAAGAGACGTTTATCTATTCTAGCTTTACAGGCTAAAAAGGGGCTAACTTGAGCTGTTTTCCCTTGTGTCCCAAAGGATTGTTCTCTAATTAGAGAATCCATACGGTTGTATTGAAATGGTAACATTAATATTTTAGTCTGGGAGATACTTTTAGATAAATCTAAACCATATTCATTCTGTCTAGATTTTAAAAATTGCAGAGAATGCCTGAGTGACAAATATTCCTTTCTTTTTGATGCTGCCAATAAATGGCCCTGGGACTGAAAGTATCCTATTAAACAAAGTTTAAAGGCTTCCCACCAACCTACCTTATCCTCATGCAAACCAATTGTCATAATGTGATCCTGTACAATCATCTCCAGGTCTTTTATAATCGACGGAACATTTAAGAGGGAAGCATTCAACTTCCAAAATCCCGGTCCTTTCCTCCTATACTGCGGGAAATCCATTGTTATTCCAATCAAAATATGGTCTGAAGTCTCAATTGGCACATGGAGTAACTTATTGATAAGCAGAGATTTTGTAATAAAAATGAAATCAATACAAGACGCTAAACCACCTTTAAAAAAAGTGGGCTTTGCTGAATTCCTCCCAGTTAGATGGGAATCTTTCAAACCCGCTAAAGAGATGATGTTTGACAAACAGGACTTATCACAATACTGTTTCCCTTTTACGTTTTTTTGCAAAAAATTTATGTTGAAATCTCCACAAACAAAATAAATACCGTCCCATGTGCAAAAAAGGTTGTATCTTCTGTAATAACTCTATCCTCAATGATTTCATCTGTGGACCATAGACTGATATCAACCGAAAAGAAAAAACATTTACAATGACATCTATTAGCAACGCTCGACCAGGCTCGATGTCAACCAGTCTAATGAGTTGAATATCCAACATAGTAAAACATATGCCAATTCCACTACATCTTTCTTCCCCAAATGACCAGAAAGTAGGTCCCCAACACCATTGTTTGCTTGCCCTAACTATCTCAGAAGATGTATGAAAACGAGTATCCTGTAGAAGAAAAACATCATATCCTAATGAAGAAAGGATACCAAACGTTGTTAAACATTTGGTATGTGATTTTATGCTATTCACATTTAAGGATGCAACTGATAAAGTAAAAGGTTTTAAGGAGGGGGTTTAAATTGCTTGTTACTAGACCTAGTAACCCGTTTTCTGGCTTCTGGTTGTTTATTTCCTGTAGAGCTGCCCAGGACAGGGGGTAAAGGAGCTGTAATAATCGTGTTTACATCTGAAACAGGAATAGGAAGGGCAACTTCTACCTGGTCTCCCCACAAAGAGAGGACCGAAAATCTATTTTCCAAAGGCAGAGGGGATACAAGCATAACACCGTTACCACTCCTCTCAGGAGAAACCAAACTAAAGATAGAGTCTTGTGCATCTATGCCTTCCCCTTCTTTACCAGGGGCTACTATTTTGGACAAAAAAGGAGATTCTGTACCCAGTTATGTAGGAGCCCTTTGTGGAGACCCTAGAGGTGTTTGGAGTTTCCTTTTCTCCCCTACTAGGTTCTGAGGTAGAATCTAAGGGAACAACTATCATGTGTTCAACTGATGAACCCTCTTCTATCGGGTTCTCAGAAACCAATAAGTTAGGGGCATTTTGGAAACCAGAATTTCTGTCCTCCAAAGGAAATCCACCCCTCCCCCTACCTCTGCGTCTACCTCGAAACATGGGCCTAATCTCTATCCCTTCCTTGTCAAGGTGGGATTCTCTAGCTTGTGTTAAAAAATGCTCCTGATCAGAAGACTCTTCTGTGTCTGTATCTTTCCAAGAACAATCTGAAAAGGAATGGTTAGTTTCACTGCATAAGTTACAAACTGAAGGTGCAATGCAATCACTTGCTAAGTGACCCAACATGCCACAGTGGAAGCACTTAATTTGGTCGCATGAGGTGTTCAAATGTGATAAAGACCCACATTTGAAACAGCTTTTTGGTTGACCAGCATAAAAAATTATTCCCGTCTCTACCCAAAAAGAAGGAACTGGGTAAATGCTGTATACCCTCATCATCCTATTTCAACTGAACTCGAACTGTCCAACCCCCTGTCCAAAAGCCATTCCCATCTAAAATGGGATGAGGTTTGTCTTGTACAAAACATCTTTTTTCTAACCAGAACAAAATATTCGTAATGTTCACTCCTTCATTCCTAAAAAGGATTGTTACAGTTTTAACCGTAGGCTTCGTAATAGAGATGGCTTGAAAATCTTTCCAATCTTCCTGATCCTTTAAGTCATAGTACAACCTCCAAAACCTGTCTAATGAGATGACCAAACAAAAACTGATGTCATAATAGTTATCCCCTGTGGGGTGAATAAATGCATATACTTCGGGAGGGGAAAAACCCATAGAATCGATCAGTAAAATCTTCCCCACCCAAATTCTGTCCAGGGCTGTAGATGCCAGTCCACGATATCTCAGGTGAACTAAGAACCTGCATTTAGCTGATTCTACAGGTTTTTTAAACAGTCCCGCAAAGGATTTAGCACCCAAACCAACTGGTCTCACAGTACTCACAGTTTTACCCGATGTAGACCCTTCAACTAAAGACAGTGGGCAAGAGACTGACTCGGTCGTTGTTAACTCAAATCCGGGAGTAGGAATACCTGAAGAAGAACTAGTAGCCACAATGGGAGATTGAGGAGTCTGGTTAACAGTGGCATTTTGCGCACCTAAGAAATCAGTAGCCTCATCTTGGCGTTGAGCATCCTCATTGCCCATATTCACAGACTTAGAAAGTTTTTCATTTCCAGTTAAGAGCTTCACATCTTTGGGACCTTGTAACTGTATATTAGTACCCCCGGGAATGGGAATAGAGGGGTCCGGAACCCATTTTTCACCAGACCATAGCCACCCAGCTTGCTGTAAAGCATCACCAGGAGACCACTCCGTTAAAGCGCAGGAGTGTCCTACCTTATTCACTGGGTTACTGTCTTCATGTTGGGCAGTCTTAGCTTGTAAGTTCTCACCATTGCCATTATCCTGTTGTCCAAAGCGTTTCCCTCCAATATTAAAAGGGCTATTCAGGGAACGTTTCCTCTTACTGTGTTCAGCGTCCAGCTTCTTTTGGCAAGTTTGAAAATCCCATTCCGCGGTTTTAATTAGGTCCATTAATTGAAGTTTTTTCTGATTAAGTTCTTCCTGGAGAAGTACTTCTGCAGAGTTGTCCACATCCAAATCCAGTGCAGAGTCCATAGACTCCAGAGCCACAGCTCCATTATTATCACCTGAAAGATTTCCATTTCCCAATGCACTGTCAACCGTGGTGAGCGCCTGGGCTGCTGATACACAACCTTCCTCTTCCAGCACCTCCATCTGACTGAGGTCCTCCATCCCTGCAGACAGACGGACAGCGCCACCCGTCTACAGAGTAGGGGAATTTCCCCGGTGTCCTGGCCAAATCTCCTTCATTTCACTAAAAAATACCACCAACAGCTTAATCTGGTTCAAGGTCAGTTGGCATTCATCTGCATCCCTCTCCCCTGGGTCATGCCTGAAAATAGGCAGAATTTGTCTAGTGCACTTACCTGGTCAACAAAAACTAAATAAATAATATATATGTATATATACACTGTCTATATATATATATATATATATATATATATATATATTTATACTATTATTATTATGCAACACTTCTGTGGCTATTAAACAGAATTTATCAATGATGTTTTTGCTCCCTCCAAACCTAGTGTGAGAATATCACAATATTCTCACTTGATGTCCCCATGGGCAACAATATTTTCACTGTAGATGCTGATTGGCTAAAGGTTGTTGCATGAGCAACACACTTTTACTTTCAGAGCCCCCAGCTGGCTCAAGTATCAAATCCAGCCAATCACTTTCTTTTTTAAACTGTATCCCCCACAGTGCTACCCTGCACCTAGTCAATAGCCAATTAAATTAAGTAAAAACAAACAAAAACCCTATCTAACTCATTTTCCAACTAACTACTGAACATCTTCTTCAAACCCTCAGTAATTTGGCTATCGTCACCACTCTTACTGTTCACTCACAACCCCATCTGGCACTCTGACTGGCACATTCTTCTCTGTCCTGCCAGCAGCCTCAAACAATACCCAGGCAACTCTCAGACATATATCTTCCTCTGCACTAGGCCACAGTCTCATCACTGACATTCCCATTCTGCTACATTGAATCCTGGCTCCCAGTTCACAGGTGCACATACTAGTATCAGTGCATCACACATACACTGCTCATAATCCAAAAAAAAAGGATCCAAAAAGAAAAGCACAATATTTAAACAAAAATAAGTAAATTAGCAAAAGAGCCACAATACAGATGGGAAAACAAAAAAAAGCTAAGGGTGATGCATCAGTGAGATATGCCATGGCCCTTATGGAACTATCTATGCTATTTCCACTTGTACAGGTTAACCTTTGATGTCACTCATGGTTCCCCAGCTCATGATGTCATATGATCAAACTGCACTCACAGGAAATATCACAGATAGTTCCATTAGGGTCATCGCATATACCATATATAGGAGAGATAGATAGTAGTAGTAGTTTTTATTAATTTATGGCACCCTTCCTCAGAGACCCAGGGTGCCATTACATAACATTTAGAACACAGGGTTATGATTTAGTGTTAGGGTTAGGGTTAGGACTTTAGGGTTAGAGCTAGGATTAGGACATTAGGGTAAGGGTTAGGGTAGGGTTAGGGTTATGGTTAGAATCTGTTGCGACAAGTGAAATAACAATGGAGCAATACCATCAAATGAAGATAAAAATGATATCATAAGTCAAACCATGTCATATTTGATTTATACAACCAGCGTTTAGGTGGTTTTGTGATAGAAATGGTAAAAAGCTACAAAAGGAAAAAAGTAATGTGAACTACATAGACTACTACGTGTTCAATCAAAAATAAATGGAATCTCACATTTTCTTCATTTATTTAAATATTTATACCAGGAAATGACTACTGAGCCATAAAACTAATTTCCAGTGGTGTCCTCTGGTGTTCTAGGAGAAGATGAAGTTGGTCACTGAGCATGCTCAGAAATTCATCTTCACATGTGAGAATAAGTTTCTGAGCAATGGCCAACTTCATTTATCTTGCTAATATTGACCAAAATAACATGTTTTTATCTTGAACGGTCTTACTGCATAAAAGGTCTTACTGCATGTTCGGTCACCTTGAAGTGACAACATTTGTCCTCGTGTAACTTGTGTTTTGTAGGTATATCTGGCAATATGTTTAGCTAGCTGGTATTCCAAAAACACATGAAACAGCACCCCTATAGTTAGAGTGGCTAGTGAGTTCTATTTTAAACTCATTTTTTTGTTTGTTTCTTACAGAAAGACAGTTTTGCAGATTTACATGAAACTTTCAGGATTTGTTGTATTTGTTGTATGTGACAGCCCTGAACATCTCATGTAAATTGGCTTAGTATTTTTACGGATATTAAAGTGTGAAAAAAAATTCCCATTGACATCAATAGTGTGTTTTTCTTGAATTTTTGCTCTCATCTACATAAAATATTAAAAATCCTTAAACTGTGAAATTTTGTAGGTTGTGTAGGTTAATGGGGAAGGATTTTCTTGGTGGAGTTGATGTTTGGGAATTGTGCAGTTTTTAAGCTATTTACATTTGAAAAATCATGTTTTTACCATTTCCACGTCTGCTCACAATCGAGCATTTGGATAATGTACTACATGAGCAGAACTGTTTCAATGCTGTTGAATGGTGATTGGGAAAGTAAAAGGAGTCAGGCAGTTGTTAAAGTATGACATGGCAGAAGGGCTGCAATGGACTTGATTAGAAATTGTATTTTGGTGTCAGTATGTTGAAAGTCAAAAGGTTTGCTCAGGTGTACAGAAAAAAATAACTAATAAGGTAACTGAGCCATACAGGAGGGGAGAGTATTTGTAAATGAACATTCCTTGACCACCCGATTTACTTTGCTGATCATTACATTGAAAGGGGCTGCTGAAACCAGTTTATGACTAACTTGTGTGTCCCCCAGCTGGTTTCTAGTTCTGGATTGTCCTGACCCCTGCTTGTTTGTATTGCTGCCATTGATCATAATCTGTAGAAATAAACAAAAATAGCCCTGCTATCTTCTTTAATGTGGTTTCCCACCCCCAACTTTGGTTATTGCCCCATCCCTGAAAAACAAAAACACCTTCAGGTCCTTCCCTCTACATGCTATCACACCCCTGCCCTCAGTTACTGCCCTAGCATGTAAAAAACAGTGTAGGATATCTTAATGGTGAAACTCATCCATTACTAGAGAGAGAATCTATTAAAGAGGACAGGAAATAAAAAAGTAAGCTTACAGCTATCAAAAGTATCTTGTCTTTTTTTTGATACAACTATTTAGTGATTATTTCATAAAAAAATACATTGAATGTGTAATCATGCATTTTATATAAACAGTTATATGTATTTTTGCAATATGGCTGGTACTGGATCTGCCTCAGCTGACTTTCCATTTTTTTCACTGAGAAAGTGAGTTTGCCGGTTTTCTGTGTGACCCACCTGATTGTGCGTTTGGCACCATCTACTGCCTTCATGTCAATCACACAAAATTCTCACATAGCTGTCAAGAATTATGGCACATTTTGTGTATCAGTAGATGTCTAGTGATCATCTCACATTTTATTGTGTCACAAAATGAAGAAGAGCAGCTCCTACATGTTAAGATTTAACAAAGTAAGATTATTCTTGAGATCTCTAAACAGTGTATGATTTTTTTTTCAAATTTATGTTAGTACGTGGATGTATTTACTGGGCATTGATGAGACTGTATCTCATTATCTGTTTGTCAGAGTGCTGCCCTCCTATTCAGAACCACTATGTTTATTACATCTAGAATATACCTTGAACCTCTCATTTTGTTGCTAAGTCTGAGATGCGGGGAGGGGGGGTAAATGTATAAAGAGCATCTGATAGAACTGCAATCACATTTTAGTTACATTGAAGGGGACTGCTGAGACTGATGCATGACAGACCTGCTAATCTGAGAGGAGTGATGCAGCTGTAGTGACAGCAACTATGCTGTGGGTGTATATTGGAGAAATGGCTCTAATGATTTGTGGACAAATAAACAGTGGCAGTGTTAAAGCCACATTATTTTTATAATATCAGCATATGAAGAATGCATGTTAAGGACCATACTGCATTTTAGCAAAATTAAAAATCACATTATCTAAATGTTTCATGGCATTTTTCCTACAAGAAAACCTGTCTGTGCATCCCACCCCATAATAAAACAAATACACAGATATAACCATACACAATCTGTAACCTAGGCTTGATGCGTATGTGTGGAAACTTCAGTGCTAGATTTGTATGTGGGAAACTTTGGCTCCCTGACAAATCACCACAAGTGTGCCACAAAGATCTGGATATCAAATGGATAACATTTTTGGAAAAAATTAAAACTGATATAATTGCAAATAATGCATTAGCATGTACACTGCAATGATAGCCCTGAAAAAAATAGAAAAAAATGAACGTTGGTAAGGAGCTCATATTTTGGATCTGATTAACTGAATCCTGATTTTGGTACTAGGTCAGTAAACGGTAGTAACAAATGTAAAGAAGTTAAACAGCAAATAAAAAGCAAAGGTACTGTCTATAGATGGAATGTTATGAAAAAACATGCCAGCCCAAACTATATGGAATGAAGTGATTTGCAAATTGGAATATAAAGGGAGGGATAAGGGAGGGGCTGACCAGAAGCCCTCTCTTCCAGATGAGGAGAGTAGCCTTCAAACCCAAGGGGGGAAGGGGGAAACAGGTTTCAGAAGGAGCAGAGGGAGGACGGAAGTATAGGGAACCTGGGTGGTGTTCGACAAAGGGGATCAAGGATATGGGGTGAGGGGTGCTGTTAGTAAATGCCAGGAGCTTGGGATACAAGTTGATAGAGTTCCAGGCCATGCTGTTTGAGGGGGGGTGGATGTGGTGGCAGTCACGGAAACGTAGGCCAACAAAAACCATGACTGGGATCTAAATGTGTGGGGATACACTACACTACACTTAGGAAGGATGGAAAGGATGGCAGAGGGGGTGGAGTGGCTATGTTCATTAGAGATGAAATACAAATTGCTAAGGTAGAATAGGCAGAGGGAAATGTGGAGGCCTTATGGGTCACCTTATGAACCTCAGCAGGAGGTAAGATCAAGCTGGGTGTAGTATATAGGCGCCCTGGGATGGGTGATGTTCTGGAGGATGGTTTGCTGGACAACATCATTGCCCAGCTTGGACCAAAAGGGGAGGGAGTGGTATTGATGGGGGACCTTAATATGCCAAGTACAAACTGGGGAATCATGTCCTCTAAGGTGGCCAAGGAGCAGAGGCTGCTGGATGGCTTCCAGGATGTGTTCTTAACACAGCACGTGATGGAGCCCACAAGGGAGGGGCATGTTCTGGACATGGTTCTGGTGGATGGGGATCTGGTAAGGGCCTGGTTGTAGAAGATCCCCTGACTGGGAGCAACCACAATACTGTCTGGTTTCAAATAAGCATGGGGGGATAGATCTAGGACACTGGTAGTGGACTTCAGGGGAAGACTTTGTGGGCATGGGAAATATTCTCAAGGATCACTTGAAGGGGATTACAACAATGACAAATGTGGAAAAAAGATGGGAGGTCATAAAATGGGGACTTCATCGGCAGTCAGGACCTGCGCTAAGGTGAAGCGTAAGGCAGCAAGGTCACATAAACCATGCTGGTGATCCAGTGAGGTTCAGGTAGTGGTCAGAGAAAAGAAGGCTGCCTACAAAAAATATAAAACAACAAGAGGGTATAGGGATAAGGAAATGTACCAGCTTGCATCTAGAAAAGTCACCCGAGTAGTGCGGGGAGCAAAGTCCAGTAAAGAGCAGCGGCTGGCACATGGGATATGAGCAGGGGCAAATAGGTTCTTTTGGTACATTGGGGAGTGAAGAAAAACTAAGGGCCATCTCGGCAGATTGAGATCAGAAGAAGGGTGGGTGGAAGAGGCGAGGGACCAGGCAGAGGTATTAAATGAGTACTTTGCCTCTGTGTTCACTAGGGAGGGGAATGGGATATTTACAAAACAAGGCATGATGGGGATAGAAGCAGTAGTGAGTGGGATCAGGGGAGCCACAGAAATGGAGCAAGAGGGAGGGAGAGGTACCCCAAGGAAGTCACATCAGGATAAGGATAAAAAGGCCAGTAAGGTGGAGAGGATGGATGATGTTATCTCCACCAAAAGGGTGTGGTTAGCCCTAAAGGCCCTAAAGAAAGATAAATCTCCTGGGCTGGATGTCATTCATCCAAGAGTACTATGGGAATTGGCGGACATACTGGCTGCACCCCTGGTGGAGCTCTTCAACAGATCACTTGAGACAGGGAGGATACCTAGGGTTTGGCAAGAGGCACATGTGGTGTCAATCAATAAAGGGGGGTCGAGGGAAGTACCAAGTAACTATAGACCCATCAGTTTGATCTCCATGGTGGGAAAATTAATGGAGAGTATACTAAAGGAATGATTGGGGTGTACTTGGAGGAGGTGGGAGGTCTGGATAGTTGGCAACATGGGTTTGTGCCAGGTAGAGCATGTCAAACCAATCTTGTGGAGTTCTACGAATGGGTAACATCAGAACTGGACTGGGGAAAGCCTGTGGATGTATTATTCATGGACTTCAGCAAGGCATTTGACTCTGTCCCCCACAATGGTCTGGTGGAGGTGGAGAAACTGATGGGATTGGGAGTAGGCCCTTTGATGGTCAGATGGATTGAAAACTGGCTAGCTGGATGCACTCAGAGAGTAGTGGTCAGTGGGGATCTCTCAAACCTTAGAGAGGTCGGTAGTGGGGTACCGCAGGGCTCGGTCCTGGGTCCGATCCTGTTTAATGCATACATATCGGACATCAGGGAGGGTATAGGGTGTGAAATGAGTCTCTTCACTGATGACTCTAAGATGGGAGCAGTAGTTGAGGGGGAAGAGGGGAGGTTGGCCCTGCAAGGGGACCTGGACACCCTGGAAAGGTGGGCTCACACCTAGAAATTAAATGTCAATATCACTAAGTGCAAGGTGTTACATCTTGGGTGGAGAAACTCTAAACACAGGTACACCCTGGGAGGGGATGTGCTGGAGACCTCAACAGGGGAAAAAGACCTAGGGGTCATGGTGGATGTATGTATGAATAACTCTGAGAAGTGCAGGAGAGTGGCTAGCAAAGCAAACAGGATGTTGGGATGTATTGTAAGGGGGATCACCTCTAGGAGCAGGGAAGTGATTCTGCGGCTGTACAATGGACTGGTTAGACCACACCTTGAGTGCTGTGTACAGTACTGGAGAGCACACTTGAAGAGGGACATACAGCTCCTGTAGAGGGTACAGAGGAGGGCAACTAAGATGATATGAGGACTAGGGAATTTGACAAAAGAGGATAGACTTGAGGAGCTCTGCCTGTTTTCATTGGAGGAGGGGGGGGGACATGATTGAGGTCTTCAAGTGCCTCAAGGGAATAAATAGGGTAAACACGGATGGGATCATTAGACTAAAGCAGGGAGGTATCACCAGAGGGCATGGTTTGAAGTTGGAAGGTGGAAGGGTGAGAGGGGGGAAGAGGAGGAGGTTTTTCACTGAGAGGGTGGTGGATCCTTGGAACATGCTGCCTGGCGAGCTGGTTCAGAGATCCACAGTGGAGGGCTTCAAGAGAGGGTGGGACAGACACAGAAAGCAGATGTATCAGATAATGGCCTGGCCCGGGGGGGGATGGATGATAGGTGTTTGTGGAAAACAAGGTGGGGGGGCCTTGGTACCCAACTAGGGATCTGAGGTTCGAGCAGACTCGATAGACTGTAAGGCCTAATCTGCTGGCAATTAGTATGTTAGTATGTTAATTCTGTGTTTGTTTCAATTGGCTCCAATCTCTGCATTTAAATACTGCAATACCATATTTTTTTGTTGACACATAGGAAAACCATGGAAAGTGAACTTTCATTAATAAACTATCTATACTGGATACAATTTCAGACATCAGGAACAGTTCTCAGAAACAGTTCTCTGATGTATGAAATCGTAAATGATATCCTGTGATATATCATATATGATATCGTATGCAGAGGACTTACAGCAATGGAAAAGTGAAAGTGATTACATTGTACGTGATATCCATCCTACCTATCTATCTATCTATCTATCTATCTATCTATCTATCTATCTATCTATCTATCTATCTCTTTCTCTGTTGTATCGTCTCCATAAATTTGTTCATAGAGAACTTATTTTTATATTATGAGTTATTATGACACATTTTAGGGGCTTATACAAAGGAACAGCAGCCTAACATCTCAATGGTTTTACATTTTTTTTAATTTGCTTCACTCCTTGTTCCTTATTTTCTGCTGTCATGCTTTGGACCCTGTCTTTAGTATTAATAGTGATTGTTAGTAATTGTGGTGTTTTAAATATGGATATGAGATAAGGCTGGAAAATTATTTATACCCTATCTCTAACACCTCCTCTTTTATTGCTAATACATATTGTATTGTATAATTTGTTTCATTCAGTGCTGTTCAGTGGAAATCATAGTTTGTACAGAACCAGCACATCTAATTAACATATGAAGATAGAAAAGGATGGGACGATGGGGTGGAGGAAGAGAATGGAGAACCAATTGTGTCATCACTAGCCCAATGTGTTAAGACATTGCTACAGACCTTAGTAATTTCACAAATTTATACAAGTATGAGATAGGGCTGAATAATTTTTTTATCTCTTCTGTATTACCTCCTTTTCCATCACTAATCAACACACCTGATTCTGGGAGAGCATGCTGCACTTAACTGGATATTGGGTGAGTTATTTGAAGATAAACTAAATGCATATTGTAATGCAACCAGGAAAGCTGTATACAATACATACAAAAACACACTCTGATTGCTTTCAAAATAGGCACCGCATAAACAAAAGCACTACACATAGTTAAAGTTTATTTTTCATGATACTTATGGATCTAAATAACTAATACACTGAGGTGTGTTTTTTAGGTTGACACAATAACTATGCATGTGAATGAGTTTGTTGAACAGAGAAAGGATGCAATTTTGTCATGTGTATGGATTTAAGGTGGCACATGTTATTGCATATTACTTGGATATTGAAATTACAAATTTCGCAGATAATGGTACAAATTATATGATGTGATATGGTTTTCTTTTGTGTACTTTTTAAGCAAAACAAGGTGATGCAACAACAACAGAAAAAAAAAACAAGACAAAAAGCTTTCAAGTAAAATTTAAGGTAGCTCATCTCAGTTTTTATTTAATAAATTGTATGCTTGGTACATAATAGTGCTATTGCAGGAATTACTTATAAATGCGGTTACTTGATATGTGTTTGACAGGAAGGGACTAGATATGACATGGGACTCTATATAAAGTGATGTGAATGCATGTTGATTTTTGATATATTTTATATTCAGCTTAATTACCAAACCACTGTGAATGTATAGTATATTAAAACATGTGAATTTTACTTTAGAAATTAAACCAGTGTAACCCTAAGAAAGGAGATCTCTGAAACATTGATTATGTTATATGCACTGGTTTTCCTTTTTCTAATTAGTTGTTGGCAAGAATAACATTTTTTAAACTTTATGTTTATTGGTTATGCAATCAAACATATAGTTGAGTACAAACATTTGGTATAACAGATGTACATTTTCTTTAAACCAGGAGGGCACCACTCTTCTTAAAATTCACAGTTTATTTATTAAATGTTAAAGATACGTCCTATGGAGGGACAACAGTTAACTTTTATAAGTACTTATATGGTATTCTATTTGCTGTATAAGGAGTCCATGAGCTGCATGACATCTAACACAAAATATAGACAGTCTCAATAAGTCCAATACCTTTCCCACCTATGAGGATAAGGGAGTTCCACCATGCTTAACCAATGTAATTGCACTAACTCATGCTAATAAGTTATAGATATGCCTTCCACTGCCTGATTAAACACAAAATTTTGAGCGGCTATTTACTATTATAATCAACCTGAGAATGGCATCTGTATCTTCTGCAAAGCACATGGATACCACATTTACCTTAACAGTATTAATAAAACAAATAAGGCACTTTACTCTGCAAATATGATCAGCAGCAAAAAATCTCTGAACTGATAAGAAAGCCACTGTCCACATTTTAACAGTGATGCAAAACTTTTTAACAGGGGTGAAATAACTTAGGGGAGGAGAAAATCCAAAGTCTCAAGTACAACTGGGGATAGACGAGTCATCTGACTAACAGAACAATTGAAATTTGCTTACCTTTTGGCTTTAACCCCCCCCCCCAATCAAGTTAAACTGGCTTTAAAATGTTTACATGATGCTAATCAATGATTTTCTTCATCTGATGCGGGATCTTCTTCTGGTGCTCCTAGGGGGCGAGAAGGAGCATACTTCTGACACCATTTCTGTGTGTCTGCAGGGTCAGAAAAGATATAAACTTTACTCCAATGCACAATTTGCAGGTGGGCCATGAAAATCAAACCATGAGAGACTCCTGCCTCCCTCAACATTGCTCGTGCTCCATCAATCCTCTTACTTTTCTGTCTAGTTGCATATGACAGGTCAGGAAACATCCTTATCTGTTGGCCATCATGAAGTAGTGATTTTTTCTGTCTGACAAGGGCAAGCAGGAATTTGCAGGATCCTACAGTGTCAGTGACAATCAGCACCATTCTTGGGGCTTCAGGATTGTCTGGGTGGCCCCAGGGATGACACGATATGCTTTCTTGGATCTTTGGACCACAGGAGCCACTTCTTCCCCCAATACTGCTGCACTAGCCAGTCTTTTAGGAAAAGCAGGAGATAATTGCCCTTGCACCTTTCTGCTAGCCCCAAGATCCTGAGGTTTTGGGCTCTTGCTTGATTTTCCAGCAACTCCAAACTTGTGCGGAGGCTCGTATTTTCTTTGATGACAGTAGTGATGGCCCTCATGGCTGCGTCTGCCTTTTTAGTTGCTTCAGCCAATGCTATGTTGATTGTTTCCATGGCAGACTCCACCGTAACCACTCTGCTTATAAGGGCATCAAATTTATTTGAAAGACCAGTCACTGATGTTAGCAATATATTTTGCCTAGCACCCAATATCTGCAAGGTTTCTTCTGGAGTTCCCTCCTAATGGTCAGACTCGTGGCCCAAAACCACCCTCATGTTTGGAGCCCTAGGAACTGTTTTTGCTCAGGCTCCTTCCCCGTCATTTTCTCTTTTTGGGGATTTCTCATCACTTGCAGTAGATGTTCCGCCTTAATATTCTTGCAATTAAATAGAGCTGCTTCAGACATTTTCACTGAAATTAACTTTTGAATACAGACCAGGCAGCAGAGCTTTATCTATCAGTAGCCATATTGCTCAGGCTCCACAGTACCCCCCCAGAGAATAAAATATTTTTAAAGTGAAGGGTGAATGGGCCTTGTGTTTTAAATCTGTTCTTTCATAATAATTGTTGCCTTGACTGGAACTGGTTATTCCCTTAATGAGTTTTCTTTATTTCTGAAGTTGACTGTACAGTAAGTATCCCTGATTTTTTAATATATAAGCAAACTGGGTGCCCACCCCTGGTACTGCTTCTCTTGACCCCTCTCCCCTCCAGATCGCCCACCCATGTTCACCCATGTTCACCTTACGCAGCTGGTGGCATGAGGATATGATAGCGCTATCTCAGAAAGAAAGGATATTCTTTTAAAAAAATACATTAATGCACCAGGTAGGGTGCAACTTAATGCCAAAAAAGTCATGGAATGTGGCATTAGGGTTTCCAACCCTAACTCCCCACCCCACTCCCCAAGCAGCAAAAGGAAAAAAAAATAGTGTTTTGGGTCTCTGGAGTCTTGGTGAATCAGTGTTGGGGCCTTCCTTGCATGAAGAAGGGACATCACACCTGACATTGTTTGTTCAGGGAATGAGGTAGGCATTAGGGTTAACAACCCCAAGGAAGAATCATTTCCTCAAAATGATGCTGGTTCAAATCAATCCAATGAGGGGGACGTAAATGAGATAATAACACTTGAGAGAGTTGCAACTATTTAAAATAGTGTTTTGGAGATAGGATGTATCTTGACTGAAAGGTAACAAAATCGAGAGGGTGATCTGAAGAGGATACCATGGTGACCTTAGTACCAGCATCATGAAGTAAAAAAGTAGGAATGGAGCAGTGAGCAATTGTAAAGTTAGGGTTAAAAAATATAGGTTAACTTAAACTACCTTGAGGAGAGAGATGAAAGTACTGATAGAATTGGGGTGGGCATGTAAGAATCAGTAGATAGGGATCATTTTGAGAGGGTGAGGAAGAGTAAAAGGAGAGAGATACAAAAGGACCAAAAGTTTTATATTAAAACTTCTACATAGGGCTATTTCCAGGGCTAACCATTGAGGTTCATATATAGAGAATAAAGAATGGGAAAGTCTGTGATATGAGAATTTAATTCACACCTGAGGTGTGCAATGCCACATAAACACCACAGGGCAAAGCCTGAGGGGTTTATGAAAGCATCCCATACCAAGGGTGTTCATTAAATTCTTGTGTGCACACTAACCCCATCTTTTATTTTTTAGAATTGCTGGTCTGCTATTTTTCTCCAGCCTGAGTTTAGTGACTGACTGTTACCATTTTGCAGCCTGACTTTAGTCACACACACCCAGACACACACACACCTGTGTCCATCTTTCCTGAGAGCCAACATTTTCTTTTTTCTTTTTGTTGTTTTGATTTTTTTTCTTTTACTTACAGAGTTGCCGGTTTCGATTGTGCTTGACATGCACTAGAGCAGTCAGCTATGGCTCTGTTTCAGGTTGCGCTGGCTATGTCCCAAAGCAGATGAACAGCAGGATCAACCAGATACAGCTTTTTAAAGCTGAGAAAAGGTAGGAGGAACCAGATACATTTTGAAAAAATGATAAAAAATTAAGAAATACGGGTGATGTTATGGTGGCTCCACAGTAACTGAGACATGGAATCGTCATGTTTGTGGACCTGTTAATTCTGCCCACAAACCAAAACAAGCCAATCAGGAAGCATTAATTTTTAAAGACAGTGTGAGAAAATGCAGTAATAAACAACTGGTTATTACGGCAATTATCAACTGGATCAGCCCATAGAGAAAAATAGCTGACCAGTTACTATAAAGTAATAACATCCCCAGAAGTGGGAAGACCCCCACTTAAAATACTTAGAACCATGGAGACCAAGGTAATAAAAGTAAACATTAGGGTGATAAAGCCCCCTAGTTGTTTATAAAAAGGGAATTTGTAACATGCCCTCCTAATCAATTTGCCTTGCTACAGAAAGGGGTTAAGAAGGGACTGTAAATGTCAAAACCAAGAATGTTGTAGAATAATATTTAGCATTCCCAAAGGGTGTAGAATCCTGTGAAGAACACTCATTTTGATTACATTCATCAGTCCTCATAAAGAGAAAGGAAGGACAATCATCTCTGCAAGTCTTGTTTAATGGAACAAAGAATGAGGTCTAAATTTAATTTTTTGAGGTCTCAAAGGTGCCTGGAAATAAAAAGACCCAGATAACATAACACCTTAGGTCACCAATGAAGTCCTAAATCAATAAAATGTTGTTTCTGGACATAAGAATTTAAAGGCAGAACATCAGTCTTGCCTAAGTTAAGTTCATATGCTGCAATTTTCCAGAAGGAATCAATTTCAGCTAAGGCAGCAGGGAAAGAAGTTTTCTGGATTTGAAAGATGTACTAAAATAGCATCTGCATAAACAGAGAGCTTGTACTCTGCTTGTTGAATCTGAATTCCCTAAACATAAGGGTTCATTTTAAGCTTTAAAATGAATGATTCTAGGTATAAATGAAAAAGAAAAGGAGACAAGGGTCACCCTTGTCTGGTTCCTGAGAAAATAGGGAAGGGCTTGGATAATACCCCATTTCAGAGCAATGTAGCCGAGGGCTTGTCATAAAGAAGTTGCACCCATATAATGAAATCTTCAGAATTGTTATAACAGAAAGAACAGCAAATAAACGTGGCCAAGAAACCCGATCATAGACATACAGGGAGACCAGGGCTGTGGGGTATTCAGTCTCCCTGGAGGCTGAAATTAAATAAAAAAGTTTATGGGTATGATCACAAGAGTTAACAACCATTCATAAATCCCATCTGTTCAGGTCCTAATAAGCTGGACCAAACACCTTCTAACAGATGGGCTAAGATTTTTGCCAGGATTTTAAAATCTGTATTGATAAGGGAAATGGGGCGATAACTAGATAGGAGAAACTCTTCCTTCCCAGGTTTAAGAAAGAGTAATACAGACCTGAGTAAGAAACAAATCAGAAAGAGTATGAGAATAAAGAAAATTAAAACCATCAACCAGGGTGCATGCATGGGCAGCAAACGGTATGGCAGCTTGAGTTTGAGTGCTTAGATCGTGAGCCCAAAGTTATCTGAGAAAAAAATGAAAGATCACAGAGTGAGGGGTTAAAATTGACACAGCCAGCAAAATACAAATTGGAGCTAAAGAATAAAACAATTTCCGAGCTGGTGGCAGCTCCCGTTCAGCAGAAACTTGAAGAAACTTGAAGAAACTTGAAGAAAACTGCAAGCAGTATCAGCAACTTGGTGAAGTGGGCAAAATGGCGAATGTGGCCACTCAGTCAGACACAGCCTAGGTGCATACCTCTGAATTTACTGAATTAAAAGGAATGATGCAGCAAGTCTTGGATGAAATCGCTACATACAAATCTTCAGTAGCATTCCTGGAGGAGAAATTCAAAGCACTCCACCATAGAACTTTTGATGCCACAACATATCTTTCCTACATAGATGAGAAAGATACCAGACATGAATCAAGGATACAGGAGTTTGAGAAGATGGTGCAATTGCTGTGGCACAGATCTGAGGATGCCAAAAATAGAAGCAGAAGGAATAACTTGAGGTTAGTGGGGTTCCCAGAAGGAGTGGAGAGGGGAACCCCATGGAATTCCTGCAAAAAGAACTGCCAAAATTGTTCCATTATGAATGGCGCCCAGTGCATAAGGTCGAATGGGCACACAGGTCATTGGTACCAGCTCCCAAACAAGGGGAGTGCCCGAGGCCCATTATCACAAAATTTTCCAGATTTACAGAAAAAGAATGTATTCTGAACTTTGCAAGAGAGAGGATCACTACTCTGGCAGGGGTTCAGGACACACATTTTCTTTTTTTCTTTTTTTTGTAAATATACTTTTTTATTGAATATTTTTTACACTTTTTACAGCCACAGTTTCTTACTGTAATTGTACAGTACTATGTTGGCAAGGTTACAATTCATATATAAAGTCAATAATACAGATAAGGCCGTCAGAGAACCACTATCTTTAACCTTTCCATTTCCCTTTCTTGTTTATGTACCTTTATTTCCCTCCTCCCTACTCCTCCCTCTCACCGTCGGGTCTGATCCCTCTCCATTGGTCTCCTGTTCTTGCCAGTCACCACCTCCTCCATTGGTTAACTCCCAGTTCCCCTCCATACCCTGGGGTGGAGAGCCATATGCCTTGTCAGGCTGGTGTCTCCACTTGCCATGAGTCTTGGGGGGGTGACTTGGATGCTCCTGGTGGCTATGTGGATAGGCTGTTGTTTGGCCCTAGGGTACAAAGTCTGGGTCCTTGGTCATGATGTGTAATATCCATCTGTTCCACTTCTTGGAGCAGAGTTCTGATTTATCATTAAGAGTGTATCTGATCCTCTCTGCTCTATATATATGATTGACTATTTCCCTCCAGCTAGTTATCGACGGGGTTGATGTGGTAAGCCAGCATTTAGTGATAGCCTTCTTAGCGGCGAGAGGAGTATCCCGACTAGATAGCTGCTGTGGGAGTTTCTTAACTCACATGGGAAGATGTGTAGGATAAAGAATTCCCCAATCAGGAGTATCCTATGCCCAAAGAGCTCTTACAGCTCACCCTGTAGGCCCAGAAAGAATGGGTGTAGCTTGGGGCATGACCATAGCACATGGAAGTGATGCGCATTGGTTTCAACATATTGGCGCCAGCATGCTGCAGATGTGGTGGCATGGAAATGAGAGGTTATGGCCGGGGTGTGAAAGAATCTTATGAGAAGCTGCCAAGAGAACAGCTACCCTGTATGGGACCAGGTAAGTCTGGAGGTTGTGAGGCATATAGTGCCCCACAACTGCGGAGTTAGTTGGGTATCCAGCTCAGTGCTCCATTTTTCCATTATTGAACTAGTACTTTCCTCAGTTGTCTCCACCATGGATTTATAGAGGACCGAGATGGCATGTGGCAGCACACTGTCATGATGTAATTGTTGTAGCAACTTTATCAGGTGGGGATGTTCCTCCAGGCTATGCATCGCCGTTAGGAGGGTATCATAGTAGTGGCGTATCTGTAGGTATCAAAAGAAATCTGATTGTCATGGGTTAAACTCCTGTCAGATCTGACTAAACATCTTGAAGTGGGTTCTCGTTAGGAATTGCATGAGTTTTGTAAGGTGTAGATGCCTCCAGTTATGAAAAGAGTGGTCAGTTAAAGCTGGGGTGAAATTTTCCAGCAGTCCTATCAGGCATAGCAATGCCAGGAATGGGTTGAGTTGTAGGGATTTATGGATAGAGTGCCAGGCTCAAATTTGGTGTGTAATCCAGGGGTTTGAGGTGACCTCTCCCATGGGGGGGGGATTTTGATACAGGGTGACCTTTCCAGCTCAGATTGAGGTAGTGTACATTCCTCTATTTCTCTCCAATGAGCCGGGGTCACTGCCATATAGGGTTGGAGTATGAATGACAGGTGGGAGGCCCAGTTATATAATTTGAGGTTAGGAAGTGCAAGCCCTCCATTTGATTTAGGCAGAGAGAGGGTACTGAATTTGATTCTAGGGCACCTGCCTGCCCAGATGAATCTGGTGATGACCCCATTCCATGAATGGAATAGTTTAGTTGGTAGGCTAAGGGGGACATTCTGGAAGAGGAAGAGAGCCCTCTGGAGAATCACTATCCTCACCACCTCAATTCTCTTAATCAAGTTCAAAGGGAGGAGACTCCATCTCTCGAGATCCTGCTTCATTTGTGTGAAAAAGGGGAGATAATTGTTGCACATGGCATCCTCCATCTTGTGTGACAGATAGATGCCCAAGTACTTCAATTTATCAAGGTTCCATCAGAATGGGTATCTCTCCCTAAATATCCTGGAGGGGGGTTGAAGTGGAAGATAAGAGCATCTGTCTTGCTGGTATTAAGCTGGTATCCCGAGCAAGCTCCACACTCCTCCAGAATGTGGAAAATTGCTGGGATGGATTTTGTGGAGTTTGTGAGGAAGAGAAGCACATCGTCCGCATATAGAGCTATTCAAAGTTCAGTATCAACCATCCGCACTCCCAAGACTCCCAAGGCTAGCCTTACTGCTTGAGCCAGGGGTTCAATGAAAATACCAAAGAGCCAGGGGGCAGCCATGTCAGATTACTCTGAAGAGGGGAAAATAATTAGAGTGATGACCAGATACCTTGACACTTGCCTGTGGGGAGGAATATAGTGCCTGGATGGTGGCTATAAAGGGGGAAGGGAAACCCACTGTGGCCATAATAGTGAAGAGGAAAGGCCATGACATGCGATCAAAGGCCTTCTCAGCATCTAGGCTGAGAAGGACGGATGGGTCCGTAGGGGTTTGCATTTCATGAACTAGGTGTAGGGCTCTGCTAGTGTTGTCCGTGGTAGATCTAGAGCTCACAAAGCCTGTTTGGTCCAAATTTATCAGGGTTGGGAGGACGGCATCCATTCTTTGGGCGAGGATGGACATAAGGTATTTGTAGTCCATACTGAGAACCAAGATCGGCCTATATGAGCCACCCTGAAGAGGGTCCTTGTCGGGTTTGGGGATGAGGGAAATTGTTGCAAATGACCAGCTGGGGGGTCTCCCTGCAAAACCTCATTAAGGACACTTAGCAGTAAATGGCTTATGGGTTGCACCATACATTTGTAAAACTCTGCCCCATATCTGTCAGGGCCTGGGGCCTTTTGTGTCTTGGATCTGGCAACGGTTGCCACGGGTTCCACTGGGGTGATAGGGGTCAGCAGACTAGTCTGTTGGTCCAGGGTGAGTCAGGATAGGCCCAGGGTTGACAGGAAGATGTTGATAAGAGCGGAGTCCACCTGCTGTTCTGGGGTGTAGAGTTCCCTGTAATATTGGCAGAATGCTTGGGTAATGTCATTAAGCTTAGCGTGGTGGGTTCCCGTGGTTGGGTCCTTTATTACCACAATAGTGGACAATTTGCATTGTTTGCATAGCCGGTATGCCAGTAGGTCGGAGGCCCTCGGGCCTATCTCGCCATACCTCTGCCTTTGGAATGCCAGGGCCATCTCTGTCTGCTGGATGCACAGGGCATTCTGATCCTTTTTGGTCTGTTTAATCTGTGCTAATACTGAGTTGTCGCCCTGTTGGTGTGCCAACTGCAGAAATTGTAGTGTCTGTTCTAGCTGTGTTTGTCTCTCTTTTTGTGCTTTGGCAAGCATGGCTGTATGTTTTATGAGGTGGCCTCAAAGGACCGCCTTCATGGTGCCCCACCTGATGGTTGCAGGGGTGGTCGGATCTGAATTGTCCCCGATAACTTCCTCGATTTTCTCCTTGAGAAACTCTTGGAAAGGTTCACTTTTTAAATGGGCAGGGTTAAATCTCCATCTAGTGTTGCGACTCTCTGGGCTTAGGTGCCATGAGGTTATCACAGGGGTATGATCTACATGTGTTATAGCACCCATTGTGGCATCAATCAGTGAACCCAGATTTTCCTTCTGCATGTAGCAGTGATCTATTCATGTATAGATGCCATGAACTGCTGAGTAATATG